>JAPCYP010000081.1:0-1200000 GCA_035048595.1 Echinosophora koreensis
GTTTTTGGGCTTGGAGACAAGTGTCCAGACATCATTTCTGGTGAACTGGTTGAGTTCTTCTTGCATAGCAAGAATCCAGCTTTCATCATCAAGAACTTCTTCAATGTGCTTTGGCTCTATTTCTGAAAAAAAAGGCCACATTGCTTGATTCTCTTAAGGTAGATCTGGTTCTTACTCCTTCTGAGGGATGACCAATGATGAGATCCTTAGGATGATGAGTTTTGAATTTCCAGTCTCTTTCAAGAGAACCTTGACTTGTCTGTGTCTGTTGACTTGTCTGTTCCACTGGTCTGTCTGGTTCTGCTTCAGGTTCTGGTTTAGTTAAGTCAAGTTGTTGATCTTCTGACTTGTTTATATCAAGACCTGCAAGATCATCTTCTAGATCTGACAATTCCTTATCAGTCTTTAAGTTATCATTAAATTTGACATGAACAGATTCTTCAATAACAGATGTTCTAGAATTGTAAATTCTAAAAGCTTTAGACATTTCAGAGTATCCCAAAAAGGTACCTTTGTCTGTCTTAGAGTCAAATTTTCCAAGTTGATCCTTGGTATTTAATATGTAGTATTCATAACCAAATGCATGAAAGTAAGAAATGTTGGGGCTTTTTCCTTTCCACAGTTCATAGGGAGTCTTCTTTAGAAAAGGCCTAATGAGTATTCTGTTTTGTACATAACAAGCTGTGTTTACTGCTTCTGCCCAGAAGTACTTAGGGAGATTATTCTCATTGAGCATAGATCTAGCCATCTCTTGCAGAGATCTGTTCTTTCTCTCAACCACTCCATTTTGTTGAGGAGTTCTAGGTGCAGAGAAATTGTGAGAGATCCCATTCTCCTCACAGAACTGACTAAACTGCTCATTTTCAAATTCTCCCCCATGGTCACTTCTTAGAGTAGAAATGCAGAAACCCTGCTCATTTTGTACTCTTTTACATAATACTGAGAAAGCCTTAAAAGACTCATCCTTGTGGGTTAAGAAGAGTACCCATGTATATCTAGAATAGTCATCAACTATGACAAATTCATATTTCCTTCCAGCCAAGCTAACAACACTAACTGGTCCAAACAGATCCATGTGTAACAACTGAAGAGGTCTAGAGGTTGATATTTGGTTTTTAGATTTGAAACTTGATTTTATCTGTTTACCTCTCTGACATGCATCACACAAAATATCTTTCTTAAAACTAATATCAGGCAATCCTCTCACAAGGTTATCCCTTTTTAGTTTTGAAATTAATTTCATATTAGCATGTCCTAGTTTCTTATGCCACAACCATCTTTCATCCTCTTTAGACATCAGACATGTTACACTTTGATCTGAGAGATCAGTCAGTTCAATCTTATACAGATTTTGTTGCCTTTTAGCTGAAAAGAGGGTTTTGCCACTAAGATCTTTAACTATACAGAAATCTTTGGTAAAGGAGACATCAAATCCACTGTCACATAATTGACTTATGCTAAGCAAATTGTGTTTTAATCCTTTAACCATAAGAACATTTGATATAGAGGGAAGAGGAGGTTTACCACCAATAGTACCAATTCCTATAACCTTCCCTTTCTGATTTCCACCAAATGCCACATGTCCTCCTTTCTTAAGTTGGAGGTCTAGGAACATAGACCTTTCTCCTGTCATGTGTCGCGAGCAGCCACTGTCCAGGTACCAGTAGTGGTGTTTTCTTTGTGCTGTTGAGGACATCTGCAACAGAGATTATTTGATCTTTAGGTACCCATAGTTTTCTGGGTCCTTTTCTGTTAGTTCTAGGAGTCTGTGAAGGACTTCCTTCTTTTCTTATGGAGACACTTAGACATAACATGTCCAGTCTTTCCACAGAAATTACAGACAGGTATGGATTTAATAGAAGTAGATGTAGCAGACACTTTAGAGTGCTTAGTTGATACTTTATGATGTATCTGATGGACACATCCTATACCTTCTTTGTTAATGGAGTGCCTCTGACAGCCAAGTAGCTTTGTCAGATTATCTCTACCATTAACAAATTTGGCAAGATCAGAAGTGAGCTCTTCCACTTTCTGTTGAAGTTTTTCAACTTCTTCAGACTGTGATGTATCACTAGAGATCTTAGCTTCATTAGAATTTTCAGTCTTCAGCTTACTGTTCTCCTTGGCAAATTTCTCACACTCTAGAGATTTCTGTTTATGCTCACTGAGGAGCTTAACATGATCTCTCTTGAGAGATTTGAAAGCCTTAGACAAACAGTTGGATTCCTCCAACAATTCTTCATAGGCATCAAGTAATTCCTCATAATCAGAATTTACCTTATTATCTGAATTAGAGTCAGTGTTAGCCATTAGACAGAGATTTGCTTCTTCCTCTGTCTCCTCATCAGTAGATGTTGACTCTAGATCTTCCCAAGTGGCCATCATTCCTTTCTTCTTCTTTTTGAAGAACTTCTTAAATGGGGCTTTCTTGAGTTGAGGACATTCTGCTTTGATGTGTCCTGGTTTCTTGCACTCATAGCAGACAATTGAGTTTTTGTCTGTTGAAGTGGAATCCTTGAAATTCTTGTCCTTGTTGAATCTTCTGAATGACTTATCCTTTCTGAACTTCTTTTTCTGTAGGAGAAGCTTTATCTTTCTGGTTAGGAGAGATAGTTCTTCATCACTTTCAGAATCCTCAGATTCAGACAGGTCAGCATCACTGGATGACTCGTCTGCCTTTAAAGCTTTAGAGGCTTTGGAAGACTTTTGATCAGCCTTCAGAGCAATTGACTTGCCCTTCTTTGTTGAGACTTCATCTCCAAGTTCTTGCTCATGAACAGTAAGTGTTCCAAGGAGTTCATCCATAGTCAAGGTGGTAAGATCTTTGGCTTGAGAGATAGCAGTTACCAGAGGTCTCCACTGCTTAGGTAGGCTCCTAAGTATCTTTCCAACCTTCTCAGCATTGGAGTAAACTTTGCCAAGAGACTTTAGACCATTGATGATAGTTTGAAATCTCCCAATCATTTGAGCAACAGATTCTCCTTCTTCCATGAGAAATAGTTCATACTTTCTGACAAGTATGGCAATTTTTGATTCTTTGACCTTGGCGGTTCCTTCATGTGTGACAGCTAAGGTGTCCCATATTTCTTTGGCAAAGTCACAGGCACAGACCTTCTCAAACTCATCAGGACTGAGCACACAAATAATGTTGTATCTGGCTTTGTGATTCAGCTCCCATTTTGCCTTTTCTGCAGGGGTCCACTGAGCTTTTGGCTTGTCAGTGTTGTCATCATTTTTAGGGATGAAAGGACCATCTGTGATGACATCCCAGAGATCAGAGTTTGTAGATAGAAAGAACCATTGAAATCTATCTTTCCAATAGTTGTAGTTTTCTCCATTGAAGAATGGAGGTCTGGTTAAGGAGGCTCCTTCAGTCTGGTTACTTCCACTAGCTCCAGCAGTCATGTCTATTCTTCAGGATCTTTTACCTCAACACTGTTAGATGCTCAACCCAGAGGCTGAGCTCTGATACCAACTGAAATAGACAACTATAAACACGAGAAGGGGGGTTGAATTGTGTTTATTGGAATTTAAAATAAAGTTAAAAACTTTTTGCATGCAGAAGCTAAGCACAGACAGGTGTAAAAGAATACACAGACAGGTCACCTGTCTGTTGTAGTTTTCTCAAAAAAACAACACACGTAGAGATAAGAAAACAGACTTGACAGAAACAGTTTTAACCCCTTTGTTAGAAAGCATATGATATATATAATCAAAGTAACTAAAGAGATTAAGGGAAGAGAGATTAACACAGAGATTTATCCTGGTTCACTCTTTAACACAAAGAGCTACGTCCAGTCCTTGGCAGCACCAAGATTTATCCACTATAACTGATCAGGTTACAGACTCCAAGTATTGTTTGCACACCTAGCCTCTTCAGGCTCCAACACAAGTATTCTTTGCACACCTAGCCTCAGGCTCCAACACAAGTATTCTTTGCACACCTAGCCTCTTCAGGCTCGCTCAGATTTGTTTGAGAGTTTGGTTTGTAATAAATACACTTACAGACCTTTCACTAACACTCAGAGAGTGGTTTAAATATAAAGCTTTTGGAAAGTCTGCGTAATAACTTCAAATGATTGAAGAATACAGAATAAATGAACAGAGTAATGGCTCTTTAATGCTTTGTAAAACTCTGATGATGTTCATCTTCAATGACTTCTGTATTTATAGCCTTCAAACATTTAATATCTGTTAGAGACATTCCTTGCAACTATGGCTTCAAGCAAAGCTTCATTAAATGCAATATAGTCGTTCTGGGCAGCCATTAATGCAATGAAGACGTTGGTTGTACTCTAACATGAGGGATAATAGCTTTATGCATCGTGTAGACGCTAAATCGGAGTTGTGCAGAGTGCTTTTGTACTTTTGCAGAGTACATTTCCCTTTCTGTGTAATGACTGAAAGTACTAGGGAATAAAGCATGTTGGAAACATTCTTTAACTGGAAGTTTATCTCTGACTTCCTAGTTTGCTTGAGAGAGAGCACTTCTGAGTTTCTTGATAAGCGTGAGAGAGTTCTCAGAGTATTCTTCATGAGGGGACAGCTTGCAAAAGCTTCCTGTACTTCGAGTTCTTTAACGAAGAACCTTAGACAAGTTGAAGAGTAGAGACAGGTTGTAAAACCAGTTTGCACATAGTCAACAATCCTAGTCAGCAGACATGTTGACTTTTTGGCTTATACGGACAGGTGAGACTTAGGTAGACAGACAGGTGAGTTTTGTAATCTTCTGATCTGTACACTAAGTAGACAGGTTAGCAACCACAAAATAGGTTTAATTAAATCATTACCCAATGTTTAGTTTTCATCAAAACTTAGGGAAATGCACACAGACATTTTAGGGACTTAACAGTTTTTGGTGAGAATGACCCACATAATGAGTTTGGTTTCTAAACTTTATGTGATGTCTCTAAAGGTTTTTCAAAATGGATTTCAAAACCCAAATGAATGAAAGATGGAACCATGGTTTAGGCTTTGAATGAATTCACTTAAATGAGGGACTTTTATAAAGTTTCCACGTGACATTCAATTGGTTGACAGTTGTTGGGCCATAAGAGTTCTATCATTTGGAGTTTTAAGGGTGTTGAAAAAGGAAGTTAAGCCCTTAGAACTCTTCTTTTATTTTGATTTCAAACCCTTAACATTGAGATACTTAAGGCCATAAGACCGAGTTATTTAAGGATATGTGTTTACAAAAGAATGGATCTAAACATTTGGATTTACCATCAAAAGGTTTTTAAAACCAAAGTAAACATGTATTCCAAAACCTAAGTCGAGGAGTAGGACTTAGCAATTAAAAGAAATGGAATGTTTAAAGTATGAGATATAGTGGAGCAAGACTATATCTTCATACCTAGATGATTTTATCATCCAAGGATTCATAATACATAATAGTCAAGAGTATTCTAAGATTACTTGCCGAGTAAGTAATCTCGTTCGGGAAGAACCATAAGAAATATAATGGATTGGGGAATGACCGATCTCCATAATGCACTTAAGCATTGAAACATGGATAGGCTAATGAGGGGATCCTAAACTTGTGCAAGGATTCACGGGTTGGTACTATCTTGCCTCTAGAATGGCTATTGATTCCGTAAAAGGAATCCCGAAATTATCCGGCGGATAAATACGAACGCACATGCCGTGATCGGCTTGATCCAAAGAATATTGTCAGTAAGGTCTTTGTGCCTAGGAAGTGGGCCTACATGTTCTGTGCGCATGTGGATTGTAGGGTGATGATTCTTCAATGATCTTGGGAATGTCAGGGTTGGGATGACCACGGATGGCCATTCAGGGTGATGGGTCGTGGATTCCTATGCAAAACACTGACATCTTCTACTTGCTGCTGTACAATCTTGGTTATTGATGCCGTTTCACAATCAATGGGGTTATTATTATTGATGCACAAGTATGCCTAATGTTGGCAGTTGTGAAACGTGTGTTCTAACCACTCCTTTCGAACATTCTCTTAACTCCGGAGTAGAGTCAGATCTTCCTTGAGGCTGTGTAGGTATGGGACTATGTAGTTTCAATCAGTCATCTCTCAGTTCTTGTGAGGTTGTGTAGGTATGGGACTATGCAGTTTCACTAGGTCATGTTTGTGTATAAGCCGTGGCCTGTCATGGTTTGATGTTGCATGCTTTTGATGATATGTATACACTGTATGTTGTTGGTATATTGACTAAATTGTTGATTGCAAACATGAGATATGTTAGTAAAAGTATGTATATGCATATGTGCCATGTTGTGTCGTGCTGTTTTCATATCTGCCGTATGTTGTGTGATGTTGGGAATCTCACCTCCTTTGTTTTATATTGCTGCGTCTGGTTTGGCTATGCGCCTTTTGTATTCTTGTAGGAAGGATGGGATATCAATATGTCGCTCAGCTGACCCACCAGAGGTGTTGACATTCGAGCATGAGGACGACATGGGGAAGTCACTAGAGGACGTCACTTCCAGCTTTTGGATGGTTCAAGACGAGGGTGTCTGTATTTCCTGTCGTGCCTGATCTTCCTTTTCTTCTGATAGGCATGACTGTCGATGGTTAGTAGGCTATTACTTTTCCCTTAGAAGGGGAAAGGGCCTAGTACGAGAGTTACTTTGTAGTGGCTTTAGTAGTGACTTTTATGGCGACGTCGGTAGTGGGCTCAAATAGAGTTTCCACTAAATTTCGTCCGTTAATTTGTCTTTCTCGTGATGTATGAGAAAAGATTGTCTTTTATGTATAGTTGGGCCAGCGTAGGATGTGTACGTGTGTGATTTTAGCTTTTATGGAGCTGTGTCTCCAAGTACCTTCTGTTTTTAGGAGCTGTGTCTCCATATCTTTACGTTGGGTCTGTATGTGTATATGTTTTGTTCGACGAGTCGGGTTGGGTTTTTTTTATGTAAGTCTATTTTTGAACCTATGACCTGAAATGCATTAAGAAATGTTTTATTATACATTACCTATTTCCAGATATTTACATTTATGTCTTGCGAAAGTGAAAAATTTCCCCATTACATTACAACGAATTTTAAATTATCCTATTTTCGGCCTTAAAACGTTACGGACAATGTAGCGCCCGAGAAGGGTGTTACATATTGCAACATACCGAGATAAAGGCATCGTTCGAGAAAAGCATAAACGTTATGGAACACGGGTTTAATACTCGATTCTACATCAGTTATCATGGATTTGTTTCAAGGAGTGCTCTAAATCATATTGCCGATGCGTTTGAACGAGCTAAGACTGTCGGGATTAACAGTGTTGTTTGTGGTTGCACAATTAGAAGGACACATGGGCTACCGTGTGCATGTGAACCTGCTAAGTATTGTACGATGGGTAACTCTGTTCCTTTGCCGTCAGTTCATTCTCATTGGAAGAGGTTCACCTTTGCCTATCAAGGATTGGACGATTCATGGTCAGAGTTATCAGTGCAGCATGAATTAGATGCATTGAATAAGCGATTTCAGGAGCTTGATTTATCTGGAAAAATTACTATGAAAACTAAACTGTGTGAAATTGCATACCTAGATACAACTTCAATGTGTCCACCACCTAAAAAGGTAATCCTCCAATTCTTGCATATGTTGAACGATTTAGAAATGGTTGTTATTGATTTTGTTTAATTATGAATTTTTTACAGGTCCGAACAAAAGGAGCACTAAAAGGTCATGCTGTTAGGTTTGCTAGGACAACTAAACCTGATCCTTTATATTTTGAATACGTTGATTCACTCCAATATGTACAAGAGATCATATCAACTCGCCCTTCTCCTCACAGGTCAGGTCAATCCGCTAGATGCAAGAGAGCATATCCAATGTTAGATCAAATTCCTCCTCAACTTCATCACTTTGTTGAACACATCGTTGATGTGCAAGCTTATAGGAATTGTGGATATCGTGCAATTGTTGCGTTACTTGGTATGGGTGAGGATTCTTGGGCACAAGTCCACCTTGACTTGGTTAAGGAGCTTAAAGAGAGGCATGTTGAGTGCACCAATTTATTTGATAGTGAGAAATGGGTGGTTGAACTAATAAACTCTCTGTATGTTGGTAACCAAACGATTGTAAGTGGATGAGCATGCCGAACATATGTTACGTAATTGCTTCAAGATATAATATTGTCCTGATTGCCCTATCTATGCATCGAAGCAATTCCTTTTTTTCCTCTAAGAAGTAGGCTACCATTATCTCATACGAGTCACGCTAATTTGCATTGCTCTTGTGCATAATTGTCACTTTTTACAGGTATAATATGACATTTCATTATTGAATTTCAATTACTATAATAATGATGCTATTTTAAAAAAAATTGTTTATCTTTTTTTGGTTTAAATAAGCTTTTAGTCCCTGAAAAGTTCACAAGTTTTGGTTTTAGTCCTTGTAAAAAAATTTCTTAGGATTTCGTCCCTGTATTTATGAAAATTTTGTAAATAGTCCCTATTGTTACCCCTGAGTACTAGAAATCATACTACATGAAAAAATTTGTCAATTTTAATCCTATGGCCCTAATGTATGATTTTATTTCTACTTTCTAGCCAAATTTTGGAGCAAGTCGGATAAGAACGAGAAATTACCTCAGTACCCGCTGAGTACTATATATCATACAAAATGAAGGAATTTAGCAATTTTAACCTTATGTCCCTTATGTATGATTTTGTTTATATTTTATGGCCAAATTTTACAGCAAGTCGGATAGTAAAATAAAACTACCTCGATACCCATGAGTATTAGATAACGGAAAAAGATGACGGTAGGGACTATTTGAATTTTTTTTGAGATTATAGGGATGAAAACCTAAGAAAAAAATTTCACAGGGACCAAAACCAATATTGATGAACTTTGTAGGGACAAAAAACTTATTTAAACCTCTTTTTTTTTTTTGTAAATTGAAGAGTTTTTGAAAAATGAATTTTTGGAATAGTTTTTTTTTTTAAATTTTTTTGGAATTATTTTTTTAACAAAAATGATGTGGCTGACATGGTGTACAAATTCATCCAGGTGACAGGACTGACGTGGCACACAGTCAGCCACATTAGCAATTTAACGGAGCAACCTAACAGTGGGGACCAAAACCAAAATTTTTCAGAATATAGGGAACAAAACCCAACAAAAAAGTTTACAGGGACTGATTTCAAAACATCCCTACTTTACAAGGACCAAAAAGTTCATTAAACCTTTCTTCTAATAATTAATTTATTTTTGTTTTATTCATTCACTTTCAGAAATGCAATTTAATTAGTTATGGGTTTAATGGGTTAGTTAAATGGCCCAAGCTTAATGGGTTTCATCCAGACTAAATGGGCTTTCTGTTTGGAATCATGTCCTACTCCTTTTATCCATTTATTTATTTTTATAAGAAAAACTAACTAAAATATACTTGTAAATAATTTTGGGATTGCTTTGTGAAATGTATCACACTCAATTCCTTACGTTTGGGATCGCTCTGTGGAACATATGTGCTATGCTCTATCTCGATTAGGAGTTTTCGATATAAAAATAATAATAATAATAATAAAAAACAATATATAAAAAAACCTTTTTTTTAAATAAAAAAAAACCTTTTTCATAAAAATTAAAATAAACCAATAAATAAAATATTTTCTACAAGAATTACGTGGCTTTGAGTTTCCCATCGCAGCAGGGAATATGTAGGCGTGGGGGTTAATCATCCCGTCAAGCCAAAATTAATTTTTCCCTTTATTTCGTGTTCTTTTTAATTTGTTAGTATAGATAATTAAAATAATAAAAATTGTGTTATTTAGGGATGTCGTATAGACTTGAGTGTCACATTCAATCCCTTAGAATTAATGTTGCCCTATGAATTTATGTGCCATGTTCAACCTTACTTTGGACTTTTCAATATTCAACCGAAAAGTAAAATAAATTAAAAATAAAGTCTCATTTTAAGTTCTTATGTTTTATTTTATTTTTTTTAAATACGTAATTATTTTGAATATATTTTATTTTGGGGTTGCTCTATGACAAGTGTCATGCTCAATCCCTTAGCTTTGAGGTTGCCCTATGGACTTACGTGCCATGTTCAACCTCATTTAGGATTTATCAATAATAATTTTTAAAATTCAAAAACCAATAAAGAAACATAAAATGTCACAAAAATAAAAAATAAAATTTTCCTTGTAAATAATTTTTGGGGTAAAAAATAAATAATTTGAATTTGAGTGATTAATCTAAGGTACCATTCATAAGAATGAGCGATGTCTTCGATACTCGTAACCGACTCCCAAGCTCGAGATCTCGTATTTAATGACCAGTTTTTCAAAATAAAAATGGTTTTCCCAAAGTTTACCTATTTAAATAAATTTTGGTGGCGACTCCTCCTTTTCTTCGCGGTGCTCGGACGGGACGATCGCGACAGTTAGGTTTTTCCGGAAGTGTGGAACAAAAGGGACAAAAGGTAGTTTTGGAACAAAAGAAAAGAAAAAAATGGGATAAGGTGTGTGGAGGGGAAAAAAGGTGCAAAGAGCAGGGACATGAGAGAATATAAAAGGGCCTTGCTATTAACACCGATTTTTTTTCCTATTCGCACCTTACAACTTTTTTTTTTTCCTTCTTTTTTTTTTCTCCAAAATTACCCTTAAGTGTCGTTCGTTTTCCAGAGTTGAACCAGGAAATTTAACACATCCGGACATGTGTAACACTTCCAGAAAGTTTTTTCGGATTCATATTGCTGATACTTTTTGTACGTCCGGAAAGTATTTTCCGGAGGTGTTAAAATTAACACATCCGGAATTTACTTTCCGGAGGTACAATTTGTACATCCGGAAACTATTTTCCGGATGTGTTATTGCTGATGATACTTTTTGTACGTCTGGAAAGTATTTTTCGGAGGTGTTAAAATTAACACATCCGGAATTTACTTTCCGGAGGTACAATTTGTACATCCGGAAACTATTTTCCGGATGTGTTATTGCTGATGTTACTTTTTGTACGTCCGGAAAGTATTTTCCGGATGTGTTAAAATTAACACATCCTGAAATTACTTTCCGGAGGTGTAAAAAGTGTCCGAATTTTGAATTCCGGATGTGTAAAGTGTTCGGATTTCATTTTCAGGAAGCTTCCGGAAAGTAATTTCCGAAAGTTACGTTGCGTAAAAACTTGCACAAGGTGAGTAAGTGAAAAGGGTATTTTCGAAAATAAAAAATCAATTTAAAGCTGCACGGTGCCAATAGCAATTTGCACGGTGCCAATAGTAGCGCCCATATAAAAAGCCCACGATCCAAAAAGGGCCTAGAAAGCACCCAAGCATAACTGGCTCATTTTTTAGGCCCTCAAATCTTCTAGAGTCAAAATAAAAATAAAAATAATTTCTCTATTCTTTTTCCTTTTCTTCCCCCCCGTCACCTTTTCTTTGTGTCTTTTCGAATCGAAATCAAAACCCTCTCTCTCTCTCTCCGCTCTCTCTGTTTCTCTTTTTCTATTTGCCGTCTTTCCATTCTCTCAACTGCCGACACTGTCAATTCTCTCTATTTCGGAGCTTTCCCAGGTACAATCACTCACTCACTCACTCTCACTATATGCCTATAAAGCATGGATTCGTTCATGCTACTGTTTTGCATTCTTTTTTATTTCTTGGTTCAGTTTATTTAAACTCGAGGTAAAGAATCTTGGTTGATTCAGAATGTGCTTTTTCCCCCCTCTTTAATATGCTAACATATAGTTATACTATTTCGAATCCCTAATTCTCTTTGAATTGCTGCGACTGTATCACCTGCAATTGATAAATTCAATGCCTGCTGGGAACCTTTAAATGTATGATTTCTTTACAAACAAGCTACCTTAAGTGTTTAATTTAAGTAATAAAGACAACTGTATGATTATGGTATATTGCCCAAATTAATTTTGTATACATCTATGTGTTGACAAGCCTCCCAAAATCTATAAACTTGAAACTACACTAAGTTGGTATAACTATTTTCATAAACCAATTGAAATTCTTTCAATTGTGGTTTCTCCTCTCCACCATTTGTTAACTGCATTTTAAGTTTTTCAGTTTTTTGGTTGTGAATTCTGTTATTCAGTTAGATTGTTAGTTATTCTATCAGATTGAGGTTAGATTGTTAGTTAGGAATATCTATCACAGTATAAATACTCTTGTTCACACTAAGTTAATGCAAGTTTGTCATTTCATCAACAGAACCATTTTGGCCTCTCTTAAAAATTTCTGTCTCCTTTCTTACTTCATTGTTCACTATTGGGGGTATCTTTTTCCACACCATTTACTCAATTACATGCGGGTATATCTCTACATATTACTTCAGAGATGATATGGGATCTGGTATCTATTTCTTGTTATTGTTACAAGTAGCCAATTTTTTTTATTGTTGTTGTCCTTATGAATATTGAGGATCCCTCTTAGCTAATATGTTTTGAATCTTTTAGTTTTCAAACATGTAAATGTTGTCGTAGTATATAAAGTGTTATCAAATAGCGCTGCCATGGCGGATTGCGGTGGCGGATTTTTGCCCAACCGCTATGGTCAATTTGTGAAGGATGGCGGCGCCATGGCCGCCATGGCGTTTTATGGCTGCTTAAAATGGCGGATTTTTGGCCTTCCGCTATATTCCGCCATCTGCTATCGATAACATTGGTATATATTTGCCTACTCTTCATTTTTTATTAGCGTTTGCTGTGCACATATTGACTGCTTATTCTTATCTTTTAAGCTGCAACTTGTTGAAACATTGTGATATAGAGATTTGTGAATCATTGTAAATACTTTCATGGACTATATGCATTTGAGTAATGTTGCTGGAGCAACATAATCCTGACTGCAGCAGTCTTTTGATAAGTGAATGTATTATCTGGCTGTCTGGATTTGAAATTTGAAATTCTTTTCTTTTCAATATCAACAGATTTTTCTTTTCAAAAAGGTTTAAGATGTCAGAAATTGACGTGGCAGGTATTAAATCCGAGGTATGATACCTTTTCATATAAGTGTTTTTTTAATCCATCTATTAAAATCAGTGTTTTAAAAACCGGTCCAACCGGTTGGACCGTCAACCGGACCCTTCTCCGGTCCTGGTCGAACCACAGAACCGGAAAAGAGGTTCAACAGCTAAAAATTGCAAAAAACCGGTTGAACCGGGCTAAAACCAGAACTAGGAAAACCGGCCGGTTCGTTAAAAAAAATTCAAAAATTAAAAAAAGACCTTTTTAAAAAAAAAAAGAAGGCTAGAGCATCATAAATTGAATTTGTGCTTGTTTAAGTATTAAATAATTTGGACTTAATATGAAAATTAGAACTTGGATTGAAATTATACTTGTTATGTGATCTATTTATTAATGTATGTGTTATATATATATATGTATATATATATATATATCGGTTCAACCACCGGTTGAATCGGTTGGACCTTGAACCACTCTCCTTTTCGGTTCTCCGGTTCAACCGGTTTTTAAAACATTGATTAAAATGGCTAATGCTTCATTTAAATAATAAAGTTGTACTGTTTTTTGAATTTCTTTATGTCCTTTAACTCATTATTGAGTCTCCTTTAATCTTTAATTATGAAAGGCAGGTTCTGTTCTATATGGTCCAGTAGTCCACCAGAACGTGTTTGGATTAGCTGTGAAACATAGATTATATTTTCAACATTGTTATAATCAATTATGATAGAATCGGTTTTATGTTTGGATATGTTTACTATAAAGCGATTTTAAGGTAGTTTATTCCATTTAGGTTGTTTAAAAAAAACACTTTTATATAGTAAATTACAAACAAGGTTATAAAGTTGTTTGTATAGATTAATATTTATTTGGTAGTTGGTTAGTTCTGTAAGGGCGAAATGGGAAAAAAAAATGTGATTAGTTTCAAGATAAACAAAACTATTTTTAATAAGCTTGAAACTTCTTGCTTCTCTAAAAACCACTTTCTTCCCCTATAAACATTGCTTTTTCATGATTTAATCAGTTTCAAAAACATGTTAGATTATACCCGAAACAGCTTTTTTCTCAAATGAAAGTTGTTTCCATACAGCTTTAATCTTTGCCCAAAACACTCTTAAAGTAATTTTGTTACTTTATAGACATTACTCAGTTTTAAACGAATAGGTTTAGTTTTGTTATGAAGCAGAATGAATATGTGCCTCTTTATGGGTTACATGACATTATTTTCTATTTCAATATTGATTTTTCTCCGTAAAATGTCAATTTTGAAACTATGGGTGATTAAGTCAGTAGTTTATAGCAATAGATTTTCTCAGTTGTTTGTTTTCTTGTCAAGTGGTCAAGCAGATAAGAGAGGCAGACCCAATAAGGTTTTATTAGCCGTCCAGAGTGAAATTTCTTTTATAACCTTTGTGTTTATCTCTCTCTTCCCACTTGACTTGACTAATTGACAAGGAAAAACCATATCGATTCCCCTATTTTATGTGTTTTTGCTGACATGTAAAACTTGAGAGTCTTCATTATAAGGCAAGAATCTGAAGTGTCTTGAGTTTCGACTCTATAGAGATTGGTTTAGTATTGAAATAGATCTTGCGTCTAGAATTCCCCTTAACCTCTCTATGGATTGATATTGGTGTTGAGATCATAGATTGATCGTGTGTGCATTTATGACCCATTAATTAACAAGTAATCCGAGAAGTGATACTTAATGTACACCTGTTGTCATTGAAGATTTTAATTCATATCCTCCTCATTAGTTTGTATCACTCTTTGCTATTAGCTGCAACAATGATCAGGAACAGGACTCCTTTGTTTCCAAATTTTAAATTTAACCTTACTACTTCCCCATGAATTTCTCTCACTCTCTCTCCTCGCCCCCTCTCTTGCTAACACACACTTACTCACCTTGAATTCTTGATAATAAACTTAGTGTAGTCTCTTTGATTGCTTTCATAGCAAAACTCAATTCATATTTTTGTCATTGTTCCATCCTTCTCTCTTTTTGTCTTTCTTTATTTTCTGTCTGGCTACCTTATCTTGATAGACAAAACTGTATACACTTTAACCTAAGAAAACATCTGTACTATGGAATCACGACCATGCTTTGTGCCTTTGCTTGCTTTCTACATTGAAACTTAAACCATACTGTTATTAATTTTTATTTTCAGATGATGAAGCCCTATGTCTGGATTCAGACTTCAGATGGTTCAATCCAACAAGTGGAACAAGAAATTGCTATGTTTTGCCCTCTGATTTGTCAAGAAATAATGCAAAAAGGCAGGGGATCTTCCAAAAATTGTGCAATATGTCTCCCTCAACAAGTCAGTCCTGCCATGTTTAGCTTAGTTCTTGATTATTGCCGATTTCATCAAGAACCAGGTCGCTCAAACAAGGTTCTACCTCTTTCTTTAATGCTTTTCAATTGTTAGTATCTTTATACAAGAAAAAACGATTTAGGGCTGAACCATAGTTACCAGAAATGCAGTACGAGTGTAGAACACAGTTAATTTGGATACGTGGTTTGTCACTTTTTACTTTATTAATTTATTATTAGTATTATTATTATTATTTATTATTATTATTATTATTATTATTATAAGACTTTCTTTAAGGTGAACTTGATGTGCAGTATGTAGAAATGACAAATCCGGTATGCAGTACGGAAAAATGAGAGAACCTGATAACTATGTGCTGCTGAACAACAATGAATGTCAACGACATAGCTACCAAATTTTCCTATCAACCTTGTGTACTGCGTTCCAGGTTCACCTTAAAGGAAGTCTTGTAATAATAATGCAGATAGTGATGATCCGCATATCCAAATGAACCACGAATGATACCTGTGCCACAATGCTGTATACTCGAAGATAATTTGACTTGGAGTTTATTCTTTGTATAGGAACGGAAATCTTATGATGAGAAATTGATTAGGACGGACACAAGCCAGCTTTGTCAGTTAACATCTGCTGCAGACAGCCTTAAGTTGAAGCCATTGCTTGACCTTACAAGTCGTGCACTTGCTCGAAAGATTGAAAAGAGATCACCAGAGGAGATACGGCAGATATTTCATTTGCCTGATGATCTTACAGAGGTATGTGGTGCTTGTGAGAACTCTGTATGTTGATTATGTCTTCTTCCATTTTCATTTTTTACATGTTATTTTGATCCAGGAAGAGAAGTTGGAGCCCTTGAGAAATCCAACTGATGATCCAAAGATCAGGCTTATGAACCTTTTGTTTGCCAGAAAGAGGAAAGAACTAAAAGAGCGTGAGAGGTTAAAGGTGCCACAACATTGTTTCTTACTTTCTTTATTTTCATTATTACATTACAGTATGTCACGTTGTTCAATGTAGTCCTTATTCTATAATTAACTATCTCTAAACAATTGAACTTTTGCTACTGAGAGTTATGCAAATGTATTCTTGTATCTTTCTTACATGTCCTAGATTGCAGTGTTGACTTTAATAAGAATCGGTCACATGTTTCAGAATGTTGAAGGCAGAGAAGAGCATGTAGACGAACGATCAGTTGATGATCTTTTGTCTTTTATTAATGGAAATGATGGAGGTAAGCATTTTTTGTCCCCTTTCTCATTGCAATTACGTCCTGCTTTTCGGTCTGTAGATTGATGGTGTACTAGCTCATATTTACCTGTTGACTATATGATATTATTCTTCTGAACTTACAAGATGAGCTTACCGGTTGATTTGTGGTTATGATCACAACGTCAAAAGTAGTATTAGTTCCTTTGACCATGTAATTCTGAATCCTAGTATTGACAGCAGGGATGGATGCAGAAAATATAAGAGGGCAAAAAATACATGCAGACATATGTATGTAAATAATTTTACATAATAGTGCTTGCCCCCCCCCACAACTGAATCCATCCCTGATAGACAGAAAACTGTCAGTATGATGATTGTGTTCTAAAATTAAGAGGAGAATTGGCAGCAGCTTATGTAGATAAATTATCACTGATCTCCACCAAATTTAGGACAGACTAGTTGAAGTAGCACAGGCAAGGCCACTGCTAACATCTATTCCCTTTTCTATATTACAAGTATTTTTCTTAAAATTATTTAGCATCAATTATGATATGAGAAATACTTAAATGTGCCTGCAAAATCCTACTCCTAAATTCATGAAGTTGTATAAAACGTGTAATATCTTATAATTAATTATGTTTCTGGATTATTATAATGTTTACCAAAAAAAAAAAGCAGCATAGGTTAAAACTCTTAGATATACAATCATTCATTAAGTGAGATTTATATTTAATTATTTCTGCATTTGTTTATGGTATGGTGACAATCATACCAGGTCTTCACGGATTAAAGCTGATGGCTGCCATTTATGTAGCATTAATTTATGTAGCATTAAACTCAACATAGCGTTTTGGGTTTATCTTGAATTCAGTGAGGTATTTGGAAGATCTCCAAATGATCCTCATCAATCAATTTTATTACCCTTGTACAAGCATGTCTGCTTTTGCCTCAGTAAACTTTGTTATATTTCTGGCCTGTAATCGGCTCCTTAGAATTACGGAAGAGTTTAGGGAGGGAGGCAAACAGACATAGAAGTCATTCATCTGTGAATTATTTAGCTGAGGAATTTAAAAAAAAATAAAGTTGTATAGTCAAGAGAGTGAGGAAAGAGATGAAGATTTTTTTGCCAAAAAGTAAAGAAATGTCTAAAAATGACAAAATAATCTGCCTGACTACCATAATTGCATAGTGGTGATAACCATGCCTTTCATATAAGCAGAAAGCAGTAGAAATTGGGCAATTGTTTATTGGTTATTTACACTGGGTTCCTCTTTTCTGGCAAGTTTTTAGGCACAACCTTGCTGCTGAAACAGGGTATATGCTGGTTCTATTAAAAATTATGATTTGTTTTCAAATGAAAAACTATTATATTTCTAATGTTTATCTTCTTAAGCATGTACACTCCTGTTTATTTTACATCTTTGAGTTCTGTTTATGAAAATATAAAATAATTTTTGTATTAAAAAGAGAAGAAAAAGAAAAAGGCAATAATTCATATAACATTGAATATATTAGCTATGATGAGGGATGAGAACCTTACAATTGACTATAGGTCCTAACATAACTATTGTATGGCATATTTTCTTCCACTGAACCTCGCCTTTAGAATTGTTATTGATAATTTTTGTAACTCTTTCTCTTGCAGCCTTTACTTGTTTCATGTTGAAATTGTTCTGTAATTATTTTCGCCAGGAATTATTTGAGAGCTGTAGTCTTTTAATTTAGTTTCCAGTTTATTTCCTTTTGAATGCCTAACTGATGATGAAGTATTTGGCCACAGACCCAAAAGGGATTAAAACTTCAAAGAATAAAAAGAAGAACCAGAAAAAAAAGGAGCAACAGAAAAGCTCTTCTTTGAAGGAAGCGTCTGAACTGAATAAGCTTGTTGTAAATGTTCTGTTGTTCTGCTGTTTAATTTATCTACTATTAAATAATTTTGACTTCTTGCAATCTTGGATAAACAAAGTCAGTTATTTATCATATAAATTCTAATTGTTTATTACCTTTTTTCTTGCAATAGGAGGTAAATGCTCATAATATCAGAAACCAAAGTGCTGAAGCTGTCAGAATTTGTGAGGCCTCAAATTCGCATATGGAGGATGACACATTTTCTCATAAAGAGTTCAATGATGGAGATATAGATGTTGATATTGATCCTGCACTAAAGGAAAAAATTGACAGGTGGGGCAATATTCTAAGTGCATTGTTTACGCTATATTGTTTAAAATCTAATTTTTATTTTCTTTTGTATGGCTATATTTTTAGCATAGTTGCCGTGGCGGATCGCTAACTTACTTCTGATTAGTGGTCAGTAGCATTGCTGAATAGATTTTATATGGAGTATAGCACATGCAGAGGACAAGGCATCAGAATGATTGAACTCTATCCTTCTACAAATTGTAGTTTTTCAATTATCTATTACTGGTTGAATATGGCATGAAGTGCTTGTGTTTGTATGTGTATGACAAAGAGGGAGACATGACAATGTCCAATTTAAATTTGTTGGTTTTGGATTTGACAAGTGTTACATTTTTATATGGTCATTTTTTTGGAGGAGAATGATATATTTAGTAATATTTTTATCGCATAGAAAACTTTTGGGTAGGTAATGCGATTGGTTTTGATCTATGTGCGCACTTGTCTATGCTCTAGAAAATTTTTAATCTAACAATATTCTGGTTTCTTGGTTCTTTTGTAACATTGGTCAATTACATAGGAAAAAGCTCCTCTAAAGTGAATTTGTCTCTAAATTGAGTAAGGGTGTATTACCCTTAGATCATTTAGTTGGTTGGGATCTCTGCATACTTTATCAAATCAAGAATGGATACACCTTTACTTGCTTATTTTAGAGACAAACTCACTTTAGAGGAGTCTTAGCCAATTATGTAATGGTGTATTCTTTTATCAAAAAATAAACATGCATAACGTTGTCAGATTTTCTTGCTTTGATTGTTGACTAATTTTTCTTTTCCCATTTCTCTATAAGTATTTGATAATGTTATGATCATCGTTAAATTTCCCCTTATCGCCTATTAGAAATATGAAACTTTTCATGTGTCTTCACCTAATACCAGAGTTTGATCCTTGCCGCCAAGTTACATTTCAACACAAGATAGGATGAGCTTGTGCATTATCCATGCTTTAAGCCCAAAAGGCTCTTGCGTGAGGGGGCTCGTTAGAAATATAAAACCATTTAGGTTCCTTCACCAAATTACTTATGCTTTTCGGAAAGATGGTTCTCATTGCATTGTGAGTTCATAACACCAACCTTCTCTAATTTACAAGGAATTGAACCTATGACCTCTACCTGCTTTGCTCTTACCATTTGATCTATAACCCAAGTGACAATATTCATGGCATTATTGTTAGTTGCCTTTCGCGTGTTGTTTTTCACGTCTATTTTGGGTTATGGAAGATATCAATTGATATGAGTGATATTTTACACAACGGTTATATTAAAATGTGATTTTAAGACGATGCATAGAATATCTTATTTACTTGGTACCCTTTGACACAGGGAAGTGGAAGATTTTGCCCGCAGATTAAATTCTGACTGGCCAGAGAGGATGCAAGAATTTTTTTCGTCAGGGCAAGAAAGGAAGACAATGGTTTTTACTACCTACGAGAATGGTTCTCTAAGGCGAAATGCTTGTATGCCTTTTCCCGGTGTTTTTAGAGATTTTACTTATCCATCCATCATATATTTTCTTTTTCTCTCCTTCCCTGCCCCCTTTAATGTTGTAGTAACCGAAAAACAAAAAGCCAAGTTGTATAGTAGATATTTCTGGCATTTAATTCCCTTTCCTTTTCAAAATTAGTCCTTTCTCATTCTAGTTTCATCTTGCACATTCTGCATTTTGGTCTGTTATAGTTTATTACATGGTTTCAATGTTTTTTTTGTGTGTGTTTACTATAACTTGTTTTCTTTTGTAATGTTTTATACATGTTGGTCTGTTAGCAACCCCTGCTGTGCACGATGACAATTGCATCTTACCTTGTCCTATCAAACTTGTAGAACCATGATGTGCTATTATTATCAAAGAGACTTATTTTCTCACTATTACCTTTTTTAACTTGGCATGATGAACTTGGTAATCTCTGACTGTTTTTGTCTCCTTGAATACTGTTTAAATTTAGGCAGTCTGTAATTTAGTAATAAAGCACTTTCATATGATTATGGTTTCCCTATTGTTGAGATAAAATACTCAACTTCATAATATTTCATACCATTTTCAGCCATTTTTGTTGCATCATACACAACTCAATAAACATTTTTCTATGTACAGGACTGGGCTCAGAATGGAAATGGGCCCATTCAAGCTGGAGCCTTTTACCGTGGTTGACAAGCCAAAATTGACCTCAGGTTGTGCTCAAGGTAACCGGGTTAAAGTTGGAGTGTTAAAAAATTACAACAAGTAAAAGGAGTGATTTGCAATTTTAGATGATTTTCTTTTGTTCCTATCCACCCCAAACACACACGAGCTTTTTCCTCCTTTGATCAGCCACCACGACTTCACACCCATCTCTGTCTCCCTCACCCAAACACTGCATGTCTGCTGGTCCAACCAAGGTCTTTGCCACCCAAACACCTTTTGTCGTTGTAGGCTGTGAAAAGAGACGGTATCCGAAAAGGACTGAATTGTAAATGGGGATTTTGCCCTCAACTTCCTTCTCACCCCAATCGCGTACCAGCGTTTTCTGTCTCTAATCAACCACCATGACTTCTCACCCATCTCTTCCTCTCGCTCACCCAAACAGCACCTAGCATCTGCCGCTGCGGTGGAGGTCCTGGCCACTCAAAAGCCTTTTGTTGTCAGTTGTGGAAAGAGGTGGGATCGGAATATTTCGCAAATGGCGAGATTAAGGGTTGTTCTGAAGGCAAGGGACATTGGAGGCAAGTAAAACTAAAATTGGTTATTTTGACCATTCCAGTATGTTTTAGGCTACTTTGTTTACTTATGGTGCTACTTGATTTTGATCTTTATCTAATTTGGGGACTTTTTTTAAGCTAAGGTATACTTCCCTCCATTTTCCTCCTCTTTCAGTCTGTACACTGTATTCTCTCAAGTTCATTCCTCAGTTCGTCCTGAACTACATAGTAGATACTCTGTTGCTTTGTGTTGGGTTGGGACTTGGGTCTTTCTAGCACAGTTGAACAGATATAAACTTATTTGTTGCTTACTTGCTTCATATTCCCACATATAGCCAAAATTGTTTCAAGAGCTTAAGTACACCAAGTGAGTGCCTCTGCATATGGTGAATGAGATCCTAGATTATTTGACATGGATGATGTTCGTCTTGATGACTTTCTCCAGAATGTTCAACCATCAATAACTTGTGAGAGTGGCCTAATAACAAATAGCTGATTACCATTATCTAATTCCAAAAATTAAAGAACTGAAATGGCTACTTTGTCCTAATGAATTACTGATCAATGGAAGTAGTGGTCTGGAATAAGAGTTCGTGTTTTCCCCCTACCTCTTGTAACTTTCCAAACTCAGGAATATATGTTTAGTTCAATTGGCTGGATTAACTGTTTCTTTTTATTACTTCATTTACTGATTTACTTCCTCAAAGTTTTCATTTTCGAATTAGATAATTCACATGTCATACTTTTTGCAAAATGGTATGTTGATCTTGAATTTCTTTTCTGGTATAGGTAGCAAAGCGGAAGCATTTTTTATTCCAAGCCCTGGTTAGACTCAGATTGTGAAGACAACTTCTATAGTATCAATCAACAATCAATGGTGGTAAGGAGTTCCTGCGACTCTTTTTCCTTTTGTAGTTTTTCTGGCAGAGTATTAATTTGTTTGCATGGTCATTTTGATATATAATAATTATGTTCTGACTTCTGAATGATGAGTAGGATAATAATAATAATATGTGAAGGCAAAAATTAGAAGGAACTGCAGTATTATTCTTCATAAGATTGATTTTCATGATAAAAATTTACTTGGCCATTTTGTTATGTAATATATGTGGAGGCAAAAATTAGAAGGAAAGAAGAAATTGTTATCATTTATAACGTATGACAGTTTAGTTTGTCATGGACATTGTCTATTTTGTTAATAGTGCACTATAGCACTGCTATAGCGGCATAGCATAGGGGATCAGCCCCTGGCCGCTATGGTTTTCGAATAGCGTAGCGTTTTTGGATAGCGGCAATAGCGGCCGCTACAAGAAAATGTGTTAAAACTCATTTTTACCCCTCCTCAAATGGGTATCTAACAGTCATATTTGGGGGTATTGTTGGTTTAATGGTCGTATTTGGGGGTATTGTCGGTTTTTCGGACCAAGGTTAAATAATTTTCACCTTTAGCTCCTTCATATTCTATAGTTTTTTGACTTTTGTTATTATTGACATGAAGATTATAACTTATGATTATTATGAGTTTGAGTTTGCAATTTTGGGTAGTCTGTTATGTTTTAGCATTTGCATGTGTATATCTAATTTTTTAGCTTGTGTATATATACATTGCAATAGCGGCCATCCTGCTCCCGCTATCTTGCTATAGCGGTTTCGGGGGTCGGCCGCTACACGCCGCTATCCGGGATTGATAACTATGGACATTGTATTATAATCAGCCTTTTTGAGATGCAAGTTCATGAAGAATGCGGACTCCTGTTAGAATCTGTGGATATATTGTTTTACCTTTTGCGGTAGTTTCTCTTTTCTAACTTTTTTTAATACCTCTTCTCAATTTGAGATTTTTTGTCTATTTCATTTTATGAAGACTTTTACCCCACCTCATGGTACCGCTCTAGTTCACCACACTTTTGGGACCCCTGTTGTTAATAAATTCCCTTCTGAGAATAGAATTCATGGTTCCTTGCCTGAACCATCTCCAGAAAAGAAAAAGAAACTCTTAGATCTTTTTTGACATCAAAGATGACCAAGATGATGGCAACGGAAAGAAAGAAGCTTAAACCAATTGTACAAGATGCCGTAGCTTTAGGATTTGGATCCTCTCTATTTGCATAAAAACAGGAGAGTTTCCTGTTTGACAAATCATAACCATTAATGGAAAATAAAACTTGATCCATGGTTTATATTATGACACATCACCATTGCCTCGAAACACACCGTTTCATTAAACAAAATTTGCTCCTTCATTCCCGTTTCTTTCTGTCCAGCGGCTTGTTGGTTTTGCTTCCAACCATCACATACTCTTCAACCTAGCATATTGGAAAATAGAGAAGCTGTTTCCACTACTGCAATTTCAATTTTCATCCCACTATTGCACTTTCATTTTTATCCCAGCCATCATATACTGTTCGAAGCTAGCATACTAAAAGAATCAAAGCTAAAAATATCCCTTCACTCCCTTCCACAGAGCAGCTAAAATTGCTGCATCATCCTAATCTGGCTACCAAGAAGGTAGAATGCTATGGCTTCACCTGTATCTCTTCCATGGATGACAGAAGAATCAAGTTCTCAAAGGTAACTTCAGGTACATTGACATCTGAAAGTAGGATTTACTTTCTCAAAAAAAAAAAAATAGGATTTACTTTCTCACTTAAATTTGCTTTTGAATTTGTTATTTTAGGAAGACTGCTGAAAGTTTGCTAGATGAATGTATGGATTCTAAAATTGTTTGGAAGCCTCAAATAGGTATGGAATTCAATAGATGATGCTTGGAATTTTTGGAGTGCTTATGGTGCTAAAATTAGATTTGGTGTTAGAAAACAATGACATAACAAGTGCAAAAAAGAGGGAGAGATCACTACTTGTAGATTTGTGTGTTGCAAGGAGGGTGTACGTAAAAAGGATAAGTGAGATCATTTGTCTGTTGCCTTTTGTTTCTTCCTGTTTTACAATCTCCGAGTCTTCCCCTTTGTATGCGTTTCACACAGTCTTGTCGCCCTCTCACCTGCGTTTTTTGTGAAGCAACAGGAGATGATTCCAGTTTCGGGAGGGGTTTTGGTGAAAGGCGGTTAATAAAATGAAGTGTTTTTGAAGAAATCTGATGTACAGTGGCTATTTTATTGAAGCTTTGGTTGCTGCTTGAACCAGAAAGGGTCGTAGTCCATGAAATACTAAAATGGAAGGATAGATACCTCCCTTTTTTGGCCTCTGAATGTTTGTCTGCTCTGTCCTGCTGCTTCTGCTAGTCGTGGTGATTGCTTCTAGACCCTCTTTACCGGGAGATGAAAATTGAAGAGATTTGTTTGTTGTGTGACATTTTTAGACAATATTGGAATACTATTTGATTCATGCAAATGTGTGTTAAAGTTGAGGCATCAAGCTTGTTTTGAGGTAAAGACATGTATGTAAATTTGAGTTGTGGTCTCAAATACTCAAATATCTTGTAGAAATTACAGAACTGAAAATTAAATGGGTGCTGAAATGTGAAACAAATTGGGTGGGCTTTAAAATGCAAATATGCAACAGATGAGACATTTTGTTGGGTTAACGTGGCATTCTCATTTTGTTTTTACTTTTTCAATTGGACGTGGTTGTTATCTGTGCACACATGGCATTTTTTCTTCTCAAAGGGATTGTTGTTAGGATTTAAGGCTTGACAGAAAGCCTTCAAGTTTTAGTGTGTTTTCTCCTTGTCTATTCCGATCCTGGACAAGTTGTTTAGAACTTCTGCATGTGCATTCTGATGAAATGTACTCTGAAGTACTGGGTCTAAGTTAAGTACATGGAGGTAAGATACCTCAAGGGATAGAAGAAATTTAAGAACGTAGATAACTAGATATTCCTTCTAACTGTCATCAAATAAGTCAGATTTCGCTATGTTGAGTTAATCACAAATTACCATGTTGTGTTAATGTGATATTCTCATTCATGTTCTTTTAGTTTTTCTTTTTTCTTTTTTTTTTCTCGTTATGTAGATTATCTTTTCATAACTTGCCTCATGGGATATATTATAAATTATAAATAAATAAATAAATATTATAATAGAATTGGTGCAAGTACGTTTTCTAATCTTTCTTTTAAGGAAAATGCTAGTTTGTATGAAAAGTAAATTCGTAAAAATATACGAAAGTGGTGTGTCATGAGGATTCTCTTCTCCCTCTTGATTCTTTTCCCTTTCTTATGCAAAATTGAGATAGGCATCTTCGTCCTTACCATCCATTCTCCCCAAAACTCAAAAAACACCATTCTTGCCACCTGCAAACCAGTTCCCACCGGCAGTCCGGCACCATGCACAAGCACCGCTCCGTAGCACACGCCATCCTTGATCCAACACCACCTTCAGAACCACTGTCGTCAGATCCTGTGTCAACCTTCGCCTTGTGTGTCAATGGGTGGAGGCACCACCCTCAGAAAACGTGATTGATGACTCCACTACTGTTGTTAGTGTTGACGTTGCTGATGGTGCCACCTTCATAGGCAGAGGCGGTGACGGTTGTTGTTACTGTTGTTGTGTTTGTGGCTGTGAAGATTGATGATTTTGAACGGCTCCTGTACGCGGTGGTTCAGAGAAGAGCTGAGAAGCGATGGCGTTTGGAGGATTTGAGCTTGCGGTGGCGAGTCAACTGGAGTTAGGTTCGTTGTTCTGGACATGGTGGAACTCGATGGAGATGAGAATTAATCCACGACGGTGGGAAATGCAGCCACCTGAACTAGTGGCAGAAGGCGGCGACTCGATGTTCGGAAGTTTAGTGATACGAGCTCATTTGGATGAGAGACTACAACTAAGCAGCTGAAGCACGTTTCAATTCCTTAGAGATTCCATTTACCTTTGTTTGTTAAGATTTGTAATTCTGTTAGACACAATGTAAGGTGTACCATCCAGGTGGACACTGATCCGTAATTGTAGGTAACTAAATAGGCTATATAAGCCATGAACAATAATGAATAAAGCAAATAAGAAATTATTCAGTGACTTATTCTGGTTATTTCCCTTTTCTATACCTCGGGAGCATACTCTTGCTCGAAAGGAGCTTCCTCTACCCCTATTGCTATCAAATTTGGTGCTTTCATTACTGTTCCCATGCCTCCCAAAAACGAAAAAAAAAAACGAGCGATCCACCGAGGAGATTCTCGCCCTCATGCGTGATATACAACTCAAATTTGAAAGCCAATACACTACCTTGTCCACCGAATTCGCAACCCTAAGAGAACAACTCAGCTCATCCTCACCACCACCCCCACCACCCAACTACAAAACCCCAAAAATCTACCTTACCCCTTTCGATGGCACCAACCCATTAGAACGGATCTTCCAGGTCGAACAGTACTTCACCCTAAACCAAATTCCAGCCAACCAACGCCTATCCTTAATCCCCTTCTTTATGCAAGGCAGTGCATTGGGATGGTATAAGTGGATGTTTGACAATGCCTAGCTATCCACTTGGGACGCCTTCACTGAGGCGCTAGAGCTCCGCTTCGGTCCAACGGCGTACACCAACCATCAGGCGGCACTTTTTAAACTGAGACAAACCTGTTCTGTTACGGACTACCAGTTGCAGTTCGAGAATCTATATAACCGAATCGTGGGTTTACCAGCCGAAGCTCTCATGAACTGCTTCATTTCCGGGTTGCGCATCGATATCCAGAGGGAGATGGCCATCCTCCACCTGACGTCCATGGTCGATGCCGTTGGGCTCACCAAACTGATCGAAGCCAAAATCCTTGGTTCCAAACCCCACTATCAGAAACCACCACACTTTGTACCAACCTCTCACAATCCAACCCAACCATCCATCCTTGGCCTTCCTCCCTCCACCACACCCCTTTCGATCCGCTACTTACCACCGTCCGAAATACAAGCATGCCGTGACAAGGGCCTCTGGTTCAACTGCGATGAAAAATTTGTCCCTGGCCACCGCTGTCGATCCAAGCAATTTCTCTTGATTTTATGTGACAAACCCGACCTAACTCCACAGAACCTACCCATTTCGCCAGGAGGGCCGCATGACCTCGGACCCGAAACGACTACTCCTACGCCTCTGGATAACCCATATGAGGAAGTAGCCCATTTTCACTTATCTTAGACCGCACTGTTGGGCCCACCTTCCCCTCGTACACTTAGAGTCCATGCGCGCATCCACCATCTACCCGTAACCATCCTGGTGGATTCTGGAAGCTCCCACAATATCATGCAGCCCATAATTGCCTCTTTTTTAGGCCTCCCCATTGTGGCCATAAACCCCTTCTCTGTGATTGTGGGTAACGGTGATACCATACAATGCTCAGGAATTTGCCAGAATGTTCCAGTCACCCTATCTGAACAAGTATTCTCCATACCATTTTACATTCTACCTATCCATGGAGCTGACTTAGTCTTGGGAGTGTAATGGCTTCAAACCCTGGGAAAATTCATCTCTGATTATTCCATACCCTCCATACAATTCACTCACAACAACACCCAAGTTACACTCACGGGCTCCACCTCTTCCCCTCCATCCCAGGCATCATTTTCCCAGTTTTGCCGTTTTCTCTTACCAACTCAGTTGATAATCTTCACTCAGTGACCCTCACCTCCATTGAATCAATTGAGACAGTACCACAAGTCACACCCTCAGACCAAGCCATCAACCACCTATCCCCCGAATTGCATGCCCTATTACAGCAATTTGAAACCGTTTTCAGCAACTCTCAAACCCTTCCTCCACCTCGAGCCCAGGATCACCACATTCATCTCTTACCTGACTCTAAACCCGTCAATGTGAGGCCTTATCGATACCCCCAGTGCCATAAAGAAACCATGACTCGTATGATTAAGGAAATGCTCCAGGAAGGGTTGATCAAACCCAGTACTAGCCCCTTCTCATCCCCAGTGTTACTCGTGTGCAAGAAGGATGGCACGTGGTGCTTCTGCGTCAACTATTGTGCTTTGAATGCCATCACAGTCAAGGATAGGTTTCCGATTCCAACAGTCGATGAATTGTTGGACGAGCTTCATGGGTCCACGGTGTATTCAAAGTTGGACCTCCTATCTAGTTACCATCAAATCCTCTTACCTTCAGAGGACACCTTCAAAACAGCCTTTCGAATAGTGGATGGCCATTTTGAATTCTTAGTGATGCCGTTTGGGCTCACCAATGCACTATCCACGTTCCAAGCGGCCATGAATGATATTTTCAGTGATTTCCTTCGCAAATTTGTTCTTTTTTTTTTCTTTTTATTTATTTATGATATATTGGTTTACAGTCCCTGTTGGGATACTCATATGCACCACCTTAGAATAGTGCTTCAAACATTACAGCACCACTGTTTCTATGCTAGGATGACTAAATGCATTTTCGGTGTTGCATAGGTGGAATACTTGGGCCATGTAATCTCACAAGCAGGGGTGGCTGCAGAACCATCCAAACTTCGGGCCATTCAAAATTGGGCTACCCCAACATCACTATCAGGCTTGCGTGGGATTTTGGGCCTAATCGGCTATTACCGCCGATTTGTCAAGAATTATGTGAGCATTGCCAGCTCACTTTTTGAGACCTTGAAGGCGGCGATGGTCACTCTTCCAGTTTTGGGCCTTCCCGATTTTTCTGATGGGTTTGACGTCACCACTGATGCATCGGCTACTGTAGTTGGGGTGGTGCTCTCCCAAAAGGGTCACCCTCTTGCCTACTTTAGCAAGAAGATATGCCCTCATATGCAATCTGCCTCGGCTTACGACCGTGAGATGTTCGCCATCACGGAGGCGATCAAGAAATGGAGACAGACCTACTGGGGCGACATTTTCGGATATTCACTGACCAGAAAAGCCTTCGCAGCCTCCTCTCACAGACAATCCAAACACCGTCAAAGCAAAAGTGGCTCACAAAACTGCTAGGGTACGACTATGAGATTCTGTACAAACCGGGCCGGAGCAATGTTGTGGTTGATGCTCTATCTCGGAACACACCACCTTCTGAAGCTGTTTTCGTCGCCATCTCCTCATGCCAACCAGTGTTGCTTGAACAACTGAAATCGTTCTATGCAACTCAACTAGTGGGGCAAGCACTACTCCAAAAATTCAGTGATTTGTCCACACCATTATTTGGCATTCAACAAGACTGTATTACAAGGGCCGTCTCTTCATTCCTTTGGAGACCGAATTAAGGCCAACCTTACTTGAAGAGTTCCACAGCACCACCATAGGGGGACACTCTGGGGTCAAGGGCGCCCTGGCTAGACTCACGGCTTCATTTTCATGGCCTAATATGGCCAAGGATGTCAAGGCTTTTGGTCAGAACTGTGTTACCTGCCAAACCCACAAGTACTCTACCCAAAAGGCCCTTGGCCTTCTTCAGCCGCTGCCTATCCCAACTCAAGTGTGGGAGGACTTGTCCATGGATTTTATTACCCATCTTCCTCAAGTCCATGGAAAGTCGGTCATTTGGGTCATTGTGGACTGCCTATCCAAATTCGCCCATTTCATTGCTCTTCCACAACAGTTTTCAGCTGCTTCCATTGGTGCTATTTTCCTCACAGAAATTTACCGACTGCATGGAATGCCAAAAACTATTGTCAGTGATAGGGACAAGGTGTATGTGAGCTAGTTCTGGCGTGAGTTATTTCGGTTGAGTGGTACCAAATTGACTTTTAGCAGCTCCTACCACCCTCAGACGGATGGCTAGACTGAGGTAACAAACCGCATTTTAGAGACGTACTTGAGTTGTTTTGTTAGTGATTCACCAAAATTATGGGTCTAGTATCTGCATCTTGCTGAATTTTGGTATGATTCTTCCTATCAATCTGGCATATGCATGTCCCCTTTTGAAGCACTTTATGGTAGACCACCACTGGCAGTGCGTTCCTATATAGCAGGCACAACTATGGTTACTTCCCTTGATGAGACATTGGTGCAGCGGCGCCAACTTCTTCAGTTGGTTCGTGACAATTTGGCTAAGGCACAAATGCGTATGAGGTCTCAAGCTAATAATCATAGGCAGGATCGCAAGTTCATAGTGGGGGATTGGGTCCTCCTTCGCCTCCAACCTTACAGACAGCTTACGGTGAGGAAGAATGCCTCAATCAAGTTGGGTAAGCATTTCTTTGGGCCTTACAAAGTGATACGAGCCATTGGGCCAGTGGCCTATGAATTGGAGTTACCACCAGAAGCTAAAATACACCCTGTCTTTCACATATCCAAACTCAAGCCTTTTCATGGCAATCCACCAGTAGCAATTCCCCCACTCAACCCCAACATTACTGGACACGTTAGCAGCTTCAGCCCTTGAATATTTTGGGCTCACGAACTCTCCAAGCCAAAAACGGACCGAGACAACAACTGTTGATTCAATGGGCTGGTTTTCCTGAAATAGAGGCAACATGGGAGGATGCAGTAGAGTTCCGGGATGCTTATCCCCACTCAAACCTTGAGGACAAGGTTAATTTGGATGGGAGGAGAAGTGATACAAGCCCAAACACTGGTCCGAATTCAGACTCAACAAATGGGCCGCAAACAACAATACAACCCAGAGAGGATAGGCCAAAACGCACCAAAGTACCACCCATCTGGATGAGAGACTACAACTAAGCAGCTGAAGCACGTTTCAATTCCTTAGAGATTCCATTTACCTTTGTTTGTTAAGATTTGCAATTCTGTTAGATATGATGTAAGGTATACCATCTAGGTGGGCACTGATCCGTAATTGTAGGTAACTAAATAGGCTATATAAGCCATGAACAATAATGAATAAAGCAGAGAAGAAATTATTCAGTGACTTATTCTGGTTATTTCCCCATTCTATACCTCTGGAGCATACTCCTGCTCGAAAGGAGCTTCCTCTACCCCTATTGCTATCATTCAGGCAGAGAGGACCGACAGTGATGGAAGGTGGCAAGCGGTGGTGAGGTGATCCATGTGATGTGAGCTTCGTTTGCCGGCGGTGGCTTTGAACTACAAACAATGTCACGATGATGAAAGAGGTTCATGGTTGGGAGAAGAGGCTACCTCAAGTGGCAAAGGAGGATGACAAGCCTGTTTCTCTTTATTTTTAATATTATATTTTAATTAAATAATAATATGATTAAGACAAGATATAGGAATCAAATGATCACACGTCATTCGTCGTGATTTCGTACTGCATCCATTCATACTAAATAGTGGTGCTCTTCTTTTAATTAAAGGAGATTCTATGTGAAGGTGAATCTTGAATTGGTTTTAATCTTCTTAAACTTTTATGGTTTAAAATGTTAATCCCTATATTAGTATAATGTTTTTATACATTGTTACGAGTGTTGCTTGAAAAATCCCTTTTATGATATTGAAGTTGTTGAGAAACACGGTCAGCTTAGGTTCCTAACATGGATGGCATTTCATTGTTCATTGCTATGGTTTGTTTGATGGAACTTGGAGTGAAAGTAAAAATATAAGGGATTCTCTTCTTTTCTTTTGAATTAGGGATATGAAGAATAAGGAGATCATGTATCCTCCGATCTGGTGTTTTGTAGCAAATGATCAAACAAACCAAGCATTAATATGAATTATGGATAATACGGAATTTTCTATTATTTTTGGATAACTTGCAAATGAAATAATCAAATCTGAGTTCTTTTGTCAATTGAAATCACATAAAATCAATTCATTCATGTGACTCTTATTTGATGGGAATAAGTTAAGGAATGTTCAAATTAAATCGATCTCATCAACAATATTATTGTCCATATTAAAAAATCATGAAAGTATTATTTAATATATTTTTGAAATGAAATAAAATTAATTTATTCATGTGACTTTTATTTTATCGAAATAAATCAAGTAAATTAAATCAATTAACATTGAGTTTTTATATATTTCCTTCTCGTTTTCTGAATATAGTTTAAGTAAGAACTAATTAATACTCAAATAGAATCAAATTCATTAAAATACACACTTGTGAAAAGATTATTATATTAAATAGGATTATTTAATATATTAATTTGTTATGAATTCAAAGTTTAAACCAATACAAAAGATTCATTAAAAAAAGGTGATGGGTGGAAAAATATACTTTTAATATACACTTTTTTCTAGTTTTTTTTTTTTTTTTTTGATAGGCCAATGTTAGTATTATGTTAGTTGTTATGTTAGGGGGATGGGGGGTGGTGGGGTTTGAACTCCTTACCTCCAACTCTCCTTATGTCCCTTAGCATCACCAAGTGAGCTACCTAAGTGGGACTGTTTCTAGTATTGTTTAATGAGCAAGTGAAAAAATAAGCATCATATTAAGAAAAAAGTGACGGGTCTATTTTTAATAGCGTTCCCTCAAGTAAGCGGTATTAATGGTAAAGAGGATATAACCTTTAATATCGTTCAATCAAAGAAACACTATTAAAGGTGAAAAACACTATTAAAGGTGAAAAAAGTAACCTTTAATACTAATAGTGTTCCCTCAAGGAAACACTATTAAAGGCTAATCTCTTGACCTAATCACTATTGAGAACATATTTGATCTCAACTAAAGGGAAATGGAAGTAATTAAACTACAGTTGAAAACAAATATTTGATCTTAGTTGTTTTTTTAATCAAATTTTTTTTTCTCACTTGATCTATAGTGATTGTAAAATAAGTTAACTTTACAGACTTTATTAAATTTAGTTATAACATATATTAATTTTACTAAAAATATACATTTCAAATAGACATGATTGATATATTAATAATACAAAAGGGACGCTATAACGATAATATTAGAAACTCAACATATCATACACATATGACAATTCAAAGTCTCTTCCACACATCTCATACAAAGGGCGGTCATTGAGGTTGTCTTCGACATCCTCCCTTCATCCTAATGTTCCTGTTTTTATTTGTTAACCTCTGCAAGTTTTGTTAAATTTGTAAAGAAGTTCTCTACGTTTACTAAAAATACAACATCGTCCCATTCTTAAACTAAATCACCTAAGATCAATCATTAAACAAGTTACCGATCCTCATCAAATTGATATGACGTTGGGTTTTATGACAGAAAGCAACAAAACCAAACCACGAGCCAATGTGGACTATGACAACGGTCTCCAAATAAGTAGAATGTCATACATATAATTTGCTCCCAAGTGGCCACCAGAAGAAGCCATAACCATCAAACTCCAAGTTACAAACTAAATTTTCCACCTCTCTCTTATAAACTATGCTTCAAGGTTCCCACTCCTTACATATGCATTGTAAAAGTTTTGAAAATTGTACTGGTCCCTATGTATTACAAGGGGAGACTTGTGAAATCAATCAACCACAACAAGAGTAGATTTCTCAGCATATCTCTAAGTTGTGCAGCACATAGCAATGATATTTGTAGTTTTGTTTATGATATCTTTGAGTCACTATCTACAAGTATTTATAATGGTCACAAAATGAGCGCACAACTTTTATGTGTAACTAACTGAAGAGTCGTGACTGGTGGACTTACAACTTTAGTGAAGAAGAGGAAGACATGCGGTCATGCCCTATCAGAGAGTGAATGAGAAATTTAGTAGTGTTTCATTGAGGAAACGCTATTAAACGTGGTACATTTAACACTGCTTCATTGAGGAGTCGCTATTAAAGGTGGTACACTTAATAGTGATTCCTTGAATAAAGGTTATTAAAAGTGGTACCTTTAACAATGCCTACTTGAGAAACGTTATTGTTTCTCAATTTAAAAAAACAAAACAAAACTCTCACGTTGTCTCTCACTCTTTCACTCCCATGCCCTCCCTCAAAATCTCTCAATCTCCCTCAAACTCTCAAACCCTCTCACGCTCTTAGCCTCTTAAAACTGGTAAATCTCTTCAAGCTCTCTTATGCTCCACTCACGCTCACGGTCACCATAGTTAAAAGTAAGTCTCTTCACCTCAGTCATTTAAAAGTTAGGGTTCTCTTTGTTTCGATTGCTCTCTCTTTTTTTACATTTAGTTTGCTCATCTTTGAAAGTCACCATAGACGAGGATGCTGGAACATTTGCATTTTTTTTATGGGTGCATTTTGATGGGTGCTCACATTGGTAAGTGTGTAACTTTCTATTTTACTTCAGTTTCAGTATGTATCGTAAAATAAAATTTTGATTTTGTATGTCTTTATTCATGCATTTTAAAGTATTTATTTAAACTATTCATGTTACATGGAGTTGATATGAGTAATTCCAGTTGTAGAGACAATGCAATAAAATTTTGAAGACAATTAGGACAACAAGATTTAAAAGAATAAATTAGAAATAATATACTTACTGCTCTAATTGTTTGATTATGTTGTTACTTTCTTATCTAAACATATTTACTTTATTATTTTTTAGCTTTGATGAAGGTATTGATGATATTGAGGATGATCTTTTCTTATGGACATTATCATAGTCACTTGAGACGGATTCAATTGCAAATGAGAGATGATTATTGTGTTTCAATATCCTATGCTTTTATTTCCTACTAGATGTTGACCCTGCACGTTGCGGGGTGAGAATGAATTGTTTGGACCTTTTAATGTACTTGTTTTATATTTTTATATTTATCATATGATATAGGGTTGTAAAATTTTTAATCAGACAATAAATTGTTTTTTCTCATAACTTTTAAAATATTATTTAAAATGTGACATAAAAGTAAGTCAACATTGATTGAAAAGCAATAGTTTTTGCTTCAGTTGAGAAAACTTGCATATTTTGATAAAAATAATGAGTCCAATTATGAATCAAAATGTTAAGATGGATTAATTGAAGTAAGTCAATTTATTTTGTTCAATTTGCATAGTAAAAAAGATAACGTTACTATTGTAGTCAATTATAATAGAACCAAACTCGATTGCAAAGAACACAAAAATATGATAATATAAAAATGAAAGAACTTGCAGCATATATACACATAAAGTTGTAAAAAAGAATACTTGAAAGTTTAATTGCAAGAATGATGAAAAAATATTAAAAGATTTATTTGTTAGCTTTTGTTTCCAACATAATATAAATTAATATAACAATAAATTAATATTGCTTTTATGGGTAATAATATGTCACGACTATTATACAAAGAGAAGAGATGAAGTGAGATGTCATTATAATGAGAGATGTCAAAGGAGTTGAAAAGACATTGCACCAAAAAAGCAAGAATTCTAAAATTTGATGACGTGACTGAAATATAGAAACTACCTAATCTGACATGGTAGCTTCACAATTCACACTTTAGTAATTATATAATATAAATAGATTGACATTTATTCAACTAAGCCTCTTGGCCCAGTGGTTGTAAGGCCTGTCCTGAGACACTCTAGGGGTCGACTCGATTTGCTCCCGGGTTCGATTCCTGAAGGTGTTAAAATAATGTTTGACCAGCGGAAGCCACTCCACACGAACAGTGATTAGTCATTCGTTAACAGTGTTGGGATACACACTGGATTTAGAACCAAAGATTGAAATTTATTCCTGTGTGTTCTCATTGTGTTATAGGTAAAGGGCATCTCCTGCTAAAAAACCCACCAAATTGGGGTATTCTAGTTGTTAGTGCATGGAACTAAAATCATGCGAGGTATAAGAAAAATTCAATTCCTGTACTTTGTCAAATTTTTGTGTGTGTGTGGTATATATATATATATATATATATCAATTCTGTAGTATCGAAGTTGTGTTCTACTTCTATTTTTGTTGCATTAACGGCGGTGCTGCCTCTCCTGTCAGTGTCAAGTCATTCGTCTCACAAGTCTCAACTGGTCCGTCTTAACTCGTCTCAACTCTTACACAACTGGGGCAGAGCAACAGAGCTAGGGATGCCGACGGGGCACGGCGGGGGCAGGGGCCACTACCCCGCTCCCCGTCCCCGCCCCCCAGCTTTCCCCCCATCCCGGTGCCCGATCCCCGCCGTGGGGGGGTTTTCCTCCCCTGTCCCTGCAGTCCCCAAGGGGACCCCGAACATTTATAAAACAAAAAATGAAAAATCATAAATAAATATCCAATAAAATTTTACAAAAAGTCTTATTAAGTCTTAAATAAGACAAACATAATAAGTCTTAAAAAAAAGTCTCAAATAATACAAACATAATATTAAATAAACATTACAAAAAGTTTCAAATTCCATCTACTTCCACTCTCCAACTTAATCCCTTCAAATTCCATCACATTTCAAACCCAAGTCTCAGTCCCACAACAATCTCAGTCTCACTCATTTTCGGATCCCTAAACCCTCTTCCCCATCCTCTTTTCGTCTCTCCTCTCTCGGTATTCATAGGACAACTCACATCATTAGCAAGCAGAAGATGAAGGTCAAACAGAGCAAGCAGCAAACTTACCTGAGATATCACGGTTGATGTTCGGTGTCGAACCGACAAAGCAAGTAGCGGGGCGGTGGTCGAACAGAGCAAGCAGCGAAGAGACGCGGTGGTCGAAGGAAGGGAGAGACGAGCAAAGAAACTAATCAACCAAGGAATAGACGCGTTCACGTGACTGGCTGAGCAGAGCTAGTAGAGTCGGCATCGAGCGGAGTTGCATTGGTGGCTGTGCGATGCAAAACTAGGGTTTTATGAGGAGGAGATAAAACAAAATGAGTGAGTGAATGGAAATCTGAACTAGAATAGTCGAATAGAGACTGTTATGTTTCAGAATAAAAAATGGTAATGTCTAACATGAGGGTGCATCAAATCCCTCAAATGTGAGGGAGTTGGTTTGACTGGGTAGTACAGGTATACATGGGGTCTTTAGCATCATTTTAAAGTATTAACAGTGTATTTTATAAATATGTGTTTTGCAATATAGCCCCCAGTACAGTTTTGCTAGATACACCTGCACAAAAAAATAGTTGAATGCTGCCATCGTCTCTTGTTCAAGGTTGAGGATGAAATCATTATTCATTTTTTGTGAGCTTCTAAAACCCAAGCCCCATGGGATTTTGCACCGAAAGTTGTTCTACCAACAAGTTCTACCATTTCACTCTCTCTCTCCATTGTTATCTCTCTCTCCATTTCATTCAACATCCGTTTTTTTTTTTAGATTATTGACTATCATTTCATTCAATCCTCCATAAAGAAGTATATAGAGTAACAGAGGTATAAAAAAAAAAAAAAAAGAACCATGGAAACAAGACCACCATAACAGATATCGCTCAAATTCAAACTAGTATAATTCCAAATCTTAGCATAACTACTCACAATTAGGGGTGGGAATAGGCCGGGCCGCCCGACAGGGGCCTACGGCCTGGCCTGTTTAGCAAAAAGGCCAGGTTTAGGCATTTTAAAAAGCCTTTCTAATTAAAAAGGCTAGGTCCAGGCCTAAAGAAAAGTCTTCCTGATCTATCAGGCCGACCTGTTTATATATATATATATATATATATAATTTATATATTATATTAAGAATATTTATTCATTTTGTCAAATATATATATATATATATATATATATATATATATATATATATATTAATTAATTAATATTAAAATAAAATAATTTTTAAAATTTTACTCTCTGATGGTTTTAGAAGTCCGTATACGCTCCTTCAACAAAAAAAAAAAAAGAAGAAGTCCATACGCATAGTCCCGTTGCCTTAAAACTTTTCTCATTCTCCCATTCCTTGCCGTCGCTGCTCCTCCTCCCTAGACTCCGCCGCTCGGTGCTCGCTGTGCGGTTTGGTCAGCCGCTTGCCTTGTTTCCGATCCGCTCGTGTGTCGCTGTGGTGGTTCGCTTGCTGTTCGTCGCGGTTAGCTTGGCGTCGCCCGCTCGCCGTCGCACGTCGTGGTCCACTCGCCGCTAGCCGCCGCACGCCGTGGTCCATTGTCGTGGAAAGAAGAAAGCACAGCAGCATCGTCTATGTGGTTCATCACTCATAGACATACAAATTAGGACTTTGAATATAACAAATATTTAGTTGTTAAAGTTGTTAAACATTCCAAATTAGGACTTGGATTATTTCTTTGTTGTTTTTTTTTTTTTGTGGATGAACAATTACCGACTTAACTTCTTTTCTTTTTGTGGTATTTTAATTTGGAAATTCAATATTATCTTATAATAGTTTTACCAATCACTTCATTTCTTTTTATGAAGGTTAGACGAAACAAAGAAAGCTTATATGGATAGAGAGCTTTGTAATATGTCCACTGCAATAAGACTCCTTTATTATCCTTCTATAATACCAAATTGTCCATTTAATTTTGGGAACTTTGTTATGAATCAAGTTTTATGGTGGAAACAATATTTGGATGGTACGTTTGTTTGCTTTGGAATTATAGACATTTTATTTGGTACATAGAATTATAAAAGTTTTGTTACTTTATTGAACCTTTTTTTTTTTTTTGTAATTCAAAAGTAAAAGCCTATTTAATGGCCTATTAGCCTATTTAGATATAGGCCAAACAGCCTATTTGAAGGCTTTAATACTAAACAGGCTTTTAAAAAGGCTAACAGGCCAATCAGGCTTTTAAAAAAGCTAGGCCGGGCTCAAAATAAAGCCTTTAACAGGTAACAGGTCAGGCTTAGGCTTTTAAATTTTTAAACAGGCCAGGCTTATTTATGCAAAGCCTGGCCTGGCCTAGCCTATTCCCACCCCTACTCACAATGAACATAAACCCAAACCCATAGCCTCAAGCCCGAAGGCGATGCCCCGGAACATCATTCCTCCAGCTTCCATCAAAGTCACCACCACCTCTAGAGTAGCAAGATCCACCATCACCATAGCCACGGTCCCTTCCACCGCCATAACCGCCTCCTCTGCCTCCACCACCGTTTCTTTTGTAACCACCGCCATGTCCACCGTCGCCGCCTCCATAGCTGGATCTACCATCGCCACTGCGGCTAAATCCACCACCACCACGTGATTAAGTCTGTGCCCGTTCATCGCAATGTTCAAGCCATCGAGATTATGGCCGTTCAAGCCTTCAATCGTGTCCCTCATTGACTACTCAGATGCGAAGGTCATAGATCTGAACCCTCTGGATTTTTCAGTTTCACGATCATTATAACCTTCGAATCAACAATTAATGGACAATTAATAAACAGAAAATGTCAGATTAATGCCTTTAGAATGGATAGACTTCGTCAATCTTGGAGCAACCATAATTTTCATTTTCATGGATATATTCTATTAATTAATTTCAATGAAACATGGGTCAGATTCATAAAATTTTGAGGCAACCAGAACTCCAGGTGACCATGACATTATCTCAACCATCAAAATTTTATATTAATATATCCAACGGTCAGTTAAACACCCTCACCTGTGAGGGACTTAATAGCTCCCTTACGGTAGAAGGCACCATAAAAAAAAACAAAAACACACTTGAAAAGACAAAAAAAAAGCTCAAAAGTATTAGTAGTTATTATATAAATTATATAAATATATATAAAACAAGGATAATATGGTAATATCTACGGGGCGGAGACCTAGCGGGGCGGGGGGGCATAGTCCCCGTCCTCGTCCCTGAATCAGTCGCGGGGAGATTTTCTCCCCCATCCCCGTCCTCACGGGGAAAAATTCCCCGCCCGCGGGGCCTCATTGGGGGCAGTCCCCGCGGAGATCCCCGTTCATGGGTGGAAATTGCCACCCTTAAACAGAGCTGTTAGCCTCAACCCTCCTCTAAAATTTCATCTCGCCCAACTTAGTGACTTACTCACTCTCATGGAGGACTCTCTTAAATCCAGCAAAGGGAAATCAATGAGAGTTAGAGAGGGAAACAAATAGAATACTTGAGTCCATAGAAGAGGATATCCGTCGGTTAACAATGAGGCTCATAGTAGCAGGATGTATGATGGATCATCGGGCTGGAAGTTCAATAACCAACTTGAGGCAAAAACCACGACGTTCTTCTTTACAAACTTCCCGGAGAACTACCGTCTAAAGGATATGTGGGTAGTATTCAACATGTATGGAAAAGTGAAGGAGGTTTATATCCCTCCAAGAAGGAACAAAGATGGTGACAGATTCAGATTTGTAAGATTCTAGAAAGTAAATGATGAAAGGGCTATGGAGGTTCGGCTGAATACAATCTTGATTGAAAATCATAAACTTGCTGGCAATATACCAAGGTATGATTGGGGGCGATGAAGCAAGTGAAAAATGAAAACAAAGAGAGGTATGGAGTTAGGCAAACTGATACAGTGAGAAAAGGAGTATCTTTCGTGGAAGTAGTGAGAGTTCAGGAAATCAATTTAAGATTTGAGGTGTGAAGAATACCACTATTCAAAGGAATCAAGATTTTAAATTCAAACAAACCAAAGAGTGGAATGGAATGGAGTTTCATATAGGGGAAGAGGAAATGAATTGGCTAAAGGGTTGCTATGTAGCAAAACAACAGAAAAAAAGGGAGCTTTCTATGTTCAACAAAAAGTAAATAAAAAAGGTTGGGAATCCATTGTTGCAATACCTTTAGGGGGTGATCTAGTTCTGCTGTCAGGGGAGAATGAGGAATCAATGACTATTTTTGTGCAGCAGGCTTCGGGAAAAAATAAGAAGTGGTTTGTGGAGATTAGGGAATGGAATCCATTGGTGGTGAGCAATGAAAGAAGGATTTGGGTGACAATCCAAGGGCTGCCAGCACATGCCTGGAAAGAAGACATTTTCAAGACTCTAGCACAGACCATAGGGAAATATGTGGGTGTTGATGATTCCACAAGGTTGAAGAGAAGAATAGATGTGGGTAGAATTTTAATGGATGTTACAAGCAAAGAAGCCATAAACCGGGTATTCTGAATCAAAATTAACAAGGAGTTCTACAAAGTGAGATTGTTGGAAGAACCATTTGCTGAGGAATTCTTCTATATAAAACCCGACAGAAACTTCTAGGATTAAGATGATAGTTCGTCGAATAATTTGGACTTTGTTGATGTATCGACGACCTTTATTGAGGAGGTGCCGAAGACGGTACGTTCTCAGCTTCCTTAAGGAAAGACTTGGTGGAAGAGGCTTTCCAGGATGTTGAAAATTCAAACTTTCAAAATCTTGACCAGCTAGAAGCACAGGTACTAAGTAGAGCCAGGATGCTTTTGCAGTCACGGGACCAGGTACGTGAGGGTCTTTCTGGGAACACAAAAACAACAGTGAGAAACCAGATAGGGAGTTAGAAGGGCGGCGACAGTTCTGCTGTGGTCAGCGAAAAATGGGATGATGCTAGTCAAATGGGTGACCAGGTGTTGGAATGCCTAAAGTTTAATGACTCACTTCACCAAACAGAGGAAGCCCAAATTAAAGTGGGCCAAAACAAATATGGGATGTTTAGAAGGTTGGGGCTAGAGCAGAATAGAGGATAAATAATGAATGGGCCTTGTATTGGAGCTCAGAATACAATGGTTCCTTCGGATTCTATTGAGTCAGCTAGTGCTTCCAAGGACAAAGAAGGGAAATGTGGATCTGGACGCTCGGTTGCTCCTGGAGAGGTGAAAACATTGACTGAAGTGTCTACAAAAGGGTTGAAGAAGATCAAAAGGAATAACATTTGGAAGAACTTACAAGACTTGATGGAGCAACCTAGCGTAAAGGAATGTGAGAATGGTCTGCGATGCAAATCAGTAACATGCAGAGGCAACAAGTAGAGATATGCATAGGGACTCAAATGGTGGAAAGGAGGAAGGTAGGCTTTTTGCTGAGGGGTGTGAGCTAATTGTTCCAGAGACGACTGATCGAGGTATGGTTGTTACATATTCGGCAATTTTGAATTGTAATAACTTAATTTTGGCAAACAATAGAAAGTCTCCTGAAGAGAAAATATGGGAATTAGGATTAGAATTGGGTGTAACACATAAAGGAAATGAGGAAACAATTTGGGGAAAATTTAAAGAAATGGAAGAGAGGGGCAAACAAGGGAATGTAAACCAAGGTGAGCATGATAGTTCTAAATGAAGATAGGAACTATCAAAATTAGGGGTTTGAGTGCGGTGTTGAAAAAAAAGAAAAAGACAAATCCGTACTCTAATTAATGTAGAAAAACTAGAGTGTACATCGATTCAAGAAACAAAGTTAGAAATGGTAGATAAATTGGTGTGCCAAAATATTTGGGGAAATGTGGATGTTGGCTAGAGTTATGCTCCAGCGATAGAAAGATCCGGCGGGATTTTGAGTATGTGGGATTCACAAAGTCTAACATGTTTGTTCTCCTTCCATGGATTTGGTTTTGTGGGATCCTGCTTTGAAAGGGGGGAATTGCGTGTAAAGTGCTTTGTGGTTAACATATACTCACCCTGTGATTTGAGAGGAAAAAGGAAACTATGGGCCAAGTTAAGAAAAGTAAAGGTGAGTTTTGAGAATGGGTTGTGGTGCCTGGTGGGGGATTTTAATGCGGTTTCAAACCGTAGTGAGAGGAAGGGAATAGGAAGTAATTTTGGGTCTCAGGGTGTGTATAGAGATTTACTTGGTATAGGGCGGATGACTCGGCTATGAGTCATTTGGATAGGTTTCTTCTGTCAAAGGAATGGATGACAACTTGGGGGTGGTGGCTCAATGGGCCTTAAACATAGATGTATTAGATCACTGTCCCTTAATAATAAAAAAACGGGGCACAAGAGTGGGGTCCGAAACCTTTTAGGTTTAATAACTGCTGGATGAAGCACCGGGGGTTTAAAGAGTTGGTTGGAAATAAATGGGATAACTTCAGTGAGAATGGCGGGATGAGTTATATCTTGAAAGAAAAATTAAAATGCTTAAAGCTAAACTAAAGTCATGGAATTGGGAGGTGTTTGGAATTGTAGATAAAAAATTTACTAGATCATGAGGATGAGATAAGTAGGTTTGATGCAAAGGAATGAGGGCTTGTCAATGGAGGATGTGGTTTTGAGGAGAGCTAATTTTGTTAAACTGTGGACAGTACTAAAAGCGAAAGAAAGTTTGTCGAAGAGGAAATATAGGATTCAGTGGTTTAGGGAGGGTGACCTAAACTCTTCATTTTTCCATGCTAGCTTAATAATTAGGAGAAGAAGGAATCAATTAATGACTTTTAAGGTGGATGAAATATGGTGGAGGAAGTGGGACAAATAAAATATGAGGTCCAAAACCATTTCTCCAATTTATATAAAGAGGAGGATTGGGAGCGACCGCAGTTAGATGGAGTGAATTTTCAAAGTTTAAATGAGGTACAAAATGTGGACCTGGTAAAAAGATTTTCTCGGGAGAGATTGGAGGAAGTGACAGAAAATTTTGATGGAAATAAAAGTCTGGGCCCGGATGGTTTCAATTTCAAATTTATACAGGAGTTTTGATCTATCATGAAAGAGGAAATGTGGATAATGGTTAATGAGTTTTTTGACACTAGAAGGATCCCAAAGGGATTTACAGCCTACTTTGTGGCATTTATCCCAAAAGAAAACCAATCCACAAGTGTTGAATGATTTTAGACCGATTTCCTTGTTGGGCTATCTTTATAAGATTATTTTAAACCGTTAGCCAATAGACTAAAGATGGAAATGGAATCTTTAATCTCTTTTAATCAGCCAGCGCTTATAGCTAATAGGAATATTTTGGATGGGGTGGTTGTTGTTAATGATGTGGTGGATTTTGTAAAAAAGAAAAAGAATCAGTGCCTGATTTTAAAAGTAGACTTTGAGAAGGCATATGACTCAGTAAATTGAAATTTTTTGGATTATATGATGGGCAGGTTTGGTTTTTGTGAGAAATGGAGGGAGTGGATAACGGCTTATATTTTCTCAGGTAAATGCTATGTGCTGGTTAACGAAAGTCCAACAAAGGAAGTAACAATTCATAAAGGACTAAAACAAGGGGACCCACTATCACCGTTTCTGTACTTGTTGGTAGCTGAAGGATTGAGTGGTCTGATGAAGAACGCTAACAAGGGGGAAGTTACAGGGTTGTGTGGTAGGAGAGGATGGCCCAATAGTGTCAATTTTGCAATTTGCGGATGATACTCTTCTGGTGGGCCATGTTTCGAATTGGTTTCATGTTTAAAGGTGAATTTTAAAAAGACCAGGATCATAGGAATTGATGTAGATGTTCTTTATAAAATCGACAGAAGAGTTTTTAAATTGTAAAAGCGGGGTAATTCCTTTTAAATACCTAGGGCTGCTGGTTGGGGCCAATCCAAAGAAAGTATCAACTTGGCAACTAATTATAATTTCTCTAGAAAGGAGGTTGGCAACATTGAAGGGGAGACATTTATCTTTTGGGGTTGGATTACTCTGATTAATGCAGTTTTAAACACTTTACCTATTTACTTCTTATCCTATATGAGAATCCCGAGGAAAGTACTTCAAATCTTTATTATAGTGCAAAGGGATTTCTTGTGGGGAGGGGATAATGAGAGGAGAAAAATATCTTAGGTTAGATGGGAGGTTGTGTGTAGGTAAAGGGAGGATGGTGGATTGGGGATTAAAAATATTGATTGGTTCAATCTAGCTCTGCTAGCAAAGTGGAGGTGGAGAATTCTCAAGGAAGAAAAAAGGAGTTTGGAAGGGAATCCTGAAGGCAAGATATGGTGTGGATGTGGAGGGGTCGGTAGCTCTAAATACAGAGGATGATATTAGGAAAGAATCTTTCTGGTGGAAAGGAATATGTAGACTGGGAAGATTAGATAATTTAGAGAATTGGTTCCAGAGAGGCTTGAAGAGAAAACTAGGAATGGGAAACAAGATTAGGTTCTGGGAAGACGTGTGACATGGACCAAATGCTATGAAAGATCTCTTTCTAGACCTGTACAATGTTTCAAAAGATAAAGAGAAAGTTATTGAGAGGATGGGAAGGTGGGAAGGTGGTAGATATATGTAGCAATTTACTTGGAGAAGAAACTTCTTTGACTGGGAAGTAGAATCCAAGGAGGAGTTAGATGACACTATTTTACCGGTGTGCCCGGGGGAAGATAGGGAAGATCTTTGCGAATGGAACATGGAAGGCTCTAAGGTTTTTTCATCTAAATTCGCTTATGTATGGTTGGCCCAAAATGGCCAAAGTGGGGAGGATAGGGGGTTAATAGTAGTTTAGTCTTCAAAAAATTCTGGAAGACCAATGCTCCACAGAAAGTTCTAGCCTTGTCTTGGAAGGTTATGAAGGATAGACTACCTACTAGACAAAACATGTTTAAGAGACAAGTAATAGATAATCAATAGGAAGTTGTGTGTCGATGTGTGGGGAAGAAATAGAATCCATGGAACACCTGTTTATGCGATGTAGCAAAGTTTCAAGGGTGTGGTCTAAGGTGTATGAGTGACTGGGATAGATAGTTAATCGACCAACTAGCATTGGTGATTTCTATTTACAACATAAAGCCCTTTTTGTAGGAAGAAAGTGTTAAGTCTCTAAATGTCTGATGTGCATTTGCCTTAAGTTTTGATAAAAACTAAATATTTGTTAATGATTTAATTGAACTTCATATTGGTTGTTGACCTGTCTATCTCGTGTGCAAAATATTAATTGAAAGGTTATTTGACACCTGTCTGCCCATAGACTCTCTCAATCTGTCCTGAAGATCACCTGTCTTATGAGTGAGAGCCAACCTGTCTACTGACTGGATTTTTCACTATCTGTATTAAGGAATCAACCTGTCCATTTGAAGCTCTCACTTGTCTATGGTCCTTCGATAAAGAACACAAGGACAAAGAAGCCTTTAGGAGCTGTCCCCTCAAGCAGAAGTCATCGAAGCTTTCTCTCTCACGCATATCAAGAAAGTCAGAAGGTCAAACTCACAAGCAACCTAGTAACTCAGAAGTGGAGTGCTTCTATTATGCTTTATTCCCTAGTACAACTGAAAGTTACATGAAAAGAAAATGTGCTCTGTAAAGTACTAAAGCTACCTGCACAACTCTGATTTGGTTGCTGCACAAGGCATAAAGCACTAGACTTACGTGTTAGAGTACAACCAACGTTCCTATTGAATTAATGGCTGCCCAGAACGACTCTATTGCATTTAATGGAGTTCAGTTTGAAGCCAAAACTTGAAGGAATGTCTCTAATGGAATCAAAATGATTGGAGCCTATAAATACAGAAGCCATTGAAGATGAAGATAGAGAATACACATCAGTAAAGAGTCAATACTCTGAGCATTTAATCTCTCATTCTTTCAATCTGTATTCTTCAATCATTTGAAGTTATTACGCAGTCTTTCTATACTTCACATTTAATTCACTCTTCTGAGTGTTAGGGAAAGACTTGCAAATTGTATTTATTACAATCTTTTCTCACAAAAACTTGAGTGAGCCTGAAGAGGCTAGGTGAGCAAAAAATACTTGTCTTGGAGCCTGGAGAGGCTAGGTGTGCAAAGAATACTTGGAGTCTGTAACTTGTTTAGTTATAGTGGAGAAAACTTGGTTCTGCTAATGACTGGATGTAGCCTTAGCTGTTAAAGGGTGAACCAGGATAAATACCTGTGTTAAATCTCTCTATCCTTATCTCTTTAGAAGCTTTGATTATTTTCATTTATCAACTAACTAAAGGGGTTTAGGTGTGAAAATCAATCAAGTTTTACTCTTGCATGTTTATGTGCTTTTCTGTGAAAAACTTATCAAACAGGTGACCTGTCTGTGCCTTTTGAAAACACTTGTCTGAACTCAGCTTTTGTGTGCGCAAAGTTTTCAACTTTGTTTCAAAATCTGATAAACACAAATCAACCCCCTTCTCGTGTTTATAGTTGTCTATTTCAGTTGGTATCAGAGCTCAACCTCTGGGTTGAGCATCTAACAGTGTAGAGGAAAATGTCCTGAAGAATAGACATGACTGTTAGAGCTAGTTCAAGTGGGAGTCACCAGACTGAAGTAGCCTCCCTAACCATACCTCCATTCTTCAATAGAGAAAACTACAACTATTGGAAAGATAGATTCCAATGGTTCATCCTATCAACAAACTCTGATATTTGGGATGTCATATTACTGAAGGTCCATTAATTCCTAAGAATGATGACAACACTGACAAGGTAAAAGCTCAGTGGACCTCTGCAGAAAAGACAAATGGGAACTGAATCATAAATCCAGATACAACATTATCTGAGCTCTCAGTCCTGAAGAATTTGAGAAAGTATGTGCCTATGACTCTGCAAAAGAAATGTGGGACACCTTATCTGTCACACATGAAAGAACAGTCAAAGTTAAGGAGTCAAAGATTGTCATACTTGTCAGAAAGTATGAATTGTTTATCATGGAGGAAGGTGAATCTGTTGCTCGGATGATAGGTGAGACACCACGATGTCCCATTAAATAAAATCCTAATTAACTTAGTCTTAATCCATAGTTAGCGTTAACGCTATTAATGCATTCGAAAATATATGTAAAATAAAAATTGTAGTCATTTTAAAACAGTTTAAACATACGCAAGCGGCGTCATCCACACATATATGCAATATATACAGCACATCTATCAGAGTACGCCAAGTCCCCTCCATGGGACCATTACAACTTAAACCATCTATACAGACTTAAAGTATAAACATATACAGACTAACCAAAGAGACATAGAAGAAGTCCTAGAGATACCCGGCCCGCCTCTCAAAATACATCAAAATACACAACAATCTCATAGAGGCTCAGTACCTACAGACGAATCCGACATATCCACATCATCAGTGATGTGGGCGTCTAGAACTACCCTTGCCTTCGCCTTAAAGGCGCACTTATACCCGTGGTGGAATTTTCTGTAGATAGCGTTGTGACCGGTAATCTTTCCAAGTTGTCATTCCCATCTTGCCATTGTTGTTTATCTACCATACCGATAACATACAAGAAAGATAGAGGAAAAAGGGAGATAAGCAACAGAACATAGTCATAAAAATGGGGATGGGGACATAGATCAACAGTCTCATATACATCATACAACAAACAAACAGTCATTCATCCAGTCACACCAACACAATCATCTTCAAGAGTCACACTCTCAGATCATTCCTCTAAGGAGTCTCACTCCTATGCATGTCGGCCGATATATCTCATCCGAGTCTCAACCCCAAGACATTCCCTTATCAAGCCTCTCTGCTTAAGGAACGTCAGTTAGTTTGTCTAGGTAACTTTTCTGCTCGTCGTGACCCATAAGAGTGCATCTCTCTGTGAGCTTAGCTCCATCAGAGGTATTTGGGTCGCCTCAGATAGTCAACCTTAGACGTGGATACTCAGGGTAAAGTCGAGACAACTAGGCTATATCAGGGTACACGACGCACTAGGAGCTACCTAATGGTCACTGTGAGCCTCCCGAGTCCAGTTCGTACATCCCCATGGTCTCTCCTTAGACCGACCCTGCCGTAATCCGTACTCACACTCGAGTACAACTAACCTCGTATGACTCCCTGTCATACGGCTCGCCACCTTGGCAATATGCAATGCAACAACCATCCTTAAGTTAACACCAGAACCTTCTCTCACAATCCAAATCTCAAAATCATAGTCTCAGAATGGATGACAATATATCCCCGGCCTTAAAGCCATAGTCTCGAGGCATTACCACGGTGTCAACTCAATATAACTATATCACGATATCAGCCATTCCCATTCATCCAATAATCATCAACAATATATTATAATAATAAAATATCTTGTCATCGTATCAATCATCACAACCAAGCATGTTATAGCAGTCATCACAGTAACAGACATAGCAAACAACCCCACCATTATCAGTTCTCTAACCTAGAGTTTCAAACCGAACATTGATAAATCTACAATAACTAAACCCAAGACATTATTAAAATATTATTTTATCGGGGTTTAGTCATTGTTGATTATTCAATATCCTAGTAGGGTCTGGGGCACCCTACATACATGCATATATATATATAACTGTGACTCTACGCTTGCCTCCCCGACGATGTCGGTTACTTTCTCCCCACCTTGGCTTATCTGGTACAATTGTCCAAGCTCTCTACACGCCTCCTCTAAGCTATACAGCTGCTGTCTTGCTTCCCAGTGGACCCCTCAGTGCTCCAAAATTTGCCCTAACACATGGACAGAGTCCCGACAATGTCATAAACTCTAATCTTACTATTGATTCTCAAACAGAGCTCAGATTCAAGCTAGAACCCAAGAAAGAAAATAAATGACAAATGATAAGTTAAGTATTTAAGCATTACCTCAATTGTAACAAAGAAACACTAGCCTATATGTGTAGTACTCGTTGCCCTGATCACAGATTTGAAGTCGGAATCGTGATCTGACAGACGGATTTCCTCCAGGCTTAACTTTCTTTCTCTAATTCTTGAGCTCCCCCTGGTCTCTCTCGGTTTCTCTCGAAACTTTGAGAGTTTTCCAACTTTCTTCCTTTTAAAAGCTAAAGTGGGTGAGTTAGCACTGGTTACGCCCGGCCTAAGTTGTCTACGCCCGGCTCCAATTTTCTATGCCCGGCCCAAATGCGTACATCACCGCCTTTGTGTTGCGCCCGGCATAATTTCTGAGCCCGGCTCAACACACCTGAGCCCGGCCTAACCCACGTTGGCCAGTTTGACCAGAAACTCTGACTCACACATTTCGTCGCGTTCTAAACTCGTTTGAAGTCCGATTGACCCCAAATTTGAAACACATACTAATTAACACCTAACGAACAAAATTAAACTCTCACACCAACTTAATTACTGTCTGATTCCTCAATCAAGAAAATGGGTGTTACATTACTACCCTCCTTAAAATAGAGGGGAAAGTTCTGGTCAAACACAGCAGAAAGATTTGATATGTTTTAAGTGCGGAGGACCTCATTTCAAGGGAGACTGCCCTCTATTGTTGAATGTTACATGCTACAAGTGTGGTAATGTGGGCCATATGTCTTGGAATTGCCCTCATAGCAATGTCGGGAGAATTCAGAATACACAACATTGGGAAGAATCAAGGAATAGGAAGACAGACTCAAACCAAAGGACAGCAAGGTGGAAGACCTCAGGCTGTTGGAAAAGTCTTCACCGTGAGAGAATATGAGTTGTCTCAGTGTCTGGATTTCGAGAGAAACCGAGAGAGACTAGGGGGAGCTCGAGAATTAGAGAGAGAAAGAGGGTTAGAGAGAGAAAGTTAAGCCCAGGGGAAATCCGTCTGTCAGATCACGATTCTGACTTCAAATCTGTGATCAGGGCAACGAGTACTACACATATAGGCTAGTGTTTCTTTGTTACAATTGAGGTAATGCTTAAATACTTAACTTATCATTTGTCATTTATTTTCTTTCTTGGGTTCTAGCTTGAATCTGAGCTCTGTTTGAGAATCTATAGTAAGATTAGAGTTTATGACATTGCCGGGACTCTGTCCATGTGTTAGGGCAAATTTTGGAGCATTGAGGGGTCCACTGGGAAGCAAGACAACAGCTGTATAGCTTAGAGGAGGTGTGTAGAGAGCTTGGGCAATTGTACTAGATAAGCCAAGGTGGGGAAAAAGTAACCGACATCGTCGGGGAGGCAAGCGTAGAGTCACAGTTATATATATATAGGGTGCCCCAGACTCTACTAGGATATTGAATAATCAACAATGACTAAACCCCGATAAAATAATATTTTAATAATGTCTTGGGTTTAGTTATTGTAGATTTATCAATGTTCGGTTTGAAACTCTAGGTTAGAGAACTGATAATGATGGGGTTGTTTGCTATGTCTGTTACTGTGATGACTGCTATAACATGCTTGGTTGTGATGATTGATGTGATGACAAGATATTTTATTATTATAATATATTGTTGATGATTATTGGATGAATGGGAATGACTGATAGCATGATCTAGTTATATTGAGAGTTGACACCAAAGATCTTCCAGTTGAATCGAGTCTTCTAACTCGATTAACTTTACAGGCGACATCCTACACCAAGTGATAGAGATCAACCCGAATCTAGAAACTAGATCGATCGAGAACACAATATCCCCTGCAAACGGCAAAACTAAACATTTCTAGGGACACTCCCGGAAAATCCTTTCGCAAACGATAATCCTGGAACATTCTCAACGAACATTCCAAAAAAATCTACCTTAACAGGCATACTATTCAAATGTCTGACACAATTCCAAAAGGATAACCGAATGTGTCACACATGGACCAAAACACAATACACTAACCAAGGTTTCCTACAAGTCAAAACTCGTATAACCCATCAAGATAAAACACATACTTATAACCCAACACACATTGCTTCGACTGGGAAGCAATTCAACCAAGATCCAACCAGAGATCACACAACAAAAAATAACAGACCTATTCCCCAAGGTTCCCGAAAGACTCGACCAGCTCTGATACCACTAATGTAACACCCCCCTTGGGCGTTACAACATTTCTAACTCTTAACTCGTTGCGGAAGTTAAATAAAAAGAATTTTGCTGGTTTTACTTTCGGAAAAAATTTATTAACTTTAAGTCAGAAAAAACTCGGGTGCAAAAATTTTCCTTCTGAATATTTTCGAAAAAGTGATACACTCGTCACAAAAGTAAAATCACATTATACTTGAATAAAGATCTAAAATTTTTACAAAAATTTCGACAGAGTCTCCTCTGTAATTTCAACATCCCAGAATAAAAAAAAACCTGCTGAAATATTTTATATTTTCAACCCAGAAATTCCAGTCATATAAAATATATCAAGATAGTAATATTCTGAAAATATTTACATCAACGAGCTATACATGACTAAAAGAAAATTTTAGATTTCCATACAAAAGAAAAGCTCTCAGAGCTATAAACAGTCCATTTAAAATTAAGGCTCTCCGAGCCATGAACATATATCATCATAAATCAATAATGTTTCAAAAAACCTAAGCTGGTCGTTTTAAAAGATATTCCTGGGAAAGATCCCATGGTTCTCACCATTATAACTAACATCTGACATCTTCAAGGATTGGGACTAATATCCCCGAGTGAAGCTGGGAACTTCTTTGCAACCTCTGTACCCTCAAGACCAAAATACCACAAAAGAACCAAACAGAAATAATATAAAGGTGAGATACCGACATATGAGTTTTATCATAGCAGTCACATACACGACTCACAAGACAACCACACAATATAACATCATAATTATAGCACAGGGATTCATTCCCGACAACTAAATGCAGTTTTTATAAAACCTTTCATGTCACTTCAATATTCACTATCTAGTTCACTATCTCCGGAGATCCTAACTTCCCTTCGTCGAGCATGATAGGCCGCGATAATGCCTATAACACAATTGTTTCGCGTTGGGTTGGCCTCTCAATTTAGGTCCAATCCCCAATTGTTCTAGGGTATCGCATCTCACCTAAATAAGATTGAATAGTTCCCTATTGAGTACATTCGTGCTGGGTAACCGATTTCCACGGCCCGAGGGTGCAAATGCCCGAGCCTTCGGTGGGTTTTCGAGCCCGAATGTCCCTAATAGACCCAAAGACTAAAGGAGCCATCTTTGGTCCGTAACTATCCAATTTGTCAGTTCACCCTGTGTGAAACTGTAGCTCGATACACAATGGCACGTCTGCCACAACGGCATATAGCCAGACTATGCATGTAAAACAAATATTCTCATTTCCGCTTTTCTTTTTCGTATCATTTCTTTCCTCGTCAAGGCTTAAAGCTCTCAACTACTTTTATTTAGGCTTTAGATATATTCTAAATACCAACTCAAGATTTTTGAGCCAAAAACAAAGATCTTAAAAACCTCTTCCTCAATTCGAACACTAGCCAGACGTCTCGGAAGTCTAGGTTCTTCTCATCATTAGGAACACTAGTCCGGCTTTACCGGCACTCCGAATTCAGCCCGATATTTCGGCAATCCAAATCCAGCCCGGGTTTATAGCTCAGTGATCTAGGTCCTTTCTTTTCCTCAAAACTCAAAACAAGAACTCTAGCCCGTCATTTCGGAAATCTAGGTCCTTTCCACTTTTCTCTTTTCCACTTGGTTTTTCGTTCAGTGAAAACTAAATCGAAAAACAAAAGTTCAAAAGTTTTTCAACTTTGTGACATAAATACTTTTCGTTCCTGTAAATACACTTTTATAGAAAATCTTGTCCTCAAAATCCATTTTCTGAAAACTTAGAAAAAACCACTGAAAATCTTTTCTCAACTTTAAACCAAATATAAAACCCTTGCAATTGAATTTATCAAAGATAACATTTTCTCTGATCCTTTCCATTTGTGAAACCAACTTTTCATAAATCCTCTGAGAAAATCCTTGTTTCCAAAAGATTTTTCCTTTCCAAAATACTTTTAAATAGTTTCCATAAGCTTTGATGTTTTCCATTTTCTTTCTTTCCTCACTTTGTTCTATCTTCACACTTTCATCATTTAGGATTTTTCTTCTCACTTTCCAAAGAAGCAAAACACCACTTTTTCGATATTTCTGAGTTAAGGTACTTAAATGTCTTAATCTTTATTAACAAGCAATGACCAGTGTCATGCCCTCAGCCAATCACAATCAAGAAGTATAACATATAGTCTAATGCATACATAATCCAACGACAATATAATTCATATTCAACAATTCCAAATAACATCAACACACATTTTTAAAATCAAACATATTATCAATCAAACAAATAGGGTACATGACTAGCAAAAACTCTTCAGGTAAACTCCCTTTACCTTTGAAGACCATAAAGGATCCTCTCCCTGACACATTCAACAGTCAACTTCCCTCACCACGAAGCTGCTCAAGTTTCAAACCCCAACTCGACGTTCCCGTTTCCTCTAAACAGCTCCTGTCAACTCTCGAACAATATAGAATCTGTTTCCCCTAAGTAACCACAACAACAACGACATCCCGGAGAGGGAGTCAAAACATTTTCCACAACCAGACGAATCACATAATTAGCTACTCATCACCAAATGCTCACTCTAAGTTGATTGAAATACTTAATTTCACAAAAACATAACTAATTTCAATTAAAATCAGATTGGGCTTTAGGGCTCATAAACACAATTTGGGAAAAAATCATTTTAACTAAAGAATAATGAAATTGGTTTAGGGGAAACATTAATTCACAGTCCCAATTGCATTAAACAAGTGTTAATTTCACACTTTGAAACTGAATTCAAAATCTTAGGGTTAGGGTTCTCAAAATCAAATTGGGGATTTTCATTTAGGAGAGGCTATGATGAAGACTAACCCAAGATGACAAAGAAAGAGGACATGGTGGTTGCAAGGCCAACGGCGCGGCGGCAGACGGCCTAGACACGGCGGCAACGGTGGTGGTTCATCACTGTGACAACTCAAATCAAAACAAAAAGAAAGTAGCATCAAGGAAGAAGAAAAGGGAGGTTTAAGTGACAAAGAAGGTGGAAACCACCATAAAAGAACGGCGGCCGGAGCTTACCGTGGCGGGGCTCCGTTCGCGTGGTGTGACGGCGGCGGAGGACGAACCAGAACGGCCAGGGACGTGAGGCGAGGCATGTCGTCTCCTCCTCCCTGCTCCGAGCAGCGGCCGGACGGCGCTTCCAGGGACGGCAGTGCGCGGCTGAGGTTGTGGATGGAAGGAGGAAGGAAGTGAAGTTGAAGGGAGGAAGGAGAAGAAGAAAGAAAGGAAAGAAAAGAAAGAGAGAAAAGTTAGGGGGGGGAGGACGCGTTTTCTGTCGAGGGGGGAAGGGGGACTTGGGTTTTCTTATGTTAATTTGCCCTATTATTAGTGATTAGGTACAAAATGAGTGATAAATATTAAGCCTACAAATAAATGCGTTTTTAGTTTTTTTGAATCTAAAAATAAAAGGTGACAAATATATGTTTTCAAAATTTGAAATATAGTAGAGATTGATAGTTGAATTGATCAACTAAGAATATCCACTGTCCAACATTTAATCTCCGATTAATGTCAAACCAATTTATCTTCAACTCTAAAATAAATAGAGTGAAATATGAAATTAATTTTCTTTCAATCATATCATTTAAAATATTTTTCTAGACAACTACTAATAGTGACAATAACATAACATTATTGTCTAGTAAGTGCACTTAAACTGGAATAAGGCAGTGCTGACGCACTTAATAAAATGATTTTAAAATGAGTAATTAAGATTACTCAAACTAACCCCTTAAAACAAACAAGGTTAAACATCCAGAAAATTAATCTTTCCCTTTTAAAATAATATAAACATATAGATATTTACTGTTATTGAAGAACAGTAAAAACCGGGGTGTTACATACCCCGATATAGCCTAGTTGTCCCGACTTTACCCTGAGTATCCACGTCTAAGGTTGACTATCCGAGGCGACCTAGATACATCTAATGGAGCTGAGCTCACAGAGAGATGCACTCTTATGGGTCACGGCGAGCAGAAAAGTTAGCTAGACAAACTAACTGACGTTCCTTAAGCAGAGAGGCTTGATAAGGGAACAACCCGGATGAGATATATCGGCCGACATGCATAGGAGTGAGACTCCTTAGAGGAATGATCTGAGAGTGTGACTCTTGAAGATGATTGTGTTGGTGTGACTGAATGAATGATTGTTTGTTTGTTGTATGATGTATATGTGACTGTTGATCTATATGTCCCCATCCCCATTTTTATGACTATATTCTGTTGCTTATCTCCCTTCTTCCTCTATCGTTCTTGTATGTTATCGGTATGGTAGATAAACAACAATGGCAAGATGGGAATGACAACTTGGTAAGATTACCGGCCACAACACTATCTACAAAAGATTCCACCACGGGTATAAGTACGCCGTTAAGGCGAAGGCAAGGGTAGTTCTAGACGCCTACATCACTGATGATGTGGATATGTCGGATGCGTCTGTAGGTAGTGAGCCTCTTCGAGATTATTTTGTATTTTGATATATTTTGAGAGGCGGGCCGGGTATCTCTAAGACTTCTTCTATGTCTCTTTGGTTAGTCTGTATATGTTTCTACTTTGACTCTATATAGATGGTTGTAAGTTGTAATGGTCCCATGGAAGGGACTGGGCGTACTTTGATAGATGTGTTGCATATATGTGTGGATGACGTCGCTTGCGTATGTTTAAACTGTTTTAAAATAACTACAATTTTTATTTTACATATATTTTCAAATGCATTAATCGTGTTAACGCTAATTATGGATTAAGACTAAGTTAATTAGGATTTTATTTAATGGGACATCGGGGTGTCTCATTTAATGGTATCAGAGCAATTCGATTCAAAACTGGACTGTGGGATTAGGTCTGATTAGGAGTGAGGACTGTAGGGTAGGATGAGTACCGACACTATTAGTTGGATCCTCATTGGATGTCAGCTATGCTTAGATTGGGTAGAGTGTCCGATACGCGAATTATTCTTAAAGTATGAGAATGATTACTTACCACATTTGTAAGACATATATTGGATGTAACTGCTTATGTATTGAATTATATGTCTTACAAGTGAGCATTAATACTTTCTTTTGGAAATTAAAATGGTGCGTGGAAATGGACGCCGTGGAAGGGCCAGAATTGGCAGAGTCACCGATAACCCAAATACCAACACTTAGTACCTCTCTTAACTCCAATGGTTCACCTGCTTCTATTTTCTGATTAACCTGTTGGAGATATTGATCTTCTGGTTGCTTTTATCAGATTAAGTCTAAAAATTCACTGGTAATAGTAACCATTCCAAACTCATCTTATCCTGGAATAATTCCATTATCCCAAGAGTCGTGTATCTGAATTGTTCGATCCGTTCCAACTTTTTAACCATCATAGCGGACATTTACAAAGATTTCCGACTTAAAGCATCTGCTACAAAATTAGTTTTCCCAGGATGATATGGAATATCAAATTCATAATCCTTTATGAATTCTATCCATCTCTGTTGTCTTATATTAAGCTTTTTCTAATCGAACAAATACTTTAAACTTTTATGTTCACTTTTAACTATTCCCTTCCATCCCTCTTATTCAATTTCAACTTCCTCAATCTTTTTCACTATTAACTCCTCTTTCAAGGGAATCTACCTTTGATTTCCATGTCCTCGTCTGTCGGCTACCATATCCCTAGTACTGTTCAATAACACACTGAGGTGGCCAAGCTCAGTATCCTATTACAAAGTACTAGTTTACATGGCAGACACATTCTTATCCTCTCTTGAGACCTAGCCTCGCACTCATTTGTCCACTCAACTTTTCTTTTTCTCATTAATTACGTTAGAGGTAACGCAATCTTTGAGAATCCATCTACAAACCTTCTATAGTATCATGCCAGTCTAAGGAAACTTCTCACTTCACTCACTGTCTTAGGGCGTCCCCAATTCACCACTACTGGTTACGCCCGGCCTAAGTTTTCTACGCTCGGCTCAGCCTCTTATGCCCTGCTCAAATTTTCTACGCCCGGCCCAAATGCGTACATCACCGCCTTTGTGTTACGCCCAGCCTAACAAACCTGCGCCCGGCCTAATTTCTGAGCCCAACTCAACACACCTGAGCCCGGCCTAACCCGCGTTGACCAGTTTGACCAGAAACTTTGACTCACACATTTCGTCGCGTTCTGAACTCGTTTGAAGTCCGATTAACCCCAAATTTGAAACACATACTAATTAGCACCTAACCAACAAAATTAAGCTCTCACACCAACTTAATTATTGTCTGATTCCTCAATCAAGAAAACGGGTGTTACAATAGGAAGATTTCAAACTATCATCAATGGTTTAAAGTCTCTTGGCAAAACTTATACAAATGTTGAGAAAGTTGGAAAGATCCTCAAAAGTCTTCCAAAGCAGTGGAGACCCTTGGTGACTGCCATCTCTCAAGCCAAGGATCTTACAACCTTGACTATGGATGAACTTCTTAGCACCCTCACTATTCATGAGCAAGAACTTGGTGATGATGTGACAACTAAAAAAGGCAAATCCATTGCTCTAAAAGCTGATCAAAAATCATCAAAAGTCTCAAAAGCACTAAAAGCAGACGAGTCTTCCTGTGATACAGACTTGTCTAAGCCCGAGGATTCTGAAAGTGATGAAGAGCTATCTTTCCTAACTAGAAAGATAAAGCCGCTCTTAAAAAAAAAGAAGTCCAGAAAGGAGAAACCTTTCAGAAAGTTCCACAAGGAGGAAAACTTCAAGTAATCCAATTCAATAGACAAGAGTCCAATTGTCTACTATGAGTGCAAGAAGTCTGGTCACATTAAAGCTGAGTGTCCTCAACTCAAGAAAGCCCCTTATAAGAACTTCAAAAAGAAGAAATGAATGATGGATACTTGGGAGGATCTGGAGTCAACATCATCTGAAGATGAGGAAGCAGAGGAGGAAGCTAATCTCTGTCTGATGGCCAACGCTGACTCAGAATCTGCTGACGAGGTATACCCTGACTTTGAGGAGTGGCATGATGCCTATGAGGAGTTGCTGGAGGAATCCAACAGCTTATCTAAGGCCTTCAAATCCCTCAAGAGAGGGTATGTAAAGCTCCTTAGTGAGAATAAACAAAAATCTCAAGAGTGTGAGAAGCTGACCAAAGATAACAATGAGCTGAAGACTGCAAAGTCTAATGAAGCTAAGATCATTAGTGAAACACCACAGTATGAAGAAGTTGTCAAACTTCAACAGAAAGTGGAACTGCTCACTTCTGATCTTGCCAAATTTGCAGTGTAGGGATATCGTTTTCAATAAGCAGTATGTCATCCACATACAAAATGAGAAAGACAATCTCACTCTCAGTAACCTTTTTGTAAACACAAGGTTTATCTTCGTTCTTAATGATTCAAACTGTCTCAGCTTCATCAAAACGAAGATTCCACCTTCTGGAAGCTTGCTTTAATCCATAAATGGATATCTGCAACTTACATATCTTTCCAGCATCCTTTGGATCTACAAAACTCTCGGTTTGTGTCATGTACACACTCTCAAGGAGATTCTCGTTAAGGAATGCAGCCTTGACATCCATCTGCCAGATCTCATAGTCATAGTGTGCAGTAATAGCAAGCAGAATCCGAATGGATTTAAGCATCACTACAAGGGAGAAAGTTTCATCATAATGAACCAGTGGCGCGTGGATCACACGCGCGACAGTCAGGAGGCGCATGGAGCGCGTCAGTAGTCGGAAGGAGGTAAAACTTCACAGGACGGTATATAGGGAGACGGCGATTGCAGCGGTACGGAAAGTGAGATGAAACAGTCACCGGAAGGGGAAAAACTGGAGTATATCGACGGTGGAACTTTTAACAAATGGGGGAGGAAAAAGAAATAAATAAAAAAGGAGGAATAAAACAAGAACACCACTGGAAAAAGAGGGATCGTAAGCCTAAGCCCAAGCCCTAGATACCATGTAGAAACTGACAGGAATATGAAAAAAGGTTTTGATGTGTATTACAAAGTTACAAGAGTGTTCCTATTTATAGAGCAGAAAGAGAGACAAAGAAATAAAGGCTAATCAAACCTAATATCTTGATATGATTACAATATCAATCACAATAATTACATAATCAAATCATATCGTAACACTCTTCATGGAATAATGATGTCTCAAACAAGCATACCTACATCAAACAATCATGTTGGGAAAGTACATTGCATTTTGGAATGGTAAGCATAAAATATGTTGATTTAAATCATTCACATTTTTCTTATGATCCCATGATTTAGATTAAAATTATGTGATGTGCAAATACTTTATCTAACTGGCATAAAACACTCCCTCATCAGGGAATCGTGATGGCAATGAAGCATTATCAGGAATTCAAAAGACAGACAATATAATCTACGAATGAACATTGTATATTCTTATTTTTTTCTGGATGACAATTTATTTAATTATATGTATCTCCATTGAACAGGAAATAATAAATCAACAAGCAAATTTGGTCAAATTTATGGTGGTTGATCCATGAACAGAGGATTCGTGTCAATAAATGAAGATCAATCTCTATCACATGTTGAATTATTATACCAAAATCAATCTTTAGTCATGGACAACTCTACGTGGCTTTTTCAAGGATTCGAACGAAGAGCGGTCAAAAGGTTTTGGTAATCGGATCAAATGGGAGTTCCACAACAAGCACCATAAATGTTGTTCTCAAAGGTGTTCCATATAAACATTCAGAAAGGTACAATGAAAATTAAAATATATCATGTCAATATATACACATGAATTTTCTAGATTCAATCTTATACATTCTAATTATACCAATATCACAATTCCAGGGTTAGATAGTAGACTTTGATGAAAACGATGATAGCACCATTCTCAATGATACACAATAAGTAATTTCACTATAGTAACTCATTTTGCTTTTGGGGTAATGCACTTTCCAATGTTTCTATGGATTCATGGTGGATCATATATTGCATCATTAGACCAAAATATGAAAGCCAACATTTTTATATTTACTTAGCCTATAGTTATATAATTTATGCTTCTATGATCACATAAATTCTATACCACTGTTGCCTGGGTCCCGCCCTACCAGCCAACAGCCCGTCCATCGGGGTGGGAATAGTACTAATAATAATAATATATCTTCATACAACTCAAGTCACTGGCTATAGTAAACATCAGCCTCAAGTGTAAGTGTTAGCATCCTTTTCCCAGCCTTATCTGCTTGTTGATTGAAGGTTGTCCGTTCATGTCACTTGGCTTCTTGCCACTTGCTTGACAAAGACATCATTTTGGCCAGACCCTCATACTGAAGCAAACTTCCAAAAACATAATCAATTACAAATTACCATGTTCCTTTGGCAAAACCAGAACCAGGAAACGAAACTCTAAGGGCCTGTTTGGTTTGTTGTTGTTTCACATTTTCATTTCCTAATTTAAAGACAACTACAACTAAAATAATTATAAAAATGTCACGTCATTTTCATTTTGTTTCTTGTTTTTCAAAGATCTGTACAACAAACAATGAAAACAAACAAAAAGTTGTTTTCGGTGTTTCCTATACAAATCTTTGAAAACAAGAAACAAATGAAAACAATGACACTTTTATAATTATTTTAGTTATAATTATCTTTAAAATCAGGAAATGAATATAGGAAACGGAAAATAAACTAAACAGGCCCTAATCTCTTGACCTCAGACCATCTCTTCTATCTCAGAATAAGATCTAATCTTACAACAAACAGTTAAGTTGGTCCCCCAATATCTTAACATTTTGGGGGGTATCTCAAGTCTAACTGTCTAAGCTGCTGAGTATATGCTATCATATCATTTGGCTGAAACTTTGTTGTGACAAATAAAAATTACATAATCTCCTAAGAGTTGCTATTAAGTTACTATTTTGCTGGCGAATACTGGTTCATTGATTGGTGACCCTCTTGGATGTGAGGGCAAGGCATTTCTGGTTCCCCTCTTGTCCATAAAATCTTGAGTTCACCTCTCTTCTTTCCCAAGGACAAAAAGGTGCCTGCATTCATGGAAAAAAGGTTTCAAAAACTGGTACTGGTTTTCCCATGTTATGTAAAGTTGAAAACCAAATATGGCTCATATGGTACAGTGGTGCATGGAAGCCCTCCGTGACGGGCTCCACAGGCTAGGAAGTATGGAATTATAAGAAAATATAGAGTAATGCAAGCAACCAATGTTATTGATTGCGGATGGCAGACCATAGCAGATGGCCAAAACTCCGCCAATTTAAGCCGCCACAAAACGCCATTGCTCCGCCAGACAAATTGGCCATAGCGGTTGGCCAAAAATCCACCACCACAATCCACCATGGCCGCTTTTTGATAACACTGCAAGTAACACACTCTTTTCAACACATTCTTTATTATTGGATGAATTTCATGTGAGATTTACGAAAGAGAGTGGAATCATGTGATTTAGTAGGTCCAACATGAAATTCACCCAAGAAACATGGATTTGCATTAGTTCAGCAAGGTGCCTATAACAACCAATGGAACAAGTCCAAAATCCAAATATATTTTTTGCAATGACTATGTGATTCAAATATAATTGTCTAATAATTTCCCTTACCAAGTATAAATGGGACAATATAAAGCAAAGCTGGTTGACCATGCCCATCCATCAAGTTCAAAGCCACGTATGTGATAAAAAGACCTGCAGACCAAAATTCAAGTAATGAGGTAAAGACCAAGCAAATAGTCACCTCCTCCACACCTGAAGATTGGGCTTGCCCGAAGTTAGCGACTGAGTCAGCCCAATTTCAACCCAAACATGACTGAGCAGGCCCAATTTCAGCAGAAAAGTCACTAGGAGGTCCAGTTACATCCTAAAAGTGAGCCGGCCCAATTACAGCCTGAAACTGAAGGTGAGCTGACCCAATTTTGGCCATCAAGTTAACTGGTCCAAACGTTTTCAAGTTTCTATTGACACATTCTATTCTATCAATGAAAACTATACTATCAACAGATCAATCGTTGCATACCTAAACCATAAGCAGTCATTGTCCACAAGAAGTATCCAGCCCGAAGGTTCTTCTTTGCCAACCAATCATACCTGTAAAGTTATCAATAGAATAATCAAGTTCATGAACCATTAACAAGCCACAAAATAATATCTTCATTTGTCTAAAACTATGGAGCACAGACAGACACAAGATACGCAACATGACACAAACACAAGGACACACCAAACTCGAAAAATTATGAGACACTTACAGAGTATATATATGTATATAAAATTGAAAATATAATCAAAAAAATATTCATAATTCACAATATTGTCGGTGTCGGAGCCAAAGCATAAGTTTTAAATTGAATGTGTGCCTGACGTGTGTCTTCGTGTGCCATACAAGCAAGCATCGGTTTTCAACAAGCAACACAACAGCAAAATGTTGTGTCCATGCTTTATAGGTGAGCAGACTTGTACTTTCAGAATAAAAATGAACATTGGTAGTCCATGAAAGATGAATAGGAGATCTATATGACTTTCAATTCAACCTTAGTGCAAATGCTACTAGAAGCCCTGGCAAGATTATGTCCCCAAAACCAATGATGCTGTAACCACCCCAAGGATCAAATAAACGCGGTATCTTGAGTAGTATGGGGATACCATCTTCCCCACTCTTATCACCTCGAGCTACCTGTACAGAAGTGAAAATGTTGCATTAATTTAAGGGGAACAAAGGCATCATGTTTGTGAGACCAAAATCAAGCTTTGTAAAGAATGGTAGAGAAGGGAGACCATTCTCCAAAAAAAAACTCACCACTATCATCACACTCTCATGAAACAACCATTTAGAGACAAACACCCAGAAGATGTCATATAGGAAGCCACAACTTAGAAGAACAGTTCCAACCTTATAGAGAAAATGTAAATGTCAGTCAGTGTCTTAGTTCATAATAGAAGTTCAGCAGCATGCGGCAAATCCATCTTCAATTGTTTCACACGTTCACTGATATATAAATGCCCCATTTATGTATGCCTGTTATGCTTAAAATTCAAGAATGCCGCCAACAACCTTAGCAGCAGATTGTGACATAGACAAGCTCATTAAAAACCAGAAACAGTGAAAAAATAAAGTATGAATAATCACCTTGAGATTTGGTATGCGGACAATCTGAAGAACTGTAATTATCAATGCGATACCCTGAATGACACAAGATTTAGAAAATAAAAAAGAGGTAAATACGTCATCAATCCGTTTCTCGATTTCTTGGAAGCGTACATAAGGTTGCAACTCAGCAAACAGAGTTCAGGTTAAACAAGGATGTCAGGCATAAGAGATCCTAAATGGAAAAACTTCAGTGATAACAGAGGAAACATGGAAGTGAAAAGAAACAACAAGAAACATGGAAATGAAAACCAACTAGTGGCACATATGAATGGATCAACAACCACGTCGCACTAACAATTTACATAAAATGGATCAGTTAGGTCTTTCTTAACAGCCTAGTTTCTTATATGCAAAGCAGAGTTAGGAATATGATAATGTTTAAACTGTTCTTCAGTGACCAAAAGAAAAATAATGCTCTCCCCATTTCTCTTGGATCATGACTCATCATCTAGCAGATAATACTAATGCAATATGTAATTACCTACTTGGTCTTTATATTTAAATTTTAAACCAAAATAATACATAACATTCCAATGGTTGGGAAGAAAAATCTGCAATGAGCACCAAGGTCCCTCATGATTGTATCACAATTTTATATATTTTAATCAGAAATACAAGGCCAAAAGAAAGTAGAAGGACGTATGAAGAAAATTTGACCAAAAAGAGAAAGAGAACTATTCTTACAAGAATATCTTGACCAATCCAAGCAAATGATACACGGCGATGAACTTCCCAAACCACAGCAAATGCTATGCAGAAGGGAGTTACAGCAAGTGTCAGATATGAGACAGCTCCAAAGAAGGGTATTTTCACAAATGATTGTCCAGCATGATGAAACCATCTGAAACTATACACATTTTGTTGTCAATTCAATATCCTAATGAGGGAATCTAATAGAATAAACCATTTACTTGACAGCCACAAACTTCACACTTAAGTCATTCCCCCCAAAGGAAAGGAGAGAAACATTGCCCAAGCACAAGTTATTTAAAATTCATTTCTGAACAATGACCACAAGGAGCTATGAGTGTCTGTTGCAAAAATTAGTTGCCAAAATTTAGTCTATAGAATTGTGAGTTAACCTATTCAATGCTATATCTGTCAGGAAAGAGGTATATGGAAAAGAACTAACAACTAGGTGAATTTACTCTCCCCTTAATTTGCTACCATTTATAATCACAAGAATCAAACTAGCTAATCATAATTTAAGATCATAAATAAATTATACACCACCCAACATATGCCTTGGTTCAATGTTGATTATTAAAAACACAAGATATCTGGCTCAACGTGACAGCCACAACTTGAAACAAAAGTGTGGATAAATTATGAGTGTTAGGATTTGATTGTTAAAGATTAATATAAATTAGGAAGGTCAGATCCTTTGATTAAGGAAAGAATAAATCAATCCAGATTATGCATACACGTCATGGTATTGATTTCACTGTGAGGATGGTGAGTTAACTTATGCATTCCCCATACAAGTCCTGAAGGGATTGTGCACTAAAGTTCGTGTAATAATACACCTCAACAAAACAGGCTGGATAAAAGAAAAAAATGAACATCTTCTTTAAGTTTCTAGGGCTCTAAGTCTTCAAATTAATGGTCCTAAGCATCTTCGGGGAGAAGCTATTTTAATAGCTACCTATTTGACAAATAGACCGTCTACAAGTTGAGACAACATTTTGAGCTTCAAGTTAACATGTTGGCCGTGAATTGCGAGATAAGTATTTTTGCACCAACTTGAGGGGGAGTGTGGATAAATTAGGATTGTTAGGATTTGATTGTGGAAGATTAAGATAAATTAGGAAGGTTAGATCCTAGATTGTGATTCATGTTTCTTTCATTATGTGGGCCTTTAGTTTCCTATAATCAAGGATTATGGTTTCCTATCTATTTCTATATAAGTTGTGTGATAGATATCTTTGCACCAATTTGAGGGGGAGTGTGGATTTATTATCATTGTTAGGATTTGATTGTTAAAGACTAAGATAAATTAGGAAGGTTAGATCCTGGGTTCTGATTAGTGTTTCTTTGATTATGTGGAATTCTAGTTTCCTATAATCAAGGATTATGGTTTCCTATCTTTTTCTATATAAGTTGTATGCTCTTAGATTTTGGGCTTCGGCCTAACTCAACCCCAAAAGCTAGCTTGTAAGGTGAGGATTGGCCAAGCTTTATAAGCACTACTTTGGCCATATCTCTAGGCGATGTGAGACTAAACACACCCCTCATACTCAGCACAATGAAGGTGCTGGAGGCTGCAATGAAGGCAGCCCAAACGTGCCGCAATTAAGGCGGCTAGGGGCGAACCGCAATTAAGGCGGATTTCCAACACACCCCCTCACGCCCAAGCCCAATGGGGAGCGTGGATGATGCGGGCAACCCAACAGCGTATCTAGGATAGGCTCTGATACCATCTTACAATTTGGGTTTGGGCCTAACTCAACCTCAAAAGCTAGCTTGTAAGGTGAGGATTGGCCAAGCTTTATAAGCACTACTTTGGCCATATCTCTAGGCGATGTGGGACTAAACACACCCCTCATACTCAGCACAATGAAGGTGCTAGAGGCTGCAATGAAGGCAGCCCAAACTTGCCGCAATTAAGGCGGCTAGGGGCGAACCGCAATTAAGGCAGATTTCCAACATATGCTCTCAATATTTTTAAGATATGAATAAAGAGGATATTTCTCTCCCTCTATATTTTCTACAAAAGGCCTACAAATTATCAAATCCCTCTCTCACCAAACCCACCTTCCTTCACATATGGGTTTGCCTCTAAGGAAAGCCGGATAAAAGACTTACCATGACAACAGAGCCACCAAGCAAGTTTGCAGTCCCTGAAAACACATGAAGAATATAAAGATTCAGCTGCCATGTCAACAATAACATCATGCTGCAATCCTATGACTTTAGTTTGGTTATGTGTTATTGTAATGTCTACATTAAAATTAGAATATTTTGTAATTATTGTAGATTTTATAGTTATCGGGATAGTTTCTATTACCTTATTTTATGCTAATTTTTAGGGTTAGTTATTAATTTCTTCATAGTCTATATAATGTAAATCTTTGTAAATGTTATTTGAGAAATAAGAATAACATTCAGTTTTCCCCATTCAAGTTGGTATCGAAGCTCCGAGTCTGAGAGACTCTGCTTCTGCATTCAACCTCAGTTGTTGCCTTCGCTGCAATCACCATTGCCTTAATTGCACTTGCTGCTTCCTTAATTGCGGCTTGTTCCCTGTATTTTTGCGCATCAATCGCGTTCACCGGTGCTCACCGTTGTCTCCCATCAATGACCTCATCGGACAAACCATTGTCCATTATCCAGCGAACCACCCATGACTAGCACCATATGCCTCTTCACGCGCTCTCACGCACCGCCCTAGTCCTCTATGCATAGATCCAAGCGCTCAACGTCCAATGGTTTGTGACGGCGCATCTGCCATCAGCTCCAAGTCTGAGAGACTCTGCTTTCGCATTCAACCCCAATCGTTGCCTTCATTGCAGTCACCATTGCCTTCATTGCACTTGTTGCTGTCTTCATTGCGGCTTGTTTCCTTTGTGTTTTTGCACATTAACCGCGCTCACAAATGCTCACTATTGTCTCCCACCAGTGACCTCACTAGATGGACCGCCGTCCATTTTCCAACCAACAACCACATGCCCAACACCAAATGACTCTTCAAATGCTGTCACGCACCGCCCTAGTCCTTTGTACATAGATCCAAGCGCTCAATGTATAGCAGTGCATGACGACGCATCCTCCATCCTTTCTGACCGCCTCTGCCACCACCTACCTCATCGTCGTCCTTTCCTCTACCTAATCGTGGCCTCACCTTGCCCAAACAAACAATCCTTTCACACCCCTCCTTCTCCTACCCCTCATATTCACCCTAAACCATAAACTCGGTTTACCTAACCAATCACCCTTCATCGTTGGTCAGTCTTCACCACCACAACAAATCAGCCTTCATTGGTGGTCTTCCTTTGTCCCCGTAGTTAACTAGCTTTCATGGTGGTCTGTATTTGCCACGGCAACAACCGCCTTCATTGTGGCCTATGTTTCTTACTTCATAGACTTCATCGTGCTAATGATTGTTACCACACACAACCATCATGTCTAACACTGAAATTACCAACATCTCAGATAAGTAGTTTTGCACTTCATCTCATGTTGTAACTGGTAAGAATTTATATTCTTAATTTTTTTGATGCTCCTCATATTGGTTTTGATGAATCATGGGTTCTTGACTCTGGTGCTACCAACCATATGACCTTTCGGTCATCTCTTTTTTTGTCTTATCAACCCTCTCTTGGTAATAGCACTAGGCTAATGGATCTAATACCGTTCCTGGTTGTGGTGACATAATACATTCACTAAACTTTCCACTAGTCTTATTTCCATTAAAAACTTACTAAGGATTTAAATTGTGCCATAACCTTCTTCCATACTCATTGTGTCTTTTAGGACCTTGTCGCCAAGGAGACGGTTGGAGTTGTCAAGAACGAGGAGGGTTGTATTATCTCACCAATATGCGTGATGGTGACGGTTCAAGTAAGAAGTTGCTAATTTCATGTCATAAGTCAAATATCGAGTCTCTTGCTTCTGATATTTGGCCACATCACAAGTGTCTTAGGCATCCAACTTTTCCTCTGCTTAAATCAATGTTTCTGTCTTTATTTTCGAAAGAGTTAGTTGAGTCCTTTCATTGTGATGTTTGTGAGTTTGTTAAACATCATCGTTTAACCTTTTCCCCTAGTTCTCATAAAAGTGTTAAGCCTTTTGCCCTTGTTCATTCTGATGTTTGGGGTCCTGGATCTACTTCTAGTGTTATTGGCTCCAAATGGTTTGTATCATTCATTGATGATTGTACTAGGGTCACTTGGCTTTTCTTTATGAAAGACAAATCAAAAGTGCCCAATTGTTTGTTCAATTTTATCGTATAGTTTAGACACAATTTGGTAGGGAGTATGTCAACCAACCTTTCTCCTTAACAAAATGATGTTGCATAAAGAAAAATTATCACTTACATGAAATCACCAGAGTATTAACGTTCCAAATGTCAATTCCATGTTTATATTGGGAGAGGGTGTTTTGATTGCTGTCTATCTAATTAATTGGTTATCCTCTTCTGTCCTTGGAAATGTATGTCCTGTTGAGCTCATGACATCCTATTTTCCTTCTATTCCTATTATGCAGAGTCTACAGTCTCGTATTTCTGGCTATGTAGCTTTTGTCCATGTCCATCGACAGCATCGACGTAAACTTGACACCCGTGTTGTCAAGTTTTTTTTTTTGGTTAAGCTTTTGACAATAAAGGGTATAAATGTTGTCACCCTCCAAGTCATCAATTTTTTGCTTTCATGGATGTCACCTTTCATGAGCATGAGTCCTTTTCCCCCCTCCTCGGCTTCAGGGGTAGAGTATTCCGAAAGTTGAGTTCTTTCAAGAGTCTTTCACTCCTTTGTTGCCGAGTCAAACCCCAAACGTATTTCTTCTTCTCCTACTACACTGGAATTGGCATCTTCTTCTGGCACTGCACCTGCGATAGCTAAGCTTAAGGCTAGCACACCAAGATAGGTGTATAAGAGGAGAAAACAACTCAAACTGGAACTGGTCCAAAGGCTACTTAAGACGCCCAAACCAACGATATGTACTATAAAGGTACTAATTCCCATGTTTTTGAACTTGATACTTGTACACCTTTGAATAAATGTGATCCTAACCCGGATGATTTACCTATTGCTTTGAGGAAAGAAAAATGAATTTGTGCCAAATACCCTATTTCTCAGTTTGTTTCCTCAAAGGATATGTCTGTACAGCACAAGAGTTTCACTTCAGCCCTTGATTCTATAGTAATTCCAACATCAGCACAAAAATTATTAAAGGATAAAAACTGGGTTCAAACCATAAATGAAGAGATAAGTGCACCAGAGAGGAATGAAACTTGGGAGATTGTTGAAAGATTGGGTGATAAAAGACCTCACCTATAAGGCATTGATGGATACATACCTGAAAATATCAATCCGATGATATACTTGATCGATATAAAGCAAGGTTGATTGCAAAAGGATACACTCAAACTTAAGGAATTGACTATCAAGAGACATTTACTACGGTGGCAAAGATGAACACCATAAGAATACTTCTCTCTCTTGCTGCCCACTTTGGATGGAAAGTACACTAGTTTGATGTAAAAATACATCCCTTTACGGAGATTTGGAAGAGGAAATTTATATGGAGATTCCACCTGGGTATGACTCTACTAATGGCAATAATAAAGTATGCATGTTGAAAAGGTTTTATATGGATTAAATCAGTCTCCCTAAGCATGGTTTAGGAGGTTTACTAAGATAATCGTGTCCTTGGGATGCGGGCAAAGACGGGGTGGTTACATTCCCTTCTTTGATGTTCACAAGAAGGAAAGCTTAATAGCTCATTGTCCTACTTATGTAGGTTCATGACATCATTATATCTAGGGATGACTTGGCTGAGAAACAACTGAAAAAGCAAAATTAGCAGCTGAGTTTGAGATGAAGAACCTTGAAAGACTAATGTACTTCCTTGGGATTGAGGTTACCTACTTTAAACAAGATACTTTTATTTCTCAAAGGATATTTTTTCTTGATCTTCTCAAGGAAACCAGAAAGTTGGGTTGTAAGGTCACTGATGTGCTCATTGAACAGAACCATAGGATGGAAAACGATAAAGAAAGCCCAAAGGTTGAAAAAGCTTGACATCAAAGGTTAGTAGGAAAATTGATATAGCTGGCACATTCTAAACCAGATTTAGCATATGTTGTTAGCATTGTTAGCCAATTTATGCATGACCCGAGAGTAAGACACTTGCAGGTCGCGAACAAATTCTGCAATATCTTAAAGCTACTCCTGGAAGTGGATTGCTACTCAAGAAAGGTGGAAATTTGTCCATGGCAGTGCACATAGATGCTGACTATAGAGGATTAGTTGTTTACAGAAAGTCAATATCTGGTTACTGTATGTTTTTGGGTGGAAACTTAGTATCTTGGAGGAGTAAGAAGCAAAATGTGGTAGCTCAATCAAGCGCAAAAGCTGAATTTAGAGCTATGGCACAAGGAACATGTGAGTTAATATGGAGGAAGATTTTATTATATGTTCTTAAGATAAAGTATGTCTTAGAATTTGGACTTTAGGCCTAACTCAATCCTAAAAGCTAGCTCAAGAGGTGAGGATTGCCCAAGCTTTATAAGGACTACTTTGGCCATATCTCTAGTCGATGTTGAATCTCAACAGACCCCCTCACGCCTATGACTGGACATATGGAGCATGGACAATTGCAGGTGGAATAACTAGACCAATAACAAATCTAAGATAGGCTCTTATACCAATTTAGAATTTGGGCTTCAGGCCTAACTCAACCCAAAAAGCTAACTCAGGAGGTGAGGATTGCTCAAGCATTATAAGGACTACTTTGGCCATATCTCTAGTCAATGTAGGATCTCAATAGTATGAAAATCCTACGAAATTGTTCTGTCACAAAAAATCTGTAATTAGCATTGCTAACAATCCAGTTCAACATGACAGGACAAAACACATTAAGATAGACCAATATTTTATCAAGGTGAATTTAGATAGCGGGTTTATTACCACAGTTTATGTTCATTCTGGGGCACAGACTGCTGACATGTTAGCTAAACCCACAGAAAGGTTCCATGATCTTACTTGCAAGCTGAGACCGATAGATATCATTCACCAGCTTGAGAGGGAATGTTATAATGTCCACATTAAGATTAAAATATTTTGTAATTATTGTAGATTGTGTAGTTATTAGGATAGATATCTCTTACCTTATTTTCTGCTATTTTTAGGGTTAGTTATTATTTTCTTCATTGTCTATATATTGTAAATATTTGAAACATTATATGAGAAATAAGAATTATATTCAGTTTTCCCCATTCAAGTTGTGTCAACTATAATGTCCATACTACCGGTTTCTAGTGCTATTTGAATTTGCGAAATACAAACTTTTTTAGTACTTGGGTTATTTAAATTCATTTCCTCATTTAAATACGAACACAACATAACCGTCAACCTCATGCATAGCATATGTGAGGAGTTGGACAGTTAGCAAGAAGTTATCACTTTAAATATTAACATGTGTTACATGTACATGAGCACTTCCCATATCATAACTACCAAAAGCTCTTATGTTGTGGTTATACAGAGATATCCATGGTTGTCAATAGGGTGCGATAGCGACGCCATCGCGACAGAGCGGCCAGTGGCCGCTATTCAGATGGCATCGTGGAGCGTTTCAGAGTCACGGTCGCGAAAGCGACATAAATCACGGTCTTTACGCACATCTGGGCCGCTATTCTAAAATGGGCCAAAATTCCATTTTTGCCCTCGGATATAAATATTGGATGCCATTTTTGGGGGTACTTTTAGGTTTTTGGGGAAAGAAATTAATAGGGTTTTGAAAACACCTTCATACGCTCACTTTCATCCACGTCTCTCGTCCCTCACCTTGGTCTGTCTCAGTTCTCACTCTCGCTCGGGTGAATTCCTAACCAGATTTGGTGGTTTCCAGCCTATTACTAGTGTTCTAGCCACAATTCTTCATTTTCCGCCTACTCTCGTTGTCCAACTTCTTTTTGTTATCCTCCCTCCTTCCCTCTCAGTTCTCATTATTGGCCTAAAATAGCGATTATTCCACTATGTGCTATCCCACTTTAGCATTTTTGGGGAAAGTCACTATGCACGGCTATCCGGGATTGATAACTATGGAGATAAGACATGAAAATAGCAAGGTTCTAAATGTAGTATTTGAGCATTAATCACTTTATGTACCCTAACCCCAATAACTATGGAAGATATGATGTGATCTTTGATATAGCAGCAAGTCAGAAGAAAGGGAAAAGAAAGGTAGAAATGATTGCAATTTAGACTCCTTCAAAAAGTATTTAGTTTCAATTTCTTAGTTTTCTATTAACTCCAAAACCGGATCAAGACCTAATGTCAAATTAAAAGGAAAACCATTGTTATAGATGCTTGAATTGGGATTCAGGGTAGATGCAAAATATAGTGTTGTTAAGGATACATGGGTTAAACTCTAAATAACCACCTAAGTTCTTGCAAGTTTCTTAAGAAGATGCAAAATGACAACAAGTACGGTAATAGCCTGAACAATATAGATAGACTCACCTCAACCCCACCAATGCAAAATAGAACCACCAGTACTTTAACAAACCAGGATGCCATTAATTTGTAAAGCATAACCAAGAAACAAGAAGCAATCACAACAAATGAAATTGCAGCTGCAGTACTGATTTCTACATAACCACTGGAACCAGTGTTCTCGGTATTTACATATTCATCTGAAGCATCCTGCAAGGGTAAAGGTTTGTCTTTTCAGCATTTCTTCTTCATTGTCTTTTTTTAAAGAGGATATCTTATCCTCGTCATTTTATTTCTTCATTCTTTCCCCACTATAATAATATTACTTCTATATTAAAAATAAATAAAATAAAATCGGCATGAAAAGGAACTGGGTAACCTTTAATAGCTTCTCCCGCTCAATGGCTGCTTCTCTGGCGGTCCAGGCAGACCAATATGATGCACAAAGGATGGTACCAACAGCCATAAGCCATAAAAACACTTCCGCAACATCGACCAATGGACGCAATGGAGAGTATAACTGCACAGATACTTAAGAGCAGGCGGACAGAAGTGCAAATTATATCCCATAAGACACAAAACCAGGTCAGGTATAAAAATAAAAAGTTATTTTAAATTTTCCTGTGGCAAAGGAAAGGCATAATTAATTACAAAAGAGTAGACATTTATGAACAGAGAAAATGAAACATACCTATGGACTTGTTTTGTATATGCTTTTCCATGTAATCACCAGCATATTGTGGAAGCATGACAGCAGGTATTCCAATATCAATATCAGTTTCATTCTCTTCACAAACCATTTTGAAAAGTTCTGCACAATAAGGATAAAAAAAAAATCTTAAAACAAACAATAAAATGTTTACTGCAAAAACTATTTAGCATTCTCTGAAACTATGATCTGCATGATCACCTCTAACTATAAAATCGGTAATAGAGATAAGGAAAATAAAATAGAGTAAAGGTCTAAAAAAAGCTTTTTAAAAATAAAAAATTACATGCAAGCACCTGTACGATAATTTATAATAAGGATGGCGGAAGCACCAGCTTCTTCAGCTATATTTGCCTTGGTTGTGAAACTACATTGTCCTCGGCGTACCAAAATGATCTCGCCAGTGAGCTAACAAAATTGTAATGCACTCCAAATTACAAACTAATAAATGTCTAAAAAAATTGTAGAGGTTTTATTCTAGACATCTATGCTTCACATGCAATGGAGGAGTTGCATTTGGTAAGTTCTATAGCATAAAATCAGTTACCTTATTCTTAGGCTTGGTACAACAATCAGGAGGGTCTGCAATGGCAACTCTAGTATGGTTGGCATGTTTTTCTTTTGATTCCAAAGTAGGGCCAAATCTTGCACCAATGCCAACATACTCGCTGTTTTCCACACCATCAATCCATGTTGGGACTTTAACCTGACAAAAGAGAAATTGGTCAAGACTGATAAATAAAAAAACTCGTACCTACTTACATCTGTCAATATTCTATAAGAAAATATCACTAGGCCACATAGGAGTTTGCTGGAGCCTGAAAGAGTTAAGCTAAAAGAATTTTGAATTTCAAATTTAAGATTTCATAAAATATATGCTTTTATCACTGAGCTCGCCAAAGCAGAGCCTTGGCACAATTATTAGAGTTGTTGGCATGTGACACAAGTTCGAGCCGTAAAATCAGCCTCTTGCAAATGCAAGGTAAGGCTGCATATTATAGACCCACATAGTGGGTCTGACCCTTCCCTGCACCCTGCACATAGCAGGAGCTTTATAGCACCAAGTTGCCCTTTGTCACTTGGCTTGTCACCAACACCTTGCTTACAACTCAAATTTTGAATGCATTCAAAAACTCAACATTTCCTTCTTTTCACAACTAAACAGACAATCAAGGAATACCAATCAAGAAGAAAGAGGCATAGAACTGTTGAAATTTAACAAGGACCATTAAAGAGTAAAAGTTTTTGGAGAAGAATATAAACAAAGTCAGGTCTTTGTATTTTAGTAGTATCTAGAAAACAAGTCCAGCTGAGTCAACCTCAAGTAGCAAAGATGCAAGCATGCACAATTGTTTGGATAGGCAGAGGAAAAAGAAAATAATGAAATCATAGGTATCATACTTGAACCACATAACATAGATATCCCTATTGCAAAAGCCAGAAAAACACCACCAATATAGAGGCAAAGAAGAATCACTGCATAATTAAACAGGGTGACACCTCACAACAATACCTACAGAAAGCAATTCTATTAACAAGCAACCTTAATTGAATCACTGCAGTATTACTGTTTCCCCTCTTTTTCTCCATTTTCTTACTAAATACTAACATGAAAAGTTCAACTACAAATTAACAAACAGAGAGAGAAAAAAGTATCACTTACAGAATAGTACCTGATACGACAAGCAAACTGAAACACAACTAAGTAATGTCCAAAAACAGAAAAAGTGCACTTTAATTGACCATACACAACAAATGTAGTCAGTGATTTGTAGATGCAATATGTATTAGTATATTTATGGGTTGGAATAGTAATCTTAATAATATATTATTTTTTCTGATAAAAAAAAATTTGACCATGCACAACATCATTGAATAGAGGGCCAGAGAGAGAGAGAGAGAGAGCTCATCTTTCCAAAGCAGAAAGCTAAAATAACACACCAACACAACATTCACTTTTTCAAAAACAAATTTTGTACTCACTTTTTTTGAATTTTAATCCAACCCAACTCCTCAACCTTCCTTAAGAATTTAAAAACAAAATAAAATGGATTTTCATCTCTTTTCTAAATCCACTCCTAGTTCCTCAACTTTCCCATCATCCAAACAAACAAAAAAGCAGCAAGAATGGCATTTCAAAATCCAACTCAGCAAGAAATTCACACAGCAGCAGGAATCATCAAAATTCAAAAGTATTACAAGAACAAAGTTATTGTCGCAGCCAGGCCTCTTGGGAGTATTATTATCAGGATGGACTATGTCCCCAGCAAAACTCAAAGGGACAAGAAACATGAACACACAGCACAAAATATGTATAGCTTCAAGTGAAACCATGCTGAAAACTGAAAAAACTGAGATTTGAAGAGAAGAAGAAGCAAAAGGGGTTGCAGTTTATGAGAGGTAAAGATTTTATCTTTGGACAGAAAAAATAAGAGGAAGGTACAAAAGGAAATTGGGGTGGTGGAGGGATCGGTACTTGTGAGAGAGAAGGGTGACAGAGGTTTTTTATTTTTGCAATTTTTTATTTTCTTTTCCTTAAATTTTTGGGTTTGTTGTGTTTGTCGTACGTTGGGGGAAACATGAGGAAAACACCGCGTGGTAACCGTTGAACAAGAATTTCCTCTACTTTAAGTTGATGGTTTGGTGGGTTGGCCACGAGCTTTTTGTGTACGTGATGCACACTGCTGCATTAACGATGGTGAATCACACTAGTCACCAATATGATAAGTCAATTTATCTGCAGAAACGTTAGTAAGATATTTTTTATATTTTATTTATCATCCATTCATTATTAGGTGAATCACTATTTTGATCTTTTATGATGTGTTTGGATAAAGGAATTTAAGAGAATAATATATTTTTAGAGAGTAATTAGAATACATCAATGCAAAATATATTGTATTTTTATATTGATGAATTCTAATTACCTTCTAAAAATACATTACCTTCTTAAATTCCCTCATCCAAATACACCAAAATGTTGGATGGTGTGAAGTTGGTCTCTTATATTTTTTTTTGGTAAGGTATGGGAAGAAACAAAAAAACACAAAACGAAAGAGAAACTAGGAGCTGGACAGCTCCATGATCACGTCCCTAAGTAACAGAGACCCCATTCCAGGAGGCGGATTATCCCAATGCTGCAAACTCTTGCCCGAAGTAACACCATGCTTGGCCAAGAAGTCAGCACAACCATTAACTTCTCTAAATACGTGTTGAAGAGTCACAGACCAAGGTCGTCTCAGTAGCTCAAGCACTTGCAGAATCTTAGCAGCAAAGGAGTGAAGAGCATGAGAAGAGTTATCCAAAAGAGTGCTAACCACATCTTGAGAATCTGATTCACATATAACATTGCGAATATCAAGACTCCAAGCAAGAGTTAAACCATGCTTAATAGCCATTAACTCAGCAAGAAAAGTATCACCAACACCATCAAATGAGGAGAAACCTGCAATCCACAATCCACTCCCCAGTTTCTGAGCGAATTAACCCACCAGAACCAATAGCATGGGAAGCTTCAAAATAACTCCCATCAACATTAAGCTTAAACCAACCAGAGGGAGGGAGCAACCAACGGGCTATCAACCTATCCTTTTGAGACTGGTGGTGCTTGGAAGGATAATGGGTTATAAAGTCATCATGGGAAGTCCTCACCATTCGGAGCACATAAGAGATATGCCAGCTCTCATCTCCAAAAATCATATTATTCCTCCACCTCCAAATCCACCAAAGGCCCGCCGCAAAGAGGACAGAAATATCACTATGAGCCATATCCATGATCCAGGTTTTTGCATTATCAGAAGCAAGGAACAGAGGGTGTTGACAGACACCAAGTGAGAGCCAAATCTCACGAGAGTGAGGACACTCTCTTAAACAATGGAGAATGTCCTCCCTATCCGCAGAGCAACGACCACAGCTTTGGGAGAGAGCTAGACCCCGAAGAAAGCGGAACTCATTCGTTGGAGTTGCATTATGGAGACAAAGCCACAAGAAGTAGGAAAAAGATATCTTTCAAATTGGTAATTGTACATTATGTTATAGCCCTCCAAATTAAAAAAAAAAATCACGAACTTGGACTACATGATAGACTTTTTTCAATTTGAAAGATATTTTTATCTATTTGTTAATATGAGGAACCAACTTGTCATTATTATATAATTTTAAGAACAAAAATGATGATTTACTAATTTTATTATTTTTAAAGGGAAACTTTTTGATTAATGATTATAAGGTAGATATGAAAGAAAAAAATTAAAGAAAGGTATCATCGGAAAAACCATGAATCATCTACTAAATTGTATGAACCATTCTCTATTTATTAAATTCCACGTGAAATTTCATTTGACAATAAAAATACATCACTTTAATGGCAAAACTATTTAAATACCAAAAGGGTTGGCCTAGTGAAAACTTGTTAAATCCATCAGATATGAGAGTGCGTACAGGGATTCTTTCATATGGAAGGTCTCTAGCTCGAATCCTGATGAAAAATAAACTCCTTGGAGAGGGATCGTACTCATGTCGCTCCAAGCCCTATAGTGGCTCACTCACCACCATTTTAAAAAAGAGAATAAAACTTTAAATAATAAAAATAAATTAATTCTTAAATTGCACATGCTTCATAATTAATTTCTAAAATACACATTTTTTTGTTTTACATAAAGTTGACATTTGGTAAATCAACTTTCCTTCTACTTCTTTTTTTTTTTGTTGGGAAGCTTTTTACCCTCTTTTTGTTTGGAAATGCTTGAAAAGAGGTTGAATCACGTTTGTTTACCCTAATGATAGGCTTATAGTACGCCTTATATAGGGAAAGGGAGACGGGGGAAGAAAATAAGAAAGGAATGGAGCGCATTGTGAAGGTTTGAACCTGAACGTTCATAATTCATGTCCCGCAATTTAGCCAATTGAATTGACTCAAGAGGATTAAAATTTTGAATTTTATTAAATTATTTTGATAATTAAAAAATAGAAGAAAAGTTGGTCGGTTTGAGAAAAAAAAATGTTGTTTGAGAAATAATGAAAAAAAAAGTGTATATTTTAATGGTTACATATGTCTTTAGTCCCACAAATTAGGGTGATGTTCAATTTTAGTCATCCATTTGAAAAAATATACGTTTTTAGTTCTTCAAATTTTAAAATGTCAATCATTATCCCCCAAAAGTACATTTTAGAATTATCTAAACGTATGTTTTAATCTCATTTGGAGGTCTCAACTAACACTTTTAAAATTCAGATGTGTTATTCTGACATCCAAAAGAGGACAACATACGGGACAACCCGTATGTATGTAGTGGGAGAGTGACAATTTTGTAATTTTGACCATGTGTAGTGGCATTTTCGGAATGAACAATGCATGAACAGTGAATGAATAGTGTATTTTTGGATTTTTTTTAATATTTAAATTTTAAAAACTTGGCTATTTGGTCAATTACGTGTAAATATTTGGTTAATCACGTGCAAATATTTGGTTAATTCAGTTCATTAATCATATAATGAATTGAATTAACCAAATATTTGAACGTGATTAACCAAATATTTACATGGTTGTGAAAAATGATTGTAAGTTTCAGGATGACCCATTAACCATATAATGAACTGAATTAACCAAATTTTTGCACGTAATTAACCAAATATTTTCACCTAATTAACCAAAAATGTTAGTACTAAAAAACTAAATATTTTTAAAAAAATGAATTTTAAAAAAAAGTGAATTACTGTTTATATATACCAATTGTCCTGTATAATTGTCAAATGTGATATTAGAAAAACATTTCTCTTTAAAATTTGATAGACTATAAAAAATACATTTTTTAAATAGGAAACTAAAACTAAATAGTATCGAAATTTGAGTCACTAAAATCATATTTATTTTAATAATAGTTCACGTGCAGTGGTCCAACCCCACTTGCGTTGGCGATACTTTTGCAAGCTAAGAAGCGCGTGGGATAACATTTTATCCTTACTACACACGTCATTGGCTACCGTCGAAACCAGTCATAGGTTCCGTATGACCGTACAGATAAATGCTGTACAATTGAAATTCTCGGTTATCCGCTGGGTCACGTAAGGCTACCTTTTAAATTATTTATTTATTTATTTTATAAAATTATTAAGATTTAATTTTCATTCACTGTGCATGTAAAATATTTTTACAAAATATCTTGATAGTCAGCATTATTGTTATTCTGTCTCTAGTTACTAAAATAAAAGCATATATATCAAAATATTAGTATAAAACTTTTTATATTGATCAATACATATCACTTTAATCCAATTATTAATTGGTTAAAATATATGAATAAACAATAAAAAATAAGTTTAATTATTGTTTTAGTCGATCTATTATTGATCATGTATTTTGATCCTGGTAGTTTTCTTGTGTATATTTGATCTCGTATTTTTTCAATTTTATAAATTCAATCCGTTCGTTCAATGTCCGCCAATTTTTTCAATGATCAACATAGATGGATCACCCCTCTAAGCACATAGAACCTCTTGTTGAAGTTCTCTCTCCTCTGCCTCTCCGATTCAGCATGATTCAATGTCCCTCTCTTATATTTACTTATTTTGCCCTCCTTTCTGCGACTTTTTTTTTTGTTCTACCACATGATTATTTACAAAGAAGCTCAACTAGAGGTTCTATACACTTCGAACAGTGCTTCCTCTTTGTTAATTTATTGAAAAATTGACGAACAACGAACAGAAGAACCCAATTTCTAATAATAAAAAATAAGGGATCAAATATGAAGAAGAAAAATCATAAAGACCAAAATTACACAAATAATAAGAGAACCGTCATTCTTACAAATGACCTTAATTTATTGTTCAAAAAAAGGTAATGTACAGTTTCTTGAATTTTGTGAATTCAAATAGATCCATAATTTTAAAGATTTGTATGAATTCTTAAATTTATAAAAACTTCGTATCTTTATTAAAATTTTCAAAAAAAAAATGAACTTATTTGAATTTTTTTCAAAAAAAAAATTAGGGCCTCAAATTTCTTCTAAAAAATTTAAGGGCTCATAAATACATGAGTAGATGGATCACTTAACGAAATACTAACAAAAACTTAATGGAATCTTAACAAAAATTTGTATAGTGATTCAACTACACATTTCTATAAGTGTAGGGAGCAAACTTCGAGCTTTTAAAGTTAGAAATCTTATTTAATTTTTCCGCTCAGCTTGCTCAAAACTTAGTCTTCTTTTTCCAATCAGCTCTGGTCACACCTAGAGTTTTCAAGTATTCCACTCTCAAAATCAAAGCAATTCCACCCAAGTCCAACATATATGCATCTACCAGCACCCGATACCTATGAATGGTCAACTATCAATCCTCTACACCTTCCCTGCAGAGTATAGTGTCTCCCATTCCCTAAATTCACCCTGAACTCGCTGGTTTGTGTTAGTGGTAAACCCAAGGAGTCCACCAACTCTCTAGTGATGAAGTTGTGATTAGTTTCACTATCAATGAGATTAAGACAGGAAATTCATCCAACCACCTTCTAATTTCAAGGTTTTCGATCGAGTTAGGTTCGTTAAATCAAGTTTTCTATAATTTAGAACTTGACAAACCATCTCCCAACCGCTACCATCCTCTCTCGCCCCAACATCCTGTTGATCCTCCGCCGCAAGTAAAATTTCAGTATTTGAATCTTCCCCTTCCCAAATTAATAACCTATTGGTGAGTGGGGCTATAAAGCTGCCCGCATTTAAAGCACCGCCCCTTACTATGCCTATCCATCAGCTCTTGATAAGACAAATTACGAGTCCCTCCCCTGTTCTAATCTCCAAACCTCCTAATCTGGGTAGCGTTGTTCTTGCTCCTTTTGTCGGAACTCTCAGGTTGTGAATTTGGTGGTGTTCACGGCTAGGTAAAACCTCCTCCCTGTGATTGGAAATTGCTCCCCAATTTTGATATCAGCGAGTTCCAACAATTTTGCAATGATCCCCTGTCCCTCAACTTGGCCGCAATTTGAGCTCATCCGACCAAGCTTCCGTTCGACCATTCTCACCATAAAGATAAGTTTGTAACGATCCCGCGTAGGGGGGGAGGGGGGATCGAGGGTGAGTACCTCCATTCGCATGTTCTCCCTCAATCCTCTGAGGAAGAATCCCATGTATTGGTCTTCGGTCATGGGAGGTATTTGCATTGCCAACACCTCAGAATCCTCCACATACTCGTCCACCTACCCTTGTTGTTGAAGAATCTGGAGCTACGAGTAAGGGTTACCATCCCACAAGATCGACCCCCCGTAAACAAAGGTAGTTCCACTTGCTTGGCAGCTAGGCAATACTCCTCAGCCTCTGTCTTCGAAGCGTGAATCGATGACGTCGGCGAAGTCGATCGCTGCCGGAACCCATTTCACAGCAATGCTTCCTAGTTTTTGAGATCGGACTTGACGACGGCGTTGGGACACCATTCACGATTGCATACACTGTTCCAATCATAGCAATGGATCTTTCAACAAAAGCACCAATGATAGAAACTTCTATCAAGGGTATTGTATATTAGAAATTAAAGAGCAAATTGCAGAAAAGTAAGAGCAATGCTCCCATGCCAGAGAATACTCTAGGCTCCAACAACATAACAAAATACAAGTATGATACTCGTTTCCACTCAATCAGTTTCTATATAACTAACTCACACACTCTCTCTCCTCTAACGGTTTGTTATTTCCCTCCCCATTCAGAATATCCTAATTGCCCTGGGTCTTATTTCCCTTGGCCTTTTTCCTATTATACACCAGTAATGGTTTGTTTGGGCCCAATGGCCTATCAAAATCTTAGAAAAGATCAAGGCTAAAATGCAGTTTTGGTCCCTCAACTTTTTCATTTTGGCGAAAATAGTCCCTCTAGTTTTTTTTTTGGGGGCAAAAATCATCTTTCTATTATAATTCCATCCAAACTTAACGAAAATTGCAAATGTGGCACAGTCTTGCTAACCTAGCTACCATGTTTTGTCACATATGATCCATGCAGGAAAAATATTAATTAAAAATTAAAAATAAATTACTTTTATTTACTTTTTATTTTTTTAAACTGCACCCCCTTGGTCATCCCCTCTGCCGTCTTTCTCCGCCGTGCACAGCTCAACCATAATCCTTTCCTCTACATTAGAAAGTGTTTCATTTCTCTCTCTCTCTCGTCGTCGCATTCCTTCCTCTTCTACTCCTACATGTTTCAACAATCCCTCACCCTCAATGCGAAGACCTTTCACCTTGTAACGACTTGGATTAGATTAAGGTACAGATCATCAAGGCAATATCAACTATTATCTTAGTAGGATTTGCTAAATTATTAATTATCATATAACTAGCATTGGATGGATCCTGTACGGAGGAGTCCTTGGCGTTGGATACACCCACGTAGACAATCTAATAAAAACGCTAGTGCTGATTTTTTTTAAAAAAAAATAAGAACCAAGTCTTGAGGCTTATTAGTTGAAGGATTAATTTTACTAATAGCATGAGTTTAAGGACTAATTAGGACGAAAATTGCTGAGTCAATTGTTTTCTAGTGATAAAAAACTCAATTTAAGGAGCATTGATTGTTATATTGGACATCAACATTTTCCATCTCTAGCTTTTTCTCTTAGGCACTGTAATGGGGAGAAGTGGTAATGGATATAATCATGTGGTTTGAATTCTAGGCTTGTAAATTAAAATTAGGTGATGTATCAGGAGCATTAACGATGACTGCTTAGGTGTCAGAGAATTTTAATATATGGACACCACCCCAATGTTCATATATGCTCAAAGAATCTTCACACTTGGAGACTGCTTATCGCTTGGGAGTTGGGACCAGTAAATCACATTGCAAGAATAATACTGAATGCTCCAAGACAGATTGCTCTAAGAAAAGTAAATAACATCTTTCAAACTTTCAATAATAGTACACGGTTAAAAGAACAAATTGCTACAGAAAAAAAAAAAAAAATACCTGTGTTACACTTGATTTTATTTCATTAATAATGCTCTTCCTCCTTACAGGAACATTCTCTCTTGCTAAGCCCTATAGCAGAAAGCATGGTAGCAGCCACTAAGTAGCAGAGTTCTTTTCGAGCATGAGCTCAAAAACACCTAAAGCCCTATTTACAAGACACAACATTTCTAACAGGCATTTTATCAAACACGTTCCTGCATCAAGGAAGGAACCAAAACGGAGATACATGCGAGCCTAGGTGTTTACAGAGAATGGATCAACTCTAAAATCGAATTTCAGAACATAGGCATGGAGCTGTTTCCCTTGTTGAAGAGAGTTATGGAGGGAGCAAGCCTCGATAAGAGGGGAAGTTGAAAGCATTGGGGGTGAGGGATTGTTGAAACATATGGGAGAAGGGGAAGACGAGAGAGAGAGAAATGAAATATGTTTTGATGTAGAGGAAGAGAACATGGTGGCTATGGCTGAGCAGTGCACGGCGGAGAAAGACGACGGAGGTGATGACCAAGGGATAAAAGTAATTTATTTTTTAATTTTATAATTGTTCCAGCATGAATCATATGTGACACTGACACATGGCAGATAGGTTAGCAACATTGTGCCACATTTGCAGTTTCCGTTAAGTTTGCATTGAATTATAACAGATGGACGATTTTTGAATGTTTGAAATTCTAAAGGGACCATTTTTGCCAGAAAAAACTAGAGGGACTATTTTTGCCAAATGAAAAAGTTGAGGGATCAAAACTGTATTTTAGCCAAAGATCGATGTAATTTCTAGAAGAGAAAAAAACAGAAACTTGCTCAAATTTCTTTCTACCAAGTTCCTGACCTCTACTTGTATTCCTACTTGGGTTTGTTTGGGCCCAATGGCCTATCAAAATCTTAGAAAAGACCAATGTAATTTCTGGAAGAAAAAAAACGGAAACTTGCTCAAATTTCTTTCTATCAAGTTCCTGACCTCTACTTTAGGATTATTCATTCTTTCCAAATTTTCAACTAATAGCAGCACATACGAAAGGAGAACAACATTACTACATTTCTAAGATTCTCACTGAAGCCACGAGCTGTTGCTGCTATCAAATTTGATATATCACGTATTATCAACTCAAAATTCGAGAACAAAATTGCCTGCTGCCAAAGATAATCACACAAAATACTGCGCTGACTTATATGTACTTTACAATGACTTATCTATAACCTATACAACGTGATGGCTATAACATGTGATTCCATATCTTAAAAAACTGTATGAAACAAAACTGAGAGAACTTTCTTTCCTAGACATACTTTAAACAGGTAAATATCAGTTTAATCAAAATGGTCAGAGAAAAATACTAAGCTTGATCAGCGACTTTGAAGCCAGTCCTGGATTGCGGATCGAAGAGCACGGTTGGGAACAAGATTGTGATGTGCAAGCTTTGAGTTTGTCATTGGTGAAGTGTCATGACCACTGTCAAGCCATCCTCTTACAGCCTCAGCTTCGTAAGTAAAACCATCTGCAGCTACATGCGGATCTCGCATGACTTCCTGGAAAGTAGGAAATTTAGATAACTTTTTTATATTCAAAGTTATTCATTGCATGGATTTTGAAAATATTGTGCAAGTGGAGATGATAAAGATACAAGATAAACAAATTAAGAAAAACTGCCAATATGTACCCAGAATAGAAAACACAATAGGAGGAGACAAGTATGAAGTTTTTACCACCTTCTCAATGAAAAGTGAAAACTGAGAATTGGGAGGAATTAAGTGTTCATTTATTTTGGTTATATTACATGTGTTCATTGGTCTAAAGATAGCTTTTTTTTACCCTAAAAAGCTGTTTCATAGATAATCAAGTGTGTTTTACATTTCAGCTTAAATTTTAGAAAAAGCTTCTTTCATAGAAAAAGTGATTTTCATAAAGCTAAAAGTTTGAAGCTTATTTAAAAAAAGCTTTTCATTTTTAAACCAATCACATTTTCTCATTTTACCTTTGTACAACTAACTATTAAACAAATATTATTATTCTATAAAAGCAACTTCATACCTGTTTTGTAATTTACTATATGAAAGTGATTTTTTGCATCATCCAAAAGAAATAGACCATCCGAAAATCGCTTTTCAGCAAATATACCCAAATAAAAACAGATTTTGGTTATTATCGATTATCACAATAATCGATTATATGATCAATTATTGTTATAATCTATTTTTCACAGTTGTCCAAACACACTCTTTGAATGATCTGAAAGTGGCAAAAGAAGGCAGACAGCCAACATAGAGCCAGTTACCAGGAAGATTGGACAAACAAAATACGAAGGAGGTTGGAAAAGCCCTTCAGAACATAGTCCAAAGGAGTTTGAGCCTCCAGAAGAAGACCTCATTGGCTCCAGTGTCCTCCAGACATCTGAATAAAGATTCGGTCGGCTCTTTCTATTCATCTCACAACACCTCAAAGCCAAGTAAGCCAACTGCTCGGCCTGCACAAATGGCCAGTCTCCAGCCAAAGGATCCAAGAGGGATTTCAATTTTCCAGTATCTAATGCACATTTCACTTCCTTTGTTATTCCCAAGGCTTGCCTCCCAGTCAACAATCTCAACAATATGATTCCAAATGAATAAACATCAGACTTTGGAGTAAGTTCCCCTGAAGCAAGGAATTCAGGATCCATGTAGGTAAAAGTTCCCTTTGGGTCAGTTCTCCAAAATTGTGTATTATCATTACTAGAACTCTTGTAAAGAGATAATATGCGACAGATTCCAAAGTCACTAAGCTTGCTAATAAGGTGTGCATCAAGGAGAATATTGGACGGTTTCAGGTCGCCATGCACTATGCTGTGAGGTTTACTAGAATGGAGAAAAATGAGAGCAGAGCAGAGTTCTGCAGCAATGCGAATTCGAGTTTGCCATGGTAATGGAGGTGTGTTATCCTTGCAGGCGAGACGATCTTCAAGGCTTCCATTGGGTAAATACTCGTAGACAAGAGCCCAGGATTCAGGGCAGGCTCCTATAAGTGTGATAAGATTGGGATGCCTTAACTTGCTCAATACATCAACCTGATATAAAACCAAAAGTGGGGTCAAAATAAATATCCCTTTCACTACAAATCTGGATCCTCTTTCTCTTCTTTCAGAGTTTTTCATAGACAAAGTAGACAAAAAAAGTATGCAAAGGAGTTAACAAACAAAATTTTTAAAAAGTGCATAAAAAGCATGAATTTGGATTTTAGAAGAAATTAATGTTAATTTGTACTTCCCACTCGTCACAGTTTTCTTTTTTAACTGATATTCATTATTTACATCTTCATACATGAAAGGCTGCAATCAGCAAGTTACAAGCAAGCTTAGTTAAGCCTAAATTATTTCATTCTTGGACATATATTACAACTCGTACATCACTAAAGATTTTTCAGATTATAAATGCTACAGGGCAAAATTATTTTGGTTAGTCAAAAAAAGGTGATATTTAGACTATCACATAAAAGTCAAACAATCCTACCTCCTGTTGAAACTCCAAGGGTCCTTGCATGCTGTTTGGGTGCAACATTTTTACAGCCACCTCAGTATGATGCAGGATTCCTTTAAATATACTTCCATATCCTCCTTCTCCGATCTTTAGAGATGGATTGAAGTTACTTGTTGCTTCTTCAATCTCTGAAAAAGAGAATTCTGAAAACCGTTGAGACACATCCATGCTCGAGGTCTCTCCTTGTTTTTTCCTCAACTCCTCGGCCTCTCTAAATGCATTATCACGCTTCATCTGCAACTCATCTCGTTCATTCTTGTAGCTTTGTAACAGATCCACAGCAGATATAATCTTCTGCTCTAACTCCTTTATCATAAGTTCAGATGAAGCAATTTGACTCTCTAGTGATGACTTCTGATCTAGGGCAAGTTGGAGTTCTTCCTTAAACTTGTCTCTCTGGCTTTTCATATTATCAAGTTCTTCTTTTTCTTTTTTCAGTTCTTCCTCTGCCAGTTTCCTCAGGTTCAATTCCTCTATATATAAGCTTTCAGAGGCTTCACCCTGTCAATTGGGTGGTTCAAACATTAAAAGGATTAGAGGGTCCATCAAGTTGCAATTCTTAGCACGACTTAACAAAGCAATATAACATGATCCATTCAAATGCTCTTGGCAATGGCTAAGTTTGGGTCATACATACTCCACTTTCTTGTATTACTCTTTGGGTCTGACAAATGCTTTACCACTAGAAGAGTTTAAAAACTAGAAAAGACAATAAAAAATTAACGATTCACATCGTTAACATTATCATCTACACATTGCAGAAGTAAGAAGAAGCACTCGACCACAGAACAGTTACCCTGCGTATAGTATCCATGGAATCTTTCTCAGCTTTCCCACATCTAAAAGTTTCTTGATATGCATTGCGTGTAGCATTTTCGGTCTCAGCCATAGCTTGTTCAAGTTTATAATACAGAGTATCATTCATTCCACCATCCTGCTAGTGTTCAATCACATTATTCAAAACATCAGCTCAAATCTCAGGTATTCAGACTCGTTTCATCATTGCAAATTTATAAATTAAAAATGTCCCTCATCAATAGCAAGAAGTCAACACAAAATACCCACAAGGCTACATAGCAGACACGAACACTACTGAAAGATAAAAGAATTATTTAGTACCAGTACACTAGGAGGAGATGAATGATGAAGATCCACTTTAATCAGGCAACTCAAAGTCAAGTCTAATACATTTTCACTTCCCTCAGTAATCAAATTTGGGGTCAATGCTGGTTCAACTGCACTGCTATCAGAGCATGTTGACAAACCTGAAGGACTCATGCTTGACAGCCTATCTGACTCATCAGAACTTACTTCTGTACTCATCTGGTTATGTGCAGTTGAAAACCCTTCAGTGTCATTTGTAGAAGAAACAGCCAAAATACTCCCTCCATGTCCATCGTTGGCAGACCTGGCTCTACGAAATAACTCTTGAGCATGATTTGTTAGATTTGCCCGATGATTTTGCCCCAGCACAAAAGATTGAGATCTCAAGTGTAGCGAATGCTCAACTTCAGAGTTTGGCACTTGCTGCACCAAAGGAGATGCAGCCTCTACATGACCTTGATCCAAACTGTGATCCCTGTGTTAATATGGTACTTACCTAATTAAATTAATAATAAAAACCAAGTGCAATGACAACTAATGGCAGAGAGAACTTCAGCAATAGAATATCACACGAGGTGGGACATACATGAAGAAACAAACATTTTGTTATTATTAAATACTGAGACAAGTATTCCTAGGTAACTACAAACCTTCCTTCTTAATTACAATTATCTTAACACATTAATATTTTAGAATGCACTGTACCTTGTGTGTATAAGGTGCCCTTTGCAGATAAACTGCACATGACATGAAGCTGGAGCTTGTTCACATACGTACATGGCTTTCTTAGATCTGAGGTCCATCATTCTCCTGCAATGTGATGCAAGTTGTTAGGCCGCAGACAAATGAGGGGATGGCCTGGAAGGTATATGTACAAAGGGACAAAAGGGGGGAAAGTAGCTAGTGACGGTTAGAAGAGTGAGTTGGTTGGTTAGAGGGAGCAGTTAGAGAGGAGTAAGGATGGAAAGATTGATCTTCAGATTTGCATATTGTAAAAGGGGACAGCCTTGTGAAGGGGAGACCCTTGGAGGAGGCTTTTCTCCTTGATTCGTAAGAACTCAATAACAGAAACCATATTCTTTCTCTCTTCTCCTTTTGTATTCTCTCTTCTCAATACCTAAGTCTTTCTGAGTTCGTATCACATGTGAGCTCATTAAAAACATACTATTGAGTTCACCAAAACTGATATAGAGATTGGAAAATTCTCAAGCTACAAATAGTGATCAGAACTTAAGAAATAAAGCATAATTTCTTCAGAGTTACAAGTGATTATGGATTTGGAAGGACTATCATTGCTCCATGTAGTCAAGAAAAACCCCTTGGGGATAACAAAATCAAAGAGGAAGAGATAGAGATCCAGATATATAGCTAAGAAAGAAATTGAACTAGTTATTGAAAACACTGAAACTATATCATGCTTTGCTGAAAAGTTCTAAAACCCAAAACAGATAAGTGTAGTTATATGCATGGTACATAATTAGTGTCCACAGATCCAGTCATTTATGTCTCTTAGTACTTTCAAAATACATATATACTGTCTTCAATACTTTAACAATAATATCATTGGATTTCCTGCAAAAAATTGACAAAATATTAATGTGGTCCCTGTCTTTTTACCTAGAATAATACTTATCAGATGCTGCTCCCATAACAAGCTTTCGGATGTTATACTGGGTGATGAGTTCTAAAATTCCTTTTTCAATGCTGTCCATTTCAATATGGAGTTTCTCTGCCCGCAACTGTATCAGAAAAATATTAGTAGAAAATTAAATAAGTTCTGAAATTCATATACATATAGAATTACAACAATAATTACCCCCATCCGTTGACAAATAAGAAGATAGTCATCTAGAGTCTTATGCATGTTTTGCCTTTCAATCTCCTGGTATGCTCGAACTTGTTGCTCTTTTAGTGAACTTGCAGGAAATTTAGTACCCACTGTAAACAAGAAAATTAGAACTGTTATAGACCATTATCAGAAAATGGAAATGTCTAGGAATGAGAATACAGCACAGCGAAGTAAGAATTTTAAGATTTTAATTTTATATATATTACAGCCAAACTTAGTTCTAAACATTAATTCCTTTAATGCAGCCCAACATCATAAAGTAGTAAAGTAAATATTTAAACATGATCATTTAAAAGAAACCCAACATATGAAACTTACAACTAGAATTCTAAAATTGTCTTGATTATCTTATGAGCCTTATTCTGTACTAATTTAAATTACCTGGTAATTTCTAAAATACTGGTCATCAAGGCAATATATACCAAACATTAACTTCAAGGTTGAATCATTTTAGCCAGTGTAAAATTCAATGGAAAAAAAGGATTAGGAACCCATCCTTTTATTCTCTTTTTTTTTCTCATGTTATGAGAGAGAAAAACACTAGCAAGTTTTAGTGGCCCTACACACAGAAGCAAATTTGATTTTGTGTCTTTCTCTCTCTAACATGAGAAAATGAAAGCAGAGGATCCAAATCCAAAAAAAAAACAATTAAGGTATCAAACAACAGATCCATAGAGACAAGTAAATACACATATATGCTGCAAACTTACTCAAGGGGATCATTGTTGCAGGCACATGAACATGAAGGATGCAAATCCTCTTTCCTCCAGAGTTCTGTATTGCCCATATCAGATTTAATTTACTCTCCTTCACATCTTTTGACACAGCAACATAGATTGGCTCATCAACCACAGCTGGACTAAGCTCCTCTCCAATTTCTTCCCTGCTGGTCATGATTCTATCACGAAGCGACCTCACAGAACCAACCCTTTGTGTATTTGAAGGCACAGGACTCAACACAGCCATGCCAAGAGATGCAGAATGATTGAATCATAAAAAAACCCTTTAGGAACAGCCTCTCTCAAAAGACTTTTTCCTCACTTAGAAACAGTTCCCCATCTATAAAGAATTCAACTTTCACTCTGATTAACCAAAGGAAGAAAATCTAACTTTCACTCTCAACTATTGGTAATTACGTCTATGCAATAAATACTCCTTATTTCTATCAATTCAGAAACTTAATCAACAAAATCTCTTAAACCCACCAATAATTCTTTTTCTGAAACTCGGAAAACCCAATCACCTCCTTCTACCCCCTGATTCAATAAAGACAATAAGTCACCATCTGTCAAATTCCACCGAAAACAATAACAAATGAAAAAGAATGAAAATCTCAAAAATGACCCAACCACCAAAATAAAGAAACAAACAATAAAAGACTGCAATTTTTGAAATTTTCTGTATCTACAATTTGCACAAAAAGTAAATAGTTCCCTGATATGAAAAAGAGAAAAAGATTCTCCTAAATAGGCGAATATCAAAAGAAAAAAAGCGTACCCTTTATCCACTGTCTCTATCACTAACTCCTCACTTCACAGTTTCACACACACAAAATGGAGAACCTTTTTTTATTGCAGGTGATGTAGTTGGGACTAGTTCATGTTAATAATGTCAAAGGTCTCGCGGTCTCGCCTACTAGTACTAGAGAAAAGAGAGCATACGACACATGAAAATAGCGTACACAACTACGCAAGTAAAAGACACTCAAAATTGGTCCAAGTAATCCCGGATTTGGCCTTAAACAAGTGATTAGGAATCGGAAGGTTTGTGTTTGAAAAAAAAAACCTGGGAAGGAAGAACCCACCTTATATATCCAATAGTTTCTGATGAAGATTAGTCACTAGTAATAATAGAGACAAGGATGGCAATGGGACGGAGCGGATGTGGGTAGTGCTCCTCCATCCATACCTGTCAGTATCCATGGTTATTTATATAGCTAGCAGGTATCCATGGATATCCGTGGATATTTAACAGTTTAAAATAAAAGGAAAGTAAATAAAATTATACAATATAATATAATATTGCAATATATTATATTAACATTATATAATATTCTATATGTATTTAAAAAAATTACTATTAATGGTTTAACCACTAAAAAATAACAAAAAATAAAAATAAAGTTTATTTCATCTCAAAATGATCGAAATTGTCATACTATATATTATATCTTTAATCTTTAATAAAAAATATTTATTGATACATCTCCATCCCCATTTAGTAGGTATCCATTTACTAACCATTGGCGATAATCCATACAGATAATTTTGCCATGCCAAACTTCATACCTATATAATGGTTAAAAAACAAAAAGACACTCAAAACTATATTAATAAACAATTTGTCATATAAAATAGAAGGCTAAAAAGGTTTAATTATTGTGTTGGTCCCTAAATTATTTGAGAATTTTCAAATAAGTCTCTGAACTAAAAAAAAAATCTAATTAGGTCCTTGAACTTATATAAAAAATTTAATTGGGTACCTGATTTTATATAAAATTTTCAATTGGGTCCCTAAAAGGTGACTATATAAAATAGATGATGAAATAAAAAAAAATAAAAAATAGTGTTTGACATAATAATAAAATGACAAAAGATGATTTCATAAAAAAAATGATAAAAGATGAATATGAGAGGAAAATCACTATTAAATAATAATAATAATAATAATAATAATAATATAATTAAAAAATAAAAATTAGTGAGAAAAGTTATTGCTTAGCATAATAATTAAAAAAATAGATAAATTTGAGAGACAAAATTTAGTTCTTGAAATAATAATAAAAAATAAATAAATATGAAATTGTGCTAGAAAATTTATGTTTTATAACAAAATATAAAGAGATTAAACTGATAAACATCCATTAAAAAATATATTTTTTAAATAGTGATATATTATTAAATGATGATTGTGAAAAAAAAAAGTTCAAATAAAAATAAAATAGTAAAAGATGAAACTTAGCAGAGAATGTGATTATTTGAAATAACTTTTATTCTAATATTATAACAAGAGATGAAACTGAGTAAAAAAATTCAATATATAAAAAATAAAAATAAAACAAAAAAATATTTTAACAACAAAGTTGTTGTTTGAAATAATAAATAAAATAAAGAATCTAGTTAAGAAAATACACATCTTATTTTGATTGTCGACAATTTTATTATGAGTTATTTAATTTATTTTATTATTTATTATATTATTTTATATTTTAATCGAGGTTTATCTGAAATTATTTTAATATTTCTTAAATAATGTTTTTTCTTGCTATGTCTATTATTATTATTATTATTATTATTTATTTATTTTATTTAAAATATTAAATATTTAACTCAGTTTAATCTCTTAATATTTTGTTACAAAGCATGAATTTTCTAGCACAATTTCATATTTCATTATTTCGTTGTTATCATTTCAAGAACTAAAATTTGTCTCTCAAATTTATTTATTTTTATTTATTATTATGCTAAACAATAGCTTATTAGCTTTTCTCACCAATTTTTATTTATTATTTATTATTATTATTATTATTTTAAATAGTGAGTTTTTCTCTTATATTCATCTTTTGTCATTTTATTATGAGTTTAATTGTTGTACACTATCAGTATAAATTTTTTTACACTGTCAGCCAATCACAAATCATGATATGAATGATTTTTTATGTGGTTAGGATAAGACATTAAGACTCAAAGATTTCTAATGATGTAACAATTTATGACTAGTTGACTGTGTTAAAAACATTTACACTGACAGTGTGTAGCAATTTAATTCTTTTATTATTATGTCAAATAATTTTTTTTTCTAAATTTAATCATCTATCATTTTATTATTTTTTATTCATATAGTCACATTTTTACTTTAGGGTCCCAATTGAAAATTTTATATAAGTTTTGGGACCCTATTAGAAACTGTTTAGTTCAGGGTCCCAATTGAAAATTTTATACAAGTTCATGGACCTGATTAGAAACTTTTTTAGTTCAGGGACCTACTTGAAAATTCCCAAATAATTCATAAACCAACTCAATAATTAAACCATTAAAAAATAGTAAAGTTTTATGAAACTTAAATACACCATTTTTCGATAACTTAAATATATTATTTTTCAACAAAAAAAAATATATCACTTTTGACTCCTTAACCAATATCAACACTAGTTATTATTTGCCATCAATTAGTTATTAAAATTTTCACGTTCAGTCTTGTGTTAGTATTAGAAGAATAGCAAAGCTTATCAAAATAGTGTATAAAAATAAATATATGTAAATAATTTATAAATTTATATAAATTTATTTTAGCTTATTATAATAAATTTATTAAAAAGTTTATAAAAAAAGCTTTTATCTTATTTGGAAAAGCTTATCGAATAAATACTTTATTAAGTTGTTTATCTAGACACACTCTTAATCCTCTTGTCAGATAAATTGGTTAAGTTACGGGATATGAACTATAAGTGTGTGGGTTCAAATTGCTACAATGAGCTCTGTCTTTTTTACCATTTCTCCTCTCCCCATGTAAGAGCATCTCTAACGAGAATTGTTTATTGAATTCTTAAATCTATGTGCAAATAAGGAATCATTGTTTAATTTTTTTTCTTCATTTGATTTATGTGACAAAACAAGTTGCTTAAAATAAGGATAAGTTGTTACCCAAAAAAAAAAGGATAAGTTGCATATAAGGAACCGCAAAAATGGGTTGCTTATGAATAAAAAAATATTTTTGCACAAATTTCAAGGATGGGTTGCTTATGAATTAATATTTTAAATTAAAGAAATTAAGTGCAAATATATATATATATATAAAATGTGGGTTGTTTAAGAGTTCCTTAAATAGGTACCATAGAGTAAAAGTATGGTGAATTGCTTAATGAGAGATAAGCAACCAAAAGTGGGTTACTTAAATATTACCCATTGGAGATCCTCTAAGGCAAAACAAGGTCGGTCCTGAGATTTTGGGTGCCCTATGCGAACCAACAAAATGATGTCCTTATAATCATTTGAATATTGTCCTCCTTGCATTTTTTGCGACAAAATCATTAATAATTCGTTCATGATCAAGGTTCTCTAAAAAATCGTTTTCGATAGAAATCAAAGTAAGACTATTAATCTACCTTGTGACATAGTAGATCGGAAATAAGATATTAACAATTTCAATTTAGAAAAACTTCTCTCAGCTGGTGCGATAGTAACATGGATAGTTAATAGGCTAAATTAGTGTTTTGGTCCCTTATCTTTATTTTAGGGTTCATTTTGGTCCCTTATCTTTTTTTGTTCCGTTTTGGTCCCCTATCATTCAACCGTTAGCCTATTTTGCTCCCTTCCGTCAGTTTGCGTTAAGTATCCACCACCAGTCGCCGGAAGCCACAGTCGGAAGCTCGCTGGAATCTGGGTTTAAAGAGAGAAAACCCCATTTTACTTTCTCTCTCTTCTTCCTTCTCTTCCTCCCTTCCTTCTTCTTCCTCCTTCTTATTTCTTCCTTCTTCTCTCTCTTACTTTCTCTCTCTAACTCTGAGCTTCTTCCATGCTCGCCTAGGGTTTTCTTTCTCTCTCTATATTCTTCACCTTTTTTGGTTCTTCTGTGATGTGGATTCTTCAGTTGAATTTGCTGCGTCGTCGATGTGCGTGCGATTCCGCCGGAGGAAGATGGAAGGGGAGGAAGAAGGAATAAGAGTGACAAAAGTGAAAATAGAGTTTTCTCTCTCTAAACCCAGATTTCGGTGGCGGTTTCCAGCTACTGATGACGGATACCTAACACCGTCAGTGCAAAATTGACAGAAGGTACCAAAATAGGCTAACGGTTGAAAGATAGGGGACCAAAACGAAACAAAAAAAAAGATAAGGGACCAAAATGAAACCTAAAATAAAGATAAGAGACCAAGACACTAATTTAGCCTAGTTAATATTATTCTATAAGCTATGCACGCATTAGGAAAACAACAGTAATTATTTTTTATTAGTAAAAAAATAATTATATAAATTTTTTGTTTAATATTTATATATAGTAAGTAGACTTTTCTATACCAAAGAAATATATAATAAGTAAAATTTGTCTACTATCTGATGCCCCAAAAAATGAGGCTCTAGACAGTCTCCCAATAAACATGCTCAGGGCCACCAATGTACTAAGAGTTAGGGATGTTCATGGATTGGATTGGATCGGTTTTGAGTTAAAAAGTCATCCGATCCAATGATGAAAACAACGTGCAGTTTGTATTGGATCGATTTGCTTCGTTAAAAAATCTTATGTAATCCAATCCAGTCAAATGCAATTTGGATTGGATTAGATTGGATAATTCAGTTTTTGTCATACTTTATCTTTTTTTCTTATGTCAAGTGTCATTTCTACTTATATAATAGTGAACAAAAGATAATCTTCATTTAAGAGAACTAGTTTAGGGTGCCAATACTTATTTTAACATATCTCAATGTGAGAACAGTATAACCTTTATGAAAGGCAACAACTATTTGTTCCTTATTAACCATTATTCGATTTGATGACGAGTGAGGAAAATTCTAGAGAGTTCCTCACAAAATCTTAATTTGGGAGTTTTAGAAAAAATATTTATTGATATTTTTAACACGTTCTTTTATGTTAAATATTATTTTATGTTAATCTCTATATCTACTCTCACTTATCATATGTTTTTCTTGAATCAGCTACAAATAAATTGTAGCTAATTATTTTTCAAATTTACTTAGTTTGTTTCCTATTTTTCATGTTTGCTAAATCAAGTATATATATGTTATGCATCAAAACTTTTAGCAAAATATAGCTTCAAGACATTAATATTTATTTTAAATAGTCTCATATATGTCGCTCCAACAAAAATATTAAAGTGAAAAAGGGAATAAAAGTATGAAAAACAATGCTTAAGTATAAGTAATACTTATGGCTTCTGGCAGGTCTGAGAACCAGAACCTGCCAATAAAAAATGAAGAGAAATGGAGAGAAACAACTCATTCATCTTCTTCATCCAGCAACGATAAACTTTCACAAATGGAGAGAAAAACATAACTCTTACAGGCGGAGAGAAAAACATAATACTCCTCAGATTTTTACGGTTTGAATCGATTTAGATCGGTTGATAAACATCCCTACCAAGAGTCTAAGAGATTCTCCTCATAAATAATAATAATAATAATAATAATAATAATAATAATAATAATAAAAAGAATTAAAGACGTAAAAGAGGATGAATCAATGTCAAGGTTGTACATGCTAGTTTGTGTAATGTTTGGTTTAATTTTCTTTTTTAATTATTATTTATTAACTAAATGTTTTGTGAATTTAATTAGAATATGTAGTTAGCAGAATTTTTTTTTATCAGTTCAGTTCAAAAAAAGAAAAAAAAAATTACATTCACAATCAATCAATTAATATGGTCATTAATTCATTAGTCAAATATATGATAATAGATTCTATCATAAAATTTTACGAGAAACTTTCTTAAACAAATATATAAATTAAGTAAAATGTACATTATATCTTCTTCTTCTTTTTTGGTTCTCTGTTCATTATATCTTTCATATTATTAAAAGTGCACATTAAAAAATGTAGGTATAGAAAACTGTAACATATAAATTAGTCATTTATATCATGAATTAAAAATATAGAAAACAAAATATAATTCATAGCACTTATAAAATAAAATAAAATTCATAGCAGATAGATAAAATATAAATTTTTAAATGTATAACATATGTAAATATAGATATATCAAAATTAAATTTCAATACTAATACTTTTTTTTTTTATAATAATCTATACTAATAATAATATGTAGAGAATACTTGAATTTTGGTTTGCACATTTTAAAATGTCTACATTACCCTTATAACTGTATATTAGTCATTTTTTAAATTTTAAAAAAAAATGGATAAAAGTGACTTCAATGGAGCCAAAGTAGTTTTAATTTTAATTTGGGTTCGGATTCGCTCCTGCTGGCTTGCTCCAGCGTTCCTCCTGCTCCATACGGTCCAGATTAAATGACCATTAAAAATTTTTAAAAAAAGGATTTTGTGTTTCAGAAATACATAACCCGCAAGGATTTCAAACCCCATAGGCGCATGCCACACCCACCCCTTCACCTATCTTCGCCGCCTGCGTTCGTCGCCGCCATCAACCACTATAGCGCCGCCCATTCCTGTTGGGAATTTGTGCAAAAAACAAGCACGGCGGAAAAAATTCCCACCAAGGATCCTTGCGAATGGTCATGGTTCATGTTTCGAAAATTTACCTCTTGAAGCGCAGACCTTTGATTTCAGACGCTGCAAATCACGAGCACTGCACGAACCAGCAATGCCTCTACGTAGTCCACATGAACAGATAAACATGTGTCACGTGTTTAATCGGAGCACACCTCTAAGCACTTCTAGGTACAATCAGAGACGCGGTGGTGTTTTTGTTTTTCACACAAACAGAGTTCTGAGTGCGGCCAGGTAGTGTATGTGCGACCATGCACTCTTACTCTACCTTATATAGGTAGGCGCTCCACTTAACCCAAAAGGGTTTTTAACCTGGCCTTATTGGGCTCATCTATCATGAGCATGGCCCAATATGAATTTGGGTCTAACCCAATTTCTTTTAGCTCCGATTAATCTGTTCTAAGTGTGTGACCCTATAGGTTCTCATAAGTTGGCAATAATATTAAATCATATTTAATATTATAAACAATGAGCGGTGTCTAGCAACACATCATTACTACCCAAGTAATGAGAAAGTCAGTGATTTGACGTAACCTTTCCGTGACCAATGTTAATGTGCATTATTATCCCTTTGTCCTCATATCCATATTGAACACAAGGCATAGAACATGTCACCCTTGTATAGTTCAATATTACGTTCCTTGATACCCGAGTAGACTTAATATTAAACGAGGTCAATATCTCATATTGACTCATTTTAGCACGGCCATGCATTTTACAGTCTTACTCTATCAAGGGGCCCACAGATATTACTCCTGTTATGTAGGAGGGACAAATCCCATCTAGATCACTCACACCCCTCTGCATGACTCGCGGTGTACCCAATGACCGACTTTATAATCGTCCTGTTACAGATAACGTTTGACAGTATTAAAGCACACGACTCCTCATGTAGGGATCGTAGTGGTTTCAGGTCGAAGGATTGCATACACCATTGTCACTGTGAGAACTACTTATGACACTCACATAACGTTCCATGCAGTGTTCTCACGGCGGGTCAATCTGGCACATCATTACTTTAATGTGTACCTATGTGTGTGACTTGATATCTCATATCCATGACCCGTGAGACGTGGTCATCAGTCCACACACATAATAGTCTCGATGTGTTATTATTGTCCCTGTTAATAATAATACTCGACTATGGATATTTAAGAATAAAGTTCTCTTGATTAATAGTGTCTCACTATCAAGTCATATACTTGATATTCTATTAAATAGAACTTTCTATTCTAAGGACTTTATTACATTTAAACAAATAACATAATAAACTGAAATGCCTCATATGATAAATAATAGCAAGATACAAAATGTAAGTCCAAAGGAAAAACATTGGCCTCTAGGGCTTACACCAACAATTCGAACTCCGGTTCTGGCAACCTTCGTCCAGGGGGGTGTGCGAAGCTCTCTCCTTCGATTCTCTCCGCCCTTGCTTCGCCGCCGCGTACTGAAGCCTGCCACCGCCGCCGCCGCCGTGCCATCCACGAGCATCTGGCGCCGCCCCTGCCTCTCCCGCCCAAGTTATCACCTCTTTTTCTTTTTTATATAAACTGTTACCCCCCCTGCTGATCATTCATCTTTATTTTATTTTTTTTTGGGTTTTTTGGATTTTTGTTTGGGTTTTTTGTTGATTATTGCATAAAGACAGAATTGATGATTGATGATTATTATTATTGGTTTTTATTATTTTTTAACTGAATTGATGATTGTTGTTGTTGTCTTTTATTAGGATTGGAAGCAACAAGATGCAAGAAGGTTCTAAACCAAAAGTGGGTATGGTTTTTGATACTTATGAGGATGCTTGGAATTTCTGGGTTGATTACGGTGGAAAAGTTGGATTTGGAATGAGGAAAGAATGGAGACATAACAAAAAATATGGCTCGTTTGCTTCTTGTAGGTTTGTTTGTTGTAAAGAAGGCTTCAAAAAAGCAGACAAACGAGAACGTGAAATAGTCACTTCAAGACCGGAGACAAGAACAAGTTGTCAAGCAAGAATAAGACTTAAAAGAATGGGTGAAAAATTATTAGTGCATGATTTTGTGGAGGAGCTTAATCATATTTTACATATAGAAGAAACAACTCATATGTTGTCATCTCAAAGAAAACTTTTAGAGGTTCAATGCCAACAAATTGACTTAGCAGATGACACTGGCCTACAACAAAGAAAGCTGCTTGATTTGATGAGTAAAGAAGTGGGTGGCAGAACTAACTTGGGATATACCCACATTGATCAAAAGAATTATCTTTCCAAAAGAAGGCAAAAGAGTTTGGTGCACGGGTGTAACAGCCTGATTTTTAATTACGCTGTTTAATCGGTTAAAATATAATTAATTATATTTTAATCTGAGAGTTAGAAAGTGATTTTTAATAAAATAAAATCATATTCATAGTCTCTCTTATGGTAGATGGTTACGGTGAAAATTTGGGTTGAAAATTCAGACAGAGCCTGGTCTGCGTTTTTACTGACAGTATAATTTTATACTGGCAGAAAACCCTAATTTGACCCAAAACTTAAAATTTGTAGATTTTTTATATTATGTCTGTGAGGAATCCTACTCTCCAAATTTATGATCTGAAATAAAATATTATGTTTATTCGGATGAATTTTGGTAAAAGTTCGGATGGAAAACAGTCGGTGTTTTCACTAACAGTAAGATTTTAATGATCAGAAAACCTAATTTTGACTCATGAACGAAATGGGTTATGTTTAAATCATATTTCCAACGAGTTTGGTTGTTTTTGAAAATTTTCAACCGAAAACGAAATATTATGCTTTTATTCGGGCATAAAACCCTAATCGGGAAACCGACGGAGTCAAGAATGGAGGTGCAGAGACAAAATCGGACACCGGAGGAGCTGAGTCATGGGGTGAGTCACCACCATGACTCACCAAAGCATTTATGAAGCATCGAATGTAAAATTTAGGTGAAATGACCAAAATGCCCTTAATCTTAAACTAACTGAAGTTTAGTTAATTTCTAACCATGGTTAAGTAACCATGGCTAATTCTTGTGTCCAAGAATCAGTCACACCCTTCCTAAAATGTGAGCCACATGTTTATTAACCATAGTTAGCAAAGTAACACTAGTTAAGTTAATTATTAACCATAAATAACTATTATATTATTTAAAATTCACAAAACCCATTAATTCAATTCCTAAAAACCAAACAAAGCCTAAGATCTACCCTATATATACCCCAAGGACGCAGCCCCCCTCCTCATCTTCAGTCTTCATCTCTTTCATTTCTTTTCTTCACAAAAAACACACACAACTCCATTTTCTTTTTCAAGAGCTTCAAGTGCTTCCATTGAAGAACTTGCCAAGATCATCATCATTTCTTCATTTCCTTCACACACTTGAGGTAACATGATCATCCATGATCATCTCCTCTCTTCTTGAATTCATTTTCTTCCTATTTCATGAGTTTTTCATTTCTAGATCTAGAACTTTAAATAATTCTAGAAAATTGTAGAAAAATCATAAAAATGTGAAATCAATTTCTATGATCTAGTAATGATATCTACTTTCAATATCCAAGAGCATGTAATCAAAAGCATTTTCCTTCCCTATTATCTATTGTTGGCCGAAACTTAAGTTGAAAGTGAGTTTGATGTTTTGTTATTTTTGTTGATAGTTAATACTTGATTTAAACTCTCTAACACATATATGATTTAAATCCAAGAGTTTAAGTCCAACTAAATTTTCTAGCCTAACTTTTCTCATGAAGGCCGAAACCCTAGGGAAAGAGAAATGGATGAATTTTTGGTTCAATCTTAAACTTATGACAATTTATCTTGTATACTTAATACTCTAGGATCATTTATCTAAGAGATTAAGTTGATTTGAAAATCCTAGCCAATTTCACTATACATGGCCGAAACCCTAACCTATTGGGTTAGAGGATTTTGTTTCATATTTTTGAATTATAGCAATTTATCTATGTTAGCTAATACCTTAGGAACTAACATCCAAAAGATTAGAATGAGAAAATGATCCTAGCCCTGGTTTGAATTGAATGGCTGAATCTAGCATAAATTGGGTATAGTTGGGTTTGTTTGATTAATTATAGTTATGTTGTTTGGTTCAAGGTGAAACTATTAAGCTGTGGTGTGATAACGAGGAATGTCGAGTTCGGGATTTTGATGCTAATTCAGGTGGGGGAAAGGGTCACTCTACCGTCGGAATCGATAAGTAGTATATTTTATAATAATAGTGTAGGGCGATCTAAACCCTACTAGTAGTCGAATAATCGACAAGACCAAAATCGCATTGGAAACCTTTTCTGTGAAACCAATGGTGATTCGAGGATTGCAGGTTTATCGACATTAGGTGGATTTTAAGTATTTGATGATGTCGGACTTTATGTTTATTTAATTAATTGTGATACGGTGGTTGAGGTATTCCACTGTATGTGACGTTTTATTTTTGATGTTTGAATATTCTGTTGATTAATTTGTTATGCATGATCTGCCTGGTTTAATATTGTGCTTAGTGGACTTTAAGCAAAGATATATGTTGTCCGGGAGATATTTGTTTGGGAAAGAGAATGAATTGAATGTGTCTTAGAGGTGGCTAGCTTAATTAAATTATTTAATGGATTAGGTGTGACTTAGAATGCGAGTTGAGGCTATGATGGGAGCTTGAGGCACTAGGTTGTTATTGATGCGAGATAGTGAGATTTATATAGAGGCTTTGATGCATATACTTTTTCAGTCCATGACACGTTGATCTGATTTACACTATCAAAAGATAGAAGTGTACTATATCGAGTTCTAACCTATCAAAAGATAGAAGAGCATTAAACCGAACCCTATCTTATCAAAAGATAGAAGAGCACTATACCGGATCCTATCTTATCGAAAAATAGAAGTGCACTATGCCGAGTCTTATCCTATCAAAAGATAGAAGTGTACTATACTGAGTTCTTTGCGTCAGACTGCCATGGACTATTAACGAATGTGAAAGGAATAGAGACAGTTATGTTAACATAAGGGTTTAGATTGCGTGAGGTTGAGGGTAGATGATGATATCTTAATTTCGAGGATGATTTGCTAGTTATATATGTTGATTGTCTGTGACTTTTATTATGTTATATACTATGAATCTTTCGCTCTTATGATGATAGAAATGTTTCTTATCCTGTATATCTTTCTATGTGTTGTATTTTATTTTTATGGGATCGTACGAGAAGACCCCGTGACTGAGCTTGATGCTGAGGCATTGAATGGAACTCAGTATGAACCGGATGCGAGAGGACGAGATGTGGTTTCCAGTAATGTAGTTTAGTGTCTAGAGCCGGTGAGTCTTATAAGATGTTTTGTTTTTCGCTATTAATAGTTGTTTTAAGATGTCTGTTAAGGATCCTACTAACGGGATACCCTAGACAGTGTTTTAAATACTTTGATGCATAAACCTATGGTATGTATGTTATATATACTATAATTTAAGTTTTAATATTTACTTGTTTCAGAATACACGTTTAACGTTAAGAGCGCGATTAAATAATTAATTAATAAGATGGCACAAAGGGGCACAACGGGGTGTCTCAACGGGGAAGCTGGTTTTTTGTTGCAATACTTTCAAAGAAAGCTAGTTGAAAATCCAACTTTCTACCATGCCTTTCAAATGGATGCGGAAGAGCAAATCACTAATGTTTTCTGGGCGGATGCAAGGATGGTCATTGATTATGAGTATTTTGGTGATGTGGTTTCTCTTGAATCAACATATTGCACAAATAATTCGCATAGACCACTGGCAGTATTCTCAAGATTTAACCACCATCGAAGAGCAGTGATATTTGGGGCCGCACTATTATATGACGAAACAATAGAGTCATACAAGTGGCTCTTTGAGACATTTCTAGAGGCGCATAAGCAAAAAATGCCTCAAACAGTTTTTACTGATCAAGACCAGGCAACGGCAAAAGCATTGCTTCAGGTTATGCCTGGAAGTTACCATGGCCTATGTACGTGGCACTTGATGCAAAATTGCATCGAGCACTTAGGCAATTTAATGAAGGGTGGATCACATTTTCTTACTGACTTTAAGAAGTGCATGTATGGCTATGAAGATGAAGCACAATTTGAAGTTGGTTGGAGAGCCCTCCTTGTAAAGTAAGATGTTACAGAAAATACTTGGTTGCAAAGAGCATACACTTTGAAGGAGAAATGGGCATCTTGTTACATGAAGAAGGCTTATACACATTAGGAATGTGAAGCACTCAATTTAGTGAAAGTGTGAATGCAGGTATTAAAAGCTTCACGAGTGTGGACTTGGATATTGTAAATTTTTTTAAGCGTTTTGAGGATGTTGTGGAAGAAAAGAGATATAATGAATTGAGGTGTGAATATGAAGCACGCCAAAAACTTCCAAGACTCAAGAACCCTTTTTCTAGGATCTTGCAACAAATGACCGAACATTATACTCCAACTATTTTTGATCTATTCCAAGAAGAGTATATCTTGTTCGAAGCATGTTGTGTGAAGAGCATGAACATACAAACATCATCAATTGATTTTGTTATTGCCATGGTAAGAGATTTGGGTGAGTGGCTAGAGTCCTTTGATTCGAAAAGAAACACAATTGGTTGCTCTTGTCGTAAGTTTGAGAGTTGTGGTATACTTTGTTGTCATTGTATAAGAGTATTTATTCATATGGATGTCAAATCTGTGCCCGAAAAATATATCTTGAAGAGGTGGACAAAGTTAGCAAGAAGTGGGACTTTACCTAATGTTGGTGTTATTCATGTAATACAAGATGTTGATATGTCTCCAACACAACGCTACAAGGAGATATGTCCACGCCTTATTAGGATAGCCACCGAAGCATGTAGAAGTCAAGAAACATTCATGATCCTAAGCAAAGTTACCGATGAGTTGGATACACAAATATTTGAGTGTCAAAATAAAGAAGTAAGTGTTGCTCAAGAGAATGAGTTCCATAGCAAAGTTAAGGAGATTGCAAGCAACAATGTTGATTCAACACAAGTAAAGGGGTTCAAGAAAAAAGAAGGCAGAAAGAGTTCAAAACGTAGAAAAGGTTGGGTAGAGCAACGACTAACAAAAAAAAAAAATGGTGGCTCAAGTTATTCACAAACTCAAGAACATATTGTGGTATTATTAATTTTTTTTTGTGTTCTTATTATTTTTTTGATCATATACACAAATTCATATTTTCTAGTAAGCCAACTTTTTTTTTTTTTTTTTTGTGATGTAGAACAATGAGGTGCCCAATATAAGTGCACCTACATGGCTCAATGATGCATACAATCAACCATCCATGGTAACTTAATAACATTTTGAGTTTGTGGTGAAATATATGTTTAGCGATTAAATGATTTTCTAATTTTTTTGTTTTGTTTTGTAGGAAAGCAATGAAACTTTAAACTAATTTGGTGTCACTAGTTTTACTAGTTTATTGATGGTAAGTTTCATCAAGTATTAATAATGAGGTGATTTCTTTTCAAATCTATATTTAAAATATTAACTTGATTTCTCTATTTATAGGCACAACATGATGAGGATCTCACAACATTGTCCAACCCGTAAAGACATGGAGCAAATCTTCTTTCAGGCTACACAACTTCTTTTGAATATAGTAGGCATGTTTTTTTTTTGGTGTAGGCCTTTTGGGGATATATGCTGTAAAATGGCCTTTTGGGTATATAGCATTTTGGGATACATATGTGATTTGTCTCCAAATTACATGAAAGATATGTACACACAAGGAATTGAACTATAAATATCATTTTATTGCAATTTTGTACTTTTGTTATGCGACACCCCATTCTCAAGTCATTTACGTAACATGTTGCGAAAATCAAACTTGACAAAAACATTAATTTGCTGGTTTTCTTTGGAAAACGAAATAAGTTTACTAATTACTTATTCTTGTCAAAATGGTGATAAATTTTTTTTTCTTTACTGTACACACACCCAAACACCAGTAACATAATATACATCACTATATATTATACATATGCATCAAGGTTTTACATAAGACCTTTTTCCTACCAGGTCACCATCTACTGTCAAACATATATCACATCAAACTGAAATAACATAATTATATTACAGTGGGAGTCTGAAAAACACTACTCAAAAAGATGGCTCTTAGTAGCCAATAAGTCAGACTATCTAAAATCCCACTCTACCCAAAAAGACTACATCCTACAGCGGGTCGCTACTAGTGAAGCCCATTGGGGAGTCCAGTATAGACACCCCCACCTCCAGGAGGTGTATCTGGAGAGGATACCTCAACCCCCTCTCCAATATCCGGGACTACACCATCCTCAAGAGGAACATAGTCCGGATCAACCATCGGATCCTCCTCAGGATCTTCCTCCATCTCCTCCTGTGCCTCCTCCGGGATCAAAACTATAGGCCCTGGAGGTGACTCCGAGGCTACCTACTGTAAAGACTGCACGTGCTACAGTCCCTCGGAGTGTCCTCATCGGACCAGTGTAGGTAGCACTCCGACCCCTTGGGTTGATCACCCAGGCGTTCCCTTGATCAGCATTGTCAAACATCAGGGCTCGGACCCTCGAGTAGTTCAGATCCACTGCGTCCGGATCCATCTGAACGTAGATATATATAGATTCCACATAGTAGAGGAAACAGCAAACAGATATGCAAGGGTGAGTTACCAATATATGAGTTTTGATAAGACAACCCCATGCACGACACACAAACAGCACATACTATATATTCACAGTATACAAAATTATCTAAACAGTAGAATAATTTTTTATCCAAAGGGTTTCATACCCGACAGTCATCGTCATTTTATAAAAATGCATGACACTTCAATATTCAGGCTCTATTTTGATACCTAATCTCCGGAGATCCCACAACTTTCTGTTTCGTTTTGAGCAGATCAAGCTCTTTACATGGACCATTGTAAAAACGAAATAAAACAATGTCCAAAAGAACACATAACACACTGGTTACACTCAGTACACCAAGGTTATTGTTCAAAAATGTAACACATTGGTCCACACAGAACACAATGGTCACTGCGATCAATGGAGTTTATTATCCATAACCTAATGCATCACTCAGAACCTCAATAGTTATCGCATAAAGTTTAACACTCAGTCCAGTAAAGATACATTGGCTCACTCAGAATCCCAATGATCAAATGGAAACATAGTCCATAACAGATACATTGATCCACTTAGGACTCAATGATCATAACACATGACATGTCTGCCAAAAATGCATGAGAAAAACTTTTATTCTCGTTTCGTTTTCTTTGTCGTAATAATCTTCCCTTGTCAAAGCCCAAAGCTTACAAACACATGACACATAATCCAAATGTTTTAAACTCAACACAGGACACACAGTCCGAGTACTTAATCGCAAAGCCCTAAACTGATGCACCAGTCTTAGGCTCGCGGATATGAAACTCACATTTTCCACATCAGATTTAGGACACACGGTCCACAAAACCATTGCAGGACACTCAGTCCAATGACACAGATCCCTGATCTACGTGTCCACAGAACACGAGAACTTCGACGTCTCGATTACTAGGTTCGTTTTTCCTTTCTAAAACATTTCGCTCAGTGAAATAACAAATACAAAACAAAATCTCCGAAAACTTATCCAAGTTTAACGGAATTGTTTTTCACTGAATAAAAATTCCTTTACAGAAATCCTTTTCTGTTAAAAACGTTTATAAAACGTGAAATCATAGATAAATTCTTTTCCGTCCAAAATTCTTCATTTCTGAATTTTGTTCTCAATAAAATCAACTTTTAAAAGTCCTCTTTAATTAAAATTTATAATAATAAAATATAAACCTTTTGCTCAAAAATTTCATAAAAATATTTTTATAACTTAAATGACTGTTCTGTCATAAATAATTGTTCTGACGGCTATATTACGTTATTTTCTTAACTTAATCAGTTTAAATAATATTTTATAATAAAATTGAATTTATTTTGGAAAAACTAGCGCCTGTGAAAAATTTTCACAGTTCCGCCCTCATTGTCATTTATTGACACATTATCCACAAAATATTATTAAAATAATATTTTTCCATTTTTTCTCAAAATTCCATAAATTAATCACTCTGATTAATTATTCAAGCTTATTAAGCTTTTATCCTCAAATTAAATTGAACACTGACCAATGTCAGGTTTCTCGGTCTATCACTCAACAACAGATAATTTCATCACAGAATATCATGACATACATCCAATTCATGGCATGCATCACAATTATAATATAACAATTTAATTATAATCATGTAAAACAACATATCTCAATTACGTGAGTAAGCATATAATCAATCCAACAATTAACAGTAAACAATTTAAATCACAGGATATTACTATAGACAATTTACAGACAACTCCAACAATTAGCATGTGATTGATTATCTTAAACTCCTCAGGCATACTCCCCTTACCTCTTGGAGATTCGAACTAACGTTTTCAAGAAATCTCCTGATTTGATCCGGTTTCCTCCGTCGACTTTAGATTAAACCAACCCGATCGATTCCTTCATAACGAATTGCAACCAAAATAAATCTAAATCAAACAACAACACACTTATTCAAGAGGGTTAGGGTTCGGCCTCTTCTAAAATTCTAGGTTAGGAAAGTTAAACTTTTTCTAACTTATGGATTTATGATCCTTAAGCAACTTAAACATGATTAAGCACTTAATCTAAGATCATGAACTAAGAACCTTGAATGAAACTCATCTAGCTCAAAGAACTAGGGTTTCGGCCTTCTCAAGATCAATAGGCTAGAAATTTTAAAATTTTCTCAACTCTTGGATTCAACAAACATACATAACATAGAGTTGGATTTAAGTGTCACAAGACAACTTTGAATCTAAAATTCATCCAGCAACCAAAGTTAGGGTTTCGGCCCTTTTGAATAAAATAGGCTAGGGTTTGATTTTTGGTTTTCTAATCACTTATCTACAATAGCTAGCATGGTATTAAGAGATTAAATCATGACTTAAAGTTGAAACAAAATCCATGAACACCTAACCTACATAGGTTCGGCCTAGCTTAGAAAAATAGGGAAGAAATTTATTTTGATTACATGCTTCTATATGATGAATATAGACTTCAAGATGAGTTAGTAGAAATTAGTTTCAAGTCAAAAGGATGTTTCTACAATTTCTTATGAATTTTTGAAGAAAGCTTCATGAACTTTGAAGAAATTGATGAACATGATGATTAAAGGCATAAACTCATACAAGTTGTGAAGAGAAAGAGTTAAGTGATCAAGGAGAGAAGAAATCTCCTCTAGATGATCAAAGAAATGATGAGATTTGATGATGTTCTTCATAAAATCTCTAAGTTGTTCTTATGGTGTTCTTAAGAGAATATGGTTTATGTTGACGAAGAAGACAAGAGAATGAAACAAAATTTGCCTAAGTGTGGTTAATTGAAGAGGGAGCCATGGGTTTTGGGGTATTTTGGTCCAAAATTACAATGACAAGGCTTGTAATTATCTTGACATCTTAAGGGTAAAATAGTCTTTTCCATGCCAAAAATATCTAGTATCATAAATGCGCCATTATTACTTGGATAGGATCGTCATAAATGGTCGTCATCTCAGCCACATCAGTTATCTCAGCTCCTTTGTTGACCCTCCTGATTCATCTGACTCGGGTTTTCCTAGAGATATCTCGACGTTTTTGCCCGCAGCAAATATAATATTATATTTTTACACTAAATTTTTCAAAACTTCCAATATCGTAGCAAATATGATAAAAATATTTTTTATCTCGTTCAAGAATTAAAATTAGGTCTTCTGAGCAGTAAACTTTTACTGTCAGTGAAAACGCAGACCGGGCTTCGTCTGAATTTTCAACCCAAAATTTCATCGTAAGCTTATAATATAAAACACAACATGGAAATAACATCAGTTTATCCAAAATCATTTTCTAAGTCTCAGATAAAAATATAATTATTTATATATTTATTACCGATATTAGAAAGCAGTAAAAATTTAGGGTGTTACATGTTACATCATTTTACAACTATTGAAATTCAACCGTACTTATACAACAAAAAAATACATAAGTCATATTCTTGATTTTTTTCAAATTTGAGCTTTGCAACTTTAAACTTCAATGTTGCTTTGGGTCTTGCTTATATTCCTATAATGCTAACCTGTACATTTCACAAGCAAGGAAAGGCAGAGTCAGCATGGCAAGTGCAAATAACATAATATGTCTCTATATTCACAACTATACTTGTTCAAGCTACATATCTATTGGATTTTTTTCCTTTCCTATTGCTCCTTGTATGCACCAGGTTATAGTTCAGTCTAGGGATGTAAATGGGGCGGGGTGGATATGGATAGTAGCCCCCCACTCCCCACCCCGTTGGAAGAAATTCTTACCCATCCCCATCCCATATCCGTACGAGTATCCATCTTGCGGGTTCTAAACAAATTTAGCAATATTTGCGGATATCCATGGATATCCATGAATATTATAACATCTCACGAAATTGAGAGTAAGAGAGATTTTTGCTGGAGTGTGGTGCGAGAGTGAAAGAGGCTTTCTGAATTAATTGGAGAGAAAGGGGCACACAAAATTGAGAGTAAAAATAGAGAGGAAAGGCATGATAGGTGATGTGCGGCTGCGAAAGTTAGAAATAAAACAAGGGTATATATGTGTGTGTGTTCACGCGTGCGTGCATGCATGCTTGTGTACGTGAAATGGGTAGGTTCAGTAATAGTATATTAGCGGGTGCGGGTATCCGCGAGTATGGATACTCTGCTACCCGTCCCCGCCCCATTAATAAATGGATAGATGAAATATCCATTTAATTTATCCGTGGGTACCCATTAAAATGTCCATTTTCTATCCGTTGCGGATATTATCCGCGGGTATCCACGGGTATGGATAAAATTTACATCCCTAGTTCAGTCACAGTGTAACAACAAAGAAGTGCAAATAACATAATATGTCTCTGATATTATAGTTCAGTCACAGTGTAACAAAGCCTACTGCATTGTGTAAATAGTGTCTCTGATATTGAAACAGGAAGTGGCCTCTTGTAGAAAAACTGAAAATGGGGTAGTAATTTGAAGTGATTTAATAGATCCACAGCACCTGTCAATTCCCTTGGTCCTAAGGGCCCAAATAACATAATATGTCCTCAATGAGAAGGCATTGAAAATTAAATAAAAGAATACTACAAAATGTTTTACCATATAGGTGAAAATGAAGTATTAAAGTTGCAACCCAAATCATGATGCTAAAGAGTTCTAAAATAACAGACTGAACTTGGATTGGGGCATTCCCCACCCAAGATCTAGATCCTATCTCTTTTGCTAAACTAGCCATAGAATGAGCAGCCATATTTTGCTGCCTCTTTACATGAGTGATAAAACTATTTTCCAAGCAATTCAATAAGTCCCTACAATCCTGGAAAATTGGTTCAATGGCAGCCAGATAAAACTTTCCTGTTATATATTTAACCACCACTTCAGCATCAGATTCAATGAGAAGGTTTGACATACCTTGATCCTTGGCAAGCTGGAGACACCATCTTATGCCCAAAGTATCAGTGGGAACATGAAGACCCAACTGAGATGAGAAAAAGACAAGGCAGAGGTTAAATTTCAGAAATTTAAAAAATAAATTGACATGTGTAATTGGTGTACCACTGCGGCGGTTGTGGGCTTGAACGGCGCCGTCGGTGCGAAACGAACCGGGCGCGGTGGTGTGCAACGAACCAGAGTCGCGGCGGAGGAGATAGGCGCACGAGATGGAGCACGCAGCTGGAGCGCGCGGCCACTGATAAGCACGGGCGGCGGCGCTCAGGCGTGGTGGGCTGTGGCGTGGTGGCGATGGCTTCTCACAGGGGGGGGTGGGGGGTGCGAAGGGTGGACGGCAGGAAGGATGAGGGTTATGTATTTATGAAACAAAAATTCCTTTTTTTTTTAATTTTTAATGGTCATTTAATATGGACCGTCCGTCGATCGCAGGAGGGATGCTGGACCAAGCCAGCATGAGTGAATCCAAACTCTTTTAATTAACATGAAACTTTTCCTTTATGTGTCGGACCATGATCAGTTGGCTTTTTCAAAATATTCAAATTCAAATATTATCTACACTTACTATACTAAATACTTGAATTTTGGTTTGCACATTTTAAAATGCTTACACTACTCTTATAACTGTATTAGTCATTTATTTCAAATTTTTAAAAAAATGGATAAAACTTCACATGTCTTATTTTGGTATACCACACACTGTTCCCACCAATAACATCCTGTCATATAAGTTAAGATTTTATGTAATATTTAAAATATAGAATATGTGGCATATTGTTGGTGGGGACAAAATGTGGTACATCAAAATGGAACATGTAGTAACTATTTCCCTAAAATGTAGTAACCACGGTTGTAAAAATAATAAATAAGATAAATATTGAAAAAGATGAAGAATATCAATAACATGTTTACAGTCTGAGATGTGTGAAATTACACTATCCTTAAGGATTATTTCGCCACAATAGAATTATATCAATCAAATTGCGAAACTCCCCGGTATTTAACAGACTCTTCCAGAATAACAATATTATTCTGGGAGCCCGAACAACAAGAATTTTATCAACTCTTACACACTTAAAGATAAAAAGAAGAGAAGAAAATGACGTCATCATTTAAACTTTCAAATCATTTTCTAGCTCACACATAGGAACCAGTACAAAAGATTCAGCTATGTTATTTATACAACTTTTATGGACATCTAGGTGACACCCACACTCACAATTGAATACTGTACATCTACTCTATCTTGGAATATGATAAATCACATCCTACCCACACTCACATCAATCTACAGTATCTATACAGGTGCCCCATTTCAGATGTCAAAAAACAAACATTGCTCGAAAAGATTACAAACAAAAAATAGAAGAAATCAAACTTTAGCACACATGAGAAGATGCTTTTTTTCTTAGCGTACACACATACACAAGAATTGTCATCCACCTTTTTTAGCTATGAAGGCAAAAAAAAATAAGAGATCGAAGGTAAGAGAATCACGATATGCCATTTACAAAAAAAGGGTCTCATTAAAATGAGAAAGAAGCAACACGTTTTTTTTAGTCTCTTGGTTATAACACTATAATGAAAATAATTAATAGGAATTAAAATATTGGCATAAATAGCAATAAATAGAATTAAGGCATTAAAGAAAATGTTGGAGAAAATAAATTATAATAAATGGTAAAATTAAAATCTTTCATATATTAAATTATTTTGAAATATTTAAATAAAATATCCAACAATCCCTCACATATTTCAAAATAATTTGATAGAAAAAATTAATAAAACCCAAAGTTGATCACACGGATGTTAGTGCATCGAATCTGGTGTCTTTTGGACTATGAACCAGACCTAGACTGATAAGACTTATCATACAAGTGAGTCGGTGAAGCAAACTTCTATGAACCAAAACACTTTGGTGTATGATAGTAACACCTCGCTTTTTCGTTTTAAGCCTTTAAGTGCTTATGTGTGTGCTATATATGTTAACTTTGATCTTAGGAGTGTTGTAAGGGGCTAAGTAGGAATTTTCAAGTGAGAAATCCCTTTCTGATGCATGAGCACAGCCGTGCTCATGTATCAGCACGTCCGTGCTCAAGGCGCGTGTCTTGTGGCTGTCTAAGTCACAAGCACGGTCGTGCTCATGGGGTGCACGACCGTGCTCAAGGGAAAACACGCTTGTTGACGTTAAAGTTGTCTGCCCGTGCTTAAGTGAGCACGACCCCGTGCTTAAGTGAGCACAACCTCGTGCTTATATTAAGCACGACCGTGCTCGGGCATGAAGTTATAAATAGAGAGTAGTCTGCGAGGGTTTCAAGTGAAAACCTTCTTTTTGGCACATTGGGCAATCCTAGTGTGACAAAAACATATTCCCTTCCCTTTCCCTTGAACCCTTTGAAGTTCTTGGTGATCTTGACTCCGTTTGGGGGAGAAGTCACGCGATAGTGCCAATTAAAAGGTAACGTGGTCTTCCCTCTTTAATCTCCTTTTCCCTTTTTCTTAAATTAGAGATTAATTGGTTAATCCTCTTGTGTTTGGCCAAGGCTTGAAGAGTTCGTCGAGCCGCTCAAACGAACATGTTTAGTTGCCCTCGTCATCGTTGTTGGGAATCTTCATACCAGGTATAGGGAGAAGGGATGGTATGAACATGTAGGCATTGGAGGTAGTGTAAGATGAAGGGTTAACCCATGACCCTGTCGTATGTTATTTGCCTATTTAACGTTGTTGCTATATGTATGATATGATTTCAATGCTATTGGCTTGCTTTGATTATCGTACTGTTGTGATTAAATTATGATGATGATGCTGTTATGTATTGGTGATGATATTGCCATAGATGTTTGATTTGACTGTTGGTTGATGTTGTGGGGCATTGAACGCCGATGTTAATAAGACATTAAAAGACATTAATAATGATGTTTGAGAATTAAGGGATGTTTTCCCAATTGTTCATAAGACTTGAACGATAGTAAAGAGGGGCAAGGTTAATGCTCAAAGGATTTGTTAACACCCTAGGATTGATTCTTGAGTGTTTAGGGGCATTGATATTGAAGCTGGAATTAAAGGATTAATTTCTCTTTGTTATAAGACATGGAGATTAATTGAGAATAATGAAACTGATGTTGATGGTTAGTAAAAGCCAATTAGGATTGATCATTGAATGCTCTAGGAAACTTAGGAAGGGTTCTTCAACCCTTCCGCCCAAAAAGGTACGGCCACGCTCTAGTGAGCACGGCTGTGCTCAACAGTCAGCACGACCGTGCTCCCTTAGACAGAACAGAACGCAGAAACATGAAACAGGGGTATTTCACCCCAAATGTCCTCAATGATGTAATAAGACACCAAACGAAGTAAAGGCAAGCTAGATAACTCAATGAAGACTCAATGAAAATAAATAAATAACAAGAAATAAGATGTTGTATCTTGGTAGCCGAGTGGCCAGGAGGCCTTGATGCTTATTGGTTAAGGTGTTGAGCTCTGGTGCTTATTGGCCAGAGTGTAAATGATGTGTACCTTGGTAGCCTAGTGGCCAAGGATGCCTCAATAGCCGAGTGGTCGAGGTGTTGATCTGGTGCTTAAGGACCAGAGTGTTAAAAGATAAAAGATAAAAGATAAAAGATAACATTGAACCTTGATAGCCTAGTGGCTAAGGGTGCCTTGACAGCCAAGTGGTCGAGGTGTTGATGGTGATAAAAACTTGGGTAGCCGAGTGGCCCAAGCAGAGGTGGTGAATGTTGATTGTGTGTTGTGTTGATCATGCATTCAAGCATCGCAGATATTAGTGGGGGATGTTCAACATAGGGGAGGTCGTCCGAGAGTAAGGCGATATGGCCGTCCGCAGTTGTCTAAGTGATCTAGCCCCCCGTGGTGGCACATCCGAGAGTAAGGTGCGTCGGCTATCTAAGGGGTTCACCCATGGTTTGGTGAACTGCCAGCGTTGGTGCTTAATGGCCAATATAGATATTTATCTCCGAAGTTGACATTCTGAGATAGATTGGATCCAAGTGCATAATGGAGTAGTGGAGTAGAGTCGCACCGCATAACATACATTGATTGAACTATTATGGATGATGTATATGTGTTATGCATGATGATTTGTGATAACATGTTATGTTTGTATGATGTATGCTCATCTTGCTAACTGCTTCCTTGCCGTTATGTTCATATATATGTTTCTTACTCCCCGTCTTTGTGTTTGCTTTGCATGTATCTTTTTGGTTATATAGAGGACATTGAGTAGCTTGCTGAGGAGTGACTCTGAGGACTCGCTATTCGTAGTCTAGGATTTCTTAGTTTGTGTTGTTTATCCTAGATGTTTCGGACTATGGTTATACCAGCTCTGTAATGTGACATCGGGGTTCGGTTTCGTTATGTTCGTTGTGTTTCTTTTTAAAACATGTTTTATTTCCTTGTTTGAGATTATGTTACAACGCGGCAACCTCTACCTTGGTTTTATAGATTATGATATAATATGCATGTGTTCTCTTTCTTTTATTTCTCTATCGCTCTTACGTGTTATGAATACATGCGGGGTAGAGGGTGTCACATTTATTGGTATCAGAGCAGATCTGTCCTATCAGGCCGTGGTATGAGTTTGTTACGAGTCTTCTGTGTGCTGCTGTTTGAATTATCTATATTTATTATAGATAATGATGATTAGTAATAAGAATCTTTAGTTCTTCCTGCTTGGTTCTCTGTATTAAATAGTGGCTTTGGACAAGTGAAGGAACCAATGGCAGGAAGAGGTAGGAACGACCAAGCTATCGCTGATGCTTTGGCACCGCTTGCCAATGCCATAGGACATAATCAGAACAACAAAAATGAAGGACCAGCTGAGTTTCAGGGTTTGGATAAGTTCCAGCGGAACAACTCGCCTCCGTTCAAGGGAGCTTATGACCCTAAAGGTGCTCTTTTGTGGATGCAGGGGATTGAGAAGATCTTCAGGGCTATGGGATGCAACGACATTCAGAAAGTCATCTTTGGGACCTTCACATTGACAGAGGAAGCTGAGCATTGGTGGGAGAATTGTCGCTAGCGTATGGAAGTTGCGGGAACGGTGGTTACTTGGAATGTTTTCAAGGACAGATTCCTGGAGAAGTACTTTCCAGCTGACATCCGCGACAAGAAGGAGATGGAGTTCTTGGCTCTGAAGCAAGGGAGTATGTCCGTGGGAGAATATGCCGCTAAGTTTAAGGATCTTGCTCGCTACTACACGCTCTACCACTACGTGAACGACGATCGCTCCAAGTGTGTGAAGTTTGAGGATGGTCTGCGTCCAGAGATCAAGCAAGTCATCAGTTATCAGGAGATTTGAGTCTTTTCCGTCCTGGTAAACAAGTGCAGGATCTTCGAGGATGCCTACAAGTCCCGAGTGGCAAGTCGCAAGAGTTCATACTCATAAGGCAGTAGGAAGAATAACCAGAAGGACGAGGGAAAGCAGCGTCTAGCTCCAGTCGGCCGGGACTTCAAGCAGAGTGGCAGGGAGCCACAGTTTTCAGTAGGCAAGCCCAGGGACTGAGATTCTTCTGTTCCTAGGTCTATTAAGTGTGGCAAGTGTGGAGAGGGTCACTATACCAGACATTGCAAGGAGACAGACGTCATCTGCTTCAAGTGTGGCAAGTCGGACCACATTAATCGGGAGTGTGTTGGAGCAAAGTCAGAACTGCAGAGTGCTAGCAAGAATCAGAAACCCCAAGTCAATCGACTAAAGACCACTGGGAGAGTCTTTACTCTTAGTGGAGCTGGAGCCTTCGAGTCCGAGGACTCGATCCAAGATATGTGCCTAATTGGTGAAAGCATACCCAATCAAGGTGATAGAAATGTTGAGAACGAATTTTGTATAAGGGAGGTGGAATTGTAACACCCCGTTTTTCGTGTTAAGCCTTTAAGTGCTTATGTGTGTGCTATATATGTTAAGTATGACCTTAGGAGTGTTGTAAGGGGCTAAGTGGGACTTTTCAAGTGAGAAATCCCTTCCTGATGCATGAGCACAGCCGTGCTCATGTATTAGCACGCCTGTGCTCAAGGCATGTGCCTTGTGGCTATCTGAGTCACAAGCACGGTTGTGCTCAAGGGAAAACGCGCTCGTTGACGCTAAAGATGTCTGCCCGTGCTTAAGTGGGCACGACCCCGTGTTCATGTTAAGCACAACTGTGCATAGGGGGAGCACGGCTGTGCTAGGGCCTGAAGTTATAAATAGAGAGCATTCTGCGAGGGTTTCGAGTGAAAACCCTTTTTCTTGGCACGTTGGGCAATCCTAGTGTGTCAAAAACCTCTTCCCTTTCCTTTGAACCTTATGAAGTTCTTGACGATCTTGAGTCCGTCTGAGAGAGAAGTCACGTGCTAGTACCAATTAAAAGGTAACGTGGTCTTCCCTCTTTAATCTCATTTTCCCTTTTTCTTAAATTGGAGATTAATTGGTTAATCCTCTTGTGTTTGGCCAAGTCTCAAAGAGTTCGTCGAGCCGCTCGAGGGAACGTGTTTAGTTGCCCGCATCGTCGTTGTTGGGAATCTTCATACCAGGTATTGGAAGAAGGGATAGTATGAACATGTAGGCATTGGAGGTAGTGTAAGATGAAGGGTTAACCCATGACACTATCATATGTTATTTGCCTATTTAACGTTGTTGCTATATGTATGATATGATTTCAATGTTATTAGCATGCTTTGATTATCGTACTATTTGTGATTAAATTATGATGATGATGCTGTTATGTATTGGTGATGATATTGCCATGGATGTTTGATTTGACCGTTGGTTGATGTTGTGGGGTGTTGAACGCTGATGTTAATAAGACATTAAAAGACGTTAATAATGATGTTTGAGAATTAAGAGATGTTTTCCCAATTGTTCATAAGACTTGAACGATAGTAAAGAGAGGCAAGGCTAATGCTCAAAGGCTTTGTTAACACCCTAGGATTGATTCTTGAGTGTTTTGGGACATTGATAATGAAGCTGGAATTAAAGTATTAATTCCCTTTAGTTATAAGACATGGAGATTAATTGAGAATAATGGAACTGATGTTGATGGTTAGTAAAAGCCAATTAGGATAGATCCTTGAATGCCCTAGGAAACTTAGGAAGGGTTCTTCAACCCTTCTGCCCAAAAATGGTACGGCCACGCTCCAGTGAGCACGGCCGTGCTCAACAGTCAGCACTGTGGATAAATGACTATGTTTTGATTAATGACTAAACTTAATGTGCTTATTACTTTGATTCACTAACTACTTGCAAGCTTAAGTTTTCAATAAGATTTACTAGAGCAAGGAAAGTGGATGCAAAGGATCATGGAGCAAAGCATTTCAATTCAAGGATTATGAAGGAAAAGCTTGAAGAAGAAGCATCATGAAGAAGGAAGTATGTACATCTATGTGTACATCGATGTACTTTCAGTTAATTAACTAACTTTGAATGAAAACCTCAGTGTACATTTATGTATAAATACTATACATCTATGTATACATCGATTGATTCAGGACTTACTTGATCAATATGCAATTTTGCTTCTGTACATTGATTGGTACATCGATGCATAGGCAAAACAGAAGCAAAGAATTTTTGAAGAAGACATACAATCGATTGGTACATCGATGCCAAAACAGAAGCAAAGACTTTTTGAAATAGCCATACAATCAATTAGGCAATTGATGCATAGCACTTCTGGGCTGAAAATGCAAATGCATCTCAAGAATAACAATGATGTACTCATCTGTGTATCACTCTAGATCAAGAACATTCAAGAATACAATCGATTAGGCAATTGATGTACACAGTTATAAAAGTGAAATTTTGTTTAATACATCGATTACACAATCGATTGACTGATAACTGAATTTTTTCAGATAAGTTTGTTTTGATCTTAACTGACTTGTAAAGTGTGCCCAACGGATCTATTTTGAAATATACCTATATAAGGACATTGGCAAACACTTTTTCAATAACAATTCATTCAAAACTTGAGATCAAACACGCAAATACTGAGGGAGCTTTTCATTGAGAAACTTAGTGCTTTTCTGTAGAACTTCAATTCGTAATATTTGATTTTCTAGAATTTGATTCATATCTTTCCAAATTTTAAGAAGAGAGATAAGAGAGAAGGTTCTCTCGCTGGTTAGATCAAGAGTAGAAGGGACTTTCAAGTTTTCTTCTTATCTCCATGTTTTCTTCAAGCTTCATTTTCATGAGATTTCATGGTTTAAATCATGGAAAATCATAGAAATGGAATTTGTGAGTGATGGCAATTTTTACATGCTATCTTATACTCTAGGATCAAGTATCCAAGAGCTTGAAAAAATGGAAAACCCTAGCCTTCTTTTTTGGTCTTGGCCGAACCTATACAAAAATGGGTTTGGTAGATTTTCTTCATTCTTTAACTTGTTTTCTTGTTGGTTGTTCATGGCTAGGTTTTGTTGGTTCAAAACCTTGAGGTCTAGGTGAACAACATCATCTCTTCGCTTGATTTTCCAAGTGATCAACAAAGGTATGGGGGAGATTACCATCATCCTACCTTAGGGTAGATATGTTGGTGGTTTATTTAGTGTATATGGTCTTGTAAATCATAAGTGTGAAAGTTGTGTAATTTATTGATTTATATGTGTGTGATCCTCTTGGAGGAATTGATTGATTTTGTGTTTGTGGTGTAGTTATTATTGATGTTGAATATGATTATGTGATGCATGACTATTTGAGAAAATTGGCTAAACCACTTGTTTTAGGCCATTCAGGCATAACTGGTTAATGGGGTTTCAAGTTGAGTTAATTTGTTTGAATAATTTTTATAGGGATTGAATGGATATAGATGAGTATAGAAATTGGTTTGGATTGATTTGGATATGTATATTGAAAGATATGAATTTATGAGTCTTTAGGGACTAATATGCAATTTCTGAGAATTTCAGTAGCTGTACTGAAATTCATATTCTTGTTTGTTAGGATTGTAGTCCTTGATGAGATAAAACCATAGAAATTGGTTTGGTGTTAATTGGATTAATACATAAAAAGATACAAGCTTTTTAGTAAACAAGGACCTTTTTGCAAATATTGTAAAATATGGGGCAGAAATGTAATTTCTGGAAATTTTATGAGGACTGGAAATATATTTCTATAGAAGTTGGTTTGGTGTGATTTGAAGTTATAAATAAAAAGTTATAAAGTTTTAAGTAAATAAGGATCTTTTTGCAATTAATGAAAGTTTTAGGAATAAACTGCAATTTTCAAAAATATATGTAACTGGACAGTTACATAAAACTCCAAAATGAGTTTTGGACCATTAGAGTTCAAAATCGTGAAAAAAGAAATTACGTGATTTACAAACTTAACGACGTTCGGTCAAATTTTTAGGAATTTCGTATAAAATATAAAATCAGTGTTTCAACATTTTTGTAGGACTATTATACCCTAGGAGAGTAATATGTTTGAGGTGAAGAACCATATTTTCAAAAGTATGGCTTTTGGGCCTAAATTCAGTAAAAAGCGGTGAAACCGTCATAAAGCGTTTTTAAGTATTTTCAAGAAAATGTTTTGAGATACTGATACCTATGTATATTTTATGGAAATCATTCTTGAAAATTGATTTGATTTTTATCTAAATGTTTTGGTTTTAAGCCAAAAGGATTTTAGTCTTCAATGACGAGCTTTTACAGTAAGATGCAAAAACTTCAGTCAAGAACTACTTAGTGAAAATACGAATATAATAATTTATGACGTGGGTGGAACACGACCTTATGTCATAAAGTATGGATAATTCATTTTCCATATTCCATAAAATTTAATGGACTCAGAATGGTTTGTTTTCTTGGAAGCTAAGAAAAAGGCTCAATTAGAAAAGTACAGAGAAATAAATAATTGGACTTGTGTTCCAATCTCATAATGTGCTAGGATTTTTAATCAAGTACTTCAAGAAATCTTTGCACAAAGATGAAATGTTACTTGAGAACTTTAGCTTGATGTTAAGTACCGGTGATTCAGACTTAAAACATTTAGCATCTGATAAAACACGTTGAAAGGATTCCGAGGGAGTTAAATGTCATCCAGTGGATGGACGAGAAGAACGCATTTCAGGCAAATTTTGCCTAAACACATAGTGAAACTATGTTCTTTAAGGCCGTCGTTGTGCCTAGGAGATTGAGCCAACACTTTAATGCAGGTGCGAATTCCGTAGTGATGATCTGGTTGATGCTCGGGGGTGTTGGGGTATGAAATACTCATATAGGCCCAGTTGGTTGCTCCTCTGTGGCATGGTGATTTGCAATACACCGATATACTCGACTAGACACTACGTGTTTTCTAGTAGTGTAGGATGTCCCCGAAAAAGCCTATGTGCACGTTACTGACTGAGGATGCATTTTATTACCCAAGGCTGGTGGAATCTGGAATAATCCTCCAAACCACTCTCTCCGACTGTTTGTTAAAACCATGGTATAGGAAATCAGAGGTCATTCCTCGAGTCTTAGATGTCTCCAATCTAGGAAAAACGTTGCCTCGTGATTATGTTGTTGTGAAACATTATTATTTCTTATATGATTGATGATATAACTGTATGTTGTATGTTGATAGTTGTATGTACCTGTGTGTCGTACCACCGCATATTTGTGTTATGTGTATGATGAATGGGGATCTCACCTCATTTCTGTATTTTCTGGTTTTCTGTTCTATTTTACGTTCGGCGAAGATGATGACAGCACTGTTTCTCCATCACACCCAACTGGAGTTTGAGATGACGTAGGGACATGGACACAATTTCGATGGCTTTAGTATAGTGTACGTGAGGAGTATACTCACTGTGTGGCAGTATGTCATTCATGACTATTATAGTTATGTGGGGATGATATTCCGTCATTGTTTTGTATTGGCCAGCATGATCAGTCTTGTGTCTATGATATATTTTGTGGAGCTGCATCTCCAATACTGTTACTATTATTATAAACATATTTCCAGTCTGATGTTATTTGCTGGCGTTGGTATTTTTGCCTTTTTCTGAATATGTATGACTGTTAGTACTTGGGAATGTTTGTACCATATTTATGCATAAGTTGATGTTATATGTTAAAGAGTATGTATGGTATTATTTGCGAAAGAGAAAAGCAAAAAGTAAATTCGTATTTTTGGTAAAATAATTATTTTTCGCTTTACTCGATCTTATAAAATAGAAATGTCACAGACAATGTAACGCCCGAAAAGGGTGTTACATCTCTCATAAGCATTGCAATGTATTGAAACCTTGAATTACACAATTATTAATTTGTTTTGCTCAAATTTTTTGTCCTTTCCCATTGAATCAAAACAATGAAGCCTGAATGTTGCACTGTCCCTGCCAAGCACAGAAAAAATTAAAAGGTTTCAGAAATTATTACGGGGAGGGTTTACTTTGGACTATTGCGTGGGAGAAGTTAGTTATGGCTGTTAGTTTTTATACTATGATCAAGATTTTGGATTTAGGTAATCACGACTCTATAGAATGCTCCTTTTGGTGAATGTAACTTTTAAAACAACGATTGATTTTGTTTAAACATTCATCAACGGTAAAATTAATCACCAACCACTTGTTTAGGATGGTTGTAATAATTATCCAAAAGTAATGTCCAGGATCGGCTATTCGATACTCATATATTTCCTTTTTCTATTAATAATCGTTAGTGGCAAAACGTGTGTGTGTGTGTGTGTGTGTTTTTTTTTTGTGTCGGGGGGGGGGGGGGGGGGGGGTGGTTTACACGTCTCATCGTTTCATCCTTAGTTTCTTTTAAGACTTTCTTGCTCATTGTTTGGTTGGTTTGCTTCTTCTTTTTTGTGTTCCTCAAGTTTACTGTACCCGTGATTTTGGGACTGCGTGCCTTTGTTTTGAATGACGTGCTATTTTTTTCTAGGGTATTCCCCTTGTAAACTTGTAGTTTTTTCTTTTTTATTTTATTCTTACATACCTTAAAAAAAGACATCAAAGTAATGTGATTGGCAAAGTCACCTATCCCAATATTTCTCGACTCTAATTACCAAAATTGAAACAGCCACCATCGCGTTTTTTTATAAGGCAAAGAATTTATTAATAAAAGACACAACGATCCGAAAAGCCCAAGATGTGGCAAGAGGAGAGCTGTCTCCAAAGAATACAAAATGCTTATACAAAAAATGTAGCAAAAGAAAACCAAGTGAAGCCACCATGGTTAAACATGCACAACAATATAACAAAAAGATAAAATTAAAGGGTGAAACAAAAACGCTACACCCCTGCTAATCCAGGAAACACGGTAGAGATGGATTCACAGAACTCCCTCTCCTTTGATATTCATTATTTTGTGGCTTTGAACCAAAACCAAGGCCTATTTCAATTCGATGCAACCTTACTGATTAACCTTCTCCAATAAATTAGAGTGCTTTCTTTCCTCATCTTGCTCGTTCTATGATAAGAATGAGTGTCACTGTAGTAATTAGAGGGGAAGAGGGAGAGATTAAGGTGTTGTTTGCGAGAGCTTAAATAAGCTTATTTGAGCTTATGTCATGACATAAGTGCTTAATAGGTCTGTTTGGTAGAGCTTATAGAATTGGCTTATTGCATCCTATAAGCTAGTTATAACTTATTTTCATAAGCTATTGGGAGAAGCTTATGGTGGACACACAAGAGAAACAACTCATGCGGAGCACCCTCCGGTCTTAACCACAATTTGAATCTCACCTGGCTCATTTTATTTAACTTTTTTTCGTTTGTTCTTTTTTCCCCTATGAACCAGTACGTATCAGACTTCCACAATTCCACTTCTTCTTTCTTTGAGCCCAAGCAGAGGACGTCTTTCACCATCCATGCATTGTCCGTCGCCCCTAAGCCGTCCTCAGTCATCACAGTCGCCGTCTGTGTCCGTTTTTGCCTCTATAGAATATAGGTTTGTTTTGTCTCTTTTCTCCTTCAACCTCTACTCCCTGATGCCTTCAACCTTCTTCGAATACAAGCCCTAGCCTTGATTCAATTTGTGATTTGCCATTGAGTATAATTTTGGACAGGGATTCGAGATTTACTTCAAGGTTTTGGCAAAGCTTACACAGTACTTTGGCAACTAAGTTGAGGATGAGCTAGGCTTATCATCCACAGACAGATGGTTAGTCGGAAAGGACAATTCAGTCATTGGAGGATCTGTTAAGAGCATGTGTTTTGGAACACATGGGAAGTTGGGGCGAATTCTCCCATTGATTGGTTTTATGTATAACAATAGTTTCCATACAAGTACCGGCATGGCTCCATATGAAGCATTGTATGGAAAAATCATAGAACACCCCTCTGTTGGTATGAGACAGGAGAAAGTTAGTTAATAGGACCAGAGATGGTATAACAAACAACAGAACAAGTGAGGAAGATCCGAGAGAAGATGAAAGTGGCGATAGATAGAAAAAAAAGCTACAATGGTAAGAGGATAAGACCCTTGGAGTTTCAGGAAGACGAACATGTTTTCATGAGAGTCACTCCAAGAATTGGAATTGGCAGGGCAATAAAATCTAGAAAGCTTACCCCCCGTTTCATTGGACTATTTCAGATTCTTCGCCGAATTGGTCCAGTTACCTATCAGATAGCCTTACCACTCAATCTGTCAAACCTTCATGATATATTTCATGTATCCCAACTCAGAAAATACCATCTCAATCCATCGCACGTGATAGAGCCTGAATCAATCCAGATAACAAAAAATTTTGAGTTTGAGGCATTACCTATACGGATCGAGAATCGAAGGACAAAGGAACTTCGCGGAAAGCAGATTCTACTAGTCAAGGTCATATGAGATGCAGTAACTGGAGATGCTACATGGGAAAGGGAGGCGGACATGAAACAATAATATTCGCATCTGTTTGAAAGGTGGAATTTAAATTTCGAGGACGAAATTTATTTTAAGGGGGGTAGTTCGGATTTCTTGATTATGTTTGAGAGCTTAATTATGTTCCTTAGGTGTTAGTGAGCTAGTTTTCCAAATTTGGGAAGAATCGTAGTTGAAACGAGCTCAGAATGCACCGAAACGCTCAAAAGTCGGGTATCGGCATCATGACCAACGTTTGGATGTGGGAAGGCTCAACGTTTGAGTGTTCGCATGCTCAAACATGGGTAGATGGTCGTTCAATCATGCAAGGGACTCAGACACTTATGGGACATGTGTCAATTGCATGAAACATATGGCAATCAGACACTCTAGCATGAGAAGACCCAACACTAGAGCGTGGGCACTGGCACACTTGAGTGTGCTCAGTGCTGAGAGGTGCCCTAAGTTCTTTCTCTTCTCTTTCAATTTGTATTTCATCCATTTCCGGCCAGCTGATACTGAGAGCGTTTTGGAGAGAAGGAAGAGAGTTTTAGAGAGAGAAAGTTAAGGTTGGGAATAATTCGATCGTCGGTTCGCAATTTCGACTATATCATTGTGATCAGGGCAACGAATGCATCACAAATACATGCTCAAATCTTTGATTAGACTAAGGTAATGATCAAATCCCTAGCACGTTGGTATGTTAACATTATCGACATTGTCGTTCTTTGTCATTTTCCCCTCTTTCATCGTTTCTTGCGTCAATTATTGATTTGGGCAAGATTAGGGTATATGACAATGGCTGCATGCTATCTCTGTGTTTGGTCAAATTTCAAAGCATCGTGGAGCTCCCTGGGAGACGTGGCAGCGGCTGCGTGGAGAGGAGAACATGCGATTCTTAGCTTCGGACAAGTGTACGAGATAAGTCAAGGTGGGGAGAAAGTAACCGACATCGTCAAGGAGACAAGCATAGCGTAGTTTGTTGTTGTGTGTGGAGGGTGCCCTAGACCCTACTAGTGGACGAATAATTTACAACGATTAAACCTATTGAAAATGATTTTATGATACTGTTAGTAGGTTTATCGATGTTAGTACTGAAACCCTAGGTTAGGTGAACTATGTGATTGGGGTTGTTTGAAATGCATGCTACTGTGTTGGCTGGTTGTTGATATGTGATGATATATATTACTTGATATGTTTGTATGATTTTATGATCATATATCTATATGTGCTGTGCTGTTGATGAAATGATGGATGTTTGGATATGCCAGTGAGGCTAAGGTTAACGCCGTGGTACTGGCATGAGAATGTGGCTTTGAGGTTGTGGATGTATGGGCATCCTGTGTAAAGTTGTGGATAGTAAGAAGGTCTCGATGTTACCTAGCGATGTTTGTTGCATTGCATATTTTCCAAGTGGAGGGTCGTATGACTGGGAGTCATACGAGGTTATTTGTACCCGGGTGCGGGTACAGATCACGGAAGGGTCTGTCTATGAGAGACCTTGGGGATGTTCGAACCTGAATTGGGATGTTCACAGTGACCAATAGGTAGCTCCTATTGTGTTGTGTTACCCTATGCACCCTGAGTATCCACGTCGCAGGTGGAAGATTCGAGGCGACCAAGACACCCCTATTGGAGTTGAGCTCATAGGGGATGCAATCTTATTGGTGTGAATCGGAAGATGGTTGTGTTTGTATTCTATGTGTTGTATGCCACATGCTATTCTATGTTTCCCTTCCCCTTTTATGACTATGTTTGAGTTGCTTATCTCCTCTATCTCTCTTTTCTCTGTATGTATTTGTATGGGCATATGAGCAATACGAATAAAACAACGACGACGGGGTGACAGGATTGCAGGACCCGACACTTTCTTCAGGCACAGCCACTCAGGACCTCACTCCTGGCGATTGAGTCCAGACGGGTGGTAGGTCGACCACTTGTGGTTCTTTGTGGTCTACATCGGTCCAGTCAGCTTGTATATGAGATACAGTGGAGGTCCTTTCTTTTCATTGCTCGGTCCATTTTGCATTACACAAAGGTTACTGTTTTGTAAGATGTGGTATCCGCCACGGCAGTCTGAGTTCCCAGATGATATGTGGAAAACGTCAACAACTCTCACTCTCAAGCTTAGAGCAGAGTTGGCATGGTGTATAGAGGAAGACAACACCGGAGCAGTTAGTACTTGGAGGTGAGTAGAAAACGTAGGATGGTCGTCAGTAATGATGAGTCTGTCTGGGAGCCCCGTGTTCATAGACGCTGTTATGGTGAGGGCAAGGGTAGCTCTAGATGCCCATACCACTGAGGGTATGGATCTGCCAGAGTGTCTGTCGGGTGTGAGCCTCTATGAGTTTTGATTGTATTTTGATGTATTTTGAGAGGCGGAACGAGTATCTGTAGGATCTTCTCTTCTGTTGATGTATATGTGTTTCTGTTGCTTATACAGAGTCTGTATAGGTGGTTTTAGGTTATGGTCCCATGGTTGGGACAATACGCACTTTGATGGATGATCATGTACATATTTGTACATATCAGTGTTTTTATGTTCGTGCGTGCTTTAAATGTTTTTATGTTTTCAGTTTCAAATATTCCATTATTTTCGACTGTAATAAAGCGCATTAACGTTAATAATGGATTAAGGTTTAGTTAATAAGTTTCTTCTTTAATGGGAGATCAGGGGCGTCTCACCGGACCGATATCGATATCACCTTATCGAATGTCCCCAACTGAGTTGGCAGAGTTGAAGAAGCAGCTGGATGATATGTTGAAGAAAGAGTTTATCAGGCCAAGTGTTTCACCGTGGGGAGCGGCAATGTTGTTTGTTAAGAAGACAAATGAAAGTTTAAGGTTGTGTTTGGATTATTGGCAACTCAATAAGGTTACATTAAAGAACAAGTACACGTTGCTGAGAATCGATGATCTGATGGACCAGTCGAGAGGAGCAACTGTGTTTTCCAAAATCGATATGAGATATGGATATCATCAAATCAGAGTGAAGGAAGAGGGTATACCGAAGATTGCTTTCAGGAGTCGGTACGAACACCACGAATATCTAGTTATGCCTTTCGGTGTGACTAATGCTCCGACAGTATTCATGGAATACATGAATAGGATCTTTCAACCATACCTTGACAAGTTTGTTGTCATGTTTATCGATGACATTCTTATCTACTCGATTAGAGAAGAACATAAAGATCATATTTGGGTTGTACTTCAAGTGTTAAAGGAAAGACAACTTCAGCTGTCTAAGTTTGAGTTCTGGTTGGAAGCATGTGATCAACAAGGATGGTATAGCTGTAGATCCTGCCAAGGTGGAAACGATGGTGAATTGGGAACGTCCGAAAACAGTGGGCGAAGCTAGGAGTTTTCTTGGGTTAATTGGATACTACAAAAGGTTCATAGAAGGATTCTCAAAGATTCTGTTATCGATGACACAATTGACAAGAAAAGGAAAGACGTTCGAGTGGACAGATGAGTGTGAGGCTAGTTTTCAAGAGTTGAAAAGGAGGTTGACAACATTTCCTGTACTAGTCTTACCAGATCCTTTAGTGCTATTTGATGTGTACTGCGATGCACCACATCAAGTTTTGGGTTGTGTACTCATGCAAGATGGAAAAGTAGTGGCGTATGCCTCTATACAGTCAAGAGTGCGTGAGCGGAACTATCCAACCCATGATATAGAGTTGGTTATGATAGTGTTTGCATTGAAGATATGGAGACACTATCTGTATGGTGCTAAATTCACGGTGTTTAGCAACCATAAGAGTTTAAGGTATCTATTCGAACAAAAAGAACTCATATAAGATATAGCATGTGAAAATCAATATTGGCTCTATAAGACAATTTACACCATATGAACCAACCGGATATCGACCTCAATGACTTCCTGCGCTCTGGTGATGATCTCAGGTTTTGGTTCAGCATCATTCAAAGCCTCTTCAAGTTCCGCAATTAGGGACTTATTTCTAACAGCAACAATTGGATTACTCAATCAGAGGAAGAACGATCGAAGCACATGCGATTCTATGACAACTACGGCACGAGGAGGTAACAGTGGTGTTGATGGCGGCTGCGTAATCTGATTCGATGAAGGCGGCGGTGGTCGTACTCGTTGACGATGGTCTAGTGGCAGTTGGCTTGGACGACAGTGGTGTGGTGGGGGGAGAAGATCTAACTGCGGCGTGCCTTTGCTTCATTTTCCTTTTGTCATTTTGCGTTTTAATCTCTCTCTTTTTTTAAAATAAAAAATAAAAAATAAGGACACGTGGCATTTTTTGGAACACCTGATTGATCCGACTTCCAAGAAGCATGGAAAGCCAGAGTGCCTTTGGCCCGCTAATGATAGACAATCAGAATATGTCAATGTTTGGGGAGGGAGTACTGCTACTACCTTGTTATCACAAAAGGCTAAGGTACCTTTTCACTCTTTGGTATTTTATTATTATTCATGGACACATTCCCATGAGAAGTAGTGTAAACCACATTGAGCCTCCCTTGTCTTGAAGTACTGGTAGGTAATGTTAGACCTTATAATAATGTTGTTAAAGTGGACTGTCAATGCCATAGTTCAACTAGTTCATAAGGGCAATTAAAGGCTTTGTGTACTTTTGGTCCAAAATTGACATTGCTGCTCATGTTTGCCGTCATTTTGGATGCTTTGTTTTTTCAGTTTCTTTGGATGAATGGGTCCAAGAACAAATAAACTCTTGGTTTGAACTTTGGAAGAGGTTACACTGTTAGTTTTAACACAATAGTCATGCCTTCTCAGCTTCTGGTCCAATATAGGATGAAATATACTTCAAAATTCAGACAATTATACAGATTAGACTTTTTGGAATTTTTTTTTTTGTGAAGCTGCTATAAATTATGCTTAAAACTTTGACTGTAAGTAAAACTGTCTTCTGTAGACTCTAATACAATTGACAATTAAGTTTCATACAGATGCAATTATGCAACTGAATATATTTACATACAATCATGTCATTCTCCTAATGCAATGGTTCACAAAGACAGTTGGATGAAAGAGCAACAGTGTAAGGATGCTGGTGTAAAACTAAAGCGCAGTTGTGGTTTCTAGACATCTCGATTCCTCATTGAGTCATGTGCATAAAGAACATCTTCTATCCAAGCAACAATGTTGAATGCTAGGCCTTCTAATACTCTTGAATAACTCTCTAGTACTGCTTTCCCTACATCCTGCAAAAGATAATTGTCATTCTTAGTTCATGTGCTCACAACTTAAATATGTTAATTACATCTGCTCTTGTTCACTCTTTACAATAACAGATACCAATATAATTGTGTCCTAAAATGTTCTTTCTTTGGTTAGGAAAATGACTTTGTTAAGGCTGTTTCTGCTGTTTCTCAATGCTGCACATATAAGATGACTTTATAGATTTTTTTTTTGATAAGCCAATTAGTATTTATAGGGAGCACTAGGGGTGCTCTAAACCCATTACATAGTATAAGTATCTATTTACAAGCCAAAAGGCCCCCCCCACATGCATGACAGTCTGCACCCATAAACTAGCTCCACCGAAACTAAGAAATTTAGTTTTTAGAGGATATGATTAAGAAATCATAGCCAAATAGAAAAACTAAACCTGACGAAGAGTGGTGCATAGCTAGCCTATAGATTTGATACAGCTGACAGGGTTAATGCACCAATCAGTGAATGAAAAACTGCCCCTCTTTGTTGAAACTTTATAGATAGATTGCTAAACTTACCCTGTTGTATTGAATCTTGCATGTGTCCAAAGAAGTTTGTGATAATTCAGGATATCTTTGCTTCAGGCAAAACAATAAACTCTCTGCTCTTTCGGCTAAGGTGTAGTTTTTGTCCCTCTCGTCAGTGTCAGTCATGAGATCCTTTACCTCGTTCCACGATGATTTTGAATGGCTTAGACAAGCTTTACGTCTCCATGTGTAAATCGATGATTCAACCCTGTCTGCCAGCTCAAGTGCTTCATGTTCAGAACTTAATTTGAGACAGTCAAGAAGGTGATCAGGTGAAAACTTGTCTGTAGCATACATGTAGTGGTAAATTGTGTCCCCTAGACTTGCTCTTCCACTCTGAAGAAATTAGTGTTTGAAAAGAGAAAAGAATTAAGATTATGTTTTATTTTGATAAAAATATGTAAATGGATACTAGTAAGCAAGCATGAAAACAATTATTCTCCTGCATTAACTTTATCAGTCTTAAATTTTAATAAATAATTTCAAGGGAATAGGCATATGATTAATAGATGTCATCAGATTTTCATGCTACTAGTACCTTATACGAAATTATATCATCCCGTTTTCTACATGACTCAGCTGCTATTATTGGCTTCCATAAAAGGCTTATGAAATTTGATGATAAATTCCAAGACATTTGCTTTATAGGATCACATTTAATGGAATCCTCAATCACTTGGGAATAGAATCTCAGCTGTAAAAAAATGCACTCATTCTGAGACTTCAACATAAATTTTCAGACTGAGATTTTCAGAAACAAAAATTAAGTTTAACAAGAGGGATCATCAATGAGGCCTAACCTTGGGAAGATCTTCTATATATGATTCTGGGATATCTATCTCAGCAAGAATATTGTTATTTATTGCCATGGCTGCTTTATGAATTTGATTAGCACAATCCCGTTTCTCCATTAAGTGCTTCCTTGACTTATCTGAGAGGCCACCAGGAAGAACACAAGGAACTGGAACCCACCACTTCCCATCTTTCCTCTGAACAATCCTTCGAAATGAGGCTGCACGTAAACGAGCTGAATTCTCCGGTATGTTCTCTGCATACCAAAATTCAGTATCCTGAAAAGTATCAAGTATTTCCTGCAAATAAATATTCATAAGTCACCAGGTGTATTGATGAAAACTGAGCTGTTACATTCAAGAAGCAATTGAGATTTGTCTTACTATGAGCATTGTATCAAGCTTCTGCAGAGCAGGGAGGTTGATATAGATGTCTGACCTTGGTCTGCTTTTCATCATCTGTTAGACATCATCATATCATCTTAGAAACATTTGGATATGCCAAACAAGCTCAATTAAATTTAAAACTATGATATAGCATAAAGCTAACCTCCACAATTGTTCCATCTTCTAAATATTGTGCAGTAGGAGCAAATTCTACAATGAACTCACACACTGATAGAAGAACCTTCATTTCCCTTCTCCACATAGCCTTCTTTTCTGGCTTCAATGGCTCCAACTTCAAATTTTGTCCAAATACAGTTGCTGCAAAATTCCCAATCCAAACAAACATAATTTATGACAAGAAACTTGACATAAAAATAACCTTTTATCAGACTATAATACTATTTTGGCCTATTGGTAAAACTTATAAGATTTACCATAGAGATTGGTTATGGCATTTGAGATGGTAACTGCAGTGCAGACACCTTTCCCACCACCAGACATGTCTTCTCCAAGCAGAAGCTTTGCAAATCTTTCCTTCATCAATTCAAGCTCAGCTAATGTGCAGAAAATTAATTCAGTTACTATTGAAGATTGTACTTATTCAAATAGGAAAAGTTCACAAATAACTTCACAAGCTATGCAAAGTGCAAACCAACCTGAATCCAAGAGATCACATTCATCAAGTTTATCATCCACTGAATGCTTGCGCAGCTTCATTCCAAGCCTCGAAAGAGGAGTTCGTTTAGCCCCGGGTTTCGCGGCCGTCCACCAAGAAGGTGAAGGTTCACTGGCATAGCTGCTGTCATCAGCCTCGGAGCTTGTCCAGGTCTGGCCGTATGCAAAAGAATCACCACTCAATGTGGAGAAAGGAGGTGAATGATCCACAGAAGGTGAAGGGTGATAACTTAGATTAGTTATTTCATCAAAGTTGGATGATTTTTCCATCTTAGCTAAACAATCCTCCTGCACATACATGAATTGAGTCACACAAATTGAGCTTGTATGCTTTGAGTATCAGTATTTTATGATCACTTTAAGAAATACTTGGATATAACAGCATGACATAGAAGTTAGCTTAAAATGTACAATTCTAATTGAAATCAAACTTGATATAGAAAACAAAAAGGAAAAAGGGATATCAAAAGAAAAAGCAGAAAATTTGAATGTTCTTGTCTTGTACAAACCAAAAGAAAAATAATAATAAAAAGAAAAATAATATAAAAGCAGAAGCTTCCAAAGAATGCTCCTGCTATTAGGACTCAGAATAATTCACTGGAAAACGCAGCAAAGGGTTGTTAAAAAAGCATTCTTTGACAGCTTTCCGAGGTTGAAACTAACTGAAATTTAAAACTTCAAAACAAACGGTTGGAGAAAAAAGCAAGGGTCCCCAGCATTCTTTTTCTATGTTGTTTTCTTTTTATGTGCCAGATTTGAATTTGAAGTTTGAACTATAGCTATATAACTAGCTAACAACGTTTGAAGCAGTTCCCTCCTAAGCGTTTGTGCCTTTACCTTCTTCCTTGAAGACTTTTCATGGAAAAGAGAAAACCTTTGAACAATCAAACAAGTGACAAAAAGTATTGCATTCTCATTCTCATAGTGCTACTACTGTAATGATAAAGTAATAATAACCCAATTAATTAAAGAAGAAAGACCCGGTTGCATAAAACAACTCATATATTGTAGGGGATTTGGATGGAGATCCTCTGTCTCACTTTTCTGTCACATTCTATGTCTTCCACCAATTATAATTTGCTACTTAATAAAATAAATTTTAACTCATTAACACTTATGCACATTCTTAACTTTTGATTGGTAAGGGATATCGAGACACCATTTTTTGGTAAAGTATATTTGTATCCCTAAATTAGAACTATTTCTTCTCCTTCTATCTTAAAACATAAAAACCCCTGTTAGCTGTCTATATCTAATATATAGGAAAAACAAAACCAAATCAAGCTTAAAACAAAGATTTACAGATAGGATCGTAGTTTTCATTTTTTTTCTTGGATGGGTAGCTCTCCTGTTTGAAAGATATACATGTGAGCAATGTTAAAATGGATTAGAAATTAAACCATTAATTTTGTACACAATTCATTTTCTTGGAATCTTTTAAGTGGGATAAATGATGATTAATTACTTGGTATTGATTATTGAAGCAGCTTATCAAATAATTATGCTATTTATTGATAAAAAATAATTATGCTATTTTTATGCAGAAAACGAAAACTCTCTTAAAGGTGCAAAGACGTGCACCGCATTTCTCTTAATACAGTCTGTCAGACTTCGGCTCACAGGCCACAGCCGCTTGATGAACATCACCAAAAGTATATTTGGTTGTTGTTGCCTAGCTCAAGAGAAGAATTCATAACAATTTTAAATAGGATAGGATGCAAGGGTTTAATGGTTTATTATTATTTCTCAGTGTTTGTTGATTTATTTGGTAAAATTCTTTCAAACAGATTCAAGAGCTTTAGATCGAATCTTTATCTAATTTACTAATTTAGAGAAAAAAAATTTACTTTCTATTATATATAACACACAGTTGTAAAAAAATAATAATCAAATAAACAGTTGTACCGAGTGAAATGAGAAGAGATAAAATAAAGAGAAAAGTATTTAAAGTTTCAGCTAAGAAATATTATAATTTGGTGTTAAGTTGTAAAACTTTTCATTTGATCCTTGTCATTAGAATCCTTCTGTTAAGTGTTGATGGGGTTAACAAGGTGTTACATCAGCACTATAATGTGGATAAAAATAATATTTTGGCTTAATTGTATTTTCAGTCCTCTTACTATAGTACTATTTACCATGTGCGATTTTGGTCTCTAAATTTTTTTCCTACACATTTGGTCCCCATTTTTTTTTTCAATGTTGCAACTTCAAGTTGCTTTAAGTACATAGAATCTCTTACTGAGGTTCTCCCTCATCTTCCTCTTCGATTTAACATCATTCAATAGTTTCTCTCTGCTATTATTATTAGTTTTGTCCCTCCTTTTTGCGACCAAATCTGCACACACAAAATTCAGAGATCAAAATCACAAATGATAAATAATAGGAGGACTAAATGTGCAATTAAGTCTAATATTTTAATGTCACATGTTATTTACTAACATTTACTAATATTTATTATATTTTTATACTAATACTAATAATTTATTACATAAATATTAGATATTAATTATTTTATTTTATTTTTATTATATTATTATATTAATGTGATAATAACAATTATAAATATTTTATATTTTAGGTTTCATTGCACTTTTGGTCCTCCTACTATTTGTCATTTGCGATTTTGGTCCCTAAAGTTTTTTTCGTGCACATTTGGTCCCTTATTTTTCAATGTTGCAAATTTGGTCTTTCCGTCCAATATTTGTCAATTTTTTCAATGATCAACATAGAGATTCTCCCTCCTTTGCCTCTCTGATTCAACATGATTTGATGGTTCTTCTATGTTATTTACTGGATTTGTCTTACCTTTCCCAGACCCTTTTTTGGTTCTACAACAAGGTCCTTTACAATAAAAACTCAACCAGAGGTTCTATACGCTTAGAGCATTGATTCCTCTATATTAATCATTGAAAAATTGATGAATATTGGACGGAATGACATAATTTGCAATATTAAAAAAATGTGAGGACTATATGTGTAAAAAAAAAAAAAAACTTTAAGGACCAAAATCGTACATGACCAAAGTATAGGAGAACTAAAAGTGCAATTAAATCAATATTTTATAAAATATCACCACATCTCTCACCCTACATCTCCGCAATACCCTTTCATCCACCTCCTCTCCATCTTCTACTTCCACTCTTGACCCTAAGGAGATTAGAGCCCTCCACTTTTCAATCCCCCAACATCTCCACCTAAGAGATGATCTATGTTCTCACTCTTCCTCCACTCCTCTAAACCCTTCCGCCACCTCATCTCTCCCTGCCTCTATAACTTAAATCTCACTGGTTCTCTTCCAGGGACACATTCATTCCAACTTTACCCACACTAATTTTTCTGGTAATCAGCTCAAAGGAACCATACCCACTTCCATTGCCATCCTTGACAGCCTTGAAAGTTTGAATCGTTCATCCAATATTATCTATGGTGAAATACTTGCTTCCAAGGCAGAGCTAGCTAGAAAGTTTATATGAGAGGCCAAGATGAAATATATAAACCCCACTAGGAGGAAAGTTTGGACAAGTGTCACGATGAGATTAAAAGCTTACCAAGGAAGCCTCTATTAGACTTTCCTAATCTGGAATTAAAAAAATATGTTTTGTTGCCTAAAAAATATTTTTAAAAACCGAAAATAGTTTTATCTATTTTTTTTATAAGCAAAAAAAATATATAAATATGAGTACAAGGCGTACTCGAACCCGTATACAAAAGAGAAGAGAAGAAGAAAGAAAAGAGGAACTAAGTTACAAGTTCAACCTAGAGCAAGATTAACTTCAAGGTTGGGCAAGCAACTTAATATCCAACACCACCTAAAATGAGTCTCATCAGCTATAACATCTAAGCCAAAGCCACATGAAAGCTAGAAGACCAAACTAAAATCACTAGAATACTAAAACCAAGTAAAACAAAATAGCCCAAATGGAATAGAATCTATTAAAGCCCAGAAAGAGAACCGCACCACTTTTAGTTACCACCACCTGAAACAAAACACAAGCTAGAGATACAAAGTAACCGTACCCTAAAAAAAACCAACTGCAGAACACTTATGTTTTGTACTATGTAACACCCTGTTTTTCGCTGTTTTACATAACAGGAATGCAGAGTAATATGTTTAATTCATTCTTGGTGTGTTAGAAAATTATTTTAAATAAACGGAGGTTACCACTCAATTCTACTTGAACGTAGAAAGCTACGAGTAAAATTTTGGTTGAAACGACGGGCGAATCCCGGCCCGCTGTTTTCACTGACTGTATATTCATACTGACCAGAAGACCTAATTTTAACTCGTGAACGAAACACGTAAGATTCTTATTTTATTTCCTACGATAGCATATTTTTAGAATTATTTCATAAAACAGTGAAATATTTATCTTTTACGGGCGAAATACGTAATCGGGTAAACGACGGGGCAAACGATGGAGTTTCTTGGAGCTGATAAATCATTTTCCTATACTTTTAAGTTGATTTAGGTAGAGGAGTCACACTTTTGGGTCAGTGGATTTTCTAGAATCAAATTGCAGTTAACACTGTGGTTCTGAACTTAGTAACTGAGACGTCAGGGTACTAAGGTTCGTTGCTGTTGTGGACTGAGTGTCCTTCGGACTTAAGGTCCTGTAGATTGGGTATCTACTGTATACATGAAGTATACTGTTTTAAACATTTAAAATGTTTTCTATGACCACGAGCCTAAAACTGGTGCATCGGTTGATAGGTCTCGTGACTGAGCATTCGGACTTAAGGTCCTGTGTTGTTAATAACAGAGTTAAGACACTTTAAAACAATGAGGGTTGTAAGCGTTTTGTGCTGCAACAGAGGAAATTTTATACACAAAGAGAAAATGACGAAAATAAAAGGTTTTACATGCATTTAAGGCAGACGTGTCTATAAAGTTAATCATGGTATCAAGGGGATATTCATGTGTTTATCTCATTGTACCTTGGTGGTCAATGAGCCCATTTTTGTATTACTGTGCCTTGGTTTGGACAGTTTACAGTGGGATTCGGCTTGAGTGCCGTTGGCTGAGTGCCGTTGCCTGAGTGGCTTTGCCTGAGTGGCTTTTTGGCTTGAGTGCCGTTGGCTGAGTGCCTTTGCCTGAGTGGCTATGGAGTCTGATCAACTCACCCTATGGTGTTGATATCTCATGAGATTAGGCATATTGTTAGAGACAAATTATTGAAGTGTTGCATACATAATTTTTAAAACTGATGATGCGCTGATATGAAACCCTGTGATATTATGTATGAATGTTTATATGTTTTGTTGTGTCGGATATATGATTATCGCGTTTAAATCCAAAATTTGGTTTCTCACTCTTGCATTGTTTCTTTGTTGTTCTATTCTTGTGGTACTTTTCTTATGTCTGAGGATAGATGGATCCAATGATGCCATTGGCACATTCGGTGATCCGCAGCATCACTTTTGAGCACCGTACGCATGGTGGCGCTTGGGAGATCAATCCCGGGGCGAGGAGCGCTACCTACTTTGGCCCGACCTGTGAGACGACTGGCACATTAGCTGCCGGACCTCAACGTAGGACATACGTGGTGGAGACTTGCGAGATACCATTACCTCCACCAGGACTTTATCTGCAGTACTTGATGGAGCACGGAGAGATCGAGGTGCACCCAGAGCTGGGACAGCCTTTGCAGATAGCTGCACCCGAGGTAGTAGTACCTGTTGAGCCTCCTGTTGAGGTAGTTCCAGATGAGGTGATAGAGGAGGATCCTGATGAGTTCGTGGAGGACATCCTTGCGGACTTACCACCTATTGAGGACGACGATGAGGCACCAGGCGAGGGTGTGGGAGCAGCAGTATCCTCATCGGATAGTTCTGCTTTAGGAGGGGGTGATCATCCTGATCTCCCTAATGGGTTCCATTAGCTCAGACCAGCTGTAGGGTTAGTTAGGTTGGGGTAGTGTTATGCGTCAGTCGACCTGGCTACTGAGAGCCATTAGTTTTTTGTATGGTTCTAGACGTACACTACTGTTTTGTATATGTCTTTATATTTTCTTTACTTAGTTGAGGAGAATGACCTAACATGATAAAGGTCCTTTTGTAATCTCCTAGTGTGGTTGTAATATATATATGTAAACAAGGATGCATATGTGTATATATACATGGATATATTAGTGTATGTTTGTTTTATTTCGGTCATGTTTAATCGTGCACTCAAAAGGAAAAAATTTATCACCAAATTCACTGAAATATTATTACATTTAACATGTTATTTTCCGAAAGTAACCAGCACTTTAATTTAATTTCCGCATTGGGGTAACTTTGTGATGATCCCGGAGAGGGTGTCACATACTATCCCTAATAGTTTTGTTTCCTTATTGGACCACCAATACTCCCACCGAAAAAAGCCACTCACATACTGGCGCGAGCACAAGATAGGCAGTAGAAATGCTTCTATCAGTAGCTACCAAAACCAAGATAATACACCCAATAAATCAGCTACTACTGATTCAGTGCAAAGCTTGATCATCACAAGGGACCTAAATTCTCTACAGATAAGGTAATACACCCCATAATAAGAAAATTCTCCAGTGAAAAAAACCCTAACAGCAGCAAACACTAATCCAGTAGAAGCAATATTGTTGCACTTGAATAAATTCTGATACATAACAAGCTTGTTGGAACCAAAGTGGTTATGGCTAATAATCTCTGAAAATTTTGATGTTAACAGAAAGATTAAATTTGTATGGCCAGTTATGCTTATGATCTAACTCGTCTACTCAAGTGTGCAGGATTGTTCTTATATCGCTAGACGAGAATACTAGTCTAGGGCGCTTTTAAATAAAGTCCAAAAACATCGCTAGTCCACTCTAAAATCGCTAGACGAGCTGCTAGTCTATCTGTTAAAAGAACTAGTCCAATACATAGCAAGTCCAAAGACTTGTAGACTACCCAGTAAAACCTAACTAATTGGATACTAGTCTACTCAATAAAACACTAGACGATCTAGTAATAGCTTACTCAGCGGGTATGTTCAAAGTTAAAAACACAAGTCCAAAGACGTACCGTGTTTGAACTCGCCCAGTCGGAACCTTTATTTCAAATAATTGTTTATTAAATGAATACATCTTTAAATACTTTATTTACCTTGGCTATTATAACTGTTACTCTGACACAAACTGCTACAAAGTTGACTCAGTATAAAGAAGGACAGACAAAATGTAATTTCGGGTACAACAGAGAAGTGACGGTACCACTTTGACCATTTCTGATAACTAAGAGCTTTTTCTATAGAATGCATATCAAGTTATCAGTCACAACGGATCTCATCATTAAATGTTATTTCTAAACGGATATATTTTAAAGACCGTTGAAGAAACAAGAGCTGAGACTGCCCTTCATCTATAAATACTGGACGACCCCAGTGAAGAAAGATGACAACGAAGCTCTGAAATTTCAAAGTGCTAAAACTCTATCAAAACCTCTCGTGAAATTATTCTTTGTAATCTCATTTGATCTTAAACCTTCATATCCTCACACTTAGTGAGTTCTTAGATCAAACTCTTTTCATCTCTTAAGTTAGAGAGCCTGAAGAGGCTTGACTGTAAAATAATACTTGAGTGCCTGGAGAGGTGTTGAATACTTGAGTGATTGTAAGCCTGGAGAGGCAAGTGTAAAAGAATACTTGTAAGCTATTGGATTATAGTGGAGAAAACCTTCAAGTAGAAGGGACTAGACGTAGCTCTTGGTTGGAAGAGAGTGAACCAGGATAAATCTTCGTGTTGTGAATTTCTTATCCCTTATCTCCTTTAAGTTGTTTTTATTACTAACTGTGAGGATTTGATATTGAGTTTTCTTAACTCTGTTTTAAAACTAAGGAAGTATGGGATACTCTAGCCCTAGCTCATGAAGGGTCATCCCAAGTGAAGGAGTCAAAGATAAGCATGCTGGTTCACCAGTATGAACTGTTCAAAATGAGTGAACATGAAACAATAGACCCAATGTTTGGATGATTTCAAGCTATCACAAATGGTTTGAGATCTCTTGGAAAAACATATGAAAATAGAGATCATGCAAGAAAAATCTGAGAAAAGTATGAGATATAGTGGAGCAAGACTATGTCTTCATACCCTAGATGATTTTATCATCCAAGGATCCATAATACTTAATAACCAAGAGTATTCTAAGATTACCTGTCGAGTAAGTAATCTCGTTCAGGAAGAACCAGAAGAAATATAATGGATAGGGGAATGACCAATCTCCATAATGCACTTAAGTGTTGAAACATGGATAGACCAATGATGGGATCCTAAACTTGTGCAAGGATTCACGGGTTGGTACTATCTTGCCTCTAGAATGGCTCTTAATTCCGTCAAAGGAATCCCGAAATTTATCCGGCGGATAAATGCGAACGCACATGCCGTGATCGTCATGATCCATAGAATGTTGTCAGTAAGGCCTTTGTGCCTAGGAAGTGGGCCTACATGTTCTGTGCGCATGTGGATTGTAGGGTGATGATTCTTCAATGATCTTGGGAATGTCGGGGTTGGGATGACCACGGATGGCCATTCAGGGTGATGGGTCGTGGAGTACTGTGCAAAACACCGACATCTTCTACTTGCTGCTGTACAATCCTGGTTATCGATGGCGTTTCACAATCAATGTGGTTATTATTATTGACTGCATAAGTATGCCTAATATTGGAAGTTGTGAAACGTGTGTTCTAACCACTCATTCCGAACATTCTCTTAACTCTGGAGTAGAGTCAGATCTTCCTTGAGGTTGAGGAGGTATGGGACTATGCAGTTTGAATCAGTCATCTCTCAGTTCTTGTGAGGCTGTGTAGGTATGGGACTATGCAATTTCACTAGGTCGTGTTTGTGTATAAGCCGTGTCCTGTAGTGTTGTTGGTATATTGATTGAATTGTTGATCTGCAATTGGATGATAACATGAGATATGTTAGTAATAGTATGTGTATGCATATGTGTCATGTTGTGTCGTGCTGTTTTCATATCTACCATATGTTGTGTGATGTTGGGAATCTCACCTCCTTTGTTTTATATTGTTGTGTCTGGTTTGGCTATGTGCCTTTTGTGTTCTTCTAGGAAAGATGGGATGTTGAGATGCTGCTCGGCTGACTCACCAGAGGTGTTGAGGTTAGAGCATGAGGACGACATGGGGAAGTCTCTAGAGGACGTCACTTCCAACTTTCGGATGGTTCAAGACAAGGATGTTTGTGTTTCCTGTCGTGCCTGATCTTCCTTTTCTTCTGATAGGCATGACTGTCGTTGGTTCGTAGGCCATGACTGTTGTCGAGAGCTAATTTGGTCTAGAAGAGTCTATTATGACGACGTCGATCCTAATATGAATCTAGATCATTAGCAAGATCCGAATTTGTATTTGTGGAATACATACGCAATACAAAAAAAAATCTTGGATTACATTTTGAAAAAGTAGAAATCGATTTTTTTGGAGTAAAAAATCTTGGATTACATTTTGAAAAAGTAGAAATCGATTTTAGGAGCTGTGTCTCCATATCTTTATGTTGGGTCTGTATGTGTATATGATTTGTTCGATGAGTTGGGTTGGGTTTTTTATGTAAGTCTATTTATGAACCTATGACCTGAAATGCATTAAGAAATGTTTTATTACACATTACCTACTTCCAGATATTTACATTTATGTCTTGCGAAAACGAAAAATTTCCCTATTATATTACAACGAATTTTAAATTACCCTATTTTTGGCCTTAAAATGTTACGGACAATATAGCGCCCAAGAAGGGTGTTACATTTTGAGCATAAAGGTTCATTGTCTATGAAGAACGCAATGAACAAGCTCAAAAAAGGTAACGATAAGGGGAATTGGTTGGATCCTGAGGTCAGGAAGGGCCTGGAACAGTACTGGGATGCTGAGAAGTTCCAGGAGAAGGTCGCCACAGCTCGACGTAATCGAGCTACTGACGGTGGCGCATGTGCCTACACCGGGGGCTCTAAATCAGCCGCCGCTCACTTCGACGAGCTGGTAATACTTTAAACTTGATTATTTTAGCGTGCTATTTGATTAGTTTTCATTTTTTACTATTATTCTGAATTTAACTTTTTTTTTTTTGTATATGCGGAACTCACAGAAACAACGACCCCCCCTCCCCTTGCGCTATGGAGTTGGTGGAGAGGACGAAGAAGTTAAAGTAGGGGGAATGGGTCAACGACAAGGCCCGTAACCATTTTAGTTAAAACTAGTAATTTATTAATATTTGTTAATTTGTTAATGTTGATTATAAGTGTAACTAAATCTCTTCAACTGTAATTTGCAGGTCAACTTTAACGACAAGAAGGACGATTGCATATCATGTGCCTCACAGGATGAGGCTTTACTGGTGAGGTCCCCTACTCTCCTGTCTCCGTTGACGACAATGCCATATATTTGGAGGTCGTCGGGGGCAGGAGCAAGAAGGGGCACGTGTATGGCCTCGGACACTCGGGCAGCGAATTTATCGTATCATCATCCAGCATGCCTGCTGCTTCGTACGCGGATACCGTCCCTCTGGAACAGTTCAACCAAATGCAGGACACCATCACCCAGCTGAACGCGGAGCTTAGGGAAGAAGAAGGAGAAGGAGCGGGTGATGGCTGAGCAGATTGCACAGTTAACGCATGCACACCAGTAGCTGATGCAGACGACCATGGAGCAGGGCCAGACACTGCGGTTGGTGTTGGAGCAGATGAGGATTCAGCCTCCAGTTGCTCAGGGTGATGCTACTGCAGTTATGCTACCTGCTGCTCCTCCAGTTACGCCGCCTCCTGCTACTGATGATGCTGCTCCAGAGGACGAGGACATGGCAGACGCCGGTGCCACGGACGGTGAGGACGGTTGGTCGCCTCCACCTCCGCCTCCGCATCATGATTGACATTCATTTGTATTTATACATATTTTAGAGTTTACAGATTTTTATTGTATGACATATTTATGTTTATTTATATGATTAATGTGATTAATATTATATCTGGTTTTTAATAGTAATTTATATTAATAAATTGAAAGAAGTTATCTTAAATTAAAAAAATATATTAATAAGAGTAAAGGCCCAAATTGGTCCCTGAAAAAATTCGGGGATTCACTTTTAGTCCCTAAAAAAATAAACTAATCATTTAATCCCTCAAATTTTTAAACACGGGACACATTAGTCCGTAGATTTAGTTCCGACGTCCAATTACTTGCTTACGTGTCACATTTACCATCCTACTTGGCCCGTTAATGTTCTTGTGTGGCTTATGATGAATTTCCTATGCGGAAAACAAATAAAAAGTGAAAAATGAGCACAATTTTAAAATTCAAATACCTGAAAATTATGCATTTTTTTTACACTTTTCATTAAATTTTTACGGCAGAAATTCGCCATAGGCTACTCAAGATCACTAACTGGCCAAGTAGGATGGTTAATAGGACATGTAGGCAGACAAATGGATGTTGTAGCTAAATCTAGGGACTAATGTATCTCGCATTTGAAAATTTGAGGGATTAAATGGTTAATTTATTTTTTTCAAGGACTAAAAGTGATTTCCCAGAATTTTTCAGGGACCAATTTGTTCCTCCACTCTATTAATAATTTAAAATCAATTTAAATTATTAACCTAAAAATAATTTAAAATCAATTTAAATTATTAACCTAAAAAAAAGCATTAGCGACCGAAATAGCAACCAATATATCAGTCTTTAGGTGTAAACCAAAATTCATTTTAAATAAATTTATTAAAATAAATATTACTTAGCGACGGAATTGTCCGTCACTAAATTGGTTAATATAATCAAATTTAGCGACCGAATTAGCGACTAAAAATCAGTTTTGGTTAACTAGAGCAGGCGACCAACCCAACTTGCGACCGATTTAATTAATTCAACGATTGAAAAATCGGTCTCTATTTTGCGACCGAAATACAAATTCGATTGCTAAATCCTTAGCAACCAGGGTTTCAGCTACGCCTAACTTTAGGTCGCTAAACTGAATAGCGACCGAATTTTGATGTTTAGCGACCCATTTCTTCGGTCGCTAAACAGTTTTTTTGTTGTAGTGATTGAAATAGGGAGCGACCTAAGGAAGGAAAGGCTACAGATAGTACAAGCAGGGATGCCAAATCAGGGTATGGTGCCATTTGCATGTGATGATTTGAATAGTCATTAATGCAGATTCTTGAGAGGATTTTGAACAATGATGGACAACCTAATTCTCAGTGAGTTTGATTGTAGGTCTTATATTTAATTGTCCAAGATAAAAAAAAGTTTTCTTTTTCAAATATTTTAGTATTCTCTAACTTGCTTTGGCAATGTATTAGTTCAGGAAAATATGTTACCGTGATTGTTATTGTGATGGTAGGACATGGCTACATTTGGTGGAAGGTAACATCTATATATTTATTTTTTGGATAAATTCTTGATTTAACTAACAAGATTATGTAGTGATACATTCTTGTGGGAGGTTTTTAGTAGTTGCACCATTATTATTGCATGTTAGATTATTTGTTCTATAATATGATTGGGATTGTGAGTCAAGAGTCTAATGGTTCTAAAATCTATATTTGACTTTATGGTTGAAGAAACCCTAGAATCTTGACTAGAGTAGAAAGCATAGATGAATAGAGAGAATAGTTTTGAGAGTAAAGTGTAATTTTCATTTCTGAAGTTTCTCATTACACGAATACAGTTATTTATACTTGAGCTTTTGCAGCTGAGTTAGTTACACTTGTAACTAACCTCTAACCTCTTTTAACTCTATTAACTATCTAGTTTAACTATAAAGTATTATTACACTGATATCCCCCCGCAAACTCAGGGTGGTTGAGGAGAGGCCACCACTTTGAGTTTGCTTCGAAGCTCTTCAAATTGTGTTGAGGGAAGTGGCTTTGTAAATGAATCAGCCAATTGGGCAGAGGCAGGAACATAATGCACAATCAAAGACTTGGACACTACCCTTTCTCTAACAAAGTGTATATCCAGTTCTAAGTGTTTAGTTCGAGCATGCAAGATTGGATTGTGAGACAGCAACATTGCACTTAGGTTATCACACAGCAAGGTAGGTGTATGAAAGGGTATGTGTAGTTCTTGCAGAAGAGATTGGATCCAAAGAAGTTCAGCAGTTGTGTGGGCCATGCTTCTATACTTAGCCTCAGCACTGGATCGAGCAACCAGTGATTGCTTTTTGGAGCTCCAAACCATAAGATTGGGACCAAGGAAGATGCAGGACCCTGATGTTGACCTTCTGTCATCAGGATCACTAGCCCAATCCGAATCAGAATAGGCTCTTAGAGTGAACTTAGTGTCAAGCATAGCAGGCTGCAATAAGAGTCCATAATGAGAAGTGCCTTTAAGGTACCTTAGAATACGTTTCACAGCCCTCCAATGTGACTCCAGTGGATTAGCCATGAACTGACAGACCTTATTTACACAGTATGATATCTCAGGTCTGGTTAAGGTTACATATTGCAAGGCTCCCACAATTGACCCATAGGTGTGAGGCTCTAAAAGTGTGTCTATACCATATCTGCTCAACTTGTAGTTGGTTATCATTGGAGATGAAATACCTTTGGAGTCACTCATGTTGGCGTTTTGAAGTAAGTCTCTAATATACTTTGATTGTGTCAACAACATGGATCCATTTGACTGATATTTAACTTCAATCCCCAGAAAATAATCTGGTTTGCCCATTTGCTTCAAAGCAAATTTCAGATTCAATTTGGTGATAAGATCATGAATTAGAGTGCTGGAAGAGCCTGTGTTCAAGATGTCATCAACATAGATCAAGACATATATGCAGATGCTGTGTTGTGTGTAAGTAAGGAGAGATGGATCACACTTGCTTGGGACAAAACCGAATTGAACCAGGGCTGCTGTGAGCCTCTCATACCAGGCCCTTGGTGCCTGTTTGAGGCCATAGAGGGCCCTGTTGAGTCTGCAGACCAGAGACTTGTTTGAGGCCTCAAAGCCAGGTGGCTGTGACATATAAACTTCTTCAGTGAGGATGCCATTGAGAAAGGCATTGTTAACATCGATCTGCTGAATATCCCACTTGTGTGTGAGAGCCAATGTTAGGATAATCCTGATAGTGACAGGCTTTACTACTGGAGAGAAGGTCTCCTTATAATCAAAACCATATTGTTGGTTGAAACCCTTGGCTACCAACCTTGCCTTGTACTTATTGATGGTACCATCAGGATTTTCTTTGATCCTAAAGACCCATTTACAGCCTATAGGCTTTCTGTGAGGTGGAAGATTTACTAGGGTCCAAGTGTTGTTATTCATAAGAGCCATGTATTTTGCTTTCATAGCATCAAGCCACTGTGGGTGTGAGAGAGCCTGTTTAACAGAGCTAGGTTCAACATGTGCCAAGTAGACCTTAGGCTTCAAGCTGCCAGTTTTGGATCTGGTTATCATTGGATGACCAATTGCAGATGGTTGGTTTGAAGGTTCTGTAGAGGTGATGACAGAGGGTGGTGGCAATAGGGAGGTAGTTGGTGGAAGTTCAGTGGGTGAATGTAATTGTTGGATAGGTGAACCAGCTGAAGAAGATTGGTTGGATTGGGGTGAGTCATGCACAGTAGGGGGCAAGGTTGCAGGTGTAGGAGAGGTTGGTTGTGGAATCTGAATTATAGGTGGTTCTATAGTAGAGGTGGGAATGACAGGTATGAGTGAAGAAAATGTGGATGTTGTGGCAACAGGTTTTGGTAAAGCTGAGAAGAGTTTGGGATAGGGGAAGGAAAACTCATTGAACAAAACATCCTTAGAGATGTACACTCTGCCTGTGGGTGAGAGGCACTTATGTCCTTTATGAAGTGGAGAAGGTCCAAGATATACACACTCAAGTGATCGTATTGGAGCTTATGCTGGTTATAAGGTCTAATGAATGGAAAACAGGCACAACCAAAGGTTTTGAGAGCTGTGTAGTCAGGGATCTGTTTATATAAGGCAAAATGAGGAGAAGTCTGTTGAGGTAAGGCAGAAGTAGGCAATTTGTTGATGAGTTGCACTGCTGTTTTAAAGCTATGATCCCAAAAGTTCAATGGTATAGAGGCATGAGACAATAAGCTTAGCCCCATTTCTACAATCTGCCTGTGCTTCCTCTCAACAGTGCCATTTTGGTGAGAGGTGTGAGGGCATGTGAGCCTGTGCACTATGCCAAGATCAGTGAGAACTTTTGTAAATGGCCTGAATTCTCCTCCCCAATCAGACTGCACAGCTTTGACATTTGCTGAGAACTGAGTTTGCACTAGTTTTAGGGACTGTTGAAAAGCCACCAGGGCAGCAGATTTATTAGTTAAGAAATAAATCCAAGTAAATTTGGTGCATGCATCCACAAATGTGATGTAGTATGTATAGCCATTATGAGAAGTGAGAGGTGCTGGACCCCACAAATCAGTGTGGATCAACTCAAAAGGAATATTCTATGTGACTTGCCTTGACAACAAGCTATACAGAATTCAATTGTGTCTTTATTGGAACAAGGTATATTACAGATGGACATAACTTGCTTAACAGCTCTAGTGTGTGCATGACCAAGCCTATAGTGCCATTTGGTCAGAGTAGAATTATAGTGTGAATTACAACTAACAGAATTTGAATGTGAATTACAAGTATCAGTTGAAGAGAAAACAGTATCAACTGAAGGGGACAAAGTATTAGAGTTTACAGTAGGACGACTGGAATTTATTGAAGAGGAAATCCCTGGAGTGGAAGACTTGAGGAGACTGAGGTGCTTGAAGCAATAAAGTCCATCAGCTCCAAGTGACCCTTGAAGAAGCACCTGCTTAGAGTCCTGTGATTTCACAAGACAAGTAGTTGGGTGAAATTCAAAGAATACTCTATTATCTTCAGCAAACTTTGCTACTGAAATTAGATTCTTGGTAATTGAAGGCACATGTAATAAGTTATGCAAGGAAAGAGTGATATTTGAGTTAGAGATAGGAGAAAGAAGTGATGAACCAATAGACTGTATAGTAAGACCTTGGCCATTCCCCATATGAACTTGATCTTGTCCATTATAAGGAATGCTCTGAGTCAAATTTTGAGAATCTGCTGTAAGATGATGTGAAGCTCCTGAATCTGGATACCAAGAGTGACTGTCAGCATTGATAGGAGCATGAAATTCTTGAGTTGTAGGGGCATATTGCGCAGCCATATAGGCACTAGGCTGAGTATTTTGCATTGAATTAGTTCTGTATTGTTGTTGAGAGTTGTATTGTTGTGGCTGAGCATTAGACCTATGAAAATGAGAACTATTATTGTGGTACTGAGCACCATTGCTTTGCTGCTGTTGATTGTTGACATAGCTATTTTGCTGTGGGAGAGGCTGTGGTTGCACAAACCCTTGATCAAAACGATGCCAGCAATTAAACGAGTCATGTCCATATTTATTGCACAGCTGACATGTTGGGCGGTTGCCACGACCACCACGGCCTCTTCCACGGCCTCCACGGCCCCTGCCTCTTGCATTGTACTGAAAATTATCATTGTCAGAGGTATCTTGAACCTGAAAACCAGAGTGTTGATTCTGTGAAGCTTGAGCTACGTTGACAGATACATTCGATACTGCAAGTTCTTGACGAAATTTGTCTAACTGAGCTTCTTGAACTAGGAGAAGAGCTTCAATGTCTGAAATGGAAGGAGAATCTGGTCTACCATACACCATCATCACAAAGGAATTGTACTCCTCAGGTAAACCATCAAGCACAGTGTCAATCTGATCCTGTTCAGATATAGGATCTCCAATTGCCAACAAAGAATCTGAAATAGCTTTGATTCGAAGAATATATTCCGAGATTGACCGATTTCCTTTCTTGATACTCTTTAATTCTGATCGAAATTGCCTAACCTTAGCCTTAAGGTGTGAGTGAAAATGCTTATGGATCTTGTCCCATACTTGAAAGGAGTGTTTACATCCAAGAACACGAGGCAACACAGAATCAGACAAGGTAGAAAGCAACCAGGTGAATAACAATTGGTCTTGAACAATCCATTTATCATAAGCTTTAGAAACCTTATCGTTAGTTTTATCAGTTTCAGAGTCATATTTTTGAGGAATTTGTGGATTAACTACGAATCTATGGAGTTTTTGAGAAAGAATCACACCTTCAACTTGCTAATTCCACAACAAAAAATTCTTGTCATCAAGCTTGATTGACAAATTTGGAGCAAAATTGGTAGCAGTTGATGCAGCTGAAGCAGACGCCATAGCCGATTTGAGGAGAGAATCGAAGAAAATTGCAGAAAACCACAAGATGAGGCCCGGGAAAAAGCTCTTGATACCATGAAGAAACCCTAGAATCTTGACTAGAGTAGAAAGCATAGCTAAATAGAGAGAATAGTTTTGAGAGTAAAGTGTAATTTTCATTTCTGAAGTTTCTCATTACACGAATACAGTTATTTATACTTGAGCTTTTGCAGCTGAGTTAGTTACACTTGTAACTAACCTCTAACCTCTTTTAACTCTATTAACTATCTAGTTTAACTATAAAGTATTATTACACTGATAATGGTAAACAACATGGATCTTTTATAGAAGTTCTTCATTTATGTGAGATATATAATTTTATGGTAAAGTTATACTATGAATCTCGCCATTGGTTTTTGTTGATTGAAGTTTAGTGTAGAGTACTAGAATTTCATGGTCAAAGACATTTTTATCTTTAATAAACTAAACAAACTTTTTTGAACCAAAAATATATGTTTAGTTCTTTTAGATTAATAATCTGATCATTTTATGCATTTATTCTTTTATGTTACTTATAGTGTTTGAGTCATAAGTCTCTAACAATGATGTATTTGATAGTCACATGATTTGAGAATTGCACCGAAGAATTTATGATATATGCATAATATGAATCTCACCATCTGTTTATGTGGATTTATGATATTAGGTTTATTGTTTGGGTAGATTTGTTGCGTATCGTTTTTGCTACTAAGCATGCGATTAAGGATGGGGTTTGCTTGCCAAGCCAATACCCAAAGCTGTCATGATGACCGTTGAAAATGCAAGACGACAACTCCTAGCTATTAGATAGAAGCCAAAAGAAACAAGCGACATGATTTATCATTTGCTATTTCAGTATTTGAATGAGGTGTGACACGAAAACAATAATTCCTTTTTTGACAATTTTCCCATTATTTAATATATTTATTTTACTAAAACATGGTCTATGGTGTATTAATGCTTCCTTCACTGAACCAATTACCGTACATAGGTTCTTCCGCTATTGCAAACCCATTAACCATATACTGCAAGGATTTCGAAGTTGTCTATGTCTGCAAATAATCCACATTCCAGATTATTACATGAAGCACATTTTATCTAGATACGTTCTTTTTGGTGTTCTTCTGTATTGAAATGTGATATGATAGTATTGTCTTAGAATCTTGGTCAAGGTGGGCAGATTGTGTTATTTTGGATGATCTTAGCATGTGGAATTTGGTTAGCTTTTGTTCCTTTTAGTCTTTTCAAGATACTGAATAACTAAGTTCTCTGTCGACTGAGGGATATCATTAAGTTTTTGGCTTCATTTATGTGACCACTTTGTTATGTGATAATTCATCGACATATATAAATTTTGGCAATAAGAAAAAGAAAATTGTAAATTCATTCATCATGTTTCCTATGAGACAAATCTACCCATTTGTGTTTTCTCATTATAATCGTTGATATTTCGCTTCCGTCTTATCACTATGGGTGAATCAAACATTGAATAACATAAGAGCTTATCATACTTATATCATAATATAAGCCTTAAAAGATTCTGAGTATCAAATGTGTCCTAAAAGATTAACATGAAATAAAATGAGTGACATAATTAAGTCAAATAAAAAAAAAAATAAATACGAAGAGACTAATTTTACCTAAATAAAATTTATAATTTTAGATTTAAAAAAGTAAATTAATAGAACTTGTTTATAAAACATTAAATTGATAAATAAAATAAATTAAATTGATTGAAAACAAGGCATAATATGTTTTTACTTCTTTGTTTTTTTTTCCTGTCACTTAAAACACGCACGCCTTGATCGTGCCGTATTCCCAAACACGCTCGTCTTCGCACACACGACACGAGCGAGAGAAACCCTCCCTTGGGTGCGCATCTCGCATGCTTCACTCGCTCGCACGCTTTTCCCCCGCCGGCCGGACCTCCCCCGTTACCGCCGCCGGCGAATCGCCGGTGTCGCCGTTTCCTCTTCCGATCTCGTTATTTTCGGATTCCGCACTTTCGCCGTCAATCGCCACCGGTCCTCCGTGACGGAATTTCAAAGAATTTGTTGTGGATAAGACGGATCTGCTGGAGATCTGGTTAATAGGACCGTGATTTTGATCTGGAAGGTAAGCTCGTGCTCAAAATTCATGAATTAACCCGATTTTTCATATTTTTCTTTTGGTATAGTTTTGCATGGCAATTATGTACTGTTGAGTAACGAAATGTGGTGGATTGAGTGTAGCTATGAGCTTTTGAAGCTAAAAAATGTTGAATTTTTTTTTTTTTTTTTTGTGTGTGTTAGATTAAGCATTTGGTCGCTTACCAATAAGGTCGGTAGATAGCTGGGTTCCTGGCAAAGCTCACTTATCTTTACGCTAGTCTCTGGCTATCGTTCGGAAGATATCCTTGGTGCACCAAAAAAAACATTTGGTTCCTTTATGTGACGCTGATTTTGAATTGAGAAATGCTAGCAATACACTTTCTAACACACACTTTCCAACACCCTCCCTTGTATTGGTTGAAATTCATGTGGGTCCTACAAAATTCAAATGGGGCCCACACGAATTAATGGGACCCGCATGAATTTCAACCAACAGGAGGGAGTGTGTTGGAAAGTGTGTGTTAGAGAGTGTGTTGCTAGCACCCCTCTTTTGAATTTGGTCTCAATTGAAAGAGAGAAAACAAAATATATATTTTCTGAATTGCTTGTTTTTCAGCACAATGGTATTATATTTATACACGTGAAGAATTAATTACAAATGATAATTGCAAGGCAAATAAATAAGTTAACTATTCCCTAAGTGCATAGATACTTCCTAAGTTCATGAACTATAGAGAATACATGAATCTAATTAATCACAATTGTCAATTCCTAAGCTACTATGGACGGTGGATGGACTTGGATGGTAGATAAATGTGGACGGTGGAATGATAAGTGAGATATTCCAACACTCCCCCTCAAGCTGGAGAATGAATATCAATCATTCCCAGCTTGCAAGTGAGATCTTGAAACTTATCTTTAGGAAGACCCTTGGTTAGCACATCGGCTAGTTGATGTTCTGATGGGACGTACGATGTGGCAATCAGCCCACTATCAAGTTTTTCTTTAATGAAATGCCGGTCAATCTCTATATGTTTGGTCCTATCATGCTGAACTGGATTGTGAGCAATACTAATGGCTGACTTGTTATCACAAAAGAGCTTCATACTTAATCTAGAGATCATCAAGAATGATTTTCATCCATAACAATTCACAAACTCCTTGAGCCATAGCTCGGAATTCGGCTTTTGCACTTGATCTTGCAACAACATTCTGCTTTTTACTTCTCCATGTAACAAGGTTCCCACACAAGAATGTGCAATAGCCTGATGTGGACCTTGTATTACTCACTGAACCTGCATAATTTGCATCAGTATAAGCCTCCACAGTTAAGCCTCCACCTCTTTTGAACAAGAGTCCTCTCCCCGAAGTGGGTTTGAGATATTGCAGAATACACTCTATAGCTTGCAAGTGTTTCACCCTCGGATCATGTATGAACTGACTCACGACACTGACTGCATATGCTAAATCTAGTCTAGTGTGTGCTAAGTAAATCAACTTCCCCACTAGTTTCTAATATTGGACCTTGTCAACCTTGGCACTCTCCTCTTCGATGCTGATTTTGTGATTTTGCTTGATGGGAACACTTACAGGTTTACATCCAAGTTTGCTTGTTTCCTTCAAAAGATCAAGCACATACTTCCTTTGAGAAATGAAAATACCTTTTTTTGAGTAGGCCACCTCAATCCCCAAGAAGTACTTCAGTTTCCCTAGGTCCTTCATCTCAAACTCTGCAAATAATTTTTCCTTGAGCAGTTGTCTCTCAACCGGATCATCTCCTGTAATAATAATATCATCAACATAAACAAGAAGTACAGTTAATTTTCCTTCCTGTGAATGTTTGAAGAAAAGTGCATGATCTCCTTGACTCTGCTTGTAGCCCAGACAGACCATTGCTTTTGTAAATCTTCAAAACCATGCTCGAGGAGACTGTTTTAGCCCATATAAAGCCTTTCTCAATCTGCACACTTTGTTTGTTCCACCTGTGGGACCAAATCCCGGGGGAATCTCCATGTACTCCACTTCCTCTAGGTCACCATGCAAGAAAGCATTTTTGACATCAAACTGATGTAGTTCCCACCCAGAGTGGGCTGCAAGAGAGAGTAAGATACGAACAGTGTTCATCTTTGCCACTGGAGCAAATGTCTCCTCCTAATCGATGCCATAGGTCTGAGTGTATCCCTTTGTCACTAGTCTAGCCTTGTATCTATCAAGAGTGCCATCTTTTTATGCTTGACCGTAAAGATCCACTTGCAACCAACGAGTTTCTTGCCCCTTGGCCTCTCAACAATCTCCCAAGTTCCATTTCTTTCAAGTGCTTTCATCTCCTCATCCATAGCTTGAACCCAATTCTTATCCTTCAATGCTTCTTGAACTGTCTTAGGGATTTTGATAGAGTCAATGGCTATAATAAAACTCTGGTGCTGCAAGCAAAGATTTTTAGAGGAGACAAATTGAGAAATAGGGTACTTAGCACAAGACCTTTTCCCTTTTCTCAATGCAATGGGCAAGTCATCATTTTCAGGGTTAGGTTCACAGGTATTTAATGGAATATGTAAAGAATCAGGTTCAGAAGAATGGAAATCAGTATTACCATTACTTAACACTGGTTCAGACTCTTGGAGTTGAGGTTGGATTAGTTCAAGTTTTTTTTTCCGTCGATACACCTTTTCAGGTGAGCTGGCTCTAGTTCGAGCAATCACTTCAGGAGCATAACCAATGAATGGGGGATAACTTGAAGGGTCATAACATTTATAACCTTTCTTATCAGGAGCATAACCAATGAAAATGCATTTAATGGCACGAGGGTCAAGCTTGCCTCGATGCTGTCGATGAATATGAACAAATATAGAACAACCAAAGACACGAGATTCAAGACTTTGCATAATAGGAACAGAGGGAAAAACAGATTTCATGACATGGACAAGACTAACACCCCCAAGAACTCTAGAAGGTATTCTATTTATTAGATAAGCAGCAGTTAAAACAACTTCCCCCCAGTATGACTTTGGAACTGACATCTGGAATAACAATGTCCTAGTCATTTCAAGCAAGTGTCTGTTTTTTCTTTCAGCAACCCCATTCTGTTGGGGAGTATCAAAACATGTGAGTTCATGAATAATACCTCGTTCTTTAAGAAAGGTAGAAAGACTTTGATTGACATATTCTCTACCATTATCAGACCTCAAGCGCTTAATGGTTTTTTCAAATTGAGTATGAATCATATGATAAAACTGAGTAAATAATTTGTAAACTTCAGATTTATCTTTCATTAGGAATAGGAATATCCAAGTGACATGAGTGCAATCATCAATGAAAGAAACAAACCATTTTGCACCAGAAATATTAGGAACGGTAGCAGGACGCCAAACATTAGTATGAATAAGAGAAAAAGGTTCATCACTTTTCTTAGCATTTGAAGGAAAACTTACCTGATGATGTTTGGAAAATTCACAAACATCACATTGAAAGGACTCAACTGATTCATTCAAAAACAAAAAAGGAAACATGGACTTAAGTAGAGTGAATGGGGGATGCCCAAGACGCTTATGTTGGAGCCAAATTTGGGAGGAACAAGACTTGGATTGATGGCAGGAATGTTGCAACTTCACACCAGATCCACCAGAAGTTTCCATCTCAAGGTAGTACAACCCTCCCTGTTCCTTGGCAACTCCAATCGTCTTCCCCGTAGTAATGTCTTGGAATAGACAATGAGAAGGGAAAAAGGTTACAACGCAATTAAGGTTTTTGGTAAGTTTATGTATAGAAAGAAGGTTAGATGACAGGTTAGGAACATGAAGCACATTTTGCAAATTTAGAAAAGGACTAAGTTTAACGTTACCGAATCCTGCAACTGATATATGAGAGCCATCAGCTACAGTTATGTGATGACTACCCATGGGGATTTGATAGGATGAAAAATGAGAAGAACAAAAGGTCATGTGATCGGTGGCACCAGAATCAATAATCCAAAAATCCTCGGGGACAGTACCAGAAACATGAGAAAATAAAGAACATAGATTCTTACCATTTATACCATGAGAAGAAGTGCGAGACTGCTTACTAGTGATAGAGTACACGATTAGACTGATACAGTGCTGCACACTGTATCACCTCTCTAGGTTAGCTATAGCTAAGTGTAACTGAATCAGTTAGTCAGTTACCCTATCCCTAACCTGTATAAATGTATAATCCTCTTGTAATGCAATTCAGTGAAAAATGAAAAGCTCAATTCAGATCTATCTTTCTCTCTCTCTTTACTCTCCGTACCAATTCTAACATGGTATCACAGAGCTAGGTAAAGATTCCATGGCCTTTACCGAATCTTCTCCTCCTCCTTCCCCTCCTCCTCAGCCGCCGCCAACTCCTCCTTCGGCACCGATCTCTGCTATCCCTCCCCCTGCATTCTCCTTATCGATCTCGGAGAAGCTTACAGAAGACAATTTCTTGTTATGGAAGCAGCAGATCGAGCCTCTTATCAAGGCGCGCCAACTACATCGATTCCTCGTTTCACCACAGATTCCAAATCAATACCTCTCTGAATCTGATAGACTCACCGGAAACCAAAATCCAGATTACACACGTTGGGAGCTTCAAGATTCCTTACTTCTCTCATGGCTCCAATCCTCCGTTACAGCACCGATTCTCACTCGTCTGATAGGGTGTGTCCATTTTTGGCAACTTTGGGAGAAGTTGCATCATCATTTTCAATCCAAGACTCGTGCGAAAGCAAGAATGCTTCGCACAGAGCTTCGCAACACGAAAAAGGACGATCGTTCGATCTCAGAATTTATTCTCCGTGTGAAAGCTCTCGTCGATGCTCTCTACTCCATCGGTGACCCTGTTTCGTCTCAAGAACAATTGGATGTGATATTGGAAGGGTTACCCGAGGAGTATGACTCGTTAATCAACTTTGTGAGCACTCGATATGATGCCTCGGATCTGGATGAATTGGAAGCCCTACTCCTTGCGCAAGAGGTGCGTCTTGATCGCTACAAACAGAAAGGGTAATAAACAAGTAGCTCCAAGTGCTTCATATTCCATCCGAGGAGCAGTGTGCAGACCTACTAACCAAGGCTTTGTCTCCCACTCTGTTTCAGTATTTGAGGGACAAGCTCAAGGTGCTTGACCTTCACACCTTGGTTCACCCACCTTGAGCTTGAGGGGGGTGTGATAGAGTACACAATTAGACTGATATAGTGCTGCACACTGTATCACCTCTCTAGGTTAGCTATAGCTAAGTGTAACTGAATTAGTTAGTCAGTTACCCTATCCCTAACCTGTATAAATGTATAATCCTCTTGTAATATAATTCAGTGAAAAATGAAAAGCTCAATTCAGATCTATCTTTCTCTCTCTCTTTACTCTCTGTACCAATTCTAACAACTAGAGTAATGGGTGATAGCCGAGATGTTGGTAATCTCAGTGTTAGACATGATGGTTGGGCGCGATAACAACCAAGAGTGTGATGAAGGTGTAAAAAACACAAGTTGCAATGAAGGCAGCAACAAAGAAGAGGGTTTGCAGTGAAGATGACTTTGGGTACTGTAACTAAGAAAGATAAAGCACAATTAAGGTGCTAAACGTGCAACGAAGGCACAAGACAGAACAGGTCCTGCAATGAAGGCAAGGCACCTACGGTCACTCAGCAATGAAGGCTGAGGCAGCGGAAAAACAAAGGTAGAGACTCACAGGGTCGGGAGCTCTGATACCAAATTGAAAGAGAGAAAACAAAATATATATTTTCTGAATTGCTTGTTTTTCTTTCCACATAGCACAATGGTATTATATTTATACACTTGAAGAATTAATTACAAATGATAATTACAAGGCAAATAAATAAGTTAACTATTCCCTAAGTGCATAGATACTTCCTAATTTCATGAACTAGAGAATACATGAATCTAATTAATCACAATTGTCAATTCCTAAGCTACTATGGACGGTGGATGGATTTGGACGGTAGATAAATGTGGACGGTGGAATGATAAGTGAGATATTCCAACAGTCTCAAATCGTGAAATTTTTGAAATCGGTCCCTATATGTATAATTATTTTAATTTTAAAACCAAATTCAAAATGTGTATCAGGACCAATAATTTTGACAATAATTTTGAATTTGGTCCCTATGATTAGTTTAACCCTTTTTTTTTTGAGTTATTGGTACCTGAAGGCTTAGAATGATATACTGGAAGAGATAAATGTCAGATAATGTTGTTGTTTATGTTTCTGATGGTGAAGTACTAACTGTTGCTTTTGGTTTTCTGCAGCCTTTGGAATTCCTAATGACATGGCTTATCTTGGTCTGAAATGGAGACCATTCATAAACATTGATGGCATTGACAATCAACAAATCAGTAGAATAATTTTTAATTGAATTAAACTATATAAGGTTTCAGATTAGGGATTATGGCATCTGATATGCAGAGGCTTGTAGGAACGAGTGAGGATGATGAAGAAGAAATGGAAATGGATGTGAAAGAAGAGGATGATGATGATGAGGAAGAAGAAAATAGAGATGAGCATGGAAATGCTTCGGGGATTTTAGAGATTGATGGTGGGAATGGGATAGTAACTGCTGGTGGTGACAACATGTTTCAACAGCACCAGCATTTTCAGGAGGAGCAAGTGGGCACCCCAGGTGGAGGTTCCCGAAGATGTAGGCCGCTAGAAGAGAAAGAGAGAACGAAGATGAGAGAGAGGCGTCGGAGGGCAATCACTGCAAGGATCTTGGCGGGGCTTCGCAGGCATGGCAACTACAATCTGAGAGTTAGAGCCGACATAAATGATGTCATCGCTGCTCTAGCAAGGGAAGCTGGATGGGTGGTTCTTCCAGATGGCACTACTTTCCCTTCAAGATCTCAGGTACTTATCTGTCAAGACTTGAGCTAGATTTTTCCGACTCTTAAGATAGCCTTGATTTGGATTTTGTGACTTTTTGTGTGCATATGGTGGTATTATGTGGTGTTTTGCTATGAGTTTTGGCCTGATCATTTTGTTTCCTGTTTGTTTTGGTGGAGAAAGTAGATTTAATTTTAACTGTAGACATTAACTCTTGGTATTTGCTATATATTTCTTGGCTTAGTCAAATTAAAACTATTTGAGATTTTAAATATGTTATTACTGTTGTGTATCTGCAAATTTCAGTTCTGACAAATATCAGAAAAACACCCAAATTGGAACCTTTTCTTCTCAACCTTACAGGGTCAAAGGCCAGCTGGTGGTAATTCTACAGTTGTCACTTCGTCATCTTCCCATGTGCCTTCACAACACACTCCATCTGCTTCCCTTGGGGGAGTTGCTTCTGGCTATAGGAGCTCGTTAGAGTATAATGCATGCCAAATGAAAGGTGCTTTCTTGCCAGCTCCATCTCCTTATGATATACCCACAAGTTCCCGGTCTCAAACATCCATGGTAGGGGAGGCAGAAGAACAAAGAGACAATCATCCTCTAATTGGTTGTTCAATGCATAATGTTGACGCGAAGGAGGTATTATTTTGAAGCCATTTCATAATTATGCAGTCAATCAGTCAATATGTTGATTTCTTTTAAAAGTAACTTTCTTCCAGTTGCTCTGATAGGCTGATAGCATGAACTGGTGGTTACATGTTTATTCATTGCTTATATTCCAATTTGTCATTACATGTTAAGAAGCAGTGCATGTTAAATAAGAGTGGCCTTTAATGAGCAATATTAAAACTTAATATTTTACATGCTTGTGAATCTTATTTGTGCTTCCATTGTGAGTTGTGACCCTTCTTGGCCTCTTCTGTATCTGTAATTTCTTTGACTTATTCCACTTGTTATCTAAACTTAAAACGATACCCCTAGATGAATGATTATCCTAAAGGGCAACCTGGTGCTATAAAGATCCTGCTATGCACAGGGTCCAAGGAAGGGTCGGACCATGTGGGTCTATAGCAGGAAGGCTTACCTTGCATTTGCAAGAGACTGATAATACGACTAGAACCTGTAACCTCCTTACCATATGGCAACAACTTTAACTGTTGCACCAAGGCTTCCCTTAAGGGCATATTCTTCCTTTTTATGGTTCCTTTAGCAGGTAAATCTCTTGGCATTGTTTTATACCTTCTCCTTTTGCAGATTGTTAACATACCCCCCAGATTACCAGAGCGTGATTTGGCCGGTACTCCATATGTTCCAGTTTATGTCATGCTACCAGTAAGCAGTTATTTTTTACCCTTCTTTTTCGTTGTTTTATTAAATTTCTGTTTTTGGCTTCTAAATATGCTTGTAGTGAGTTGTTCTTCTTAATATGTTGGTATTCTGAATATGGTGTTCTGGAAAAAATATATATTAAGTTATTAACTATTAAAGAAAGAGAAAATTTAATTTTTGTTTTTTGTTTTTTGGGAATCTAGCTGTAAATGTCAATTAATAATTGAATATGCATATTCTCTCTATATTGTTAAGCAGTTGGGGGTGATCAATATGAAGTGTGAGCTTGTTGATCCAGATGGTCTACTAAAGCAGTTGAATGTGCTAAAATCAGTAAATGTTGATGGTGTTATGGTAGACTGTTGGTGGGGAATAGTGGAGGCACATGCTCCGCAAGAGTATTATTGGAATGGTTACAAGAGACTCTTTCAAATGGTGCATGAGCTTAAGTTTAAGCTGCAGGTTAGTCGTAAGCCACTTTAATGATTGAGGGTTGCTCTCTTTCTAATTCAATCTGGCTTTGGTAGTGACTTTTCATGTTGATACTTGGCCAGGTTGTGATATCATTTCATGAATGCGGAGGCAATTTTGGTGATGATGTGTGTATTCCACTGCCCCATTGGGTTGCTGAAATTGGTAGGAGCAATCCTGACATTTTTTTCACAGATAGAGCGGGAAGACATAATCCTGAATGTCTTTCTTGGGGAATAGACAAGGAACGAGTTTTAAGAGGTCGGACTGCTGTGGAGGTAAAAATGACATCATCATTGTGGTGGTGGTTATTATTATTATTCAATGAAACTAGTATGACTTGGCTTTTAATATGTGCTTCGTGACAAAGTCATATCTCTGTAGACATGCTTCAACCAAGCTTGAAGTGTACATTGTTAGTCTTAAATCACCTTTCTTTGAAACAGATCTGTTTCGGGGTATCGGTTTTCTAATTCTTCTCCCTGAAGATTAAGGGGAGATAGGGGTGGCTCAGGAGAGTTAGTGGCCTAAAGCTAAAATTTAGTTCATAGCTGCTTGCAGGCGTAGTTGAGGTGGTTCGCATCGGAACAACCCAAGAGTTGGCCAGAATACCCTTTAGAAGTGGTCTATGGTAGGAAACCACCTATTGTTATTCACTTCACTCAAGGAGAGTCCAAAGTTGAGGTGGTGGCTAGGGAGTTGCAAGAGCGAGATGAAGCAGAGACAACTAAAATATAATCTAGTCAAGGCTCAAGAACAGATGAAGACATATGCGGACAAGAACAGGAAACAGTTAGAATTTGAGGTTTGAGAGTCGGTGTTTCTGAAGTTTAGGCCACACAAACAACACTCAGTAGCTTGGAGGATTAATAAAAAATTGGCTCCTTGGTATATGGTCCTTTCCAAGTGGTGGAATGGCATGAGAGTGTTGCTTACAAGCTTAAATTACCCCCCACATCAAGGATCCACCCTGTTTTCCATGTCTCACAATTAGAGTAGGCTATTGGTGATTATACGGCAGAAGTGGAACTCCGTAGGCCTGGTAATTGACTAAGGGGATCATGTGGAACCAGAAACTGTTCTGGCCAGCAGAGAGATCATTCAAAGTGGCACCCGGGGAAGACAGTTCTTAGTACAGTCGAAGGGCTCATCAAAAGAAGACTCTATGTAGGAAGATAAAGTGTATTTGGGCAGCTAATTCCCTTCTTTCAGCCTTGAGGACAAAGCTGCTCTTCCAGCGGGGGGAAGTGATAGAATACTTGACACCGGGCTTGATATTGAACCTGAAAGAGACTGCCTAGGGGGCCTGCATCAGGGAAAGCCCAAAATATGGAGAGTGTATAGCTGTAGGAAGAAAAGGTTTTGGGGCGTGTGGGGGACTGATTTAGATATCATGAAACTTGAAGAGGTTTTGGGGTGGCTTAGGCCATTTGGCCAAGATAACACTTTGCAGCTCTGATTTTATTTCTTTCTTCCTCTTCTATCTGCATCTGTATGTAGACTTTTCTGCCTTGTTTATTTTAATCAGAGTTCTGCTCCCTGAAATTTCCTACCATTTTCATTGTTAATACTAGTATTTATCAGAGTGCTTCAATGAAACGTTGTTGCTTCAGTAGTTCTAAAAAGATAATCTGAATGTGAGAGATAGTGAGAGTGAAAAAAAAGTGATTAGGATATACTTTGCCAATTAGTGAATGAGGAAGTGATAAAATAGGGCCCTTAATAAATAATAAATATGGTAATTATATACATACATAATAAACTTTAAGGCCTGAAATTTTGGGGGACCTCAAGTAAAGGCTTTTATTTAGTAGCTTTATGCTTGAGTCGCCCATGTGTTTCCATTTTATGCTATGCCTACAGAATTAAGGCACATAATTTGAATGTTATTCATTTTTGTAGGTTTATTTTGATTTCATGAGAAGTTTCCGGGTTGAGTTTGATGAGTATTTTGAGGAAGGCTTCATCTCCATGATTGTAGTTGGACTGGGTCCATGTGGAGAGCTAAGATACCCATCTTGTCCTGTAAAGAATGGTTGGAGGTATCCTGGTATTGGTGAATTTCAGGTAATTAATTTCTTGCTAGTAATTAGTATTATAGCTTTAGTTATCTAAATCCGCCGACTGTTGGATTCAGTTTTTCATTCAGATGCTTTCTTTGTTCAAACATCTTGTTATAAAAATTCTTTCAATTAAGCAAATCCATATTCTGTTGAGCAAATATGGGGAAGAAAACTATTCCTTAGACGTTTCATAGCTCAAAAGCGAATAGTTTTGGGCTATTTGCCATCCTTGATTATTCTCTTTTTCCCACATGTTTTCAGCATTTTTAGGACTGGGGTCTTCATTCTACCTCTATTGATATATAGGGACAACTTTTAGTTTGTTGGTGTTAGACATTGAATAATACCAGAAAGTTAAACCGAGAAAAGGTGAATGCAAATTGTTTGCTGCAGCAGAGTACTTTTTTTTGCCCATCCATATGACTTGGATATCTTTTTCAACACTATGCTCATCATCGTTTCTCACTTTGTGGCCAGTGTTACGATCAGTATATGTTGAAGAATCTTAGGAAAGCAGCAGAAGCAAGGGGGCACTCTATTTGGGCTAGAGGACCAGAAAATGCGGGTACCTATAATTCTCAGCCACACGAAACAGGTTTCTTTTGTGATGGGGGTGATTATGATGGCTTCTATGGCAGGTTTTTTCTTAGCTGGTACTCTCAAGTTTTAGTTGATCATGGAAACCGGGTACTTTCTCTGGCAAAATTAGCTTTTGAGGGATCTTGTGTTGCTGCAAAGGTAAGTTAATGAAAAATGAAAAGTGTACTTTGAAGAAAATTTTGTTTTCAAAATTTCAAACAAAGGTTCTTCTGGTTCTTTTCTGCATCAGAAGCTTAATGATTTTTCTAACTACACAGGGAATCTTTCATAGTTGATGCAGTCCTCCTCTTGCATTTGTAGTACAAGCAATGTCCTATTTCTGAATCTAATTTTTAATTTTAATGCTTTTTAGCATCATTTATTGCACAGAAAATAACACGATTTAGAAAATAATTACTGAGAATACATTTTCAGGTCAATTTTTTATTTTATTTTTTGGAAAATATTACTTTCTCGAAAAAGTCTTCACAAAAAGCATCACTCTCCTAAACTTATCTCATGTGTGATTTGTTCGTGAAAATTACTTACCCGTAATATGAAGATTTGACCTGAGCTCTTCAAAATGATTTGTTTACCACTTACCAAGAAAATATATTTTATAGACTGATATTCCTAAGTAATACATTTTCATCCACAACCCCCATAAAAGAAGCATTTTCTGCACCAAGCAACACAAAATGGGAAGGGGGAAAAAATCCTTTTTATGAAATTAAAGCAACATTAATCGTTGCCTATTTGACTAGGAATTATCCATTTGTTGGTATTTTTTTTATTTGTGTGTCTGTGTGTGTTTTGTGGCCTTATGCAGTCTGTTTGATATATTTTAATTCCCGCACAGCTATCAAGTATTTACTGGTGGTACAAGACTGCGAGTCATGCTGCTGAGTTAACTGCTGGGTATTATAACCCCTGCAATCGTGATGGCTATGCTGCAATTATGGATATGTTAAAGAGAAATGAAGTTATCTTAAACGTTGCTTGTACTGATTTGCACACATTGAACCAGCATGAGGTCTTTCCAGAGACATATGCAGATCCTGAGGGATTAGTTTGGCAAGTAAGTAATCATTGCCAAAGTTTTAGTATCTGGTTATCTGTTTGGTTTCCTATATAAGCACATTCTTTGGAAAAACTTATTGATCCTTGTTGGTTTAATATAGACAAATTTGAGGCATGCAAAATACTGTTTTAGAATTAAAGCTGTACACCATTGTTGTTAAGATCGAGAGTAAGATCGCAAAATCGTCCGATCTTACGTTTTTCAAAGGCTGGAGCGTGCAAGATCGGGAGGAAGATCGTCGCCACCTGGGATCGAGGTAGAATCGTCGATTTTCTGCAGAAAATCGTGAAATCGTCGATTTTCCCGAGTCGCCCGATCCAAGGAGAGGCTGTGCACGTGGGTTGGGCTTTTGCTGACCCGTTTCGAAAAAAATGGGTTTTTTAAAATCCAATTAATTTTCGAACCCCATTTCAGTAAAACCCTAAAACACCGTTCGAGTTTTGTACCCCTGTTTGCCATTCGAAGTCAGAAACTCTGTTCCCTCTCTCAGTCAAACCGCCGTCTTCCTCTCTCAAACTGCGTCTCCCGTATGTGCTCCTCTCAGCCATGCTCATTTTCGAATAAGAGGCATAACAGAGGCGGCAGAGGGAGTTAGATGCTGAAGGGGTAACAGGGTAAGAGGCGGTAGGGGGAGTTACATGCTGAAGGGGTAACAAGTATTAGGGTTTTAGGAAATCAGGGTTTCAGGAAATTGGGCCATGTGGCCCAAATGTTTTTATGTGTTCTCTATTTGTTTTTTGTTTTGTTGAGCCTTAGAAACTAAATCTTTGTCTTTCAGAATAACATATAAATAAAGTTAAAATAACTTTCATAATAATATAATAAACTAAATAATAACATATAATATAATAAACTAAATAAAATAAATAATAATATATTAAACAGAATATGTATATGTATATTGTTTTTTTCCTTATCTATGAATATCTAAAGATTATTTTCCTTATTTATATTATTTTTCATGCATATGTATATGTATAAGTATAATTTTCCACTTTAGCAAGGATCTTACGATCCTTGTTACGATCCTCCGAGTTACGATCTTTGATCCCCTTCCCGATCCTTGCTAGGATCTCGATTTTCACAACAATGCTGTACACTCTAAAATGTACTTCCTGATTTTGTATTGCAGGTGTTGAATGCCGGGTGGGATGTTGGCCTACCAGTTGCTGGTGAGAATGCACTTCCTTGCTTAAACAGAGTTAGCTATAGCAAGGTTTTGGATAATGCCAAGCCCATAAACGATCCTGATGGGAGGCCCTTTTCATCGTTTACTTACCTGAGGCTTAGCCCACTTCTTATGGAACGACAAAACTTCATAGAGTTTGAAAGATTTGTCAAGAGAATGCATGGTAAGTTGATGAAGTTTTATATGTATCCGTAGCCTCTTAATGAGTTATGGAATTAATTGAGGAAAATAACACTTTCTCTGGCCCTGGTTGAGTGAATGTTCTTGTGCCATTTAGGACTTTTTTACTCCATAATCCGTAGTCCAATACGCAAAGTCCTGAAGACCTAAATTTCCTTCATAGGCATAATCCAATTTCTTTACTATTATAATGAACGCCGGATTTCATTACTGGTTCTTGCTTATAGTGTGCTGGGATCCACATGCATTGCACATGCAACACCCATTTTTCTAGAGTCATAGCACGAGCCTTTTATCTGATTGAAATGGGCTATTTGTAATCAATAATGTTATCTGAACATGAAAAAAATTGACAGCAGGGTGACACCTTGTTAATGCATATAAAATTGTGATTAATGACGTGTTAACTTGGTTAATAGGTACACCAAGATTGATAACTCATTAACTATCCACTAAGCTTCATTAACCAAGTTGTTGATTAACGAGTTACCCATCTAGGACAGGTGTACCTACTACCTATCAATCAAGTTCAACATATCATTAATAACGATTTTAAACATTATTAACCAGGTATCATATGTTGTCAAATTTTGATATCCAAATAATATTTTTGATTTGCAATAGAATATGAAATCAGTTTAATATCAGTTAACAGAAGTCTACATCTCTACCTGACATTCTCCTTTTCTGTTTCGTTTTAATTTATTATTATTGTTGTTGTTATTGTCGTCTTTTTTTCTGGTTTGCCGTTTGCAGTCTTATGGCACATTGAATATAGCAAAGCTTTTGGGTTGATGCCGTCTTTTCTGATTGCAGGTGAAGCTGTTCTTGATCTCCAGGTGTAGCTGGCGAAGAGAATCTGCTAGAAATTGTGTATTATTTATAGTTCCCCGACGAAGTGGTTGGGGTTACAGATTAGGAGAATAGGATTGTCATTTGATGCAACGTATACTAGTCTTTAGTCAACTAGTTGATTAAGCCTTTTTTATTTATTTAATGTCAACTCACATTAGAATGCGGATATGTACATACCCGTGCAACTCGTTGAGTTCTGTATTAGCCGCTACAGTGATCTGCAATATTATTGTATATGTCACTTTACATCAGTATACAGGAGTATGGTATGCTGGGTTGCCATTGCATGGATAATGAATTGGATAGAGCAGGTGGCATCATGGCCGTACAATTTTGAGCCGACAAGAGCCTAAGACCTCTTGCAGGTAATGCATCACTAGCATTCATCTCGTGCATCCAGAATTTTGCTTCTGTTACAGGCTAAAACAATACTCATTTACCCATCTCTTGAAAGGAGAGTTGCAATATGAATAAGAATCAGTGTTATTAAACTCAGGCCGAACCGAGCGATCAGACTAGTTCAATCTTAAACTAGACCTATGGTCGGTTCGGTCAACATATCTTATCGGATATGCCACTTAATAGAAATCAGAAACTAGAGAGAAACTAAACTAGAGTGTAATCTGATTTATTGATTTTGAAAAAGTGTACAGTAGCAGTATTTATACCGTTCTGTGACAAAGTGTAAAGGCTTAACAAACTAAGTCAGTTGGCTAACAACCAATTGGTGCCAACTCTAACAACCTCTAGCGAATCTAAAGCCTATCTCTAATATTCCCCCTTACAAACTTGGAGCGGCTCCTGGCAGGCTTCTAAGCGGAGGGATACATGAATGAACCGATTACACATCGGAATGAGAGGGATCCTGAGACTGTGCAGGTATGAGACTATACGGTTGATGATGACTTATATGAATTGATTGGTACTACCTATATTAACAAGATGCATCTTCTTTTCGGGAGTCCATCACTTAAGAACTCCGCAGTTAAGCATGCTTGACTTGGAGCAATTCCGGGATGGGTGACCTCTTGGGAAGTTTTCCCAGGAAGCGTGTGAGTGAGGATAAAGCACGCTGAAAAGACTCGTGTTGGTTTGTGGGGACAGTTGTCAATCCATAGAGCAGCCGGTGATGTTACAATAACCCAAGTGAAACCCTGTCAAATACTCAAAGTCTGTCCCTCAATGTGCAGAATCTGGTTGCTGAAAGTGGCTTGATGAGAGCATCTGCCCATTGATCTTATGAGGGAACATGAGATACAATGAGGCTTTTGTTCAATACTTTCTCACGAACAAAGAAGATATCGAGTTCCATATGTTTGGTGCGGGAGTGCAGAACTGGATTGTGTGCTAAGGAGACAATGCTCAAGTTGTCACATAGAATTTTTGGTATCCGAAAGGAAACTTTCAATTCTGTAAGTAGAGACTGCACCCGAAGTATTTCAGCTGCAAGATTAGCAAGACTACGATATCGGCTTCAGCACTTGATCGTGCTACTAGGGTTTGTTTCTTAGACCACCAGAAGACAAGGTTTGGGCCAAGGTAAACACATGCACCAGAGGTGGAGCGGCGGTCGTCAGGGTCTGATGCCCAATTTGCATTGCAGAAACCAATCAATGACAAAGGCTGATTTGGTGCAGCTGGCTGAATGAGCAGGTCATGGTTAATAGTCCCTTTTAGATAGCGTAGTATTCGGTTTACTGCCTTCCAATATTCCTTAAGTGGTTGAGAAAGGAACTGACATACTTTGTTTACTGAGAAGGAGATTTCAGGTCTGGTAAGAGTTGCATACTGCTGAGCTCTTACTACAAACCGAAACAGAGAAGGATCTTCCACATAATCTGAGCCTATTTTGGAAAGTTTTGCATTAGAGATCATGGGAGTAGAGATAGATTTGGTTCCATGTGCACCTTAGCCAATTAGTCACGAATATACTTTGATTGAGATAGCAACAGGGACCCATTTTGAAGATGTGTAACTTCTATACCCATAAAGTAGTCCAAGTTCCCAAGCTATTTGAGTGCAAATTTCGTATTCAATTGAGTGATCAGGTGCTGAATGTGAGGCAGAGAGTTCCCAGTAACTATTATATCATCCACATACAATAAAAGTAGCAAGTGAACACATGAATGGTGAAGCATAAAGAGGGACAGATCACATTTGCTTAATTGGAAACCACAACTGAGTAAAGCTTGTTTGAGACAATCAAACCAAGCCCGTGGGGCTTGTTTCAACCCATAGAGTGCTTTATTAAGCTTACACACTAAGGATTTGTCACCAACTTCAAATCTCGGGGGTTGGACCATATAAACCTCCTCATTAAGGAACTCATTGAGGAACTCATTGTTCACATCAAGTTGGCGAATAAGCCATTTATTTGTGACAACAAGTTTTAACAACCGGGGAAAAAGTCTCCGAAAAATCACAGCCAGCTTTGTGGTGAAAGCCCTTGGCTACTAGCCGGGCTTTATTCTTATTTATGCTTCCATCCGGGTTCTCTTTAACTCGGAGCACCTACAACCAATAGGGGTCTGATCAGCATGTAGAGAAACAAGAGTCCATATATTATTTTTCAGCAAGGCATTATATTCATCTTGCATGGTAGCAAGCCAATGGGGAGCTGCCAAGACTTGCTTAACTGAGGTAGGTTCCATGTGTGTGAGTAAGAGGGTAGGATGAAGCATATGGAGAATAATCCCTGATTTGGCTCTAGTTTGCATAGGGTGACAGTTTAGAGGATGAACTAGGGGCAAGGGAGAGGGAGATTGTGAGGAGGAAAAGGGAGAAGTAGTTTCATCATTCAGGGACGTTTGAAGGGAATGGTCAGAGGGAGAGGCTGCAGATGAGGATGGGGAAAAATGTGTAGGAGAGGAAGTGGAGGAGGGAAGAACTGCTGTTTGAGGAGACATGCGTGCAAGTGTAGGTGTAGGATTTGAGGCATGAGACAAGAGGGGTGGAATTGATGAGATAGGGGAGATGGACTGGATGGAAGAAGATGTTTTAGGACTGTGAGAAGGAAATAGAGAAGAGTAAGGGAAATGAGACTCATTGAATAGGACATCCTTTGAGATAAAGATTCTACCATCAGAACTTAGACATTTGTAAACTTTATGAGAGAGAGAATATCCTAGGAACACACATTCTTGAGACCTATAGGACATTTATTGGACTGATAAGGACACAAAAATGGAAAGCAAGCACAGCCAAACACCTCCAAAAACTCGTAGTTAGGAGATTTGTTTAGGAGAAGAGAGTAAGGAGATTGATTTTGGAGAGTAGCTGAGGGTAACCTATTGATTAAATAGGCAGCCGTGATGAAAGCATGATCCCAAAATTGAAAGGGAATGCGAGCATGAGCTAGAAGGGCAAGGCCTGTTTCCACAACATGTATGTGCTTGCGTTCAACTAACCCATTTTGATGATGGGTGTGAGGACAAGTGAGACGATGGGTGATGCCTAAATCAGCAAGATACTTAGTGAAGGGGCGAAATTCACCACCCTAGTCACTTTGGACAGATTTTATCTTAGTGGAAAATTATAGTTCTACCATAGAATTGAAGTGTACAAACTGTTGGAGTATGTCAGATTTTGCTTTAAGAGGAAATACCCATGTGAATCGAGTACATGCATCTACAATTGCAAGAAAATATGTGAAACCAGTGGAAGACTTTATAGGCGCAGGGCCCCAAAGATCATAAACAACAAGTTCAAAAGGAACATGATACTTGGTAGAAGAAGTGGGGGCAGGAAGGCGATGTGCCTTCCCCATGCAGCAAGCTGCACAAAAGTCAAGATGGCTTTTGTGAGGCATGCTGATGATGTTCTGTTTTAAGGCCTCTTTGAGAGCATCATGGTGAGAATGCCCTAGGAGAAAATGCCACAAACGATAAGAAGATGAGACATCAGAAACATCAAAAATGGATTTTATTTCATTGATTGAAGAATTACAAGTATTACATGAGGGTTTGTTACATGAATTGTCAAACAGAGAAATGGAATTGCATTGAGCTATACTTTGATTGGCCTTATTGGCATTACAATGGAACGAAGAAGACCTAACTAGTGGAGAAGAGCACGACTCAAATCTGTAAAATCCATTTGCACCCACGGTTCCTCTCAGCAGAATTTAAAGGAAGCCTAAGATTTCACAACACAGTAAGATGAAACTCAAAGAAGGCACAATTATCCTAGGCAAACTTGTTAACACTTATGAGATTTTTAGTAATAGATGGAACTAACAATAAGTTGGTGAGGGTGAGTGTAGTGTGGGGATTAAAAGGAGAGGATATGCATATGGAACCTACAAAGTTAATGGACAAACCTTGGCCGTTACCCATATAAACTTGTTATGAACCTTGCATAGATGTAGAATCTGACAAATTTGCAGCATCTAGAGTCACATGGTGCGTGGCACCTGAGTCTGGGTACCAAAACTGATTATTGAATAGAGGATTAGCACCAGTGAGTAGAGCATGAGCCTGCTGAGGGCGAGGTGGACGAGTGTAGTGATATTGAGAAGGAGGAGGTCTTAAATGCATAGGAGGTGAAGGACGTGGATACGAAGGACCTGGTGGCTGCCAATACCCATATGAAGGACCTGAAGAGTGGTAGTCAGAAGAGGAATTGGAGTTATGATTATAACAGCTGTTGGCATCATGGCCATACTTGCAACAAATATGACATTGAATGGACGAGTGACTGCCAGATCGGCTACCGTGACCTCGAAACCTTCCTCCGAATCTGCCACCATTGAGACTGTAACGCCCTCCCTGGGCATTACATTGGGACACGTGCGAAAAATAAATTAAAAGTAATTTGCTGGTTGTTTTCGGAAAGTTATTTTCTCCTGAGTCAGAAAACTGTGGTATAAAAATTTTCTTCTGCGGATAACTCTTAAATACCTAGATACATACATCTAACAGTAAAATCACATTTATAACAAAGTCACCATGACATACAACTTCCCTCAAAAGTTTCAATTTTAAAGAAAAGAGAAACAAAATTAAACCGAAAACTAAAGTATAATACCACCTTTCAAATACATAACACAACCAAGACTCCTAAGCTGGTCTCTTCTACAAGACATTTATTGAAAAGACCCCCGTGGTCATTCTACGATCAAATAATTCCTCAAACCTCTAGATCTAAGTCTTTGAGTGACTTAGGAAAACTCCTCTGCACCATCCGTATTAGAGTACCGAGGTACAACAGCGAGACCAGAAGAAACCTGATATATTTGTAAGGGTGAGACACTAATATATGGATTTAAACACGATAACCACATGCACAACACAAAACATCAGATAACATGTAAAGTCATATATCATAGAATTCCTGAAAATAGACAGTATTATATCAAGGGGTCTCATACCCGATCAGTCATGGATTTTATAAAAATATGCATGACACTTCAATATTCAGGCTCTAACCTAATCTCATGAGATACTAACTTCATTTTTCGTTTAAGCTGATCAAACTTTTTACATGGATCATTGTCAACGAAAAGAACCCAATGTCCAACACCTTTGTAACTCATTGGTAGATCACTCAGCAGCCAATGGTTATTGCGCATAAATTTTGACATCTTAATTGTCATTACGATAAATGGGAAACTTCTTTCCACGCATTGACAGATCACTCAGCAACCAATGGTTATCGTAGTTCATGGGCGTATTTCCCCGAAATTCATTGGCCAACACATGACTCAATAATTTCTAACTGGGCAACATGGCACGTCTGCCAAACAAATGCATGTAAAAATCATTTTATTCTCAAAATTTATCTGTGTGTACTTTATTTCCTTGTCGAAGCTCAAAAGCTAACAACTATTCATAAAACCTTTGACTTTAAGATTGTTCAACATCAACACGGGACACGAAGTCCGAGTGCTCAATCACAATGCCCTAAACCGATGCATCAGTCTTAGGCTTGTGGTCATAGAAAACAACATTCACCATTAATAACGTTTATCGCAACGTGATTAGGACACACAGTCCACAACAACGTGATTAGGACACATAGTCCACAACCACGTGACACGGATCAAAGATCTACGTGTAAATTACAGAACACTAGTATTCCGACGTCTCGTATACTAGATTCACTTTCCAACGTATTTATTCTTTTTCGTTCAGTAAAACATAAATACAAATTGAAACTTCAGCAACTTATCCAAGCTTGCTGAAATATTTGCAAAAATAGGTTTTTCCCAAAATTTCTTTTCATTGGAAATTCATTTGTAAAATACTTAGTTATAAAGAAACCAATTTTCCTTTGAAATCCTTCTTTTTCTTCCAAACCATCTTTAGAATATTATTAAAATCCTTTCAAATCCCTTTCTAAAATATTGCCAACCATTCCTAAAAGTTCTCCTTCACCAAAACATACTTTAAAAATTGTTTCCACTTATACTAAAATCTTCACAAGAAAAGGTTTTTCCTCTAGCTCTAAAATATTTTAACACTTAGTTCTTAAAATGATTTTTCACTCCACTCTTGAAAATGATAACATACTAAAATGTATTCCTTTCTCAATTCCATTCTTATTCATCTTCTTTCATTAAAAGAAATTGACACATAAATGTCTTAAAATAACTTTTCATCTACATTTTTGAAAAAGATAACGTACTGAAATATTTTTACGATTTCATCCTTGTAACTATCCATTACTTTCTCTTTTATCAAAAGAAAATCATTAACTAAATATTATCATTGTCAAAATTCCTCATAAGGCTTCTTAAGGCTTTTATCTCAATAATTGATTATGCACTAATGAATGTCAGGCTTCTCAGACCACAATCCACAACAATGTAATTTTCACATTAACATCATTTCAAATAATACAGTTCATGCCATATCTCAAAGCTATAACACATTTCTACAATTAAATCATCAAGCTCAGATATGTAAACCAGACAATTTTAACCACATCAGATAAACTCAGGAAATCACAATAAAACTCAAAACAACTCAACAAAACACAAATAATAACATATAGCTATCGGGAGAAAATCCCTCAGGTAAGCTCCCCTTACTTGATTCCAAAGCAAACAAAGTCTTTCGTTCTTTGTTGAGTGCTACGATCTTCCTCGTCTTGCTTTGCGACGGAAGTCTAAAGATTCCAACACACAACACAAGTTAAAAATAACCAAAACATCTCATTTACCTAAGGTCTAGGTTCGGCCATGAAGATAAAATAGGGTTTGAAATATCTAACTTTTACTAACTCATGGATTAATGATCCTTAAGTATTAGAGATTCAATAACAATGATCATTTAACAAGGATTGAACAAAAATCCCACTAAGTTTAGACACTTAGGGTTTCGGCCATGAGGTGTAGAATAGGCTAGAAATTTTCAAGCTCTTGGATTTAACAACTAAAGGTACAAAAGAGTTCAAATCAATGACCATTAGACAAAGATTGAACAAAACTCCTCTAAGCCACAAGCTTAGGGTTTCGGCCCACACAGATAAAATAGGCTAGAGATTGTCAAACTTCTCAAGTTTTTAGATTTGATAACAAAAGGTAGTAAAGAGCTTAAATCAATGATCATATTTCAAAAATTGAAACAAAACTTTCTTGCTCCCTGACTACATAGGTTCGGCCTCCTTAGGAAAATAGGGAAGGAAATTTTTGTTTGAGGCAAGCTCTTAGATAGTGAATATAGAAATCATTAGGAGTTCATAGAAATTGGTTTCAACTCAAAAGGATTTTTCTACCATTTTCTAGAGATTTTTGAAGTTTCTAGAACTAAGAATAAAAAATGAGTGAATATGGCATAACTCTCAAAATGAATGAAAAGGAAGACTTAGATGAGTAAGGGTATAGAGAATTACCCTTGAAACTTGAAGAAAATGATGAGAATGATGAGTTGCTTGAAGAAATCAATGGAGTTTGAAGTGAAGGAAATATGCTTAAGTGAGTGTAAAGTGTGAAAATGAAAGAAAAAAGTGTTTATATAGAGGGAGAGGGAGAGTGAGCCGTGAGGAGGGAGGAAGAGTGAGGACATGGGCTCCAAGTTTGGTTAAGGTGTGTTTGGTTGGAGAAAGTGAGAGAAAATGGGTTTTTAGGATTAAAATATGATATTTTCAAAAGGTGTAATGATGGTTTCTTTAGGATGTGACATTTGACTCACATCAACATGTCACTCCTTTTCCAACATGTCACATTAGTCATCTCAGCTCCCCATCCTGCTCCGTTGTGCACCCGATTACCGTTTTCGATCGTAACTTTCGTAGATTTTGCCTGAATAAAATATTATATTTTATTTCCGAACGAAAATTTTCAAGAATAATCAAATCCATTGGAAACATGCCAAAAACACTAACCGTTTCATTCACGGGTCAAAATTAGGTTTTCTGCTCAGTAAACTTGTACCGGCAGTGAAAACGCAGACCGGCTTTCGTCTGAATTTTCAACCTAAAATTTAACCGTGACTTCCTACGGTAAGAAAACACAAGAAAATGATTTTATTTTATTTAAAACCATTCTCTGGATTTTACAAAAAATAAATATATATACACATGTATTTACTGCTACAGAAAGACATAAATTGGGGCGTTACAGAGACCGCAACAAAAACCATTTCCTTGGTAACCATTTCCTTCATTCCCATAGTTGCTGGAATTACAAGCAATAGTGTGCGAAACACCTTTAGGAAACGCATTAATCTGAGAATTAGGATTAGAAAATTTATATGATGTGGAACCTTGGGAAGAAGCTTGAGTGAGGTTTACTGAAACAAGTTCAGGAAGAATAGACTTCTTATTCTTTTCTAACCGTGCTTCATGAACTAAGAGAAGTTATTCAAGCTCGTCAAGGGAACACAATTCTGATATACTATTCACCACCGCAACAACCGAATCGAACTCCTCTGGTAATGCTTCAAGTGTGATTTTAAGAAGGTTCCAATGCGGAATCGGATCACTGAGGGAGAGAAGTGAATCCGAAATCGCACGAACCCTAAGAATAAATTCATCAACCTTGCGATCACCTTTGGTGAGTGATCGTAGCTCGAATCTCAATTGGCCAGCCTTGGTACTGAGAAGACTATGGAAGTGCTTATGAACTTCAGATCTGCCATAAGTATGTGCAATCGACAACTCTAGATAGGAGCGATTCAGAAATGAAGAGAGAAGCCACATCGCAATCAATGCGTCTTGTTGTTCCTATATTGAGGATTCACAATCTCAGAGTCACGATCGGAATCAGAAAGGAATCACAGAGGAATGAGAGGAGCAGTGACGAATTTCTTGAGTTTGTGGCCTTGAATCACTCCTTCAACCTGTTGCTTCCATTGACGAAAATTCTTCTCGTCAAGTTTAATCGAGATTGGCTGAGAAAAGGTGAATTGAGAATTGCTAGGGTTTTGGAAAAGGCCTTGGGAAGCCATGGATTCAGGATCTTGAAGCTCCTGATACCTTAATAGAAATCAGAAACTGGAGAGAGAACTAGAGAGAAACTAAGCTAGAGTGTAATATTATTTCATTGATTATGAAGAAGTGTACAGTAGCAATATTTATACTGCTTTGTTACAAAGTTTAAAGGCTTAACAAACTAATTGGATCAGTTGGCTAACAACCAATTGGCACCAACACTAACAACGTCTAGTGAATCTCAAGCCTATCTCTAATACCACTAAGTTTGTGCTGATGTCATCAAACCATGGTCGAAGTGGCTGAATTGGGTGGCTCGACTCGTGTTCCAACCATACATGGGTTCCCATGCACGCCTACTGCTCTTCCCAACTACCTCGCGATGTCTAATGTGCACCTGGCACACTAACATGCACTTGTTGCACTGTCCACACATGCTATACCACAGAAAATTAGCACCCAAAAAATGTGTAAGGTGCTGAGAAATATAGCTAGTAGAAACAGTGAAAGAAAAGAAACTCTCCTTTGGAGGAGAGAAGACCTCCTAACAAAAGAAAACAAATCCCTTAATATCTTTCTTCTTGCCTTCATTCTCATTCATTTCCAAAATTACATATAGGCATCTAAGTTAACAAATTGCCAACGTGACATAGGGCCCGTTTGGATGAGCTTTTTAAAAAAAGACTTTTATGATGTAGAAGTTATTATCAGAAATAGAAGCTATTTTGCGTTTGGATGCGATGATCGAGATGCGCTTTTAAATCATAAAAGGCATTTGGATGCAACTATGTAAAAGCACTTTTAACTGATTAAAATTACTCAAAAAGGCATTCAGAAGCACTTTTTTTATATGTTGTTTTATAAATTTTGAAAATTTTAACTATGTTCTAAATTAAATTGAAAATTTTGAAATAAAATTTTATTGAAACTTGTGTAACATATTATGAAAGCTAAATTAATTTTTTTTTCTTCAAAAGTTTCATTGTTTAAAAAAAGTTACAAAATTGTTAAATAAAAGTTTCATATGTTTCTATGAAAGTTAGCACCATATTAAAATTCAATCCCATATTAAATTTACATTTCAATAATAATTGCTATGGTGTCAAATGTTTGACACACATACACATATATCATAATTGCCACACTATAGAGGAAAAAAAAAATCAACGCACCAACATTTGCAAGTTATAAGCTAGAATAAAATTTGATGTTTGAAATAGACCTGTGAACAAAAAATATAAAATAAATAGTACCAAAATTGTATAAAATAAAATAGCCCTAAAGAATGATAAATTAATAGTTCTCTACACTTCATTCTTATAAGTTCTAACAATGCACATGATTATGTAATTGATTTCTAATAACATCTCTTGTTTTTTCCATCACTCTAGTGGATTATGGAGTTGGCCCTTCCTATTCATTTTCTTCTTCATCGTCTTCACCTTCGGAATCATCAATGTTCTCAAACTCTTTAAGAATATCTATATCGGAATCCATTCTTCTTATATAATTATGGAGAGTAAAGCATGACCATATGATGGCAAACTGAGTTTCAAGCTTAAATAATCTCCATGGATTTTAGTACCTTCCACCTTGTTTTGCAGACCCCAAATATTCTTTCAATCACACACCTCAAACTTGAATAATAAAAGTTAAACACCTCATTTTGTGATCTGAAAGCGGGGGCTTACCTGAATTGAGCAAGATGATACCTTGTGTTTCTATATGGTCCTAAGAATCCTTTCGATGTAGGATATCTAGAGGTGGTATTTTCCTACAGGTGTAAGAGGAAATTGTAATTCTGGTTTCCGAAGGGTATCCAGGAAGATTCTTGAGTCATATGCTGAAACTTCCCAACCTATTAATGCAAATGTAAAGCACATATTAAAATCACATGCAGCAAGAACATTTATGGTTGTTATACCTTTCCTTCCAGTGAAAGGTGTCTTTTTATCAGCAGGAACATGAATAGCAATATGAGTGCAATCTATAGCCTCTATGCAATCCTTAAAGTATGGTCAATACTGAGCATCATCCTTAATAAATTCTGGAGCATCTCTAAATTGATGATCAATAGGTTTAATAACTTGAGTTCCTAAATTTTTGATAGATTTCAATACAAGATATAACTGCCTCCATATTGTTTCTCCAAAATGTTGAAATCTCTCTTTAGCATCCCTGTAAGAAGCTCCATGACCAATCATATACAAAAATATAACAACAGCCTCATCTAAGCCATGTGATGTTGGTTTCAATCCAAGCTTCTCTGTCAAGTCTCTCACCAATGTCATAAAGATGATCTTTCTCATCCGAAATTGCTCAAAAAATCGATTGTCATTTCCTTTTTTCAGTTCTTCCACCCACATATTTCTTGTTAGAATTGATGTTATTTTTTCACGTTTACACACATATTGCAAGTTATAATTTACAACACCAATGGCGGCTAACAATCCTGCAATTTTTAATCGCTTCACAATCATACTCCATGAAGAATTTTCATTTTCAATACTTTCATTATCAGAGGTGCCCAAAATGTCAGACATCCTGTACAATATAACATAAATTAAATCAATAATCAATCATATCTCAACCACAACAAAAGGCAAAATACAACTTCAAGTTCAACATAAAATAAAAATTCAGCATCAAAGTCCTATTGGAGCTTAATCACTTGTAGTGTTTCACATCTTCCAACATAAACATGACCGACCATGCAAGAACATGTTCAGGTGAATCTTCTAGGAGACTAACAAATGTCTCTATTTTTTCATTCAAGAAAATTCGTGTGGCCAACAAGTATTGAGAGTTGCCCTTCTCTATGACTGCCATATCTTTTAGCAAAGTGAGACATCACCTAATACTACAACAATCTTTTGATTTCATTATCGCTGGTGTTTCTGATACTTGATCAATACTATCAAGGATACGATTAAGCGGTTGTTGTATTTGTTGACCCAACCCACTTCTTTTATCTTCTTTCTTCCTTTTCTTCCTTGTGTTCTTAACACTTTTTTGCTCACCTGGTCCCTCAATAATGTTATCAACATATTGTTCGCCAGTATCTTCTTCACACTCCACAACAGGGACTCCATTAAGACTCTCATCTTGGCCATTTGTCGATGAAAGATCTTTGTCTCGACTAAGGAATCAAACAAGGATTAAGCGTGTGTGATGGCTTAATCTTGTTTGTTAAAGGCTAGTGAGCCGGTATACCAAGTTTGAAGTCAACCGGACGAGGCTGATGCTGAAGCCAGCGCTCAGCGCAGGGAATTGTCGCTCAGCGCCAGCGCTGTTACCTAACCCCACTATTTCTTCTTTTCCATTCACCTTGCATGCAAATTCTTCATTGGAACCACGAACCAGAATTGAGCTATAGAGAAGGGAGAGCTTTTTAGTAAGAGAAACCTCAGTTTTCGAGAGATTCGTTCATCTGTTTTCGATTCCGACTTCGGATACGCATTCAGGGCGACGAGCACGTCAAGTACATACCTTGCATTTGTCAAACAATGGAGGTAATGCTCGAGTCCCTAACTCGTCCACACGTCGACATTGTCATTTACTTTGTTTTGTGAATCTTGCTTCGATTCTGGCTTTGTCTGTGAAACTGTTGCAAGATTAGGGTTATGACATTGTCGGGACTCTGACCATGTGTACAGACGAATTTCGAAGCACCGAGGCGTTCGTCACTAAGGAGGCAGCAACTGTTTTAAGAGGGGATGCACGGATTTTGAGGCGTGGATGCTATGTTACGATTGTCTAAGGTGGGGAGAAAGTATCTGACACGCCGGGGAGGCAAACGTAGTATTGTATATTATGTTGTATGCGTAGGGTACCCCAGACCCTACTAGTTGTCGAGTAGCTTGCGATAATTAAATCCCTATTGAAACTGATTTTTAAAGCTGTATACGGGATTTAGTTACGGAACACTTATCGATGTTAGGACTACTTTATTGTTTTAAGTGCATATGCTGAGGTTGTCTGTTTTGCAGTTTATTGTTGTTGATGGTTTTGCTACTGGTTGACGTGTACTGGTTGTTATATATGCATGATGATGTTTGATGCCATGATGTTATTTAATTATGTTAAGTTATTATTGATGTTGAGGATGATGATATTATGATGTTGGCGTTGATGCCATTGAGGTTATCTGGATTGTCTGTTTGTGCTGTTGGAAACCTAGTTGACACCTGAGGGTATGCTATCAAGTTGATGATGAGAATGGATTCTGAAAGCTGTATATGGGTACCGAGTTGAGATTGTGGAGTTGAGTTAATGATGAGAATGGCTTCAGAAAGCGGTATATAGGTACCGAGTTGAGATTGTGGATGTCGAGTGCATTGTAATACGTGTAAGTGAGTAACGGTACTGGTATCAACTTAGGTTATGTTGCATTGCATATTTTCCAATTGGCGAGCAGTGTGACTGGGAGTCATGCGAGGTTGGTGTACCCGGGTGCGGGTACCGAATGTGAGCGGGACGGTTCAGGGAACCATGGGGATGTAGCCGGGTTCGGATTGACCGACAGTGGCCAATGGTTTGCACCCATTGTGTCGTGGTCTCCGCTGGTACTCGACTACCTCGATATCTAGGCCCGAAGTGTTCCAGTCTATGGTGGACGTTCCGAGTAGACCAAGATACCCTTATTGAAGTTGAGCTCATAGGGGGAAGCACCCTTATTGGTGACAGCAAGCGGAACTGTTACCAGGACAAACCAGCTGACATTCTTAGGGCGACGGATAGGCCTGAGAGAGAGAAAGAGAATGTCCGGGGGATCGGTATCCCTAGTGTGAGAGATCGACTAACATGCATAGGAGTGATTCGGGAGATGTTTGCTGCAAGTGTTGACTATTGTTTGATAGTATGCTTTACTATGTTTTCTCCATCCATGTTTTTATGGTAGTGTCGATATTCTTATCTCTCTTATTCTTCTTTTTCTTCCTCTTTCTATGTATGTATCGATCCGTCAGGTGAGCAGTAGTCGTACGCCGATAGCGATCGGACCGGAGCAGCATCAAATGCACTACCTGTAGATGGTTCCGCTGAAGGTCTAGACCCTAGGGGACATTGAGATCGTATATCATGTCGATCGTGGGTGGCAGGTCGACCACTCACAGTTCTTCATGTGTTACGTCGGCCTGATCAACATCTATGTTCGTCTCGGAGGAGGACCTGATTTCACTATGCTCGGTTCTTATCGGATCTCTCAGCGACTGACCTTCATAGAGATGTGGTATCCACCACGTCAGCGCAAGTTCCCGGATGACAGGGGAACAGCAGGGAGCAGTTCGTGGTTCAGGATAGAGTTGGTAGAGTCTACTAGAGGTAGGAGGAGGAGTACGCAGACGTTGCACAACTATCATCGCCGTAGGATTGTTTTAAGCAGCGACGAGTCTGCGTCGGAGCCCCAGATTCATACCAAGGATGCCAGAGATTATCGTTGTGCCTTTGTCGAGGGTGAGGGTAGTTCCAGATGCCCATATCATATGTGATATGGTTCGTCGGTAGCGTCTGCTAGGGAGAGCCTGTGTGAGCATAGTCATCTTTTGATCTTTTGATGTATTTTGTGAGAGGCGGGCGTGTAGATGCTGTCTGTTTTAGGTTTTTATATGTCTTTCTCTGTGACCAGTTACTGTTTCTTTACCCGGTTTGTATAGACGGTAGGCTTCCGATCCCTCTATTGGGATATGGTACTGTTGGAGACATGATGTATATACTATGTACATATCTAATGTTTTATCTTTCTTCCACTGTGTATGTTTAAATGGTTTTAATTTTATTGCTTCCACAAACTTATAATATTTTCGAATGTATATCCGCACCAACGCTAATAAAACAGATTAAGGCTTAGTTAATTAGGATTGTTCTTTAATGGGACGTTGGGGCATCTCATGCAGTATACACTTGATGAAATCACCTATATGAGTGTGGAATGGGGCCACTCTTATGAAATTTTGGCATAATTTCTAGAGCACTCATGAATAACCAGGTATGCGCATGGCCTATAGGTGCTAAACAGCATGACATCAAGATCTCTAGGGGTGTAATGTGATTGGTAGGTTTCCTACTCACATAAAGTGTATTGGTTCATAGAAGTTTTAAACTTCACCGATACATTGTAGGTAATCAGCTTATCAGTCTAAGGTCTGGTTCATAGTCCAAGAGACACCAGGTCCGAAACATTTACTCATGATGTTTCCTAACTCAGAATTTTATCTTCAAATTTTTGAAATATGTGGGGGATTGTTGTATATTCAATTTTTTTCAAAAATTTAATTTTGAATTTAAAAGTATTTAAATTTCGAAACCGCCTCATTAATAATTTTAATTTCCTTTGATTGTTTTCACCTGAATTGCCTTTCAAATTATCCCATGTACAATATATAAAATTTAATTCATTAATTTGATATAATCAATTTGCCTTTTAAAACAAATATTTAATGTGATTGGTGAGTGCATTTGGCAACGTGCACTTTTATTTTGGAAGGGATATAAAGGATTTATGTTAATGCACTATTTGAAAGCAATTCTAATGGCCATTTAATGGCTATAGTTTTGTTGTTCGTTGGCCAACGTGCCACATATGCTTTGAATGAAAAATATTTTGCCATTAGCTTCTTTACCAGGCCTTTGAACGGGAAAAGGAAAGGCACAAGCTGCTCAATGTAGTATATATGTGTAATAAAAGTTCTTTTGCATGTGCGTTGAAAATAGAATTTTGAGTGATTCCAAATTCTGAGTGATATCTAATCTTGCTGTTCTATTTCTGGTCTTTGCGCCAGAAGAGCCTGTTATATCCTGGGAGCACTTTCGCAATTTGAGATTATTATTTTGTGAGCGAAATAATCCTTAAGGACAGTGTCCTTTGAACACGTCTCAGGCTTTTTCTTGTAATCAACATTGTTATTTTATTAATATTATTCAACATATATTACATCTGCAAGTAATAGAAACAAGAACTGAAGAGAAAGAAGAGATTACACAAGAGTAAATTTTGCTGAATTTCATTTCTAAGCTTTTCATTACACAATGCCCATATATATAGGGTTTGTTACAAAGTGTGCAGTTAGTTCTTCTATAACTGACTCTAATAGAAATACAAATGAGATACTATTCTTATACACCGTATTATACACATTGAGCAAGATCAATCAGTATAACATATATTCATATGAATTAAATAACTGCATCGATTGGAAAACCTTCACCTCAATTGTGAAAATACATGATTTTTTTCCCAATGCCTTTTGGTTTTCGAAGAACTATATCTTATTAATAAGTATCATGGAAAATATCATACCAGTCTATGTAGTATTTGGCAACATGTGTGTGTGCTTCTGTAGTACTAAGGTAAAGTACCAAGATATTTGTTATCTTCTGCACAACGAACTGTATCTAATAATACTAATATATTAATAGATAACCAACTGAGGTTGGCGTGAGTGGTTAAAGGCCTCTCGCCCCTTAACCAAAGTCTTGGGTTTGAGCCTTGGGTATGGAAAAAACCTTAGCTAGGAAGGATACCACCCATCGAGGTGCCGAACAAACTCTCACGGGAGATTAGTCCCCGTCTCAGGTTGGCACTGGGATACTCCTCGAAGTAAATCGAAAAAATATACTCAATAGATATAATTTAGCACGAGTTACTTAAGAATTAGTTCTTTATAATTTCTTAAACAAAAATTCAGTTTGCTAAAGGCTCGATTTATTTAACTAATTTGGAGATTTGTCTTGTATGCCCTTATGGAAGCGATTTATTTGATGAACTAAATGGGAGAAAACTGTCTTTCCCTAGGATATAAAGAAGTAGGAAAAGTATCCATTTCCTCTTGCTGTCTAGCATAACCTTGAAGGATATCTACCTTACTAGCTAAAGGATAAATTGAAAATGCTATATTTGCATAACCTGACAGTTACAGTGACAAATGTCGAAGTAGGGGGCACAAAAATCAGAATTTAGATTATGCATCTTAATTTCCCCAAAAATGACGTAGCTGCATTGCTTTGATAATCATATTTTGTGATGTGTGATAGAAGATGTAATCATGTAAACCCTCGCTGATGGTATTGATTTTATCAATTTATCTATTCTTGATTAACTGTATTTTTTGTCATTACGTACTTAAGGTAAAAACAGGTATTATAGGAAACTAATGCTAAGCCAATATGGCCTGTTTCAAGTGGCCGGCCATCAAAAGCTGATATCCCTAGATGCAGTCACTGTGGTGGACCTTTATGTTGTGAATTTTAGGTAGTTATTTGATAATTCAGTGGTTGAAGCTCCATTTCGCTATGCATGTTCTTCTATTCCTTTCTTGTTTCCTTTAGTTACACATTTTATGATGTTGAGATAATGCCAGATTTTGCCATAGTTGCTGTATTACTTCGGCGTAGACAAAGAAGCAGACTCTTTGGATTGGGCTTCAATTGTCGTGTATACATGTGAAGCCTCTTGCGAGGCAGGTTTGGCTTACAAAGACAAATATGCTTGGGTTCAACTTTATTCACCTTCTATTTACACTACGTCAGATTTGAGATTTAATAACGCACACTTAATAGCGGTCCGCACTCTGAAAAAATGTATGGAAGTGTTTAATAGCGATGACCAATAGAAATGTTACTAAATTATAAATCTTTAATAGCAGTTCACCTAGAAAATGCTATCTTTGCCCAATAAATAGCGTTTATTTGGGCAAACACTATGGAAGAGGTAACAATTATAGCGCTTGAGTGGAAAAACGCCGTCGTTTCCTCGAATTAATACTATACTTTTTAGGTGACTAACTCTCTACCCGTAGTCATTGGGCAGTGGCACAATTCACGGAATTGATGGAAGTATAATAAACTCTTTGCATAGAAAACCCGATATTCAATATTCAATGCATAGAAAACTATCCATAATCAATTCCGCCATAATAGCAATTGAATAAACACTCCTAAAGCCTAAGCCAATTTCTCTTATAAATAATCCTCCTCTGTTTTCTTATCCCACATTTCAAATCTTATAAAATCTCCTCATGTATTCTTCTCCATGTTCTTATCATTCCAGAAGAGGCCTGCACTCTCATATCTTTTTGTCGTGTGTCATGACTAATGTCCAGATGAGGCCTTTAAGAAGGCCAATCATAAATATCATGATAGACGACAAGAAGATATGTGAATGTTATCGCCTCTCCCAAATGCGTAACGAGATGAGATGTCTGGGCACCCAAAGTACTGATCTAACTCTATGAGGATTATCAATAAGGTGCCTTTCAAGCAATAAATCTTTTTTTTTTTTTGCATGACAGACGACAAAAAGATGAGAGTAGGCCATTAAATGCCCACACGAGATGAGCAGCGAGGGCACCCCAGTGGAGGAGTGGAGCTTGCTTCTTGTCACTAACTTATTCTTGTTTCTCCCAAATGTCGACAAACTTAAGGTGCTAGATTGAACAGAAGGGAGGGATGGAGGGTTTTTGCATGATAGATGACAAAACGATATGAGAGTGGGCCATTAAATGTCCATATGAACTGAGGAATGGAGGGCGCCTGGTGACCCTATATGTAGATGTAGACACAAAAGGCTCCTCAAACTCCATTATGTTTTCTCCGTAGCTTGCCATCAACATGTTGAGAAGAATATCCAAAAATATTGTATTCAATTTTTTATTGTGACCGTAAAGTGTAAACTCAAAATATGTATATTTGAAGTGAAATAAAATAGAAATTAAATATTCTTTGAAGTTCAATCCTTATCCGTTTAATAATTTTTTATTGTCATCACTCTGAAGTGAGAACTAAAAAACAATTTTTTAACATGTGAAAATGTAAAGAAAAATATCCTTATTTTTTCTCAACTTCTAATTGCATTAAAATTTTAAAAGAATGAAAAAAATATCATTGAATTTTTTTTAATAGCGCTTATTTTCCTTTAGGAAGTGTTATTAAAAACCTGAGGAACTCAAAGACGTGAAAAACATAATGTTTGGCTTGAATTAGAAATTTAAAGGAATGAAAATTATTTATTTAAAAAATGAAAGAAAATGTTTTATATAGCGCTTATATGAGAAAATTCTATTAAAAGCTCAATCATGAATAGCGTGTCATTTTGAAACCGCTATTAAATAGATATTATAGTAGCGCTTATTTGAAAAAGCGTTATCATTTGCCTATTTTAAAATTGAAACCTTTCTCTATGACCATACTCTCACACTTCAAATTTTAAATTACTTTTAAGTTTGTCATACAATTTTTGTTACTTTAAATTACTTTTAAGTTTGTCATACAATTTTTGTTACTTTCATTTGGTTCTTGTCATTTTCTATTATAGCTTAATGCTAAATAGTTTTAACTTCTTACTTAAAATTTTGAAGTTAGTCATACACTTTTCATAACTGTTAAGTTTGTCAATGCATTCGATGTTTCATTACTTGTAGATATTGAGAGTTAAAGTTAATTAGATAGTGTTCGTGATAGCTAATATATATAGAACAACAAAAAATGCATTGAAAATATAGCTATTTCATTAATAATAAATAAAAATTAACTTATACAAAAATAGCCCTCACTACCCTCTTCTCCTTGTTTCCCTATGATATTCCAAGTTTTGTCTGGCCTGATGCGTAGGTTGGTGCTTGGGGTAGGCCTCTCTAAACTCACCTCTTCTTTTAATTGAATCTCCTCCATGTCAGATTCAAATGGAGACAGTGGTGAGGCAGGCTCTGGATACATAGATTCAGAAGAAGATTCTATCACGAGAGGAGCTGGTTAAATACCCTTGCCCCTAAGGAAGACAATGTCGAGGGAATTAGGCTACTGTGAGGTTGCTTCATGCCAATAGGCATTATGATGTGCAAATAACTTAATAAAGAGCATTCCATAGGGGATGCTTCCATTATTCCTTCCAAGATGCTATTCTAGATATTCTATGATGAGGAATGGAAGGTTGATTTTGGAGTAGGTGAGGAGGTGATAGACCACAATTATTTCAACCTTTGATAGAGTGGAGGAGTGCCAACTTTCATTCTCTGTGAGGGGAAGAATGAAATGGCGGCAAAACTCGAGCAAGAATTTAGCCTTGTTGGTCAGCCGAGAGGTCCCATTCTTCTTCTGACCAGCGTTGTCCCCAAACAATTTCTGATATACCTTCTTCAGTGAAAGGCTAGGGTTTTCAAATATCCAGTCCAGACTTATGAAACTCTCCAGACCTTGTTTGGAGCTTCAATTAATTCAGCAACAATGGTATGCGTGATAGTCACTGGTACACCACACCTATGTGCCCAGTGATGGATTTGTCATCGTTGATATAAACATTTGACCAGAATTCCATGATTTCTACAGTAGGGATGAGTCTATAGAGGTTGAAGTACTCAGTCCATCCACTAGTGCAAAATATGCTTCTAACATCGGGGTTTTAACATCGGTTTACTGAAAACTGATGTGGAAAAGGAGGCGGTGGCATTTTTGAAATTAAATTGAAGACTTTTAACATCGGTTCTAAAATAAACCGATGTTATAAACATTTTAACATTGGTTTTGTATAAACCCGACATTGAAAATTGAACCAAAAATAAAATTTTTAAAATGCGTATAACCGATGTGAAAAGTTTTATGTTTTAACATCGGTTTTTTATAAACCGATGTGGAAAACCGATTAAAAAAATTTGGGGAAAATACTATTATAAATTTTAACATCGGTTTTCTGAAAAAACCGATGTGGAAAAGTTTTAACATCAGTTGGTTTCCGAAACCGATGTGGAAAAGTAAGAAACAACATCGGTTTTTATATTAACCGATGTGTAAATTCTATCTGCTTTCTATTCCTTCCCTCCCTTCTTCCAAAACCATCTCACCCGCGCCTTTCTCTTCTCTTCCAAGACCTAAACCCTCGCCGTCATCTGCTGAATGCCAAGTGCATGTGGGAACGCCAAGACCTAAACCCTTACAACCTCCACCTCCATATACTTTCCTTCACCCTTTCATTCAAGGTTCTCTTCACGGCATTCCCTTACTCTCTTTCTCACTCTGTTCTCACTCTCCCCGCGCCATTTTCATTGCCATCGTCACTGTGATCTTCACGACATTCCAGTCGTCGTAGTGGGATTCTTCCCCTTTCTCCCATCCGCGAGCCACCACCACTGTCGTGCTGGCCTCTGCCTCGCTCAATGCCCACCGCCTCGCTCCCTGCCACCTGCGTCTTTCAGGTACCTAACACTCACTTTTCATGTTTTGGTTGGTTCATAGATGTTAACAACTTTCCATCTAGCAATATTACTTAGGAGGAAGAGCTGGAATTTTCATCTTTGTGTTCTGTATTTTGAGGGCAATGTTTGAAGCATGATCTTTTTGCATAATGGGTATTTCACAAAAGCCGTTAAACCTGTTTGTGTATGATCAGGTCAGCTTGTTTGAGATTTACTCATTTGAAAGAAATTAATATGTCAGGATCATGTGCTTGAATGTATTCTACATTGTCATGGTTTATAAAAAGTGATAGAATAATGGATGAAATAAATTAGAGAACCTGCTATGCTTCTCATTCATTTTGTTTGCGAGATTCATGTATGTGCATTTGTTAATGAACCTGTATTCGTATGACCCTTAACAATATGTTTAAACCCGGTTCCCTTGTGATAATTATCAATCCTAGTTGATTAGTTGTTGAAATGGTGGAAAAATGGTTGTGTTGATATGCTGTCTAGTCCCTTTTAAATGAAAAGGCCTTATCCCCAAGGTGTTTGATTTACTTGTATGAAAAATGATTTACACTAAAACCTGATTTTGGTTTTTGTTTTCTCAAGTGTATAAGGATGGACAAATTAACCTGTGTATGATTCAACAAGTTATGAATTTCATAGTGTTGTTGAATGAACGCACTGTGTAGTGGTTTGGATGAATTTCATAGTGTTATTACAATGCGAACCTGAACATCTCATTTAATATTTGTGAATTGAAGCTAGTATAAAGATAAAAAAGAACCTGAACAGGTTTCTTTTTAACCCTGTGATTTTTTGCTTTTTGCAAATCCACTCCCTCAGGCTAATTTTCCTCATTTAATTCGAAACATAGCTTATGCTTTCAAAATAGGTTTCTATTTTCTAAATATTTCTAAGAATCATATCTATTTTCTTTCTTTCAGGGTTTCTTGATTATTTGAAACTTAGGACTTCGTTTCCACACTTGTTGTGTTTGTTCCCACACCCGGTAAACTTTCTCATCTCTATTTTTCTAGTTTGATTTTGTTTGTTTTAACTTGGGGATTGGAGTGTTTTATTACTTTTTTAGTGTTAATTAATTAGTAAAGCCTTAGTTTCCCATTTGAGATGCAATATTAATGAGCACACGTGTACGTGCTTAAGGTACAGCTCATTATATTGGATCTTGAATTGTCCAAGTTGGACAGTTTGGGAAAAAGCTTTTTCTTCATTCAGTTAAAATAGTTATTTATTGATTCTCATGTTATTTACTTGATGAAAGTTCGGATTGATACATTTCCTTTCGTTCTCCGGGTGCATACTTTATCATGGTGGATGTCATCGCGTTCAAGTCGTGTACGTCAGAGACCGAAGGGAAATACTGCCGAAATTTCGTCGAGTATGAGCATGAGAGTTAAGGACTAACTGTTAACCGAATGTTTAAAAAGTTTCTTCTCAAATGGGATAGGGCCATACCCTATCATAAGAAGTAGTTGATGAAGATGTTGGACTAAGTATGAAGTTAATGTTTTAGTCATGGATCGCGGTTGGATGAATGCTAGACGGACAAGTGATGAGTATTGTCCTTGTGTTAACAAATGCTCCTTGTGTTAACTGTTTGAATGAGAGACGACTAGAAGCTGACGAGATACGGGATCATCTTATTTGTGAGGAGATTTGCAAGAGTTATACAATATGGATATGTCATGGTGAATCGTTAGACAGGCCAAGGGTGTCGGATAGAGAGGAAGTTGATGACGTAGATATGGACGATGGACTAGAGGACATGATCCGTGATATTGGGCAAGAGTCCTTTCGGCGAGCACATGTGTATGATACTTTGTGCAGTGATGCGGAAGTGGCTTTGTATCTGGGGTGCACTAATTTCACACGGTTGTCAGCGGTGTTAAGATTGTTCAATGTGAAGGCGAGAAATGGGTGGAGCGATAAAAGCTTTACCGAATTGCTTGAGTTGTTGAAAGACATGCTTCCAGAAGGTAACACATTACCATCCCGAAACTATGAGGCGAAGAAGATATTGTGTCCGATGGGTATGGAGTATAAGAAAATACACGCTTGCTCCAATAATTGCATATTGTACAGGAAAGAGTTTGAAGAGATGCACGAGTGCCCCAGGTGTGGGGTATCACGCTACAAAGTGAAGGATGGTGATTCTAGTTGTGATGCGGTCACCAAGGGTCCTCCTGCGAAGGTGTTATGGTATCTTCCAGTAATTCCGTGGTTCAAGCGATTGTTTGCTAATGAAAAGGATGCAAAGAATATTAGATGGCATGCAGATGAGAGGAAATGTGATGGAGAGCTTCGTCATCCGGCTGATTCTTTGCAATGGAAGAGAATTGATAGTTTGTTTCCGGAGTTTGGCAATGAGCCCAGAAACCTTAGGCTTGGACTTGCTACCTATGGAATGAATCCATATGGAAACTTAAGTAGTATTCATAGTTCATGGCCTGTTCTCCTGGTAATTTACTACCTATCTCCTTGGTTGTGCATGAAGCGCAAATACATTATGTTAAGTATGATGATTTCGGGTCCAAAACAGCCAGGAAATGATATTGATGTTTATCTGAGTCCATTGATTGAAGACTTGAGAAAGTTGTGGGATGAAGGCATTGATGTGATCGACGGGTATTGCCGTGAGACTTTCAGATTGCGTGCCATGTTATTTTGCACCATCAATGACTTTCCAGCATACGGGAACTTGTGCGGGTATAGTGTTAAGGGGCATAAAGCATGTCCAATATGTGAAGAAGGCACATGTTACCATCAACTGCAACATGGAAGGAAGACAGTTTACCTTGGGCATCGGAGATTTCTCCAGCGTAATCATCCTTATCATAGGTTGAGAAAAGCTTTCAATGGACTTCCGGAGAATGAAATTGCTCTGTGGCCTTGACTGGATACCAAGTTTATGAACGGGTGAAGAACGCTAATGTTATCTATGGGAAGTCCCAGAAGAAGGTTACTGAGAAGAATATATGGAAGAAGAGGTCGATCTTCTTTGATCTTCCAAACTGGTGCAAGCTTGATGTAAGACATTGTATTGATGTGATGCATGTGGAGAAAAATGTGTGTGACAGTTTAATCGGAACGCTTCTCAACATTCAAGGCAAGACAAAGGATGGTGTGAATGCTCGTCTGGATCTAGTTGCGATGGGTATACGAGAGCAGTTAGCTCCACATAAAGTGGGGGATAAGAAGACTTATTTGCCCCCAGCATGTCATACTTTATCAAAAAAAGAGAAAAGAAGTTTCTGTGAATGTCTACGGGGAGTCAAAGTGCCACAGGGTTACTCTTCAAATATCAAAAGACTTGTCTCAATGAAAGATCTCAAATTAGTTGGCTTAAAGTCTCATGATTGCCATGTCTTGATGCAACAACTACTACCGGTGGCCATTCGTGACATCTTGCCTAAAAAAGTCAGACATGCCATTACTAGGTTATGCTTATTCTTCAATGCTATATGTAGCAAGGTCATTGACACTAAAAAGTTGGTTGACTTGGAAAATGAGGCAGCCATTATCTTGTGCCAAAGGTCAGATCCAGGAAGACCAGAGAAGTCTGCTCCTGCTAAGGTATTCATTTGACCATTCAATTAATTACGAATGAAATAACTTAACTGTGATTACTAATGTATATCTTTTTTGTTGTTTAGGGGAACGACAAAGGGGATCCTGGTGATGTTTTTAAACTTCTTGCTATACAGGTTGTCACCATGGAGGTTGATGCAGCTTTGGTAAGGTTGGAACATGATGTTAGGCCAGGTGACGAACTTTATATCCCAAAGAAGGAAATTATGGAGATGGCGCTCGAGCATGAAATGGCTAGTGCTGCACACATCTCGTTATGGTGCACGTAAGTACATTTTATTTATAAGTTAAATAATTAAATTTTAAATACTATGATAATTAACATATTAGGTATCTGCATCGCATGTTAGTTGATCAGGGCAACCTCACCCTTTATGGGTTCATTAACCCCATGCTCATTCAGGGTGATGTTCTCCTAACATCAGAAGACCCGGTCACCACCATACGTGATATAGTTGCCCGAGACCATCATCAGTTCTACCTTGCGCCTTATCTCAATAAGTAAGTACCAGTTATTTAATTATAACTATATATGACTTAGTCACTAATTGTTCCGCAAATGCAGACAACATTGGCAGTTGTTGATATTGTGCCCTCGGTTGAATGCCGTGGTCTTCTTCTGCTCGCTGGGAAATAAGCCAGCGAATGAACTGAAGCACATCATGGAAACGTAAGCATTAAAATAATTTATAATCAGTAATGAAGTTGTTTAAATTATCTGAAATCTATTAGTATACTTTAATTAATGTTTATTTTCTTATGATAGGTCTATTGATGCAAGCCGCATGCTGCGTGGTGAAAGGCGTCGGGCTATTAGATGGATTATTCCTAACGTAAGATATTTATTAGTTCAAACGCTTCAAGCTCAATGGGTATAATTATTGATTTCTATTTAATTCCTCATATTCTAATTGGGTTTCATTTGTACGTAGTCCCGTAGACAACGTGGATCATGGGAATATGGATATTATGTGATGAAGTGGATAGTCGAAATTATCTCCTCCGGTATCACTGAAAGATGGCAGGAGGTAAATGCTAATTGGTAACAATTAGTTGTAACAATTATATATAGATTCGTTATATGTTTAATTTTAGTTTATTACTTAAAAGATATAATCTTATGTCCAATTAAACTTGCAGATATTCAACAATTTGACTCCAGTCTCTGATGCCGACATAAAAAACATAAGGATGCGTTGGGCAACTTTCTTTCTTGAAGTGTACCAACAATAGTTTGTATGTAGTTAGTATATAAACGCATCATGTACTAGCTATAGTGTACTTTTGACTGATATATGTTTTGACATGAAATCTATAATATATCATATGTAGCTTTTTGGTTTCTAATTATCTTTGTTGTCTGAATGTAATTGAATATATTTATTGTTAGTAATCTTTTAATTTAGTGTGTTTTGGTTGTACAAAAGTGATTCTGTTGACAATATTTAGATTCTGGATTACTGAAACAGGGGAAAGGACTGTCACTACTGTAAAGGGTGGTTTTTTAAATTTAAAAAAAAAAACTTTCACACCGGTTTCTGAAAAAACCGATGTGGTAACCCAACTTTCCACATCGGTTATTTTAAAAACCGATCTGAAAAACTAAGTTTCCACATCTGTTTTCAAAATAACCGATGTGGAAAGTTGGGTTACCACATCGGTTTGTTAAGAAACTGATGTGGAAAGTGCTGAACAGAATTTATTGTCTTGCAAAAACAAAATTTTTTACATCGGTTTTAAAATCGATGTGAAAAGTGGCAATAAACCACATCGGCCTTTTCAACATCAGTTTGAAAACCGATGTGAAAAGCCAAAAAAAAACCGATGTGAAATCCCTTTTCTGCACTAGTGATCCTTGAAAACCAATCTCTGAAGTTGCCTCATCCATCCTGTTTAAGCTCTTCAAGATTCATTGTCTTCATTGTAATGAGATGCCATTTGGAAGCCATTTGGATTTTAGATAGTGAAAGATTACTAGGAGAGTGAAAGATTCGGAGTGTGGGATGGTTTCAGAGTATGGAATGGTTCTATTTATACACAGGAGCGGATGATGCAATTAGTGGAGAAGATGTGTAGTCGTGCGTTTTCAAAGTGAGACATAATGAGAAGTTACAATGTTAGTGGAGAAGAGGAAGAGATCAAGAAATCACATGTAGTTGTGCTCTGTTGCTTGGTACCATTCCAGCCGAAAAATGTGCTAGCAAGTCATAACAACATTTCTAGAGAGGCGCTGTTGAAAATATACATTTTAATAATGTTTGCTACATAAAGCACTATTAAAGGTATGTTCCACCTAAAATAGCTATATATTAAAGGTCTGAATTATTACCCTCTCTTAAATCTTTCAAACCGCAGGCGCTCTTAAAATTTGTTCTCTTGCTCGCTCTCTCTCAATCTCTCAAACCTAGCCACTACCCACTAACTCTTGTCGTCTTCACCGATAAGTCTGTTCACCTCTATCATTTGAAATGTTTAAGGTTACTTTTAATATTTCATCTGTTAAATTGCTACTTAGGGTTACCTCTGTCCAAGGCTTGGCATCTGAAATACCTAATGATGCAAACATATTATGGCTACTTAGGGTTACCTCTGTCCACGACAACATTATTAATGTAAGTTGGTGTTTGGCACATTTGTAAGAAAGCTTAATCTTGTTTTAACTCCATCTCTTGTCTCTTATTAATGGATTTCAGTGTTGACCAAGCATTCTCGAATCATCCTGTGGGCATGGAGGGTAACAGTTTGCTATTGGAAGGTTTCTATTTATGAGTTCCATTATTATCACCGACCAATGATTTCTTAAAAATTTTCAAATATTTCAAATATTCTACCTTGGTAATTAATTAATTTATTATTATTGTTATGTAGGTTGATTCAGACACAGAAGAGTAGAAGAGTGGAACTTGTTTCTTGTTACTAGCTTATTCTGGATGACAAGACATCAGTGAAGGTTAATTCTCATTGTCTTTTTAGGTCTTTTGTTTTTTGTTTCAGTAATGCATAGGCGTTTCAATCTTTTGTTTGTTAAATTCTGGAATATTCATTAGAATATATGTTTTTGTTTTCGCACTATGATATATGTTTTTATGACCCAAAGTTTGAACGATGAAGGCTCAATTATATTTTTTAGGCTAAAATACCATTTTGGTCCCTTAACTTATTTTTAAGATTCAATTTGGTCCCTTAACTTTTAAAATGTTCAAATTGGTCCCTTAACTTATTTTTTAGATTCAGTTGGGTCCCTTGACTTTTAAAAGGTTCAATTTGGTTCCTTAATTTGTCTATGTTAACTCAAGTTAGTCCTCTCCCATCAATAATGTCAGTAACAGTGTTAAATGAGTTTCAAATTGGTCCTTTAAATTATTAACTTGTCTCAAATTGGTCATTTAAACTGTTAACGAGATTCAAACTGGTCCTTTAAATTGTTAGCGAATTTCAACTGGATCCTAAAAAATTAACACTGTTAATGACTCGTTGACGGAGATGACTAACTTAGGTCAACAGACATAAATTAAGGGACCAAATTGAACTTTTTAAAAGTGAAGGGACCAAACTGAATCTAAAAAATAAGTTACCGGACCAAATTGAACATTTTAAAAGTTAAGGGACCAAACTGAATCTAAAAAATAAGTTAAGGGACCAAAATAGTATTTTAGCCTATTTTTTATAAGCTGAATGTTGTTTTATAAGCTGAATGATGTTTTTGATCGAATGCTCAGTACCTTATTCTGGTATGATGGTGAATGAAGAAAGCAACTATAAAATACAAATTATATATAAAAAAGGCGGAAAATAGACATTGTTTGTTTAAAAAACACTATCATAGTTCAATACTACGATAGCGCTTTCCTGAGGTTGCGCTATAGTTTTTGGGTAACTAAGATAGTGCATTTTTATGGCACTACTATCCTTATTTAGAATCCACGCCAGCACACTTCATGTTTGCACACTTTGGTGTGAACTACTACAGCATTTCATTGACAAGCGTTATTGTAGTTAAATCTACGACAGTGCTTCTGAAGTGCTATCTTGTTTACGACTTTCAATAGTGCCAACCTAGATAGCACCCAAAAGAGCTATAAAATGCCGAAATTAAACACTATTAAATCCTGAATATGTTGTAGTGTTGATAGTGAAATTTTGGCTATTTAATAGTGTAAAATTGTGGAAGTATGAGGTAGGAATATTTGTATTTAATTCAACCGTCAATTTTGAGTAACATGATAGGTGATTGTTATTTATAGGCTTTTGTTGCTTTCTTGGAAGAAGAAATTTTGCCCCTTCAAATGAAATAGGCTATTGTTTGTACCTTTAACTTAGTTCTATTTCCGTCTTCATGCTATATATTTATGTATTTTTGTTGATGTTTCCATATAGATTTTTTCATTTATGCAGCAATGCATGGCCAATGCTTAAAGCTAATAAAGCCAAATTGAGAAGAGCTATATATGCATGGTCTAAACCTTAACGCGAATAAAGAGTAAGAAAACAGAGTTCTAAAAGCATTTTTATTAACAACTGGTTTATCACATTTTACAATATTGGAAAGCAGAATCTCCCTCATTCAAAAGTCAAGGGAGGAGGAATAGTATTTCCAATCTATTCGCGCTTATGTTTGATGTTACCAGCAAACTGGTTGCTATATGGGAAACCCTTTAAAGCATGAGGACCAATAAAATTTTTATCCATGTCGATGAATATAATAGCTTCATAGTGAATGAGTTTGAAAGCATATCAAGCTTGTTTGATATGCTGATCAATAGTCCACTTGGTGCATGAAAATCCAAGCAACAATGTCCAAATTATGTTTTGCATTTAATATATAATAAATATAATCATGATTCGTGCTAACTTGTGTAACTAAGGATTACGATAGTTCAATTGTAATCATTGTGAGAAGCTACCACAACCTCCAAATATGTTCAAGTATCTAATCAATTCTTAATATGGAGTTTCTCTTATTTATGTGGATTCTGAAGTATTTCTCACTCTTTTCCATTTAGTTTCTCCTTTCTGATTGCTGCATTACCTTTTGTACATCTCCCTCGAGTATCTTAATATCAAAGAGCAACAAAGGGAAATTTCATTGTTACTTAAACTTACAACCGTTTAATGCATCACCTAGAGCTTCGCCATCAAGTCACATTAATATCATGGACATAATGATATAAATTAGAAAAGAAAGATACTAAGTGATAGTTTCATTAACAATTTGTTGCGGTTTTGATTTTAATACCGAAGGAGTCTTATAAGTTATAGAAAAACCTTTGATGCCTCCAAATGAGACACCCCGTTGTGCCCGTTGTGCCATTAATTTAATACCTTATTAATTCATTTCTTAATCGCGAGCTTAACATAAAATACGTAAAGATTAAAAGCTTAAATATAAAACATATAACATTTGAAAGTTAAAGCATCACATTTTATATAATAATAAATACATACACACATAAGTCTTGCATCAGAGTTATCAAAAACACTGTTTAGGGTATCCCATCAACAGGATCCCTTGCAGGTGCATATTTAAACAAACTAACATTTGCGGAAATATAAAACGTCTTATAAGACTCACTGGCCCTAGACACTAAACTACATCGTTGGAATCCATAACTCGTTCTCCGGCATCCGGTTCATATGGAATCCCATCCAGCTCCTCAGTATCAAGCTACTCCACAGGATCTTCTCATACGATCACATAATAAATAAAATACAACATACAGAAAAATATAAGGGATAAGAAACATTTCTATCATCAAAAGCGGAAAGGAATGCATAGCACATAATATAATAACAGTCACAGACACACATCACACATAACTAACAATCATCCTCAAATCATAATATCGTCCTCTACCCTTAATCTCACGCAAACTAAACCTTTATTCTAACGTGACCAGTACCATCGTGTCACACCATCTCCATCCTAATAGGAAGGTTAGTCCTTCGTCTGAGCGAGCACTCCCCTCTATCGTATATAATATAATATATAATATAATATAATATAATATAATATAATATAATATAATATAATATAATATAATATTAGTAGCCCGATTGCTACACATGATAGTAATGATGCAAATAGCCCGATTGCTACACAATGCAATGATGCAAGTAGCCCGATTGCTACACAATGTAATTATGCAAGTATCATCGACTCTTACTGGGTCATAACCTAGTGTCTCAACCTCTCACTAGAAACTCGTATAAATCCTCAAATAATTTCTCATAATCTCATCTATAAAACATCTTAATTAGGCTATGCACCTCTAAGTCTCATTCATTCTCTCACCCACATACATATCCCCCGAACAACATATATCCTTACTTAAAAGTCTAAGCACATTATCAAACGAGGCAGATCATGCATAATACAATAATCAATAAAATATCCAAACAACAAAATAAAACGTCACATGCAGTAGAATACCTCAACCAGCATATCACAAACAATCAATAAAAATAAAGTCAGACATCCTCAAATATTCTAACATGATCTTAACGTCGATAAACCTACAATCCCTGAATCATCATTGGTATTACAGAAAAGGTTTCCAATGCGATTTTGGTATTGTCGATTACTCGCCACTAGTAGGGTTTAGGTCACCCTACACCATTATTATAAGATGTACTACTTATCTATTCCGACAATAGGTTGATTCTTTTCCCTACCTGAACTTATCACCGGATTCACAAACTTTCCGATCCTTGTTAGTACACCACGGTTATCAATTATCCTTCAACTAAATCAACACAAAAATGTATTAATCAAACAAAATCCATCTTTGACACTTATGGGCTAGGTTCGGCCAAGACTAAAAAAAAGAGTTAGGGTTATTTTCTCAATACCATCTTTTGGATCCTAGTTGCTAGAGTCTTAACTAGCATATATTAATTATTACAAGACAAAAGTTTGAAACAAAATCCTCTAACCTCTAGGGTTAGGGTTTCGGCCTTGTATATTAAAATAGGCTAGAAATTGTTTTTGATTGCAAGCTCTTGGATTATCACTCTAGGGATTTCAAGTAGCTTATTTCAAGTCATCATCCAAGTTAAAGTTGAATAAAACTCATCTAACCCCTTTAGTATAGGATTCGATCAAGACATAAAAATAGGGTTAGAAGTTTCTTTTCTTTACATCTTAGATTTAAAACCTAGAAACCTTAGCTAGCCTAGAACCATCATCATTTATGCAAAACTTTGAAGAAAACTCATGTAGCCCACTTATGATTAGATTCAGCCAACATAGGAAAATAGGGCTAGGAATTTCTTTTGCTTACATGCTCTTTTATGATGAAATTAGAAGTCATTTAGAGATCATAGCAATTGGTTTCATATTAAAATGATTTTTCTACAATTTTCTAGAATTATTTGAAGTTCTAGATCTAGAAATAGAGATTTGTGAAAAGTTGATGGAAATGAAGATTTGATGCTTCATAAATGAAGCTAAGATGATGAGGAAGAGATTCCTCACCTTGGAATGAAGAAGTTTGATGAAGAAAAGGAAGCGATTTGATGAACTTAGCAAGAACACAAGTGAAGTTCTCTGTGTTTTTTGTGAATAACAAGTTGAATGTGTAATAGAAAGAGAAAGAAATGTGTTAAGTGTGGGGAGGGGGTTAGGCTGCTTCCAAATGAGATTTAGGGGCAGAAAAATGTGTTGCTAAAGTGAGAAGAGAACCATGGTTGAGTTTACTTAACATAGGTTAAGTCAGAAAATAATATAATAACTTAACTATAGTTAATTGTAATCATGGTTGAGTTAAAATGTGTGGTGGAGGGTGAAGGATGGTGTGGCTGATTTTGCACCACATCTCATGAGTCATCCATGACTCATTGATCCAATCCATTAGAGGTTCTCGGAAATCCCGTACTTAGCTCCGTCATTTACTCGATTTCGGTTTTTGAGAGGAAAATAATGAAACGAAAGCAATATGAAATAGGTATGGTTTAATGGAGGTGGCTGCACGAAATTGAAGAGATGTGGGAGGTTTACAACCATGTAAACTAAGTGGTTAAAAGTGAGGAGATGTGGCTTGTTTCTAACCATGGAAGCTTGGGGTATTTTGGTCTTTTTCACCTTAAAATATCTAGATATTTATAACTAAATATCTAGATATTTATGAAGTTGTCATAAATGCTTGGTGACTCATCTTCCATGAGTCATCATGTATGACTCGTTGTCCCGATCTCTTGATGGATCTCTGCAGTTCCGTTTTCGACTCCCTCGGTTTCCCAATTAGGGTTTTCGTCCGTTTTTCGATCGAAAATTTTCAAAATAACCAAACTCGTTGGAAATATGTTTTAAGCATAAACCGTTTCGTTCACAAGTCAAAATTAGGTTTTCTGATCATTAAAAGCTTACTGTTAGTGAAAACACCGACCGTTTTCCATCTAAACTTTTACCAAAATTCGTCCGAATAAACATAATATTTTATTTTTGATTAGAAATTTGGAAAGTAGAATTCCTCACGGACATAATATACAAATCTAAAATTTTTCAGTGTCAGGTCAAATTAGGGTTTTCTGCCGGTATAAAATTATACTGTCAGTAAAAACGCAGACCTTTTTCCGTTTGAGTTTTAAACCCAAATTTTAAACAGAGCTTCCTACCATAGAGTAGATTCTAGATATGATATAGTTTTCTCCAAAATCATTCCCTAGGTCTCATATAAAAATATAAATAAATATATCTTTACCGTTAATACAGTGTATCCGAAAATCGGGCTGTTACACCTTCATGATTTAATCTTGTGGGTTAAATAAAAGCATCATCACATGAACGGCAAAGTAAGGTTTACATCCTTGAGTGATCCTATGGAAGGATCACACAACTACTTGCATAAAAATGTCGGAAGGCTGTAGGAGCACTGCATGTTAGAGTTTCACTTTTCTTTCGCACTTTACATTTCGCTTAAGTAAATTCAAAAGAAATTATGTGTTTCTTCTCTGTAACGTACCTACAAATTTAAATTATTGGAATGAAAGTTAATATAAAAAAGCTAACACGTTACATGAAAGACAAGATACACAAAGAGCAAAAAAGATCTAACAAACAATATATAAAAGGCAATGGCATAAAGGTCAAAGGAGAAGAGATCTAAAATTTAAGTATTTCATGTGTATATAACCAAGAATAATTTGGTTACATAGTGTCTCGAAGTATCTGCTAACATTTTTACTTGTTATACATATTGTTAAGTCTCTAAATGTCTGTGTGCATTTCCCTAAGTTTTGATGAAAGCTAAACATTGGATAATGATTTAATTAACCCACTTTGTGGTTGCTAACCTGTCTACTTAGTAAGCAGATCATAATAGTAAGACTCACCTGTCTGTCCATATGTATGACAACTTGTCTGGATAAGCAAAAGTCAACCGGTCTGCTGACTAGGATTGTTGACTTTCTACAATTGACTTTCAACCTGTCTCTACTATGTTCTCCTACTCGTCTAAGGTTCTTCGATGGGAACTCGAGTACAAAAAGCTTTTGGAAGCTGTCCCCTCATACAGAAGACTTTGAATCTCTCTCTCACGCTTATCAAGAAATTCAGAAGGTCATTCTCACAAGCAACCTAGGAAGTCAGAGATAACATCCAGTTAAAGAATGTTTCCAACATGCTTTATTCCCTAGTACTCTTGGTTATTACACGAAAAGGGAAATATACTCTGCAAAGTACAAAAGCATTATGCACAACTCTGATTTGGCTATTGCACGATGCATAAAGCCATGATCCTTCATGTTAGAGTACAACCAATGTTCCTACTGCATTAATGGCTACCCAGATCGACTCTATTGCATTTAATAAAGCTCTGCTTGAAGCCATCGTTGGAAGGAATGTCTCTAACGGATCTTAAATGCTTGAAGGCTATAAATACAGAAGTCATTGAAGATGAACACATCAGAGATTTAAAAGCATTAAAGAGCCATTACTCTGTTTATTTAATTCTTCATTCTTTCAATCTGTATTCTTCAATCAGTTGAAGTTATTATGCAGTCTTTCCTAAAGTCTAAATTTATTTCACTCTCTGAGTGTTAGTGAAAGAACTGTCTGTCTGATTCAAAACAAACCTATGTGAGCCTGAAGAGGCTAAGTGAGCAAATAATACTTGTTTTGGAGCCTGAAGAGGCTAGGTGTGCAAACAATACTTGAAGTCTGTAACCTGATCAGTTATAGTGGATAAAACTTGGCACTGCCAAGGACTGGACGTAGCTCTTTGTGTTAAAGAGTGAACCAGGAAAAAGAACTGTGTTAATCTCTCTTCCCTTAAACTCTTTAGTTGTTTTGATTATATTATCTGCTTTCTAACTAAGGGGTTAAAAGTGTGAATATCGAGCTTGTTTTTATTTGTATGTTTGTGTGCTTTTCTGTCAAAATACACCAGACAGGTCACCTGTCTGTGTAAGTTGTTTTCCACTTGTCTGAACCTAGCTTCTGTGTGCGAAAAGTTTTTAACTTTATTTTAATTTTTGATAGACACAATTCAACTCCCCTTCTCGTGTTTATAGTTGTCTATTTCAGTTGGTATCAAATCTCAGCCTCTGGGTTGAGCATCTAACAGTGTAGAGGTAAAAGGTCCTGAAGAATAGACATGACTGCTGGAGCTAGTGGGAGCCACCAGACTGAAGGAGTTTCCTTAACCAGACCTCCATTCTTCAATGGAGAAAACTACAACTATTGGAAAGATAGATTTCAATGGTTCATTCTATCTACAAACTCTGATCTCTGGGATGTCATCACAGATGGTCCATTCATTCCTAAAAATGATGACAACACTGACAAGCCAAATGCTCAGTGGACTCCTGCAGAAAAGACAAAATGGGAGCTGAATCACAAAGATAGATACAACATCATTTGTGCTCTTAGTCCTGAAGAATTTCAAAAAGTTTGTGCCTGTGATTCTGCTAAAGAAATATGGGACACTTTAGCTGTCACACATGAAGGAACAGCCAAAGTTAAAGAATCAAAAATTACCATAATTGTCAGAAAGTATGAACTGTTTCTCATGGAGGAAGGAGAATCTGTTGCTCAGATGATAGGAAGATTCCAAATTATCATCAATGGCCTAAAGTCTCTTGGCAAAGTTTACTCTAATGCTGAGAAGGTTGGAAAGATACTAAGGAGTCTACCTAAGCAGTGGAGACCTTTAGTAACTGCTATCTCTCAATCCAAGGATCTTACTTCCTTGACTATGGATGAACTTCTTGGTCCACTCACTGTTCATGAGTAGGAACTTGGAGATGAAATCACAACAAAGAAGGGCAAGTCAATTGCTCTGAAGGCTGATCAAAAGTCTTTAAAGGCTTCAAGAGCTCTGAAGGCAGACGAACCATCCAGTGATGCTGACATGTCTGAACCCGAGGATTCTAAAAGTGATGAAGAGTTATCTCTTCTAACCAGAAAGATAAAGCTTCTCTTGCAGAAAAAGAAGTTCAAAAAAGATAAGCCATTCAGAAGGTTCAACAAGGACAAGAACTTCAAAGAATCCACTTCAACAGACAAGAGTTCAATTGTCTGCTATGAGTGCAAGAAGCCAGGTCACATCAAAGCTGAATGTCCTCAACTCAAGAAAGCCCCTTTTAAGAAGTTCTTCAAAAAGAAGAAGAAAGGGATGATGGCTACTTGGGAAGATCTGGAGTTAACATCTTATGATGAAGAGATAGAGGAAGAAACTAATCTTTGTCTGATGGCCAACACTGACTCAGATTCAGATAATGAGGTACATCCTGACTATGAGGAATTACTTGATGGCTATGAGGAATTGCTGGTGGAATCCAACTGCTTATCTAAGGCTTTCAAATCCCTCAAGAAAGAGTATGTTAAGCTTCTCAATGAGCATAAACAGAAATCTCATGAGTGTGAGAAGTTTGCTAAAGAGAACAGTGAGCTGAAAACTGAAAAGTCTGATGAAGCTAAGATCTCTAGTGAAACATCACAATTTGAAGAAGTTGAAAAACTTCAACAGAAAGTGGAAGAGCTCACTTCTGATCTTGCCAAATTTGTTAATGGTTGAGGTAATCTGACTAAGCTACTTGGCTGTCAGAGGCACTCCCTTAACAAAGAAGGTATTGGATATGTCTATCAGATACATCATAAAGTATCAACTAAAAACTCTGAAGTGTCTGATAAATCTACTTTCATTAAATCCATACCTGTCTGTAACTTCTGTGGAAAAACTGGACATGTTATGTCTAGGTGTATTCATAAGAAAAGAAGGAAGTCTTCATAGACTCCTAGAACTAACAGAAAAAGACCCAGAAAATTATGGGTACCTAAAGAACAAATAATCTCTGTTGCAGATGTCCTCAACAGGACAAAGAAAACACCACTACTAGTACCTGGACAGTGGTTGCTCGCGACACATGACAGGAGAAAGGTCTATGTTCCTAGACCTCCAACTTAAGAAAGAAGGACATGTGGAATTTGGAGGAAATTAGAAAGGGAAGGTTATAGGCATTGGTACTATTGGTGGTAAACCTCCTCTTCCCTCTATATCTAATGTTCTTATGGTTAAAGGATTAAAACATAATTTGCTTAGCATAAGTCAATTATGTGACAGTGGATTTGATGTCTCCTTTACCAAGGATTTATGCATAGTTAAAGACCTCAGTGGCAAAACGCTCTTTTCAGCTAAAAGACAACAAAATCTTTATAAGATTGAAATGACTGATCTCTCAGATCAAAGTCAAACATGTCTGATGTCTAAAGAGGATGAAAGATGGTTATGGCATAAGAAACTAGGACATGCTAGTATGAAACTAATTTCAAAATTGAAAAAGGATAACCTTGTGAGAGGATTGCCTGATATTAGTTTTAAGAAAGATGTTTTGTGTGATGCATGTCAAAGAGGTAAACAAGTAAAATCAAGTTTCAAATCTAAAAACCAAGTATCAACCTCTAGACCTCTTCAATTGTTACATATGGATCTATTTGGACCAGTTAGTGTTGCTAGCTTGGCTGGAAGAAAATATGGATTTGTCATAGTTGATGACTATTCTAGATATACATGGGTACCCTTCTTAACCCACAAGGATGAGTCTTTTAAGGCTTTCTCAGTATTCTGTAAAAGAGTATAAAATGAGCAGGGTTTCTGTATTTCTACTCTTAGAAGTGACCATGGGGGAGAATTTGAAAATGAGAAGTATAGACAGTTCTATGAGGAGAATGGAATCTCTCACAATTTCTCTGCACCTAGAACTCCTCAACAAAATAGAGTGGTTGAGAGAAAGAACAGAACTCTGCAAAAGATGGCTAGATCTATGCTCAATGAGAATAATCTCCCTAAGTACTTCTGGGCAGAAGCTGTAAACACTGCATGTTATGTACAAAACAGAATACTCATTAGGCCTTTTCTAAAGAAGACACCCTATGAATTGTGGAAAGGAAAAAGCCCCAACATTTCTTACTTTCATGCATTTGGTTGTGAATGCTTCATTCTAAATACTAAGGATCAACTTGGAAAGTTTGATTCCAAAGCAGATAAAGGTATCTTTGTAGGCTATTCTGAAATGTCTAAAGCCTTTAGAATTTATAATTCTAGAACTTCTTTTATTGAAGAATCTGTACATGGTAAATTTAATGATGGTTTAAAACAAGCACCTAGAGCATGGTATGATAGACTAAGTTCTTTTCTCATGCATAATGGTTTTACTAGAGGACAAGTAGATACTACTCTATTTAAGAAAAGTTCTAAAGAGAACTTCATCATAGTCCAAATATATGTTGATGATATTATTTTTGGAGCAACTAATGAAAAGCTATGCAAGGATTTTTCCAAGCTAATGCAAGCAGAATTTGAGATGAGCATGATGGGAGAATTAAAGTTCTTCCTTGGATTACAAATCAAACAGACAAGTGATGGAATCTACATCCATCAACAAAAGTATATCAAGGAGATACTTAAGAAGTACAAGATGGAAAGTGCTAAACTGATGAAAACTCCCATACAACCCATTGCAAAACTAAGTAAAGATGATGAAGGTAAAAAAGTAGACCAAACTGTCTACAGAGGTATGATTGGATCTCTATTATACTTAACTTCAAGCAGACCTGATATTCAATTTAGTGTCTGTATGCGCTAGATTTCAATCTGACCCAAGAGAATCTCATCTTAAAGCTGTTAAACAAATATTTAGATATTTGCTTGGGACTACTAATCTTGGTTTGCTATATTTAAGAACTAAAGAATATAGATTAGTGGGATTCTGTGATGCTGACTTTGCTTAAGACAGAATAGAAAGGAAAAGCACCAGTGGAGAATGTCACTTCATTGGAGGTAGTCTCTTGGTCAAGCAAAAGGCAGACAACTATTGCCCTATCTACTGCTGAAGCAGAATACATCTCAGCTGCTAGTTGTTGCTTTCAACTTTTATAGGTAAAACATCAACTTGAGGATTACTCTATTTTTTAGCATAATATATGTGTGGTGTGATAATTCCAGTGCTATTTGCGTAACTAAAAATCCAATTCAGCATTCTAAGGCTAAGCATATAGAAATCAAGCATCACTTTATAAGAGATTATGTTCAGAAAGGTATTTTTGATATTAAGTTTGTTAAAACTAAAAATCAATGGGCTGATATTTTCACCAAACCCTTAGCAGAAGAAAGGTTCTTATTTATTAGAGATAATCTAAACATGCATTGCATTGTTGAATGAAATGTCTGAGTATTGAACTGTCTATGCTACCTGTCTTATGGTTTTATATCACCTGTCTATGTTTACCTGTTTGACTTTGCTGAGTCACTGTGCTAAAACCCAACAGTTTTATTGAAATGGTTATTAATTGTTTAATACCTTTTATTAATCTGAAGCTGATCATGTGCACGTCAGTTTTTAATCTTGAAACCATGTTTTCATTATGTCTTAAGTGGGCACTACAGTTCCCCACAAAAATCATGCCGTTTTTTAAATTAAAAATGTTTTCTTTCTCTCTCATGCCTTTATTGCTATAAAAGGCAAATAATCAGAAAGGTTCAACCTTTACCTTTTCAAATCCCTAAAGTCGTTTTGTCTTCATCTTTTCCTCTCTCAAATCCTTCTCTCTTCCAAAACCCTCGAAACTCTTTCTCTAAAAATGGCATCTTCAAAGCGTCTCTCTTCAACAGAAATTGCTGAGAAATACAACATGAAGGTTGCTGATGTTGAGAAGATCCTACCTGGAAAGACTGTTGATCTTCAACAGTTGAAGAAATGGGGGATGGATGTCACTGAAGAGTTGGAATATTCTAAGTGGACTCCCTTCTTTGACATCAAGGAGCTTGTTCATCCCAAGCTTGTCAAAGATTTCTGGAAAAACGCTGTGGTTATCACCAGCACGCTTGATGGAACCAAGAGCTTTAAAGCTCGAATGATGGACAAAACCCTTCTTTTCCCCATCAACTCTTTGGAGCTAGTTATAAGATGCCCAAGAATTGGAGCTGCTTGCAAACCTAACTGGGAAGATCAGGTGGGAGTTGAGAATGTCAACATAGCTGTCTATGGTGTTCCCAACCCTGAGAACAAGAAGCCAACCAGCATGGTACCAAAGTGCAGATTCTTGCACAAGCTATTGCTGGAGCGTGTGATGCCTAGGAAAGGCTCACGAGATAGTGTGACCAAGATGGACAGATTTGCTCTGTACCACTTGATTCACAGAATCAAGGTAGACATCAATGATCTCATCTATATGTACCTTGAAATTCTGATCAAGAGGACCAACATGCAAACCTATCCCTATGGAATGCTGTTGACAAGGGTCTTCAGGAACAAGCTGTTTGTTCCCAGTGATGTTCATTTTGTGGACATGTCACTTCCCCTTGACACCTGTCTATGATGGACATTGAAGGTATCCCTCTAAAAGATGAAGAGGAAGATAAGAAGAAAACGAAGAAGAAGCCTGCTGCTGAGCAGAAGCAGAAGGAGAAAATGGAGGAACCAGTGGTTTCCACGGATGAATCAGAGGTTCCTATCTCTGAAAGAATATGGAAGCCTTCTGGAAAGGTGGCCAGACGGGACCAGAGACCTGAGGTAGAGAAACCTTCAGCTTCTGGAGAAACTGCTAAAACAGTTGAGCCTTTGAGGTTTAGCTGAAGAAACCCTCTCCCAAGAGGAAGACAAGTGAAGCTGAGGAATCTGTTGCTGCATCTGCACAACCCAGCAAAAGAAGAAGGCTAGTGAAGACCTTTACCAAGGTCAGACAATTGGAGTCTGTGCCTAGTAAATATGAAGTATCTGCTTAGGGGGAGCAGACAACTCCACCCTTGGAGGTGCCCAAGGAGAAGAAGCCTCTTAATTTGGGAATCATTCCCAGAAAAAGAAGGACAGACTACCCAGTGCCAATAGTGGCTCATGCTAAAAGGGAAGCAATCCCTGCAGAAAGACCCTCTGCTGAAGTTGATGTTGCTGCTGCAACTACTGCTGACCTGTCTGGTGGGACTCAGACAGTTGTTCAACCTGAAGTTGGCACTTTGTCTCCTTCAAAGAAGAAGCTAAAGCAATTTGAGGATCATATAATCTTTTCCTCTATTCCCTCTGTACCATCTTCTCCCTTTCACCAAGGTATCCACAAATCTGTTGTTTCTTCTCCATCTGCTCTTTTTGTTCAACCTTTGTCAGTTGCTTCTCCCTTTCCTTCACCTGTCTCCTCTCACCACACCCAAACATCATCATATGATGTTATGTCTGATATGTGTCAGTACACAGTTGTTTACAGGGACTCAACTCCCAAAGAACAATCTGGCATATCATCAAGACTGTTTGTGAGTGATCTGCAATCTCTGATGACTGCAAGTGTCTCTCATCTGTCTGTCATTCCTTCTCCTCCATCTCACTTTCTTAACCCTTGTAGAGAGATTTTCTTTTATACCCCTATTGTTGTGTTCATTAGAACATTGGCTAGAACTCACTATCCTGCCTCTGTTGTAATGATACCTAATAGGTCTAGGTATTTCTTTCTTTTAGTCACAGGATCAAATTCCTTTTTCTGTCATATAGATTCCTTGTTACCTATACCTCCATCTGTTTAGCCCAACAACCTCTTCCCCCTCCTATACAGATTAAATTCACTCGTCTGTCTCTGTGTGAGAGACTTTCCTGTGTCTTTTCCTCTCTTGATACTGACTTATTTAGAATCAATCCTTTGTTTAAGTTAGCTTTTCTTCCTTTCTTTTATTTCAGAACCCTTCATCAATATATCTTTCCTTGTATTTCTTCACCCTTCTCTGTACCCAAGGCACCCCCAGTTTTAGCTTTGCCCTGGTATCCAGACTTGTCTACTGCCTCAACTAGCCAGTCTACAGAAGCCACTTCTTTTCAAATGGTGGACTTACATAGCTCCAATCTGCTTAGAGCTGAGCTAGAAGAAATCAGAGGACAATTGGATGAAGAAAGGCGTGCTAGGCTGCTTTTAGAAAAGAGAGTTGACTCTCTGTTTTTGCTTTTTAGTCAGCCTAGGTAGTTTTTGTTGTAAAAGTCTGCCTTGTACTTAAAACGCTTATGATGAATGAAAAATCAGTGTTCTTTTATCATCTATGTTCTTTATTATTTTCTGTATGTTCCTTTTTGTTGTTGACAAAAGGGGGAGAAAGTAAAAGTTAAGATGATTATGATTAAGTTAAAATTGAACTTGAGCTGCATATCTCTGATATTAATGTTGCATGACGATGATAATGATATTGACTCTGATACTGTGCTGATTGAAAATTAGAATTGTACCTAAGTGTACCTGTCTGCACAATTCTTCTGGTTTTAGAAAATTTCAACTTGTCTGAATTCTGTTATTTCTTATGTTGGTATTTTCTAAGGTTCATTAAATCATCTGAATGTTTGTCATCATCAAAAAGGGGGAGATTGTTAAGTCTCTAAATGTTTGTGTCCATTTCCCTAAGTTTTGATGAAAGCTAAACATTGGATAATGATTTAATTAACCCACTTTGTGGTTGCTAACCTGTCTACTTAGTACGCAGATCATAATAGTAAGACTCACCTGTCTGTCCATATGTATGACAACTTGTCTGGATAAGCAAAAGTCAACCGGTCTGCTGACTAGGATTGTTGACTTTATGCAATTGACTTTCAACCTGTCTCTGCTATGTTCTCCTACTCGTCTAAGGTTCTTCGATGGGAACTCGAGTACAAAAAGCTTTTGGAAGCTGTCCCCTCATACAGAAAACTCTGAATCTTTCTCTCACGCTTATCAAGAAATTCAGAAGGTCATTCTCACAAGCAACCTAGGAAGTCAGAGATAACATCCAGTTAAAGAATGTTTCCAACATGCTTTATTCCCTAGTACTCTTGGTTATTACACGAAATGGGAAATATACTCTGCAAAGTACAAAAGCATTATGCACAACTCTGATTTGGCTATTGCACGATACATAAAGCCATGATCCTTCATGTTAGAGTACAACCAATGTTCCTACTGCATTAATGGCTGCCCAGAACGACTCTATTGCATTTAATGAAGCTCTGCTTGAAGCCATCGTTGGAAGGAATGTCTCTAACGGATCTTAAATGCTTGAAGGCTATAAATACAAAAGTCATTGAAGATGAACATATCAGAGATTTAAAAGCATTAAAGAGCCATTAATCTGTTCATTTAATTCTTCATTCTTTCGATCTTTATTCTTTAATCAGTTGAAGTTATTACGCAGTCTTTCCTAAAGTCTACATTTAATTCACTCTCTGAGTGTTAGTGAAAGAACTGTCTGTTTGATTGTATTTATTACAAACAAACTTCTCAAAACAAACCTGTGTGAGCCTGAAGAGGCTAAGTGAGCAAAGAATACTTGTGTTGGAGCCTGAAGAGGCTAGGTGTGCAAACAATACTTGGAGTCTGTAACCTGATCAGTTATAGTGGATAAAACTTGGCGTTGCCAAGGACTGGACGTAGCTCTTTGTGTTAAAGAGTGAACCAGGATAAACAACTGTGTTAATCTCTCTTCCCTTAAACTCTTTAGTTGTTTTGATTATATTATCTGCTTTCTAACTAAGGGGTTAAAAGTATGAATATCGAGCTTGTTTTCATTTGCATGTTTGTGTGCTTTTCTGTCAAAATACACCAGACAGGTCACCTGTCTGTGTAAGTTGTTTTACACTTGTCTGAACCTAGCTTCTGTGTGCGAAAAGTTTTCAACTTTATTTTAATTTCTGATAAACACAATTCAACCCCCCTTCTCGTGTTTATAGTTGTCTATTTTACATATGAATGGTTGTATATATGATTTTTGTACAACTTTTTGCTTTCAGGTGTATTCTAGGCAAGCCTTCAAAGCAATATATATGTTATATGGTACAACAAGCTATTAGAACAACTAAAGGGTTGATATTAGCATTTTGATTTGTTGTAGAGGACCACTGCCCAAAATTGATGGGCTCCGATAAGTGTACTGGATCGAAACAAGTAATAATTAAAACGGTAAAAAACCGAGTATCGAACACAGTGATTGGGTGACCACTTTATCTAAATTTAAATCAATAACAACTTTGACCAAGTCATTGGAGAGAGAATTATGATCAAATCAAGTTGGAATAACAAATCAATTTATCTAAATTAAAAGAGATTAAAACAAGTCAAGGCAATTAGCAAGAGTGAGATTACGATTGAGAAAATCTAAGGTCACGATTTCACCAACACAATCAAGCCTAGATCTATTTGTGATTTGGTTCTCAATTCCTAATTCAATTCAATGTCAACCAGGAATCCGAAATTATTCTAATGTCTTGGTCGAGCACAAGAGAAAACACCTAAACATGCCAATCAACTATATCTCTATGATGACTAACATGCAAGATTCATTAAGTTCTTGGTTCCCTAAAGTGATTATTATATCTCTATCAATATTCAATTTGTGTTCTTAATTCAAATCCTAAAGCGTGAATCTCCGGTCGGACTCATCACCCTTGATTAGTTAATCACGAGCTCTTTTGATTAACGCAAGCAAAACAAAATTAAGAAACAAAGAAATAGAAGAAAGAAATAGAAAACTTCACAAATTTCACTACGACATCATGTGAGGCTATGTCGATTCCTTAGAAAAGAGGATTAGCTCCTAATGGTGTTCCTAATCACAAAGTATTTGAGTAGAAACATCAAGAAAAACTCAGAAATCTGGCTTAGGGAGATGCAACTCTCAAAACTAGGATTCGGGTTCAAAATTCGCACAATCAACAAGCTTAAATAAGAGTCTCTGTATGTTCACGCTCGCGGGGCGAACACTTGAATCTGGCTCTGACAAAAATTTGAATCCTCAAGGGGCGAACCCTGTCTCGTGGGGTGAGATAGGGGACCTCCAGACTTTCTTCCTCTACTTCGCGGGGCTAACTCCTTCTTGCGGGGCACCCCAAAGAGCCTCCAAAAAATCTTCTTTTTAGCACTCTGGCTTGCGATGCGAGCACTGTCTCGTGGGGCGAGATAGGTTTTTCTTCTATTTGCTTGTTTTCTTGAATTTTCCCAGTTTCCTCAAGCTTCACTTTTAACCTGAAACTTAAAATAGCATTAGATGCTTTATTTGACTAAAAAACTACCAATATTCCTAACAGTTACTAAAAAGACTCAAATCATTGCTCAAGGACAAATATAGCCAAATTCGGGTAAAAACGAGAATAAACTCGAACAATTAGCATATAAATCATAGACTTTCCAGCTTTAAAACCAGATAAGCCAGCGGATTATCAAAATACCCCAAACTTAAACTTTGCTTGTCCTCAAGCAAACTAAAACTCAAAAAGACTCAAACTTTGGCAAGCTCAATGGACTCAATCAAACTTCACATAAACTTCATGCAATTTTCTCAATACAATCTCCATTCAATGCACCCCCCCCCCCCCCCCCCCCCCCCCCCAAAAAAAAATCATCAATGTAATCCCCACATTCATTTACTTCAAACAAAGAGAATTTCATCATTAATGCTATCATCACTCTAAGCAAAGGATCCAATTAGGAACAATGTTGAAGGCTTACTGGACATTTTTTCGCAAATTGTTTAACCGATATATAATCCCTAGTGTGTGCATCCCTTCACCCCAAACTTATCATGAATCATGCAATCATAACAAAATATCTCAAAGTTCATTTTTCAATTTTCCACATGGGGATCAATTTTTCAAAATTTTCAAAACATTGGGGAAATTATCAAAAATCAACTTATCTTGCATTCCATCTATGCTCAATTCAACTAATCCATATAAGCTCACCGACACTAACTCTATCGAAATTATTTATGTACAAGACCATCCATATGACTCATGAAAAAGAAGTAAAAGAAAAGAAAAAAAAATAGAAGAGTTGAGTTTAGATAATGTTTTCTCAGGGGGTCCGCAAGGATCCCACACTCTCGTTGGTGCTCCTCCTCTCTTCATTCTTTTCCTTCCTTTCCGACTCACTAGTCTGTGTGGCCTCCTGCTTTGGGGTTTCATCCTACCTGAAAGTCATCAAAACTTTGCCTCGAACTCGCCCCCTTCCCCTAGATGAGGATCTTGGTCTCCAAGATAAGTAGGCCAGACGAATCGAGGCAACAAAACCCTTTTTTTTTTTTTACCCCTTTCGTGAGGCAAATCTGGTATTCCAAAAATTCTTGTGCTCCCTGATTCCCGAGGCGAGAAGGGCCTCACTGGGCACACCAGAGGATCTCAGATGTTGGTCCCTCTCTCTCGTGGGGCTAACAGCTTCTCGCGGGGCGAGACAGTGACCTCCCATTTTTGGAGGCTCTGTCTCGCGGGAATTCTCTGCTCGCGGGGCAAACCAGAGATGAAAAATGCCCCTGTTTTCTATGCAATCTAAGTCCAATTAGGGGGTGGACAAAAAATTCCCACCGACCGCGACCTGAACAATCCGTGGCGTGAAGATTGTGCTCAGGCGGCTTTCTTCGGGTATTCGGGTCTTCTGAGTAATTTAAACACAGATTAAGTACGGAGGGTTCAGATTGGGTAAAAAAATTCTGATTCCTCCCAAACCCGCCCGAATATAGTAATATATGTATTTTTGTAGTCCTTGTTTTCTTTTGTTTTCATTGGCTAGCTCAGATTTCTCTTTAATCCTATTGGCTCCTTCCTTATCTTATCATTTCCCAAAATCTCAGCCTTTATCTTAATAATTTCTCAAAATCTAATCTAATCACTTAAATGAAATTAGCCTCTCTCTCTTCAATCTTTAACGTCCTTCTCTCCCAACAAAAATAAACCCTGCGCCGCCGCCCCTCTCTCTGGTGAGCATCGCTGCCCCTCTCCCTGGTGAGCACCACCGCCCCTTTCTCCGTCTCTATTGCATGAATCTTTCAAACCGATCCTCTCTTTCTCTCATCCTCAGAAACACCACGTTTTTCATATAAGAGCCTTTAATCATTTTATATGTTATAAGTATGTTTGTGTGTTGTAGTGGTGTTTAGAAATGTGCCTTAGGGACGTTAGAATGGGATCTAGTGGGACTTTATGGTGAAAAATCCCTTTCTTATGCATGAGCACGGTCGTGCTCATGCTCAGCATGACCCCGTGCTCAAAGGCGTGCTCAGTGGCTGTTTGGGCCACGAGCACAGCTGTGCTCAAAAGGAGCACGACCATGTCGGAAAATGTAAGTTTTGACGCACATGTTGCGAACCCCGTGCTTAATTGAGCAAGCCCGTGCTCAAGTTGAGAACGCCCATGCTCAGAGGGAGCACGGGCGTGCTCGGGGCCTGATATTATAAATATAGAGTTTTAGATAATGTTATAGGTTAACCTTCACTTTGGCACTTTTAGCAGCCCTAATGCGACAGAAACCTCCCTTTTCCCTTTTCTCTGAACCCATCAAGTGCTTGGTGTTCTTACCGTCGTTTGGGAGAGAAGTCGCTCGTTAGTGCCAATTAAGGTAATGTAGTCATCCCTCCTTAATCTCCTTTTCCTGTTTATTGATTTGGAGATTTATTGGTTTTTCTTTTGTGTTTGACCAAGGCTTGAGGAGTTCATCAAGACGCTCGAGGGAACAAGAGTAGTCTCGCTTTCGTTGGTGTTAGAGGAATCTTTATACCAGGTATGGGGAGAATGGATAGTATGAACATGTAGGCGTTAGGGGTAGCGTAAGATGAAGGGTTAACCCTTGACCCTATGTTTGCTATTTGCCTAATTGTTGTCTTGTTATATGTTTATCCATGTTTGATTATATTTGGCATGTTTATTCATGAAGTATGATGATATGTTTATGCCATGAATGAATTTTTGGTTTGATGATCCTGTTTATGCCATGGATGCATGTTTGTTCTGATAAGGATGATGAGATAAACGTTAATGTTAATAAGACTCTAATTAAATAATAGGGCTTATTAATAATATATGGAATTAAAGGACTAATTCCCGAATTGTTCATAAGACGTGAGTTATAGTAATGAGAGGCAAAGGTATAGTCAAGACCCTTGGATTGATTCATGAGTGTTATAGGGACATTAATAATGAAACAAGAATTAAAGGATCAAATCCCAATAATTATAAGACATAAAGATTAAACAAGAATAATGAGACAGATATTTGATGGTGTAGTTAAAGACCAATAGGATTGATCTATGAATGCCTTAAGAAGCTTGATAAGGGGTCCCAACCCTTTCTGCCCAGAACGGTACGACCATGCTCTAGTAAGCACGGCCGTGCTCAACAGATAGTACGCCGATGCTCAACTTAAAGTTCAGCACGCCCTTGCTGGGGGCAGCATGATCGTGCTCCCCCAAACAGAATAGATGTGAATAAGAACAAAGGGTGGTTTCACCCAGATTGTTCCCAATGATGAAATAAGACACCAAACGAAGTAAAGATAAGATAGATGAATTAATGAAGACTTAGTAAAGACAATTAAATGTAGATGTTAAGATGGTTAAGATGGTAACGTTGAGTTACCGCGCGTTGTTATGCTTTGGTGCTTATTGGCCAAAGTAGCCTTGATGCTTATTGGTCAAGGTATTGTTGATGTTGTACCTTGGTGCTTATTGGCCAAGGTGGCCTTGATGCTTATTGGTTAAGGTGTTGATGGTGATAAAACTTTGGTGCTTATTGGCCAAAGCGAAGGTGATGGTTACGTTTGCTACTTGTTGTTGCTGCTCACGCATTCACGCATTGGAGTTGTTAGTGGGGGAAGCTCAACATAGGAGAGGTCGTCCAAGAGTAAGGTGATCTGGCCGTCCGCGGTGATTCATCCGAGAGTTAGGTGAATAGTGGCCCCCTATGATGGTGTATCCTAGAGTACAGTGCATCGGCTATCCAAGGAGTTCACCCATGGTTTGGTGAACTGTCGGCGTTGGTGCTTATTGGCCAATGTGGACATGTAACTCCGACGTTGTCTTCCTGAGGTAGTTTGGATCCACATGCATAACGAAGTAGTGGAGTAGTACTGCACCGCATAGCATACATTGTTGAGATGATGTAAATGATATGTTTATAAGAACATTTCTAACATGGTTTTATTTTAAATAAATGATAATGCATGTGTTTCTATTTATTTTATTTCCTTTTATGACGTTATAATACATGCGGGGTAGAGAGAGTCACATTTAGTGGTATCAGAGCAGGCCTGTCCTATCAGGCCATGGTATGAGTCTGTTTTGAGTCTTCTGTGTGCTCTTGTTTGAATTATCTATAAACATAGACAATAATGCGTAGTAACAGGTTTCAATAGTTCTTCCTGCTTGGTTCTTTATATTTAATAGTTGTCTTGGGCAAGTGCAGGAACCAATGGCAGGAAGAGGTAGGAATGACCAAGCTATTGCTGATGCTTTGGCACTGCTTGCCAATGCTATAGGACAGAACCAGAACAAAAACAATGGAGGACCAGCTGAGTTTTAGGGTCTGGATAAGTTCCAGTGGAACAACCCGCCCTCGTTCAAGGGAGCTTATGACCTTGAAGGTGCTCTTTTATGGATGCGGGAGATTGAGAAGATCTTCCGGGCTATGGCGTGCAATGATATTCAGAAAGTCATCTTTGGGACTTTCATGCTGACAGAGAAAACTGAGCATTGGTGGGAGAATTGTCGCCAGTGTATGGAAGCTGAGGGTACGGTGGTAACTTGGAATGCCTTCAAGGACAAGTTCTTGGAGAACTACTTTCCAGCTGACATCTGCGACAAGAAGGAGATGGAGTTCTTAGCTTTGAAGCAGAGGAATATGTCCGTGGGGGAGTATGCTCAAAGTTTGAGGAGCTTGCTCGTTACTTCACACTCTATCAGTATGTAACTGATGATCGCTCCAAGTGTGTGAAGTTCGAGGATGGTCTGCGTTCAGAGATCAAGCAAACCATCAGCTATCAAAAGATTCGTGTCTTTCCGGTCTTGGTGAACAAGTGTAGGATCTTTGAGGATGCATACAATTCCAGATTGGCAAACTACAGGAGTTCAGATGTTCAGGGAAGCAGGAAGAATGATCAGAAGGACAAGAGAAAGCAATGTCTAGCTTCAGTCGACCGGGACATCAAGAAGAGTGGCAATAACCCCAGTTCTCTACAAACAGGTCCAGGAATTGGGATTCTTCTGCTCCTAGGTCAATCAGATACAGCAAGTGCGGACAGGGTCAATTCACTACTCAGTGCAAGGAGATCGACGTCATCTGCTTCAAGTGTGGCAAGTCTGGCCACATCAGCCGAGTGGAGGGACAAAGTCGGAACCGCAAAATGCTAACAAGAATCAGAGTTCCCAAGCCAATCGACTGAAGACTAGTGGAAGAGTCTTTACTCTTAGTGGAGCTGAAGCCTCCGAGTCCGGGACTTGATCCAAGGTATGTGCCTCATTGATGGAACTCCTTTATTTGTTTTGTTTGATTCGGGTGCAACTCACTCGTTTATATCACATGACTGTGTCAAGAGTCTTAAGTTGCCTATGACCCTTCTTGATTGTGTTTTAATTGTTGCTACACCCACAAATAAACCTGTTCCTATTTCACATGCATGCATGAATTGTCTCATTACCATTGATGGTAGGAACTTTATTGTTGATCTTGTATGCTTACCCCTGAAAGAACTTGATGTTATTCTTGGTATGGACTGGTTATCTTCTAACCATGTCCTTTTAAACTGCTTTGATAAAACCATTGTTTTTGGAACCCCAATGGAGTCTATGGATCCAAGATTTCTCTCTGCCAACCAAGTTAAGGCTTCTATGAAAGAAGAAGCCCAAGTTTACATGATGTTGTCTTCCCTGGAAGAAGAGAGCAAGCCTGATGTTGAGAATGTGCCAATAGTAAGAGAGTTTCCTGAAGTGTTCCCGGGAGATGTTTATAACTTACCCCTTGAGAAAGATGTGGTGTTTACCATAAACTTAGTGCCTGGAACTAGACCCATATCCATAGCACCTTATAGGATGTCTCCTATAGAGCTAGCAGAGTTGAAGAAACGGTTGGAGGAACTGATTCAGAAACAGTTCATTAGGCCTAGTGTGTCCCCATGGGGAGCGCTAGTGTTGTTGGTAAAGAAGAAAGATGGCAACATGAGGTTGTGTGTCGACTATCGGCAACTCAATAAAGTAACCGTTAAGAATAGGTATCCCCTCCCTAGGATTGATGATCTTATGGACCAGTTGATAGAAGCTTGTGTTTTCTCCAAGATAGATCTGAGGTCAGGTTACCATCAAATTCGGGTCAAGTCTGAGGACATCCCGAAGACTGCGTTTAGGATGCGTTATGCTCACTATGAGTATTTAGTTATGCCCTTTGGTGTGACTAATGCTCCTGCTGTGTTCATGGATTATATGAACAAGACCTTTCACCCTTACTTGGATAAGTTTGTGGTGGTTTTCATAGATGACATCTTAGTGTACTCCAAGACCAAGGAGGAACATGAGGAGCACTTGAGGGTAGTTTTGCCGACCTTTAAGGAGAAGCAGTTGTATGCTAAGTTGTCTAAGTATGAGTTTTGGCAAGAAGAGGTGAGTTTCTTAGGACATGTCATCTCTAAAGGTGGAATAGTCGTGGATCCGGCTAAGTTAGAGACTGTGCTCCATTGGGAAGTACCAAAGTCAGTGACCGAGATTAGGAGTTTTTTGGGTTTAGCAGGGTACTATAGAAGGTTTATAGAGGGTTTCTCTAAGATATCTTTACCTTTGACCCATCTTACCAAGAAGGGACAACTCTTTGTGTGGGACTCTAAGTGTGATGAAAGTTTTCAAACCCTAAAATAATTGTTAACTTCAGCACCAGTTTTAGTTTTGCCCAATCCTAGTGAGCCTTTCGTAGTGTAGTGCGATGCTTCTAAGCAAGGTTTAGGTGGAGTGTTGATGCAGAAAGGTAAGGTAGTAGCTTATGCTTCTAGGCAGTTGAAAACCCATGCGAAGAACTACCCTACCCATGATTTGGAATTAGGAGCTGTAGTGTTTGCCTTAAAAATCTGCAGGCATTATCTGTATGGAGCAAAGTTTGAGGTCTTTAGTGATCATAAGAGTTTAAAATATACATTTGACCAGAAAGAGCTCAATATGAGGCAACATAGGTGGATGGAATTCCGTAAGAATTATGATTTTGAGTTAAGCTACCACCCAGGAAAAGCCAATGTCCAGCCCTAAGTCCTATATGCTTCCTAATGCAATTTTTCTAAACTAAAGGACCCTACATGCAGACACTTTGTACTTTTATGACTGTTTTAGATGCAGCAAAGGATATAAACCTTGGGTTGCCGCCCATGAAGTGCTTGTTTAACGTCCCGGGCCTGACGGTCGTAGCCCTAAAGGGCTAAGTCACTGCGAACTCAACATGATGGCCTTCAAATCCTTCTTTCACAAAAAGCTTTAACCTTCGGCCATTAGCATAAAATGTATGCCCGGACTCTTTGTAATCTTCATCAAAAGCATCATGAAAATGAGATGCCATCTCCAGAAATGCTCCTCTCCAATGAGACTTTAATTGGTCCAGAAATAATTTTAACTATGAGTTGGAAAGGTATATCTCCTCTCCTACTCCCAATGGATGGATGAATCATGAAGCACTACCTCGGGTTGCCCTTTTTTACATGGATCTTCCTCATAAGCTCTCAAGCAAATTTCATTGAGCTTAATTGGATCTAGCGTCCTTTTTGCACCGGCTTCCTTAGTGAATGAATTATGCCGCTCTTGCGGCTTCTTCTCCAATTTGTTTGGGTCACCCATAATTGATATAGGAAACTCATCTTTATACCCCAAGTGCGCCGGTTCATCTTTGTCCATGGCATCCTAAAAAATGTGGGATTTTACCAACACTTTATCTAGTGTTGAACCATGATCTTCATGTGTGGAAAATCATTTTGCAAGAGGCTTAACCACATCCACACTATAACAACTAGCCTTATCCACCGGATGCTTCATAGCTTCAAAGACATAGAATACCACATTTTCATCTTGCACCCTTAGTGTGAGTTTGCCTTGTTGCACATCAATTAGCGCTCTTCCTGTACCCAAGAAAGGTCTACCCAATATAAGAGGAGTGTTGGCATCTTCATCCATGTCTAAAACATTGAAATCCGCCGAAAAAATAAATTTGCCCACCTTTACAAGCAAATCTTCAACCACTCCATAAGGGTATTTGATTGATCGGTCCATAAGTTGGAGGGACATCATTGTGCCCATGGCTTCTTGAATTCCAAGCTTCTTCATCATAGATAGGGGAATTAAATTGATGCTCGCCCCTGAATCGACCAATGCCTTCCTAAATGTCATCTCCCAAATGGTGCACGGTATACTAAAGGAACCCAGATCCTTAAACTTTGGAGGTAGCTTTCGTTGTAAGATTGCGCTACACTCCTTGGTCAAAGCAACTATTTCTTCGTCAACAATCTTCCGTTTCTTGGAGAGAAGCTCCTTCATAAACTTCATACAGGATGGCATTTTCTCCAAGGCGTCCACAAAAGGAATATTAATTAAAGCTTGTGGAAGACATCAAGAAACTTTGAGAATTTTTTTTTTATCTTGCATTAGCTTGTTGAGTCTTTCTGGATATGGTACCTTCATGTAAGAGGGAAGATCTTTGGCATCAACATACTTCTTCTTTGCAAATTCTTCATCTACCAATTTTAGCTTCGCCTCCTTCTCCAGTAATTTTTCCACAACTTCTTCATCCACTACTTGCTCCACTTCCACTTTTCGCATCATAGAAACTTATTCTTCATTGTTGTCTTCATTAGTCACCAAAGAATTTCCCTTTGGCACCAATACTTTGCTGCTACTAGTGGACTTGGTATTGCATTGGGCCTTGGGGTTATTCCCCGTATTACCCGGAAAAGTGCCTGGAAGATGCTCATTCATCTGCTTTCCAAGCTGGGCTACCTGTGTCTCCAAGTGTTGGATCGTCGACCCTGTGTGAGTCGCTAGCTTATCAATGGAGGTATCAATGTGCACTGTCAACTTCTCAATGGTTGAGCTGGTATGATTAGCTAATTTTTATATGGCCAATTCCCAAGACTGCTTCCTACCATCTGTGATTTGCAATTGAGTAGGTTGAGGGAGAGCTTGCTCATTATTTTGCTGGTTACCATAGTGATGTCTTTGTTGCGGTTGTTTTTGTTGTTGTCCTCCTCCCAAGACTCCACTAGTATTGCTCCAAGAGAAACCCGGATGATCCTTGCCTCTTGAATTCCAATTCTGCCCTTGGTAGTAATTATTTGGCATATTCCTCTGATAATCATTGCATTGTGGTACCGTATCATAGAAATTGTGGCACGAGTCCACATGCTCCAGAGAAAAGTTACCTGGACAACTTGCACTATCATGATTGCCTTGACAAAAATTACAACCGGGAGGCATCCCCTCATGCACCACATTCATCTTCATCTTTGTAAGTGCCTCATTCTGTTGGTTCAAGAGTGCATTTTCTGCAAGAATAACTTCAATAGAACTAGCACTAAGCCCAGATAAAGAATTTTGAGGAGCTGTTGGAGATTTTGTTGCATATTCAGCTCTTCCCTCATGCGACTATAATCATTATTTGCCATCTTCTCTAATAATTCCCATGCATCCTTCGCCGATTTGAAAGAAAAGGAATCGCCAACTACGGCATCACAAATCATTTGAGATGAACCTCTCAACCCATTAAATAAATTTTGCACCTTCATCCACAAATCAAAGAAAGAAGAAGGACACTTCCACAATAGAACATTATACCACTCCCAAGCTTCACCAAATGTTTCACTATCATGTTGCTTGATAAAGTGACAACTTTTTGCAATTGTGTCGTTTTTTGAGGAGGAAAGAACCTTGTTAAGAACTTTTGAGCCACATCTTCCCAAGTAGTAATGCTTCCGCGATCCATATTCAAATCCAACCAATCACGTGCTCTATCCCGTAGAGAGAAAGGGAATAGATGCAAGCGATGGGCATCATCAGAAACTCCAACTACTTCGAATATCACATATCTCCAAGAAATGCGAGATATGAGTATCTTCATGCACTCCCCCATCAAATTGATGTTGTTGCACAAATTGTAGAACCGGTAGCTTGATATCAAAGGCATTAACATTGATGGGAGGCCTCACAAAAATGGAAGTACAATCCTCCCAATTTGGGCGGGTGTACTCATAAAGAGGCTTGTACGCAGGGGGTGGTGGTGGAGGATTTTCTGCCATGTCTTCAAGATTAATAGGATTTAGTGCCGCAAGCCTCCTTTGTTCCTTGATTTGTTTCCTCAACCTTTTCTCGGTCCTACGAATTTCCAGGTCAAAAAGTAGATTTTCTGGAGAAACTATACCTCGCAGACAACGAAAACTCACAAGACCAAGTGAAATCAATAAAACTATATAGGAAAATATTTAGAAAAATTAAAAAGAAAAATTTGGCTTGTTCAAAGTAATTATTTTCTTTAAATAAAGAAAATTAGTTATGCCAATCCCAGGCAACAATGTCAAAAACTTGATGAGCTCTGGCAAGTATACCGGATTGAAGCAATTAATAATTCAAACGATAAGAAACCAATTATCGAACATAGGGACTGGGTGACCAATTTATCTAAATTTAAATCAATAACAACTTTGACCAAGTCAATGGAGAGAGAATTATGATCAAATCAAGTTGTGATAACAAATCAATTTATCTAAATTAAAAGAGATCAAAACAAATCAAGGTAATTAGCAAGAGTGAGATTACGATTGGGAAAATCTAAGGTGACGATTTCTCCAACACAATCAAGCCTAAATCTATTTGTGATTTGGTTCTCTATTCTTAATTCAATTCAATGTCAACCAGGAACCCGAAATTATTCTAATATCTTGGTCGAGCACAAGAGAAAACATCTAAACATGCCAATCAACTATATCTCTATGATGACTAACATGCAAGATTCATTAAGTTCTTGGTTCCCTAAAGCGATTGCACAAATCTCCTATTATATCTCTATCAATATTCAATTTGTGTTCTTAATTCGAATCCTAAAGCATGAATCTCCAGTCGGACTCATCACGCTTGATTAGTTAATCACGAGCTCTTTTGATTAATGCAAGCAAAAGAGAATTAAGAAGCAAAGAAATAGAAGAAGGGAATAGAAAACTTCACAAATTTTACTACACCGACATGTGCGGCTACGTCGATTCCTTATAAAAGACGATTAGCTCCTCATGGTGTTCATAATAACAAAGTATTTGAGTAGAAACATCAACAAAAACTCAGTAATCTGCATTAGGGAGATGCGGTTGTCAAAACTAGGATTCGGGTTTGAAATTCGCTCAATTAACAAGCTTAAATAGGAGTGTTTGTCTACACACGCTAGCGGGGCGAGCAGCTATTCGCGGGGTAAACACTTGAAACTGGCTCTGACAAAAAATTGAATCCTTGCGGGGCTAACTCCTTCTCGCGGGGTACCCGGAGAGGTCTTCAGAATCTCCTCTCTGGCTCACGGGGCAAGTTGAGAGAGCCTTCAATTTGATTATTTTCTTGGATTTTCCTAGTTTCCTCAAGCTTCACTTTTAACCTGAAACTTAAAATAGCATTAGATGCTTTATTTGACTCAAAAACTACCAAAATTCCTAACAATTACTAAAAAGACTGAAATCGTTGCTCAAGGACAAATAAAGTCAAATTCGGGTAAAAACGAGATTAAAATGGAACAATTAGCATATAAATCATAGTTTTTCTAGATTTAAAACTAGATAAGCCAGCAGATTATAAAAAATGTCATGATTTTCTGTTGTAGTTCAGTAAGAACCATGTTTCTTATATTTCACCCAACACATTAGCTTTATCAAACCATGCTTCACAGTGAATGAGTTTGAAACCATCTCGTCGCTTTTAGGAAGCACACCAATATATTCACCGACAGAAGCTCAATGATCTTACACCCCAACCTTTGCTAGCCGTATGAAAAACATGTTCAAAGGAAACATGCATTACATATATATCCACAGCTTGGGCCACATTCAAATACAACATATATGGGGCAACCACTCTTGAGATGAATAAGTGTGTTAATGGACTTAGAATATTTGAAAACCAAATACAAGTCAAGAGTTTTAAAAAGTAAAAGTAGTTGCAGCATATGCATTAAAAATGAAAGAAAACGGTCGAACTTTATCTAGGAAATGGGGAGATTATTCCAGCAACAGAAGCTATAAATCTTGTTTTTTGATCCTTTAAGACATATATTTTGCTAATTCTTTATAGCTATTTTCTTTAAAAATAACATTTACCCTACCAAGATTATTCAAAGTTTTATAATACACAAAATTCGTGTTTCTTTTTGTTAAACTTAATTAGGATATTTATAATTTCCATAAAATTCTTCATATGTGAGATGTTATGTTGTTTTAATACTTATAATGACTTAATCTTTACCATCGGTCAATATACAATAAGTTTCACAAAATATATATTACATATCAATTAAAATTGTAACAACTTCTGTATAGGATTTTGTTCATATATGGCATCAATATCCTTTGCAATAATACATGCACTAGTTAGTCTTGGTAAAATTCCTAGACGATGTATTTTTTAAAACAAGGTCCTCTGTATCGTGACGTAAAGACTCCTTTTGAAAATTTGATAACACGAAATTAAAACTAATCTAAATGACAAATAGGATAAATGAAGCGAAATCTACTAAAGTATTGCTTGTATTACAAACAAAGAAGAATTAGACGAATTCGATCAGTATCCAAACCTTATTTTATAATTGTATATAGAAAACATAATGGTACTAGACACACGATAGATCTTCCAAAGAACAAGGTTTTTTTTTTCTTTTCGAATAAGCCAATTTATTTCTCTTTTTCCTATTCAAAGATCAGCCTTTTATCTCTTTGTTTTCACATCGAGAATTGTTTGCAAATGAAGAGATGTCAGGGGGACTTCTTACTCCCCAAACAGATATTCCTATATCTATATATAAATTAACACTGGTTTATCAAGAATACACATCCAGTTTATTTTCAACTAAGTCTATAATATCGTTGATAAGACTTTTTGCTCCCTCTGCAACTAAAGGAGGGCTATGTAAGGTTTGGCTGGCGGAGCTGGCTTCTCAATGGAACTAGTGGAAGCCGGACTATTTTGGATAGGAGTGGAGGTTCCGGGGAGGGAAGGCTAATGCTGCTCTTGGTTTATGCTTGCTTATGAGATATCTAGTTTGTTACACTTAGATTTAGATACTCCAAGCCTCGTTATGCTAGTTCTATTCTATAATGGATTTCGATATTTAATGTCCAGGTCTGTTGGGAACCTAATAAGACAAGCCATGTGCTTAGCTAGTTCAGACGTATACAAGAGTGAATACCAAAACAAATAATTCCAAATGCCCTCAGACAGATGTCCCTAAACAATGTGGCAAACAACTGGTTCTATCGATGCGAATCAACAAATCACAAGGACGCGCTGGCCATGGAAAGCATTAGTTGGAAGAAGAGGGAGAATTGCCTAAACTAACCAATATTGCTTGCCTATTATAGAGTGCTTATAGAAAGAAAGCCAGACTATGCAACAGTAGTCAAACAGTTTGGGTTTTTATGGTCGAACCAAAAGCCCCAACTAGAGATGGAATTCCATAAACTAAAAAACTCAATTGAGAGCTTCCAGTTCAATTCAAGGGAAGGTCCACCAATAATGGAAAGATCATTCCCCTCCTTATCCATTTCTTGATCCCTCATTCCACGCCCCTAAGGAGAAAGTCTTTGTAGCCGAAGTGAGCCGAGGAGCTAAGAAGACGGGCGCTGCGTTTGGTTCGAAAGGCATGGTTTTTAGTATGTCTCTAGATAGGGCCCCCCACTAGTCCGGCTAGCTAGTGAGCGGTTCTTTAAGGTGAGAAGTGGGCCGGGCCCTACAGGCAAGCATCACCCGCAACGCAAGCTGCATTGTTCGCCACCACCCGAGAAGCAAAAGATTTGAGAGTTTAGGCTTAATATACATGCATAGATAGTGGTCTAATGACAAGGACTGACCGACCACCAGACTAAGCAAAAGAATCGAGGCCGGGGGGTCTCGCCCATAACAGTTCCCCCCGCCTTTGGTGATTGATCAAACAAACAAGCCTAGATCTATGCCCCTTAATGAATCGAATGGTCCTTCGATCCCTTCATTTGATTCTGACGGTCGGCATAGATCTCATGAGACCTGCCCACAATGACTACGAAAAAAGCGCTGCCTTTGGTACATTGAACACCAACATGAGATAGGTTGCAACTATAGTCAGAACTCAAACTGAGCTAATTGGGTAATTATGACCTGAGGTACCGATCAGTAGGGGGATGACTTTCCCTCCTCGGGAAGAAGAATAGCCTCGCTCTCTAGCAGCCCTGCTTAAAAAGTCTCATTGATCATATTATTGGTAGGAAACGTGTCACATTAGAGGTGAACGATAAGAGATGTCCGATAATTATCACGATGAGGTTGGTCCTTCTTTAATTTTAGTAGACTGAGCTATGAATATGAATGAATAAATGAATGAATGCCAGGCTCTTTTTTTCACTCCGTATAAGAGCATAACTCGTAGCCAAAAAAAAAAGTTAATTCAGTTAGATCAACTATCTGGCCCTCTTTTTACTGTTTTCTATTTCAAACAAGCAGCTACTTGCTGTAAGAAAACCTATGCAAGGGTCAGTCAGTCACACAATTTATTACCTGTGCCAGTGTCCCTATCTAATGAAGCAAGGTCAGGATACCATAAGATTATACCTTCCTTCCATCGCAAAAATGATTATGAAGAAGGATTAGAAGGCCAACATATGGGTTCATATATATCTTTAGTTCGACCTTCAGGGTCAACACGATGACTTTTATGAAAAAGGCGGTGCAAAGGAGGCTCGAGGGCTTGTTAAGGAAGGGGACAAGGGCCGACAAAGGGGGAAAACGAAAGGCATTTTTGGTCCCCCCTTCGTCGGGGGGTGCTTGTGAGGGGAGTGCCACAACGAAACTAGGGAATGAAAGCCCATCATTATTCAATAGAAAGGATTCCTTCGCCTATTATTCCACCCAATGAGCAAAGAGAATTTCGAATTCTCGATGGTTGAACAGAAGAGAGACAGGGCAAGCAATTGATGAATACCAGCTGGTTCCCACGTTAAACGGGGAACGCTCTGTATCCTTGCTCTATATCATTGAGTTTACGACTTTCAAATGCGATAGGATGTCCCTCCTACATAAGCACACCTCCAATGGAAAAGTCAAAAGCATCTTTTTTGTGGACTTTGAGCACCTTTTCGAAGTCTGGCAAGACTAGAAAAGGGAGGGATTGAATACCCGGATCAATTCAGAGTTCATGCCGCCCGCCCAAACAAATAGGATGCGTAGGCCACAGGTCGCACATAAGCCGCCGGGTCACACTATAGAAGAACACCCAAAATACAGATGCACACTCCAAAATGTGAGATATTCATCTTCATTGGAGCATTTTGGTGGTAGTCGTGACCAACAGCCATCAGCTGTCGGCTCGTTGGTAAAGCGAGAGCTTCAAGCCCGATTTCAGGTTTAGGTGGCACACCCCCTATCTTTTTAGCCTATTCACGCTTATGCTTACTTCATGCTCTCTCCTTCTACCAGGTCAGCGCTTATGTCACTTTACGTAACTACATTCAATCCATTGAGTAGAGAGGACAATGGAATCAGTCGTTATCCTTTGCTCAAGATTAGCTCACTTCCATATCGAAGCAATAACTTAATCCTCACTAAAGGCTCGATGTAAGTGAGGCTCAACTGAAAGGAGAGGGATAAAGAAAGCTTCTAATCATCTTGACTTGAGGAAGAGTTGAAAGCATGCGTAATGCGTGGGAATCTGCCGAACAGTTCGGGCCAAATCCCGAAGAAAGATAAAAAGCATTGTTTTGGAACTGCCTCCGTGTTTGGACTTGTGATTAATTAACAACTCTCTTTTTTTATTGACCTCCTATTTCTTTGTTTTTAATCCTAGTCCACATGAGGTCAAATTCAGACTTTAGACTATTGTTCAAATATTTCAGTGTCATTCTCTATCTAACATCTCTTATCTCCATGACACCAAAGAAAGGGATATTAAATGAATAGAATATAATTAAATAGAGCCACTTTGGTGTTCCCTATGAAATGAGGCATGGAACGAAGCCACTCTGAAGAAGTTCCACGAGTTATGAAGGAAACTTCTTAGGAAGAAAAGAGAATAGTTGAAAGCCTATGTGCTAACATCTTCATCTCTTGAACTCATTCTAGAAGCTAGTTTAATGCACCGACATCTCATCTAGTCTAGATCGATAACCTAAGTGCTTCTTCTCTCCCAGGCGATTTAGCCTATTTTATCTTTCATGGTAATAAGGCAAGGCATTTCCCTATCATGACTGGCTTCCTTTCTTCGGCATTCATTCGTGTCAATTGACCCAACTAGCGAATCTGTTTACAACCATTCAATCTTTTTCATTTCCATGAATACAGCTCGAAATCATTTTTCGGCTTGATAGCACAAGCACAATCCATCCATCTCCCTCCAGAGGGTGAGTAACAGGTGGAAGGACTGTCAATAGTAGGCAGATTAAACATATATGCATGATAGTTGGGATCCCAGGTAGGATAGCCACATTTTCTTTATCTTGATAGCTCATCCTCATCCTCGGTATGCTCATCATCAGAATCCTCTGATTCTTCTGTCTCATCCTTAGCATTGAAAGTCATCACCAACATAACACATCTCAAGAAAGAAAAATATATGACTTGGTAAAAATAAGAAAGAAAAACATATAACTTGGTAAAAATATAGAATACTAATTCTGGCCCCAAATAATGAACTATGCAAGAGGGAAAGGAAAAGAAAATTTAGATTTTAAAGATTCAACTTTGAGGTACAAAAGCCTAAAAATAAGAGAACTTGGTCATATTATGTATAGTGATTTATTCGAGGTAGGTGTTGATTTTCTCTTTATTTAATGGCAATAAGATTGTACTATACAACATAGAACAAAATAAAACATAAAACTAAAATATCACCTGCCACCATTCCGAGGATCATATGTAGTCGAGCCATTATTAAGGTTAATACAAGAACAAGCCCTTGTCCTTGTACAACTTCTTTTGCATTGACATCCATCAGCCCTAGATGGAACCTTTACATCTTTCGAACTTTGAAGAGATTTTATATATTCAAAGCCTGAAATTTTGAAACATTATTGATGCCAACTCCAAGTGAGTAATTTGATAAACAACATCATCAAATAAAATATTTAAGAGAGAAAACTAAGAAACCATAGAAGATTATTAAAGTGGAAGTAGAATGGATATATCTACCATAAGAGGTCAAACAAAATGTTAGAATTACACTATCGACAGAGCAAAATGCTACAATGACAAGGAAAAATGGGAAGAAAAAAAAAACATGAATGTCATTAGTTGATTACAAAGAGAAAAGAAAACAAAACAAAAACTGAAGTACAAATTTTAAGTGAAGTAGCATGCTAAAACATCACAATGAGGAAGGTCATCTCAACTAGGTTGGCACCACAACCACATCAATCATTTGCAGCACACTACTAATTTATTAATAATTGAAAAGAATAAAAATACAAAGACATGGGGGGATATAAACCAAAACCCATGTGAAAAAAATCAAAGATAACAAAATCTATAATTAGGCAAACCAAGCCTATTATGGCTGAAATCACTTCTAATGAAACTAGGAAGGCTATCCCACCAGACGAAACCTGAGTTTTGAATTCCAAAGGAGGCAAGTTTGCCAGCATAACGGTTGCCCTCTCTATAAATGTGAGAAACTACAAAATTCAGTTCTTTTGACAGAGCAATGCAATTTTTCCAGCAGTTTTGTAAATGCTAAGGAACCACTTCAAGATATTTGAAAGAATGTGTAACACCCCCCCCCCCCCCCCTTGGGCATTACTTTGTAACACGTGCAGAAATAGATTAAAAATTTATTTGCTGGTTGCTTTCAGAAAATTTATTTACTTTAGGTCAGAAAACTCAGTTGTAAAAAAAATTTCTTTCTGAATACTTCAGCAAAGTGATATACCCAACAGCAAAGTAAAAATCACATTAAACTTAATAATACACATAAACTAGGTTTGTTCATAAATCAGGCCACTACAACATATAAGTTTTCTTGAAATTATTTCCATACTGAGAAATTACAAACCATACCAAGGATTGCAGAATCCCCTAAACCAATTTTCTCAAAATTACACAAGACAGGGAAAATCCTAAGCTGACCACTCTATCAAAAATCGACTGGATCTCACCGCTATTACCAACCTCTGCAAAGATTGGGATTAGTATCCCCAATTGAAGTTAAGACTTCCTCTGCACCATCTACTACCAGTGCCAAGGTACAGCGGCAAAAACGAGTAAAACCTGATATATTGTAAGGGTGAGACACCAATATATGGATATAAGCACGATAACTACAAGCGTGACTCACAAAACAGCATGTAGTCATATAAAGTCATGCAGCATAAACTTCTCAGAATAACAAGTAATTTACCAATAGGTTTCATCCCCTAGCAGTCATTGTCCTTTATAAAAGAGATTAATGACACTACGCAGTTCAACATCTAACCTTATATCTAATCTCCCGGAGATTCACTCACCAAATAAATGAGTGGATCAGGATCTTGAATGGCACATTGTCCAAACTCTTGGTACAATGGTCAACAACATGATGGCAATTTATCCGAACTCCGGGCACAATGGTCAACAAAACAAATGGCACATCGCCCAAACATCGCGGCACGATGGTCAACAAATCAAATGGCACATCGCCCAAACATCCCGGCACGATGGTGTTTGTTTATCTATTGTGTGACTTGTATTACTTGATTGATGGTTGTGGTGTTTGTTTATCAATGGTTAATCATTTATTTGCAGTTATGTATTACAATGTTTTGATGCATAATCTGCCTGGGTGAATGGTTATAATATTGTTGATGAATTGTTGATGCTATTTGTAGATTGAAAAGCCTGATAGTGGTCAGTGCTCAATTAGTAATGAGGTTCAAAGTGTTAAAAAGTTTTTATGGGAAATGAATTTTAATTGTTGAGAAATAGTAATATAATATTACTCAGGTTTTTGGTTGGTTGAAAATGAGAAAAAGTTGAAAATATCATTATTTTAATGATTTATCGGTATAAGAGTGAACTATGAGTTACAGTGAGGACGTATATTTGTACTATTAATTTTTAGGTGGATAAATCCAATATATTATAAAAAGTTATTTTATGAAATTAATCTTCGAAAATAACTTAATTATGATTTTAGAAAATTATTTAAGTGGAAAAGAGCAAGTTTTGACTTAAAACGTTTTTAAAATGCGAAAAGACGATGAATTCCAAAAATATTTACGGAACGCATTATTAAAAACAGCAGTAATCATTCACACATGGATTTAGTTTTAAGATCATTTTTTTAAGAACTAGAGTTTCTCGGAGGAAGATTTTCTTAGTGATTTGATAAAGGAATTTATGGTAGAAATGATTTTACGAAGATTAGACGTTATTTCGGGAAAAAGGGTTTCCAAAAGAAAATGAATTTCAATATGGTTTGACGTTTTATAACAGAGTTACAACAGAAAAGATTTTATGTAAGCGAGTTTTGTAAAACAATTTAGTTGTTAGTCATGGTATCTGGATGATATTCAGGTTATAGTTTATTTGTTAGTCATGATATCTGGATGATATTCATGTTATGGTTTATTTGTTAGTCATGATATATGGATGATATCTGGATGATATTCATGTTATGGTTTATTTGTTAGTCATGATATCTTGAGGATATTCATGTTATAGTGTATTTAGTAGTCATGGTATCATGGTGATATTCATGTTTAGTTGACCAAAATGAAATTAAGATAAAGTTTAACGACCAAAAATGCAGATTCAACTTAAATTGTCATCATGAGCTAGTAGGAAAATATGTGGTGAATAAGTGAGGAGAATTGTTGCTGTTTTTGGACCATAAGAATTAGCCGTGGTTAAAATTTAACTCAACGTCGGTTAGGTTAAGCTTAGGGGTATTTTGGTCATTTCAATTGAAAATTCCCGATTACTAAAATTTTAGGCCGGACTCTTTGTCCTCTCTGCTACATTAATCCCTCCTAATATCTCAACTCCATAATCGACTCCGTCGTTTACCCGACTTAGGTTTTACGCGTTTTCTTAACGATTACGTCCGAATAAAATAATAGTATTTCATTCCTAACGAATTTTTCGAAAATGTGGAAAATCGTCCAGGGCAAAATATAAAACGTAATGGTTTCGTTCACGAGTCGAAATTAGGGTTTCTGATCAGTAAAAACTTACTGACAGTGAAAACGCAGACCGGTTTCCGTCTGAATTTTCATTCCAAAAATTTCCCCGTAACCTTATAAAAATAAGTATGACAGGGAAATGACCTTAGTTTATCCAAAGTCATTTTCTAAATATCAGATAAGAATATAATCATTTATATAATTATTACCGATATTAGAAAGTCGAAAAATCGGGGTGTTACAGAATGAATCACCAACATTGAGTTACACTCTAGCCAAAGGTTTTTCCAGCCCTTTTTGAAAGCAATTTCAATAGCATACATAGCACCATTTAACTCACCAGTCAAAGAGGAGCTAATACCAATACTCACAGCAAAACAACCAATAACAATAGCCGATTTATCTCTAAATATACCCCCACAAGCAGCCATACCAGGAGACCCATGAGCTGCACCATCTTAGTTAAATTTGATCCAGTTACATAATGGAGGAAACCAGCAAATTTCTTTAATCTTTGGAGCTTTCCTTAGATGACCAGATACAGAAAAGGATTTGAGGATGGTAAGATCACCAATTGTATTATTCATATAGCCTTTGGATATATTACCAGAAACAGACACATTAACAACAATTCTACTGCAAATTGAGCTAAAAGACAACTTATTGTTCTAAAATAGGAGAAACTTTGATATCAATTACAAAGAGAGTAGATTTTCCATGCACATAAGGGGCTGCTCAAACAAAATTGCCTCTAACTTTGATCCCATGTCAATAATGAACAATGACAATGATTATGCACTCTTGATCAGCTAACATTGTATCAATTGCATTATCAGCTGATAACCTTTGGAAAGGTTTTTTGCAGAAAGTTATGAATGTGAGCCTATTATTGAGATGCCAGCATCACCAGAACATGAAAGTGCAGAATTGGATGAATTTGGAGTAAATAATGATGATGAGTTTTACAAGGATGATGTATCCGAAGAGTTTCTAACAATCACTCTCAGTCAAGAAACACCTGTCAAAAACATATAATTATTCTTTGGAAGATTATGAGAATGACATGAAAATATCAACATATTCAGTTGTTTTAATTACCTGCAAATGCTGCAAATATTCCGGTACCAAAAATTGTAGAAGAAAAAAGGACAAGGACTTAGTGCTTAGTTTATGTATTTCCAGATGAGCATCATGTGAATCAACCAACAACAACTCTCAGTTCAGGAGGAAGACGATACTCAAACACTACCTGCAACTCTTTTGATACCTTGTCAAACTGCAATAGGAGGGCGTTTTCCACTCAATGGAACATACTTTCAAATTAATGAGGTCTTTGCCGATTATGATTCAATGAGACACCCAATCTATGTTCCTATAGAAGGTGGCTTTGGAATCTAGAGAAACGGATAACATATTTTGGGACCGGGATATCACAAAAACCTGGAAAGCAAAACAAAAAAGGGGGAGAAAATGAAGAGTAAATAACTACACTGTGTATACATTTTATTATTATTATTATTATTATTATTATTATTATTATTATTATTAAAAAATGTTAGATGTTGTAAGAATTTGATTATTTGACCATGTGTATATCTAAAGGTCACATACTCATTCAGCACATGGGGTTAACGTTAAATCATTTGATGTTAGCTTAGGCGACAAAGTTGGGATCAGATTTAAACAAACATTTTTTTTCAAAACAAGATTATTCCATTACTTAGAAAAAATGACCTAAGAAAATATATTTTTATTGAATATATCTAACTATATGTCAATCAACAAAAACATATGAAAATAAATTTTTTTATTTTTTTTTTACAATACAAGTCAAAAATAGATTATAATTATACGTTTAAATCTTTTGTGTTCGGATAAAATCAAATTTGAAAAATTGATCCCATGCTATATGAAAAATATATGCATATTTACAAGCAGAAAATAAAAGGTTTTTATAAATCTAAATGAGAATTTAGTATTGATGGTATACCTTTGGTGCTTCATTGATTTGATTTGTATGATGATCATTTTTATAATAATATGAATCACCGTCTTCGTCGACGTCGTCGACCACTTTCAATAGCATAATTGCTTTTTTCCAAGTGGGAGAATTGATAATTTGCTTGAGAGATCCCCGCAAACTTACGCTTTATATAGATGCGGACCAACTTAAGATATGTTTAGGTGGAGGAAAAGGGAGATGAATCGAAGATTAAATTAGTTTATTAGGAGAATCTTATAAAAGAAGAGTGTAATTTTGATAAATCGTTAGTGTAAATTTTTGTATGCTAGTCAAGTAATCACAAATTATGATATGAGTGAATTTTAATTATTAGGCAAAAAGTCAAATATTTTTAATAATGTGACAATTTATGATTGATTGATAATGTAAATTTCTTTTATACGAACAATATATATCAATTAAATTCATAAAAGAAAGAAAAAAAAAATAGCATAGGGGAAGGTTAATATCATGTGTCACAAATTAATAAAAGGACGAAATTATTATTAACAAATTAAAGGAAGGTCGAAAGAGTTTTTGGTTTAGTGAGGTCACAAATTTTGAAAAATTTGTGTTATTTCTTGAGTCTTTTTATGTCCTCTACTTTAAAAATAAAACAAAGTACAACTTCTTTTGTGTTGGGCTATCACTTATTTTTGTAGCAAAGCAAATGAACTCATAATCTTTTCATCATCACAAACACAAAAACCAAAAAAAAAAATTCATAGCTTCAATTCAAAATAAATAATAATAATAATAATAATAATAAATGAAAAATATCTTTCTAAAAAATATATTTAATCCAAAATAAGAACATTAATATATATCATATCATTTAACTTCATAAATAAAATCAAAAGGAAAAATTTTCTTAACTTCCAAGGTAAATTTTGTTGTCAAAAAAAAATTCGAGGTAAATAACAAGTTATAATTTAACTTTCATAAAATCCACGTACTAAAGTGTCTTCCAACATAAAATTTTAGGAATTAAAATATTCTTTGGAAAGTTTATAAAATAGGAATTGGTTAAATTTAATTATGTATATTAAGAAATCACGTAACTTTGGTCATATTTGAGCGGATCTCATTTATATTTTTTATATGTTTTAATTTGATTTAATTTTTTTATTATATATGTTCAATAATTTTCTTTATTAGTCAACTCATTTACATATTCTATGTAAAGACCATAAATAAAATTACTTAAACCAAAATATTCTTATCATTATAATGCAATTTTGGAATTATTTTGATTAAAAATATATTTTCTTTGGTAAGTTTATAAAATAAGAAATAACTAGGATTTGAAATATTTACATTTAAAGTGTATAAATTTAAAAAACCACTTATTATAGATTAGATTTGAATGGGTTGTATTTGGTTTTAGTTTTAATTATTTGTTCAAAAAATTTGTCCTTATCAATTTTCCTATTTACATCTTCTATATAAAGACAAAAAAGTAAGTTACATGAACAAAACTGATCTTAATTTTTATAATATTCTTAATATAGAAATTTATTCAAAATTATTTTAAATCTTACTTTATTATAAAGTTTAGGAAATATAGGAATTATTTTTATTTATTATTAAAAATCCATCGGAAAGTTTATAAAATAGGAATTGATTTGATTTTAAATTCCCGTAAATTTAACTTATATAATTTGGAATCCACTTAAATTTGTCATAATTAATTTGATTTAATTTGATTTATTTTTAATTTATTAAATTAATAATTTAATCCTTATTAGTTTACTCTTTTACATATTTTAGGTAAAGAAAATAAATAAAATTATTTAAACAAAATGAATCTAATTATTTTAGGATTTTCAAAATATAGATTTTAAATTTAAATCAATTGAAAACTTAACTTTATGATGAATTTTAAGAATTATTTTGATTCATAATCTAAATTTTATTTGAAATTATATAAAATAGTAATTATTTTTATTTTGAAGTTATTTCAATTTTAATTTTGTATATTTAAAAATACATTGGAAATAAAAATATCCACTTAACTTAGACTGGCCAGAATGGAGTGGGCTTAATTTGGTTTTATTTTAGTTTATTTAAATTAGTAATTTAATCCTTATTATGTAACTCATTTATATATTCTTAGTAACTATAACAAAGTAAATTAATTGCAGAAATATAATTGTTTTTAGGAAATTCTGAGAATAAAATTTAATTTGGAAATTAATTGAAATGTTATAATTATTATAATTAATTTTAGGAATTATTTCAATTCATATTTCAAATTTTCTTAGGAAAGTTTATAAAATAATAATTAATGTGATTTTCAAATATTATGACTATTTAAGAACCCAATTAAATAATTTTATTCTATTTGAGTGTATTTATTGGTTTACATACGATGCTCACAATCTTACGCCTCAATATACGTGTCACTTGAACCTTTTTTTTTGTGAACATCTTAAAGACACATCACGACTACTTTTGATATAGAGGTTTAGATGTTTGATACCACCAAATATCCATTTATATATGCATAACAAGAATTAATATATTAATTTTCCTAATTACAGATTTTCCTTTTGATTTGTGAAAAATATTAAAATACTTAAAACTCCTATCTCTTGTAAATGTATTTAGCTTTGATTGATTAAAATTACTTTTATAATTTTCTTAATTATTGAGTTTCCTTTAATCGGATAAAATATTACATGATTTTATACCTTAAAATTTAAATACCTTTCTTTTATGAATGAATTCATTGTTCTGATTTAATTTTTTTATAAAGAAACTATAAATTGTTACTATTGTGAAATGAATCAAAACAATATCGAGATATTATAATTAAACTAAGAAGAATAAAGAGAACAGAGAAGAGATAATAAGAGAGTATTTATATTATATTCCTCAAGGTATCATCGTTACAATGCTCATGAGTCATATTTATAGGATACAACTCTGGTATTATATTCCTGAAGACACTTTTTTCTTTTTTGAGGCAACACTACTAGAACTCCAGTGTATATATAGAGACCGAAAAATCGGCCACTAAAGTGAGAAAATGGGTAGCTAAATGATTCAGTGACCGAATTAGAGACCCATTTTTTTAGTCTCTAAACCATTGGTGGCTAATATGCAGAGACCGATTTAGTGACTGATTTTTCAGAGACTGATTTAGTGACCGATTAGACACTGATAAAGCTACTTCATTTCAAATTCAATAGAATCCGCAATACAAGAAGGAGTCAATGAAAAGACATGGGGACTAACTAAAGATGTAGCCGCTCTAGAAAGCTTATGGACGACCACGTTCGCTTGTCTCCTAATGAACTTAACTCTAAAGTTAGAAGAAACAGACAAAGCATCCTTGCACTTCAAAATAATATCTCCAAACTCGTTTGAGTCTACCTGGCTGTTGGATATGCTATCCACTACTAACTTGCAATCCATATCAAAGACTATCATGCCAAGGTTAAGTTGTTGAACCCAAAGGATAGCTTGCAAAAGAGCAAGAGCTTCCCCTTCGCGGACAGGAAGAAGAGGGGTTGTCCACGCTATAAGGGCAGCTTCAAATTCACTCCTGTCATTTCTGATACAACACCCCATCCGTGCAAGTCCAAGGTCAGTAAAGTAAGGAGTCATTAACATGATATTTGGCACATGAGAGTTGTAGAAGCTAAATGGACATCAACCCTTACTTATTCATAACACTCCTGAGACACCCCGATGTTCCACTAAAGAAAACCTTAATTAACTAAGCCTTAATCCGTATTTAACTTTAACTCGATTAATACAGACAAAAATATAGTACATTGCGGCAGCGACAAATTTAAAACTTATAAAACATGCACAGCGGAATAAAGCAGAAACGACATATATACATAATATTTACTTATCGTCATCCGAGTACGATGAATCCCAACAGAGGGATCCTAAAACTTACATAAAACAATACAGACTCAAAATAGAAAAAGGCACATACATAACTGTTGGAACCAAAGTAATTTGGATTAATAATCTCTGAGTTTTGATGTTAACAAAAAGGATTAAATTTGCATGACAAAGTTTTAGTTGAGATCTAACATGCTCTATCTAGTCTTGCAGGAATGTTCAAAATTTGATAAGTTATGGAAACCTTGAAAAAATTTCCTAATATCCACATCCACCCATGTAGACGAGCTGCGCAAAACGATTGGTATATTTATTTATTTTAATATATTCGAGTAGACAGTAAATATAATATTCTCAGTAGACGGGAACTTTAATTTCTATGAGTAGACGAACTCAAGTGCCACGTCAGTAGCGAAGATCAAAGTAACTCACTGAAATATAGCAAGTCCAAAGACTTGATAAAAGAGTTTTTAACAATGAGGAAATGCAAAATGCTTTGTACCCTGTCACTTTTATCGCTGGAATAGCTGGAATTTGTACAAAGGAGGCAAGACAGTTTTCAATTTGCAATTGCTCAGAGGTGTGACCATTTTGTGCAAAAGTGATAACCAATAGTACATTTCACAATGGCCACGTTCAAGCTATCAATCACAACGGATATTATGCATTTGATGTCATCTCTAAACGAGAAAATTCAAAAAGCAACTGTTGAAGAATTTCAAGTGAAGAAAAAGGTCACTATAAATAGAAGACCTCAACCTCTGAAGAAAGATTTTTTTTTTTTTGTGAGAATACAGAACCCTTGCTAGAAAAACGTTTGCCATTCTACAAGCTCTAAATCTTTTATTCTTTCAAGAGCAAAAGTCTGTAATTCCTTAGCTTGAATATTGTTGTAATATTCAACGGATCTTAAACTTTCATATCCTCACACATAGTGAGTTAGAAGATCAAAAGTAAACAATCTCTTTGTTAGAGTTAGAGCTTGAAGAGGCTTGGTAAGAAAGAAATACTTGTAGCCTGGAGAGGTGTTGAATACTTGGTGTAATCTATTTGGAAAAATAGTGGAGATAAACCTTCAAGTAGAAGGGACTGGACGTAGCTCTTGGTTGGAAGAGAGTGAACCAGGATAAAATACTTGCGTGAATCTTCTAATCCCTTATCTCTTCAGTTTTATTTGTTTATACTAACTGTGGGGATTTGAACCTGTTTTTGTTAAGCTTTTAAAAAGGAACTTTTTTTGTGTGTGTGCTTCTGCCTTTTATTCTTTGTGTGAGAAAATAAGTTTTGAAAAAGGTTTTTTCGAAAATTATTAACAAACACAATTCAACCCCTCTTCTTGTGTTTGCCTGTGTCAACTTCAGTAGGTATCAGAGCTCAGCCTCGAAGGGGTTGAGCATCTAACAAGTGCTGAGGGAGTACGATCCAACAACCATGGATGCAGAAAGACAAGCTATCAACAGACCTCTTCTCTTCGATGGAACTGATTATGACTACTTGAAGAAGAGGATGATGGCCTTTATGGATGCACAAAACTTAGATATCTGGGAACTGATTGAAAATGGTTATACTGAGCCTGGAAGTGAAAATGGAGCTGCTATTGCTATAGCAGATTGGACTGCAGATCAAAAGGCCAAACATCAGCTCAATCTCAAAGCAAAACATTATTTGATGTGTGCCATCACCAGATCTGAACATGACAAAGTTCACAGCTACAACACTGCCAAAGAAATTCTGGGATACTCTGGCCCTAGCTCATGAAGGTTCATCTCAAGTAAAGGAATCAAAGATAAGCATGCTGGTTCACCAGTATGAACTATTTAAAATGGCTGACCATGAAACAATAGATCAGATGTTTGGAATATTTCAAACTATCATCAACAGTCTAAGATCTCTCGGAAAATCTATGAAAATAGAGACCATGTTAGAAAGATTCTGAGAAGTTTATCCAAGCAATGGAGACCCAAGGTTACTGCTATTCAGGAAGCCAAAAATCTGAACACTCTTTCTCTAGAAGAGCTATCTCGGTCACTCAAGGTTCATGAACTCGAACTAAGTGAAGAAGACAACTCCATAAAAGGAAAGTCTATTGCCCTAAAAGCAAAGAAAGCCAGTTCATCAAGAGTCCTCAAAGCTGCTGAATCTTCAGATGATGCTGGACCTTCAGATAGTGATGAAGGATCAAATGAAGATGAACTATCATTCATCTCCAGAAAGATTCAACACATGTGGAGAAAGAAAGGTAACTTCAGAAGGAAGCAGTTTAACAAGAAGGTTTTCCAAGAGAAATCAGACTCCAAGGAAAAAGGTCCACCCTTGTGCTTTGAATGCAAGAAGCCTGGTCATTTCAAAGCTGATTGCCCTGATTTGAAAGATAAAAAGAAGTTCTTCAAGAAAAAGAAGGGCTTAATGGCAACTTGGGAGGATTTAGACTTATCTTCATCTGATGAGGAAGATGAAGCTGAGGAAGAGGCAAATATCTGTCTCATGGCTGACACATCATCAGAGAGTGAATACACTGATGATGAGGTAATGGATTCTGACCCAGTACACTCTTAAAAATGCTTTTGATGAATTATTGCATGGATCATCCATACTGTCTCATGAATACAAAAGTCTTAAAAATAAGTTTGCAAAATTAACAAAGGAATATGATAGAGTCTGCATGGAAAAGCAAAAGTTAGCACAAGAAAATGATAAGCTAAAATCAAAGAATGTCAGTCTAACTGGCAAACTAGATGTGAGCCTGATAATTCTTGTAAAGTTACAAAACTAAAACAAGATGTAACATATTTGACAGACACTCTATCAAAGTTTGTAGGTGGCTTAGATAAACTCGGTCTGATTTTAAGGTACTCTAGGTCACCATATGATAAATCTGGCCTTGGTTATGACAAGGAGAAGCATGAGGCATCTCATAATAAGTCAAAACCACATATACAACATAGAGCTTCAAAAGCTCAAGCTAAATATGTTAAAGCCAAGCCTGGCCCGTCCAACACCTTTTGCAAAGTGTGTGGAAAAAGTGGGCATGCTACATATAGATGTATACATAATAAGCATGCTAAACATTCGCGTCCAATGTAAACTAACAAAGAAAGGACCCAAGTCAGTTTGGGTACCTAAGGATAAGATAATACATGTTGCAGATCTGCTTAACAACAGGAAAGAAACAAACATCTTAGTACTTGGACAGTGGGTGCTCACGTCACATGACGGGAGAAAGGTGTATGTTCCAAGACCTAAGACATAAAGATGGTGACTGGGTGACATTTGGAGGAAACCAGAAAGGGAAGATCACTGGTATAGGTAAAATGGGTAAACACCATTTTCCCTTCATTGATAATGTTCTTTTAGTAAATGGTTTAAAACATAATTTGCTGAGAATAAGTCAATTATGTGATAGTGGATATAATGTTTCTTTTAATAAGAACATGTATAATGTTAAGAAAAATGATGGAACACTTTTATTCACTGCTAAGAGGCAAAACAATTTGTATAAAACTGACTTGGAGGACCTCTCAAATCAAAGTGTCCATGTCTAGTGTCTATTGAAGATGAGCGATGGATTTGGCACAAAAGGCTAGGTCATGCAAGCTTAAGACTAATCTCAAAGCTAAATAAGCATAACCTCGTGAAGAGGGCTATCAAACCTTAAAGTACAAATTGATGCTCTCTATGATGCATGTCAAAAGGGAAAACAAGTCAAAGGTTCTTTTGAATCTAAGAATATTGTTAGTACCAATAGACCACTAGAATTGCTATACCTTGATCTTCTTTGGTCCAACAAGGACTGCCTCTGTCAGTTGTAAGAAATATGGTCTAGTCATTGTAGACGACTACACTAGATGGACATGGGTTATGTTCCTAGCTCACAAGGATGAGTCTTTCAACATCTTTTCTATATTCTGCAAACGTATACAGAATGAAAAAGACATGTGTATGACTTCAATCAGAAGTGACCATGGGGGAGAGTTTGAAAATGAGCTATTTCATAAGTTATGTGAAGAAAGTGGTATTCTTCACAATTTCTCAATACCTAGAACACCACAGCAAAATGGTGTGGTAGAGAGAAAGAACATATCTCTTCAAGATATGGCTAGAACAATGCTCAATGACAACTCTGTCCCTAGACACTTCTGAGCTGAAGCTGTTAACAATGCCTACTACATTCAGAACAGAATATACATTAGACCAATCTTGAACAAGACTCCTTATGAATTGTGGAAGGGACGAAAACCCAACATTTCATATTTTCATCCTTTTGGCTGTAAATGTTATATTCTAAATACTAAAGATCAACTTGGTAAGTTTGATGCAAAAGTAGATAATGGAATTCTGTTAGGATATTCTGAAACTTCAAAAGGCTTTAGAGTTTATAATTCTAGAACTCTAGTAGTAGAAGAATGTATTCATGTCAAGTTTGATGACAAGCAGACTGATAAGAAATTATCAGAGCTAGATGAAGCTTTTGTAGATCTTGATCTAAATATCTCAGTAGATACAACAGAGGTAAAGGCTGATGATCAAGTGAAAGACCCTCCTCAACAACTAGAAACCTCCACCTCTCAACAAGACACTGTTCAGAGATCTTGGTACTTCAAAAATTATCATCCACAAGATCAAATCATTGGAAACCCCAATGATAGGCTAAGAACCAGATCAACTTTCAGAGAGCAGGAAGATGCTGCACTAGTCTCTGAGTTGGAACCAAAGACAGTAGATGAGGCTCTGCAGGACGATGGCTGGATTCTAGCTATGCAAGAAGAATTGAATCAGTTTGAGAGAATGATGTTTGGACTATGGTACCCTTTCCTAAGGACAAATCAGTTATTGGAACAAAATGGGTCTACAGAAATAAACTTGATGAGAATGGTAAGGTAGTGAGAAACAAAGAAAGACTTGTTGCACAAGGTTATTCTCAAGAAGAAGGTATAGATTATACTGAAACTTTTGCATCTGTTGCTAGATTAGAAGCAATTAGGATTCTACTTTCCTTTGCTGCACACCGTAACATAATGCTTTTTCAAATGGATGTTAAAAGTGCTTTTCTAAATGGCTTTATTAATGAAGAAGTATATATAATGCAACCTCCGGGTTTTGAAAGTGAAACCCAAACTGAACATGTATATAAGCTTAAGAAAGCTTTATACGGCCTTAAACAAGCCCCTAGAGCTTGGTATGATAGGCTAAATTCATTTCTAATGGAAAATGGCTTTAATAGAGGAAAGGTTTATACAACCTTGTTTAGAAAGTCCATTAAATCCAATTTTATAGTTGTGCAAATTTATGTTGATGATATCATATTCGGTGTTACTAATGAATCTCTGTGCAAAGAGTTTTCTAAGTTAATGCAGAAAGAATTTGAAATGAGCATGATGGGAGAACTCAAGTTCTTCCTTGGACTTCAAGTTAAACCAGCCATGGACGAGGTGTACATCCATCAATCCAAATATACAAAGGAACTCCTAAAGAAGTTCAAAATGGATGATTGCAAACCAATGAATACTCCTATGCACCCCACGTCCATACTAAACAAAGATGATAAAGAGAAAAAGGTAGACCAAAAGGTATATAGAGGTATGATTGGATCTCTTCTATATCTTACCGCGTCTAGACCTGATATTATGTTCAGTGTATGTTTATGTGCTCGATTTCAATTTGATCCTAGAGAATCTCATTTATCAGCAGTTAAAAGAATATTTAGATACTTGAAAGGTACTACTAATCTGGGTTTGTGTTTTAAGAAAAATGAAGATTACAGATTTGTTGGTTTTTGTGATGCTAACTATGCTGGAGATAGAATTGAAAGAAAAAGTACCAGTGGAGGATGTCACTTCATTGGAGCTAACCTTGTCTCATGGTCAAGCAAAAGACAAAGTACTATTGCATTATCAACTACTGAAGCTGAGTATATTTCAGCTTCTAGTTGTTGCTCACAACTTCTATGGATCAAACATCAATTGGAGGACTACAATGTGTATGTAAGTAGTATTCCACTTATGTATGATAATACTGCTACAATTAACTTATCTAAGAATCCAATATTGCACTCTAGAGCTAAGCATATAGAGATTAAACATCATTTTATAAGGGATTATGTGCAAAAAGGTGTTTTTGATATACAATTTGTAGATACTGACCATCAATGGGCAGATATCTTTACTAAACCTCTTGCTGAGGATAGATTTATTTTTATTAGAAAACATCTCAACTTGCTATGTGTGGATTGATTATGTTGTTCAGCCTTGAGAATTTTGTTGTTGATATATGTGAGTCTAAAGCATTTCATTACATGTTTATAGTGTGCGTCCATTGCATACCGCATCCATCGTATGTGTGTGCCGCATCCACTGCATGCCGCGTCCATACTTGCTTTTTCTTGAACCCGTCTATACATATATTATTTATTAACTGCATTTATTTTGTCTCAAAGACAAATTTATCCTATATTCTCTTTGCTGAGTCATTAACTTCTATCAATCCTATCTAAATCTTTTTACTTTTTTCAAAATAACAACGCCGTGTTATCCTTTATGACATGCCTTGTCAAATATTTTCTTTTTGATTTATTTCCAAAAGGAAAACCTTTGAAATTCAAAACCTTTTTAAAGCAAACCCCTTCCCTCTGAGGAAATCTTTCGCTAACCTTCGTCTTTGAACACTCTCTTGAAATCTCTATTTTCTGCTTCCAAACCCTAACCTTCATATATCAACCATGGCCTCCTCTTCTGAAAATTTCAATGTGGATAAACTACAACTTGCCACAGAACATCACTTTGACTTCGGAATATTAAAAGAATACAACTTGGATGTAAGCAAAAATATCACTGCCGCTGGTTGGGATGGTATGTTCGTGGAGAAGATTTCAATCTACCCAGACCTGATTAGGGCTTTCTGGAGGAACCCTCAGGTCACTATTGCTGAAATTTTTGGTACTGTTCTTGGGAGAAGAATAGTGGTTTCTGAGAAGACCATTTCTGAGGCAATCAACTACGCTCAAGAAGGAAAGGTCTTTACTGAAAATTGGGAGAAGGAGCTTGGCGGAACGGAAGTAATCTCTGCCTTTCTAATGAGACAAGATACGGTGAGAACTCATTCATGGAAGTCGGTGGATATGAAAGATGATGTTTGCATTCTTCATCAGTTGCTGAATAAGGTCATCCTTCACAAAACTGGGTCAAAGGATAACTTGTCTGCCTTACACAAGTTTTTCCTTTGTCATCTAATCACTGAAACGAAGATCAACCTACCCAGAATTCTCTATAGAAGATTCAGGGATGCCATGGTTAATAGGAAGAAGCTCTCTGCTATTCCTTACTGTCATCTATTGTCCAAAATCTTCAAGTCACAAGCTCTTTATGATTTCCTTGCTGCTAAGTCTCGAGAAGAGCAAGAAAGGATTTTACCTGAGAAGGGCTGTGTTTGGAAAAATGAACTTAGCCAACATGAATCTGAGCACATATACTGCAGTTGCCCTGGCCAAGCAAGAAGAGATGTACAAAATCAAAGAAGAACAAATTGAGCAGAACAATGCTGAAGTTCTAGGGTTGAAGAGAACTTTTAAAAAAAACCACTGTGTTAGGAAAAGAATTCCTAAGAAGCCTGCTACTGGTATTGTATTAGGGAACCTACTGCTGAGGCCCCTCAACCTGCCACTTCTCAGAAAAGGACAAGGAATCTAGTCCTGTCCCACAATGAGGATGATGAAGATGATGAGGACAGTGTCCTCATCAATGAGATTTTGAAGAAACAAAAGTCTGTTGCTACTGCTATTCTAACAAGGAGACGACAACCTCAAAGGAAAGCTAAGTCTGTTATGACTTCTGAGGTAATTATTCCTGCTAATGATCCTGTACAATTAGCAGTAGATGCCTTAGTATCTAGCTTTGAAGATAGAATGGATGTTGTCTCTGCACCTGATATTTCTGTGAATCAAACTGAAACCATAAATGATGTGTATATTCCCACACCACCATCACCACAAAGCACTTCCCCTAACCAACCACAAACAGCCTCACCAAAAAGACCACAATTCCAACCCCTGATACCTGAAAATGATCCTTGGTTCAACCAAACAGATGATGGAATTGTTCTTGGTGCACCCTTTCCCAAAATGAAAAAGACAAAATTTCCATACACTCACCCCTCTGTACTTTATGATGGCAAATTTGAATCCTTAGCCAAAGTAAATAGGGATTGGAGAATTTTCTATCACACTCATGAACCAGAACCTGTTTAAACCAGACCCTAGTATCCTTTACCAGAATATCAATATGAACCTGAAACCATTTGCAAACCCTGGTATAAACCTCACCCTGATATTCCCCTTGGCCCTCCACCATCCAAAATGCACAATAGACTTGGACCTCTCATCACTCATCTATCCCTAAATAAATTCCCTCGTAGAAAAATTTATCCACACCTTGTCAAATACCCTCCTTTCAAACCCTTCACAGAAGGTGTAGAGAGACACATCATCTCTGACTGGTCTAAGGATCCAAAAAAGAAAGACCTGAGCAATGTCATATACAAAAGGTCAAGATCCTTCAGACATATTCCTATTATCATGGATAACTAAACAAAATGGAAAACAATCAGACATCCAAGAGAATATGGAAAAGCTGCTGATATAATTGATCATATCATGTATGCAATGCTGAAGTCAGAGTTTGAGCTGTTCAAGGTTATAAGAGCTGCAAATTTTGTACATCCTACTTGGCTGTTCCACACTGTGAAAGATACAAAGATAGGGATCAAGCCCTACATGCTATGTCCAAGACTTCCAATGATTGACTTAAACAAGAAGGACAAGAAGAAACAGAGAAATACTAGAAAGATGCCATTTCCAGAATCCTGCATGATCAATCCTAAAGAAGTCAACCTCACTGATCAGAATGTCATAGATTATTGGTTAGCACAACCTGTTGAAGATGTTCGTGAAGATGTGTCTGTCGACATTTGGAGAACTCACATGGTGAAATGTGCAGAAGAAGCTTCCTCATCTTGTCTAAGTTTGGAAGATAAAAGGCTCATTCCAAAAGTAAGAGGCAAATGTGAACTCTCATTCTATAGATTCTTCATCTACAAGGACATCTTGGGACTTCCTGTCACCAGTCCTGTTTATGAAGAAGATCCAGTCCACTGGGCCAGAGAGCTGCCCCCACCTGTTCTTCAATTTGCTGACTCACCTCCACCTTCAGAGCATACTGATGAGGAAATTATAGTTGAAGGCCCTGCTATGGAGATTGAATCTGTGCAACCAGTCACTGAGAATGAGGAAGTTGCTGAGTTTGTTTCTAGACCAAGCACTTCTGAGAAGCAATTATCTCAGCCATTGGCTCTGACTGTCATTCATCCATCAGAGCAACCTCAAACTTCCAGAGCTTTAGACACTCTTCCAAGTCAAGCACATGCTCAAGACAGTGCTGAAAGTTCAAGACCCTCACTCTCACTGCCTCCAAACCTTGAAGAGATTATTGGAAGAATTGTAGAGGAGAGAATAAAGGTTGAGGTTAGGGAAAAGGTAAGAGAGCAAGTTGCAGAAGCCCTGGCTCCAACAAACGTCATGATGAACCAGATGATGAACATCATGCTGAGTTTTCAACAGAGTCAAAATCTGCCAACTCAAATTCCTTCTCCTCCACCAAACCCAAATCCAAGCCCTCCTCCTCCACCTCCACCCTCTTCTTAGGCTTTCTTTTGTTGCTTCCCTACTGACAATGATGGTCCCCTCCTCTTACCTTTTTGTTTGATGACAAAAATGGGGGAGAACGAACAGAGAATTAAATTTAATAAAGGCCTTTTTTTTTTTTGAAAGTATACTTTTGTCTGCATATGCATGCTCTTATTTGTTTATACATGTTTTGACATAATTGTTTATATGCTCTGATATTTTCTTTAACTGATAAGTAGCTGAACTGATCTGATATATATATGTCTTATATTTTATTCCTGTTAAGTTTGAATGCTTTATCTTAGGGGAGTTTTGTAAGCTCTTTTAGACTTTGCTCACTCAAATTTAATTAGTTTTTGTCATCATCAAAAAAGGGGGATTGTTGGAACCAAAGTAATTTGGGTTAATAATTTTTGAGTTTTGATGTTAACAAAAAGGATTAAATTTGCATGACAAAGTTTTAGTTGAGATCTAACATGCTCTATCTAGTCTTGCTGGAATGTTCAAAATTTGATAAGTTATGGAAACCTTGAAAGAGTTTCCTAATATCCACGTCCACCCATATAGACGAGCTGCTCAAAACGATTGGTATATTTATTTATTTTAATATTTTCGAGTAGACAGTAAATATAATATTCTCAGTAGACGGGAACTTTAATTTCTATGAGTAGACGAACTCAAGTGCCACGTCAGTAGCGAAGATCAAAGTAACTCACTGAAATATAGCAAGTCCAAAGACTTGATAAAAGAGTTTTTAACCATGAGCTTATAGACGCATATTTATAAGTAGACGAGCTCTTTTTTCTTTATGAGTCGTTCATATGCTCAGTAAAAGCTACCTCGACCACATAGAAGAATTTATTTCAAATGATTGATATTTATTTCAAATGAATGTTGGTCCTTCCTATTTGCTTTAACTGTTTTATTGCCTTTTTTCTTTGTGAGAGAAAAATAGTATAATGAGGAAATGCAAAACGCTTTGTACCCTATCACCTTTATTGCTGGAATAGCTGGAATTTGTACAAAGGGGGCAAGACAGTTTTCAATTTGCAATTGCTCAGAGGTGTGACCATTTTGTGCAAAAGTGATAACCAATAGTACATTTCACAATGGCCACGTTCAAGCTATCAGTTACAACGGATATTATGCATTTGATGTCATCTCTAAACGGGAAAATTCAAAAACAACCGTTGAAGAATTTCAAGTGAAGAAAAAGGTCATTATAAATAGAAGACCTCAACCTCTGAAGAAAGAATTTTTTTTTTTTTTTTTTTGAGAATACAGAACCCTTGCTAGAAAAACGTTTGCCATTCTACAAGCTCTAAATCTTTTATTCTTTCAAGAGCAAAAGTCTGTAATTCCTTAGCTTGAATATTGTTGTAATATTCAACTGATCTTAAACTTTCATATCCTCACACATAATGAGTTAGAAGATCAAAAGCAAACAATCTCTTTGTTAGAGTTAGAGCTTGAAGAGGCTTGGTAAGAAAGAAATACTTGTAGCCCGGAGAGGTGTTGAATACTTGGTGTAACCTATTTGGAAACATAGTGGAGTTACCTTCAAGTAGAAGGGACTGGACATAGCTCTTGGTTGGAAAGAGTGAACTAGGATAAAACACTTGCGTGAATCTTCTAATCGCTTATCTCTTCAGTTTTATTTGTTTATACTAACTGTGGGGATTTGAACCTGTTTTTGTTAAGCTTTTAAAAAGGATCTTTTTCTGTGTGTGTGCTTCTGCCTTTTATTCTTTTTGTAAGAAAATAAGTTTTGAAAAAGGTTGTTTTCGAAAATTATTAACAAACACAATTCAACCCCCCTTCTTGTGTTTGCCTGTGTCAACTTCAATAACTAGTCTCAGAAACTGGGAAAAGTCCTCGAGATACCCGGCCCGCCTCTCAAAAATACATCAAAAAGCAAAATAAGCTTACAGAGGCTCACACCTATCAGGCGCATCCGACTAAACGCCCCTGGAGCTACCCTCTCCCTCTCCATAGGTGCGTTGGTAGACTATGCCATTACATGTCCTCGAATACCAAATCGACTCATCGCTACTCATGACGATGCATCGGTGATGATAGTGATGCATCGTCTGAACACTCTGTTGCCTCCGACCCCGCTGCACTTTGCCAACATGACTCCTCGACTCTGAGCGGTTCCACATATCGTCAGGGAACTCCCTCTCATAAGGTGGAAACCACATCTCTGAAAAGGGTAACTTCTGTGAAATCTTATACGGGTCGTCCAAGTGAAAGTAAGGACCATCTCCCATCCGTATGTAGAAACTGACCAGGCCGATGTACGTCATGAAGAATTGTGAATTTTCGACCTGCCATCCACGATTGTCATGGTAGACGATCTCAACGTCACCCGGTATCGGGATCCTGGGAGGGATCTTCTGGAGATAATGTCTCGGCTGGTAACCCAAGTTCGCCGCTGTCTCCATCCTGCTGACGCTGCTCATCTATCGTGTTTACATACAGAGAAACATAGAGGGTAGGAGGGAGATAAGCAACAAAACATAGTCATAAAAATGGGGATGGGGACACATAGAACAATAATCACATACACATATAGCACATGCAACAAGGAATAGGCAACCATCTTCCGAATCACACCAACACAGTACATCCTCGAAGTTCACTCTCAGATCAATCCTATAAGGAGTCTCACTCTTATGCATGTCGGCTGATATCTCTCATCCGGGTCTCAGCCCCGAGACATTCCATTATCAAGCCTCTTTGCTTAAGGAACATTTCCCTTATCAAAAATTTTTGCTTAGGGAACTCTTCCCTTATCAAGCCTCTTTGCTTAGGAAACATCAGTTAGTTTGTCTAGGCAACTTTTCCGCTCGCCGTGGCCCATAAGAGTGCATCTCTCTGTGAGCTCAGCTCCATCAGAGGTATCTGGGTCGCCTCGGATAGTCAACCTTAGACGTGGCTACTGAGGGTAAAGTCGAGATAACTAGGCTTTACCAGGGTACACGACGCACTAGGAGCTACCTAATGGTCACTTCGAGCCTCTCGAGTCCAGTTTTACATCCCCAAGGTCTTTTCACAAATCGGCCCCTCTGTAATCCGTACTCGCATTCGAGTACAACTAACCTCATACGGCTCGCCACTTTGGCAATGCGACAACCATCGCTATGGTTAACATTGGAACCTTCTCACACATTCACACTCTCACAGTGGATACCCATACATCCCCGGCCTCAAAGCCGTAGTCTCAAGGCATTACCACGGTGTTAACCCTTAACTCATCCATACAGACATGTATCCGTCAAACAAATAGCCAATCACCAATTCTAATATATAAATATAAAATAATCGTAAAATCATATTAACATATCAAATATATCAGAGATCCCACATAAGTATATATCAAACAATCATCATAGTAGCATGCAATCCAGCCAACCTCAATCAGTATAAAATTGCTAACTTAGGATATCAGGCTTACTGTCAATAAATCTACAACCAATAAACCCAAGACAACATTAAAATATTATTTTATTAGGGTTTAGTTGTTGTCGATTATTCGACATCCTAGCAGGGTCTGGGGCACCCTACACACATGCATATATAACTATGATTCTACGCTTGCCTCCCCGACGATATCGGTTACTTTCTCCGCACCTTGACTTATCCGGTATACTTGATCAAGCTCAACATGCTCCTCTCCTCCACTAGATAGTTGCTGCCTCGACTCCTCGGAAGCTCCTTGGTGCTCCAAAATTTGCCCTAACCATGGACAGAGTCCCGACAATGTCATAAACCCTAATCTTGCAACAATTTTCCAAACAGAGCTAGAATCGAAGCAAGAATTGAAAAATAAGGAAATGACAATGTCGACATGTCGACGTGTTAGAGATTAAGATATTACCTCAGTTGTATCGAAGAATCGATAGTCGATACTAGTAGTACTTGTTGTCCTAGTCACAGAATCAAAGTCGGAATCGAGATTGGACGGACAGATTGTTCTCGCAGAGTGTTTCTCACTCTAAAACCCTCTTGTTCTCTCTCTATCTCATGCTTTCTGTCTCTGCTTAGAAACTTATGTTTTTCTCCCAGTTTTTATGTTTTAAACGAACCTAGGGTTTTCGGCCAGCTGCGAACGCTCGAGCGCCCAACTACCCACACTCAAGCATTCCAACGCTCAAGTGCTGGGTTTTCCACGCTTGAGCGTGGTCCCATGCCACATCGTTTGCACATCAAAATTCAGGTCAGGTGTCATCAGCTTCCAACGCTCAAGCACTGCATTTCTAACGTTTGAGCGACAGAACGCTTGAGCGTGGATTCTCCAAAGTTGAGCGTGGCATTGCTGACAGCATTCATCGTTCGCGTGTTTCGTCACATTCTGAGCTCGTTTGAAGTCTGATTGACCTCAAATTTGAAACATATGCTCATCAACACCTAAGGAATAAGTTCAAGCCCTTAAATATGCCTAATCCCTTCCTTAAACAAGAATTGAAAAAAACAAGGTGTTACATTACTACCCCCTTAAAATAAATTTCGTCCTCGAAATTTAAATTAAGTTACCTCCCATGAACCAGTGTGGATATATTTGTTGCATATCAGCTTCTCTCTCCCAGGTAGTATCACCAGTTACTGCATCCTAGATGACCTTGACTAAAGGAATCTGCTTCCCGCGGAGTTCTTTTATCCTTCGGTCCTCGATCCATATAGGTGAAGCCTCAAACTCCAGGTTTTCTCTTAACTGTATTGATTCGGGCTCTATAATGTGCGATGGGTCAGGATAATATTTTTTGAGTTGGGATACATGGAAAACATCATGAAGGTTCGAAAGATTTGGTGGTAAGGCTATTTGATAGGCAACTGGACTAATTCAGCGAAGAATTTGAAATGGTCCAATAAAACGAGGTGTAAGCTTTCTGGATTTTATTTCCCTACCAATTCCAGTCCTCAGTGTGACTCACATGAAAACATGATTGCCTTCTGATCCGTTGTCGCACACGGGTCAAATGAATCAAAATTTAAAACTGTAGTACAAGGTGATAACCTTGGTCGTCTCACAAGGATCTCTGATTCAATTAACCAAATACAAGAATCATGCAAAGTATGATGAGAAAAAGGGGATTTTCGAATTCAATGAGAAAAGAAAATAGATTGTAAAAAGATATGGGAATCAATATATCAAATCAACTAATCCACTGGTTTAGGGTAATTTCACTTGGACCTATCACAGATTTCAGAGATCTAATCTCTTTTCATGATTCTATTCTTGTTTGATCATAGAATTGACCAATTAAGCATCAATTAATCCAATAAGAATTCCTACTTGATTAAGCATCACAGAATTTGATTAATTATAATAATGGAACAAGCGTCACAAAACCATAATTAATTTGAAAACCGAATTCAATCAAACCTACACTAAGCGTCATAGATCCTATCAATCCTTATTCGTAACAAATCAAAACAAGCGTTCAACGTGCTTCGAATAATCTCAAATCAAATTATAATTGGATTGGAATGCAAAAACGAGTTTGAGTGATTAAGCATCAAAACACAAAAACGGAATTGCAAACATTGATCAAGAGAGATGAAGGATTAAAAGGAAAAGATATAGAATTACTAAAACGAAATTAACATTGAAAATCAAACCTCAAGGTCTTTGTAAAAATCCCTAACCAGTGAATTAATCTAAGAGTTTAGCCTTCCATGGGAGGCTTGAACGAAAATCAACTATGAAGAAGAAACTAGGAGATGTTGCCGTCACTCAAAAGATGATAAACAAGGTCTCAAAACCACCTACTTATAATCCTAGGGTAAACTAATATGTCTGACCTAGAGAGCCCAATGAGAATTAATTGGCCCATTAATGATTGATTACATGGAGATATGACAACAATAATTCCAATTCCCGCACTAATCTGGACAGCTTCGGTAATTAGCATTTTCGACCATCAAAACGTCCGAACTGGGCAGAGCGGTCAACATGAAAGTTGTAGGTCTAGTTCTTAGCTTTCCAACGCCACCAAGAGCACTCAAATCGGACAAGTATAGCCTAAGTTATGGCCTGCAGAAGTGAGATGGGTTAGGATGCACTAAAATCCGAAAATTGACTAAGAAATTCATTAAAGCCCAATTAAGACCCAAAGATATGAAAACATGCTAAGAATCAAATATTGGGTACAAACACATCCAAAAACACCAAGTGCAATGCTATAAAAGGTATATTAAAATGCACTGATCAAATTCCCCCACACTTAAGCTTTTGCACTCCGAGCAAAACTCATGGTCAAGACATAAAACCATCCAAAGAAATATGAGCAAAATAAAATGAATAAAAGCAAAGATGCATTTCCAATGAATCCTAAGAATGCAAAGTTGCAAGTGAATTCTCATCCAAGGATTCAAGGAACCATAACAATCATGAACAACATCTTAGAACATTCAAAGTAATCAAGGGAATAGAATAACCAAGAGTGAATCAAAAGTGATAGAATCCTCACAAGATATAGAATTCTCTCAATCTCTCAAGTGGTTTAGGCTAGTGTTTACACTCAAAGCTCATAAAAGCTAGCACTACCATAGGCTTGACAAGCCTCTAACATCCACACTTGAAACACATGCACATAAAGATCAAAAGGACTTTGTTAAGGTTGTAAGGGGGCCAAGGTCAAGGTGGGATAAATGAAAGGATAACTAAGCTGTAAACCCAAGAGGATAGAGGAGCATTGGGAATTAATTGCTGAATAATCATGAGAGGAGCAATGAGAAAGCACTTCAACAAAATACAATTCCAATCCACTTCTCCATTTTTATACTTTTGTTCTTTATTTTCTCCTTTTTCCCTTTTTGCATCGCAACCAACTTCTCTTTTCTTTTTTTTTTCTTTTTTCTTTTTTTTCATTATTTTTTTTTCCTTTTTGGTTTTTTTTTTTTCACTTGCCAAATTTCCAATCAAGCAATAACATTTATATATTCTAGCACATCACATCCCAACTTTTGAGTCCCCCCGTACTTATGCAAAATTCATTTCCAAATAATTCAAAGCAAAGCTCCTTTATCCCCTAAGGTTAGGTCATATCATTGTTTTTCACTTTTAGGCTTGTAATGAGCTATAAAACAAAGAATGGGATTAATAGGCTCAAAGGGCTATCAAGGGGATAATTTTAAGGTAGGCTTATTTGGCTAGTGGTTTTTTAAAAAAAGAAGAATAAAATTGCCTAGATCACTTCAATACATGCATGTGAACAAGAAGTTTCAAAAAGAGTCAAATCAAGTTCTAGAGTAACTAACAATCATGAGCGAAATCACACAAGAAAAGGAAAGAGAATGGCAAAGTGTATTCCATTCATTTTAAGGCTCAAATCTCACAAAGGACCAATTTCTATCACAAATGATGCACAATTTAGTATTCCAATCCAACTCATCATACTAAGAATGCAAGAAAGTCATCCATATCATGCCACAAAACCTATAGTCCAAGAATAGTGAAATCACTCACAACTTACACAAACTACGAAATTCAATGAAAAGGCATGCAATTCAAGGAGAAAGTCTTTTTTTTTTTTTTTTTTAATAAAACTAAACAAAAACGAAAGTTTTAAAACTAAAACGCTAAAAGATCCCCCCACACTTAATTCACACATTGTCCTCAATGTAAGCATATAACAAAAGAAAGACAAGCATAAAATAAGAGTAAGGAGAGAAAGCACCCTCATCAAGGTGGGGAAGTTGAAGCTTGAGGGTAGGTAGGCTTTTCCAAAGAGAACTCTTCTATAGCTTCTTCCTCAAGTGTGGGGCTCTCATGGAAAATTTTGAGATGGTGGCCATTGACTTTGAAGATCTATTGGTCGCTTCACTTTTATTTCCACTGCACCATAAGGAAAAGTGTTAGTAACAACAAAAGGACCAATCCATTTGGATCGAGCTTACCGGCCATGATTTTAAGGCTAGAGTTGAACAATAACACTTTGTCCAACAGAAAATTCCTTTCTAGATATCATCTTATCATGAACAGTGTTTAGTCTTCTCCTTATAAATCTTGGAGTTCTCATAAGCCTCTAACGAAGCTCCTCAAGTTGTTGCAATTGAAGCTTTCTCTCCAAGCCAGCTTGGTCAAATTCAAAGTTACAACTCTTCACCGCCCAATAAGCACGGTGCTCTATTTCCACCGGAAGGTGGCATGCCTTACCAAACACATGTCGGTAGTGGGATATCCCTATAGGTGTTTTGTACGCCGTCCTATGAGCCCAAAGAGCTTCCTCTAGTTGGCGACTCCAATCTTTCCTATTTGGTTGCACCATCTTTTCTAGAATCTGTTTGATCTCCCTATTTGAGATTTCAGCTTGCCCATTAGTTTGGGGATGATAAGGTGTAGATACTCTATGCACAACTCCATACTTCCGAAGCAAGGACTCCATGTGCGGGTGCAAAAGTGATTCCTTGGTCGCTTATGATGGCTCTAGGTATCCCAAACTTGCAAAAAATATTAGACCTGACAAAATCCACCACAACTCGAGAATCATTAGTCCGAGTGGCTTTGGCCTCCACCCACTTAGAGACATAATCAACAGCAAGCAAAATGTAAGAAAAACCAAAAGAGACAGGAAAAGGACCCATAAAATCAATACCCCACACATCAAATATCTCACAAAAAAGCATAGGTTGTTGGGGCATCTCACTCCTGCGAGTGATGGCTGTTCCTGCTCTCTAGCACTGCTCACAAGTGCGGAAGGTCTCAAATGCCTCCTTGAAGATGGTGGGCCAAAAGAAACCTGAGTCCAGTACTTTCCTCGCTGTCCGTTTGTGGTCCAAAGTGTCCTCCCACCTGAGGAGGCATGACAGAAGTGAAGAATGGACTGAATCTAATGGTCAGGTACAACACCTCCTAATCACCTGGTCACCACAAAATTTCCACAAGTAAGGGTCATCCCACACATAATATTTGGCATCACTCTTAAGTTATCTATTTGTGCCTTAGATGCATGTGCAGGTAAAACATTAGCAACCAAATAATTAACTAAATCAGCAAACCAAGGTGTCACATCTCGCAGCTGTAAAAGCTGCTCATCAGGAAAATCATCATGAATGGGGAGAAGATCCTCAACCCTCTCTATCCTGCTCAAATGGTCTGCTACTAGGTTCTCTGCTCCGCTCTTATCTCTAATCTCCAAGTCAAACTCCTAGAGCAACAACATCCATCGAATAAGTCTTGGCTTTGCTTCTGGTTTCTTCAATAGGAACTTTAAAGCTGCCATGGTCAGTAAAACAACCACTTTAGAACCAAGCAAATATGATCTAAATTTGTCAAGTGCAAATACAATGGCTAAAAGTTCTTTTTCAGTTGTGGTATAATTAGCCTGTGCAGAATCTAAAGTCCTAGAAGCATAGTAAATAACATGGGCAGCTTTGCCAGCTCTCTGTGCAAGGACAGCTCCCAATGCATAATTAGATGCATCACACATAATCTCAAAGGGGAGAGTCCAATCAGGTGGCTGAATAATCGGAGTGGAGGTCAAGGCCTTCTTTAGGCAGTCAAATGCCTTCCTGCATTTATCATCAAAGGTAAAGTTCATATCCTTTTGCAACAAGTTAGACAGTGGAAGGGCTATCTTGCTAAAATCCTTGATAAAGCACCTGTAAAAACCTGCATGACCAAGAAATGAACGAATCTCACGTATGCAACATGGATAAGGCAAATTAGAAATCACAATCAATCTTGGCAGATCCACTTCCATCCCTTTCTTAGATATCACATGTCCTAAAACTATGCCTGTTCTACCATAAAATGACATTTCTCATAATTAAGAACAAGTGTAGTTTCAATCCATTTATGCAAAACTTTATCCAAACTGTCCAAACATACATCAAATGAGGAACCATACACAGTAAAGTCATCCATAAACACTTCTATGCAATTTTCTAAAAATCAGCAAAAATACTAATCATGCACCGCTGGAAAGTGCCAGGGGCATTGCATAGGCCGAGGGCATCCTCCGATAGGCAAAAGTGCCAAAAGGACAAGTGAAGGTGGTCTTTTCCTGGTCCTCTGGTGCTATATGAATCTGGAAGTAACCTGAAAAACCATCAAGAAAACAATAGTGAGATTTTCCAGCCAAGCACTCAAGCATCTGATCAATAAAAGGTAAAGGGAAGTGATCCTTCCGAGTCGCTTGGTTGAGTCTCCTATAGTCAATGCACACTCTCCAACTGTTTTGCACTCTAGTGGGGATAAGTTTATTATTCTCATTCTTAACCACTGTGAGGCCAGTCTTCTTAGGAACTACCTGGATAGGGCTCACCCACTGACTATCAGATATAGGATATATGATGCCCGCTTGTAAAAGCTTGGTCACCTCCTTCTTCACCACATCCAGAATTAAGGGATTAAGTCGCCTTTGTGGCTGCCTCACCTGGTTTCACTCCATCCTCAAGTAATATCCTATGCATGCACATGGATGGACTAATGCCAGGAATGTCAGCCAAGGTCCACCCAATAGCTTTCTTATGTTTCCTTAAAATCTGCAACAAGCTTTTCCTCTTGTTCATCATGGAGGTTTGCAGAGATAATCACAGGTAGCTTCTCACTCTTTTCTAAATAAGCATATTTCAAGTGCTCTGGGGAGTGGTTTTGAGCTTTAGAGTAGGTGGCTGCTCAATGGATGGAAGTATCCTGGTGGAAGGAATTACATCTGCAGCCTGCAACTCAGCTGTAAATCTTTATTTTCTGTCTGTATGATATGTGTAGAACTTATCATGTTCAGCCATGCAATCTACAACATCAACACAAATAAGAACACAACTGAGAGTCAGTGCAATTGTTGCAAGTATAGGTGTCATGAAAATTCAGACAAAGAAGGAAAATCTGCAGTAAGTAAATCATGGATAAGTTGTCATCAACTAAGTCAGCAAATAATTCAATTTGTAAAACAGAATGCTCCTCCATTGGGTGTTTCATGGCATCAAAGATTATTAAATCTAACTACACTATCCCCAAAATTCCATGGAAAGTGTTACAGCATGAACATCAATCTTGGTTTTTGGCTGTCTTGAGGAAGGGTCCTGCCAAGTATGCATGGGAATCTTGCTAGAATTTTAACTCTCCCTCCATGTCCAGAATGTAAAAATCTGCAGGAAAAATCAGGTCATTAACTCTAACAAGTACATCCTCTACAAGTCCAGCAGGGTGAGCATTGCTCCTATTTGTTAACTGTATGACAACACCTGTATTCTGCAAAGGTCCAAGAGCAAGAGAGTTAAAAACAGATGTAGGCATAACATTAATGGAGGCACCTAGATCTAACATGGCATTTTCAAATTTACTATTGCCTATGGTGCATGGAATAGTAAAAGTTCCTGGATCTTTGCACTTTTGGGGCATCATGGGCTGTATGAGTGCTGAAACATTGCGCCCCATGTTGATCTTTTCATTTCCTTTCAGCCTTCTTTTGTGTGTGCACAACTCTTTAAGGAACTTGGCATATCTCGGAATCTGCTTAATTGCCTCAAGGAGGGGAATGTTCACTTCAACCTTCCTAAATGTGTCCAAGATTTCCCTTGTCCCCTATCTGCCTCATCCATCTTCTTAGTCTTCACGGCTCTCTGAGGAAAGGGAAGTGGTATAGGTTGCTCAGTATCATCACGAGTGATGGCATTTGATTTGTCACTTTTTCTGGCACTTTGAGTTTTCTGCTGCAACATGTGGTTCATGAACTTCTGGGGCTTCTAAGCTTTGCCGGATCTAAGAGTAATTGCATTGACATTTGGGTTTACCACTGGCTGGGCAGGCAGTTTGTCAGATCCCTGAGCTTGCATCTGATTAATTGAAGTTGCCAGCTGTCCAATCTTAGCTCTAAATTCTGAATGGTAGAATCTGTTCTTTGCTGAAATTGGAGATTCTGAACTGCCATCTGCTTGACAAGGTCTTCCAATGAAGGCTCAGATTTGGTAGCTGTTGTGTTATTCTGCTGCATTAGCTGTGGGGCAGGTTGTTGCCTAGACTGTGTAGAAGTATTTCCCCATTTCAGATTTGGATGGTCTCTCCAGCGGGGGTTATACCTGTTAGTGGACAGATCATGGTTGTAGCGCTGTCTGTCATTGAATATATTAGCTGCATAGGCCTGAGGGGCATCAACATTGTTACTCTCCTGCCATGAAGGGCATGCATCTGTCGGATGCTCTTTTGAGGTGCAAATGCTACAAAATCTAGCTGTTTGAACTTGATTCACTGCTAACTGTTTCACCAAGGAAGCAAGTTCATCAAGCTTGGTCTCCAAGTGTTTATTATCAGTAGCTTGAATCTCATTCACTCCCTTTATAAGTACCACTGAGTTGTTTCTGGTGGTGAACTGTTGGGAATTGATGGACATGTTCTCAATCAGGCTTCTTGCATTACCTGGGGTTTTATCCACAAGTGCTCCTCCACTGGCAGCATCCACAATGTTTCGATCTATAGGCAACAGGCCTTCATAGAAATATTGGATGAGCAATTGTTCAGAAATTTGATGATGAGGGTAGCTTGCACACAACTTCTTAAATCTCTCCCAGTATTCATGCAAAGATTCCTTATCAAACTGTCTAATACCACATATCTCTTTTCTGATTGAAGCAGCTCTAGATGCAGGGAAGAATTTTTCTAGAAACAGCTTGTTGAGGTCATTCCAGCATGTCACAGAACCTGGCTGAAGGTAGTATAACCAGTCTTTGGCAGCATCCTGCAGTGAGAATGGGAAAGCTCTAAGCTTGATATGCTCCTCTGGAATGCCTTGGGGTCTCATGGTGGAGCATACAATGTGAAACTCCTTCAAATGCTTGTGAGGATCTTCACCTGCATGGCCATTAAATTTAGGCAGTAAGTGAATCAGGCCAGATTTAAGTTCAAAGGGAACATCAACATCAGGATAATCAATACACAAAGCATTATTGGTGATATCAGGTGCAGCAAGTTATCTTAGTGTTCTTCCAGCCATGGTATCAATACTAACAACAGATTCAGAATTAAATAGAGTATGACTAAATATGCTGTCACTATCACTATCTAAGTTATTACCAGTCCTATTAAGTCTATCAAGTGAATGAAAAGTCCTATCTATTTCATGATCAAAAGGAAACAATGCCTCAAGATTGGATCTAGTCATGCATCATGAAAACAGAATAAGGTAGTCAAACAATTCAGAAAATACCAACAATGTCCTAATTGCTGAAATGAAAAATATATTGACAAACCGTATCAAATAAAATCTAAAAAATTCAAAAACACTATAGAAAATCTCTAAAAATCAAATAAAGCAAACACAAATTTTTTTGGATTTTTTTAAAGATACGAAAAATTCAAAAAATTAAAAAAGCGGTCTAAACAATGGAATTTTGGGTTTTAACACAAGCCACATAGTTAGTCTCTAATTAGTGGGTCTTGTTCGGTGATTTTTTTTGGATTTTCTGTGAAAGTTTCGGAGCAATCTAACGAAGTCGACCAAAAACTAATTTCTGAAATAAAGGGCAAAACTGTCACTTCTCAGTCAGGAGACCAATCTCACTGTGCAATTCCAAAGTCACAACCTGAAAAACAAAGAAAACACTAAAATAAAATGTCAGTTATAAACTAAAGTGAGTAAGGTTCTTGAATTGGCTAATAGAGATCAAAGATCCCCGGCAACAGCGCCAATTTGATCCGCTGTCGCACACGGGTCAAATGAATCAAAATTTAAAACTGTAGTACAAGGTGATAACCTTGGTCGTCTCGCAAGGATCTCTAATTCAATTAACCAAATACAAGAATCATGCAAAGTAATGAGAAAAAGGAGGGATTTTCGAATTCAATGAGAAAAGAAAATAGACTGTAAAAAAGATATGGGAATCAATATATCAAATCAACTAATCCACTGGTTTAGGGTAATTTCACTTGGACCTAACATAGATTTCAGAGTATCTAATCTCTTTTCATGATTCTATTCTTGTTTGATCATAGAATTGACCAATTAAGCATCAATTAATCCAATAAGAATTCCTACTTGATTAAGCATCACAGAATTTGATTAATTATAATAATGGAACAAGCGTCACAAAACCATAATTAATTTGAAAACCGAATTCAATCAAACCTACACTAAGCGTTGTAGATCCTATCAATCCTTATTCGTAACAAATCAAAACAAGCGTTCAACATGCTTCGAATAATCTCAAATCAGATTATAATTAGATTGGAATGCAAAAACGAGTTTGAGTGATTAAGCATCAAAACACAAAAACGGAATTGCAAACATTGATCAAGAGAGATGAAGGATTAAAAGGAAAAGATATAGAATTACTAAAACGAAATTAACATTGAAAATCAAACCTCAAGGTCTTTGTAAAAATCCCTAACCAGTGAATTAATCTAAGAGTTTAGCCTTCCATGGGAGGCTTGAACGAAAATCAACTATGAAGAAGAAACTAGGAGATGTTGCCGTCACTCAAAAGATGATAAACAAGGTCTCAAAACCACCTACTTATAATCCTAGGGTAAACTAATATGTCTGACCTAGAGAGCCCAATGAGAATTAATTGGCCCATTAATGATTGATTACATGGAGATATGACAACAATAATTCCAATTCCCGCACTAATCTGGACAGCTTCGGTAATTAGCATTTTCGACCATCAAAACGTCCGAACTGGCCAGAGCGGTCAACATGAAAGTTGTAGGTCTACTTCTTAGCTTTCCAACGCCACCAAGAGCACTCAAATCGGACAAGTATAGCCAAGTTATGGCCTGCAGAAGTGAGAGGGTAGGATGCACTAAAATCCGAAAATTGACTAAGAAATTCATTAAAGCCCAATTTAGACCCAAAGATATGAAAACATGCTAAGAATCAAATATTGTGAATAATACACATCCAAAAATACCAAGTGCTACGCTATAAAAAGTGTATTAAAATGCATTGATCACCTTCCTGGAACTCCAAAGGCCTTCTCCTCTTGTCACTGTAGCTTTTCTGCCTATCTATCGCTGCTTTCATTTTCTCCCGAATTTTCTAAACTTGTTCTGTTGTTTGTTGTACCACCTCTGGTCCAATCAATTGACTTTCTCCTATCTCGTACCAACAAAGAGGTGTTCTACACTTTCTTCCATATAGAGCTTCATATGGCGCCATGCCAATACTTGTGTGGAAACTATTATTATATGTAAATTCAATCAATGGAAGAAATTCGTCCCAACTTCTTGTGTGTTGTAACACACATGCTCTTAGTAAATCTTCCACCAACTGAATCGTTCTCTCTGACTGACCATCCGTCTGAGGGTGATAAGCCGAACTCATTCTTAACTTAGTTCTCAAAGCACTATGTAAGCTCTGCCAGAATCTTGATATAAATCTCGGATCCCTGTCCGAAATTATACTTGCTGGCACTCCATGCAGTCTGACCACTTCCTTGATATACAAATGGGTACTTTTCCATTAAGAACCTTTGATTGATAGGTAGGAAATGAGTACATTACGTTAACCTATCAATTATAACCCAAATTGCAACATACTTCTTCTGTGTCCTTGGTAAACCAGACACAAAGTCCATTGCAATACTGTCCCATTTCTATTCTAGGACATCCAGAGATTGCAATAATCCTCCTGGTTTTTGGTGTTCAATATTTGATTTTTGACACACCAAGCAGGATTGGACATACTCTGCAACTTCCTTTTTCATTCCAGGCCACCAAAATATTTTCCTCAAATCTTGATACATCTTTGTGGCACCTGGATGGAAACTCAACTTGCTCTTATGCGCCTCTTCCAGAATCAAATTCCTAACTTCTTTATCTTCAGCTACACAGATCATTTCTCTAAACCTTATGATTCCATCATTACCTCACTTAAATTCTACTGTCTTACCTTCTTCTGTCATCTGGTTAACCTTCTAAAGATACTGGTCTTCAGCTTTTTCTTCCAAATTGTGTCTAGGAATCTACTGGGGATAGTGATCATTCCTAAACTTATCTTGTTCCGGGATAACAGAATTATCCCAAGATTCAGATCTCTGAATTGTTCGATCAATTCCAATTCTTTAATCATCATAGCAGACACTTGTAAAGTTATCCGACTTAATGCGTCCGCTACGACGTTGACCTTGAAGTTGACACAGGCAAACACAAGAAGGGGGGGTTGAATTGTGTTTGTTAATATTTTTCGAAAACAGCCTTTTCAAAAAGATTTTCTCACACAAAAATAAGGAGGCAGAATAGAGCACACAGAAAAGAAGTCTTTTGAAGGATTAACAAATTCAAGTTCAAATCCCCACAGTTAGTATAAAACGTAAAACCAAAGAGATAAGGGATTAGAAGATTTACACAAGATGTTTTTATCCTGGTTCACTCTCTTCCAACCAAGAGCTACGTCCAGTACCTTCTACTTGAAGGATTTTTCCACTATTTTCAAATAGATTACACCAAGTATTCAACACCTCTCCAGGCTCACAAGTATTTCTTTCTACCAAGCCTCTTCAGGCTCTACCTCTAATAGAGAGTTTTGATTTCTTTGATCTTCTAACTCACTATGTGTAGAGTAATGTGAAAGTTTAAGATCAGATAAATCTTATAGCAAGAATTCAAACTATAATATTACAGACTTTTGCTTTTGAATGAATAAAAGAGTATTTGCTTCGCAAGAGATTTCTTGAGATTTCTTTGTATGCGCAAAAGTTGTTTCTTCAAAGCTTTAGTCTTCCTATTTATAGGGTCCTTGATCTTCTCTTCAGAATCTTCAACGGTTGTATTTGAAATTCCCGTTAAGTAATAGAGTCAACCAAGTAAATATCCGTTGAGACTCAGCTGGCTCGAGGCCTTTGTACTGTGAGACAAATTCTTGCATGTAAAAGCACACCTCTGAGCAAAAGCAGCTTGAAAACAGTTTTGCCTCCTTTGTACAAGTTCCAACTATATCAGCGTAAAAGGTGACAGGGTACACAACGTTTTGCATTGTACTATTCTGCTTTTTGCAAGTCCTTATTTGTACTATGTTTCTCTCAATGAAACAAGGCAATGCGAACCGTTAATACAAAAGAGAAGAACCATTATAAATGAAAAGAATATCAATCATAAGAAATAAATTCGCTTTGGTTCAGATTGGTATAAATGCTTAAGAAAAACTTCGTCCAACAAACGAGAGTAAAGGCAAGATAAGCAAGAAGAGTTTTAAGGCTCCGTCCACTGACGTGGCAACCAAAACTTCGTCTACATAAAACATCGGTCTTGCCAGTACTTGCGATATCTAAAGTCTCCGTCCAGTGACGTGGCAAAAGCAGACTAAGGTTATTATTTGAGAGAAGCTCTCGTCTATACCAAGAGAAATTCTCCGTCCACTAAAAGCATTCAAGCGCTCGTCCACTGACGTGGCACTTGAGTTAAAAGGGAGATCCTTGATAGAGTGGACTCGACCATTCTTTCAGCATAAGATATTCAATATAAAACAAATGGACGCGGATTTGCAAGGAGAATAGACTTAACATTTTAGCTTATAAGAACAGAGATTCTTTAAGACTAAAGGCACTTGTTAGATTTAAAGCATTAACACTTTGCTACACAAATTTAATTCTCATTGTTAACATCAAAACCTAGAGATTATTTAATCCAAATTATTTTGGTTCCAACAGACCTTCCTTGGATGATATCGGAGATTGAACTCATAATCATTTATGAATTCCATCCATCTCCATTGTCTTATGTTCAGTTCCTTTTGATCGAACAAATACTTTAAACTCTTGTGATCGCCGTAAATTGTAAACTTAGCACCATACAAAAAGTGTCTCCATATCTTTAATGCAAACACCATTGCGGCAAACTCGAGATCGTGGGTTGGGTAGTTCCACTCATGTACTCTTAACTACCTTGAGGCTTAAGCTACCACTTTCCTTTCTTGCATGAGCACACAACCCAGGCCTTGATGTGATGCGTCGCAATACACATCAAATGGTACTAATGGATCTGGCAAAACTAATATAGGAGATGTGGTAAGTCTCATCTTCAAGTCCTGAAAACTAGTCTCACACTCATTTGACCATTCTAACACTTTTCCCTTTCTCCTCAACTGCGTCATAGGTAACGCAATTTTCAAGAATCCTTCTATAAACCTTCTGTAGTAACCTGCCAGTCCAAGGAAACTTCTGACTTTGCCCACTGTCTTAGGGCGTTCCCAATTTACAACTGCTTCAACTTTGGCAGGATCCACAGCTATTCCATCCTTATTGATAACATGCCCAAGAAATTGTACTTCGTCCAACTAGAATCCACACTTGGACAACTTGGCATAGAGTTGTCTGTCCTTAAGCACTTGAAGTACAACCCGAAGATGCTTTGCATGTTCTTCTCTACTCGAGGAGTAGATCAGAATGTCGTCGATAAATTACAACGACGAACTTGTCCAGTCTAAAGATCGTATTCATGTAGTCCATGAATACGGCAGGAGCATTAGTCACGCCAAACAGCATAACTAGATACTCGTAATGTCTGTATCGACTTCTGAAAGCAGTCTTTGGTATATCATCTTCTTTCACTCTGATCTGATGTATCCACACCTCATATCTATCTTAGAGAACACAGTTGGTCCCCGTAACTGATCCATAAGATCGTAAATCCTCGGCAATGGATACTTATTCTTGATTATACCTTATTCAGTTGCCGGTAATTGACACATAATCTTAAGCTACCGTCCTTCTTTTTCACAAACAGAATCGGTGCTCCCCATGGTGAAACACTTGGTCGGATAGATTCCTTCTTCAACATGTCATCCAACTGCTTCTTCAGCTCTGCCAATTCTATTGGAGACATTCGATACGACGCTATCGATATCGATCCGATCCCTGGTACGAGATCAATCACGAACTCTATCTCTCTTAGGTGGCAACCCTGGAACATCATCCGTGAAAACTTCTGGAAATTCACAAATGACAAGCAGCGCATCAGGCTTTGGAGACTCCTTGGCTTCCAAGGAAAACAGTACCATGTAGTCTCTCGATCGTCCATCCCCTGAGATATTGTCATTGATAGGCAATAATCCAGATCGCTCCGAGAAACAAAGGGTTTTGTGTGTGTAGTCTAAAATTACATTGTTGGCCAAAAGCCAGTCCATGCCTAAGATAATATCAATCTGCTGCATAGGCAAACAGACAAGGTCTACATTGAATTGCCTATTTTCTAAAATAATAGGACAATTTCGGCACATAAATATGGTAGTTAAAGTTTCACCCATAGAGGTAGAAACAGTAAGGTCATAGGGTAATGAAGAAACAGGCAAACACAAATGATCCATGCACTCCATTGATATAAAAGAATGACTAGAACCCGAATCAAATAAAACAGATAAGAGCTTACCGAACATTAAGCACTTACCCTGTATGAGATCAGGACTTGAGAAGATTCAAATCCTCTCACGGCGAAGACCCTTCCAGCAGCCTGAGATCTTCCTGCTTGCTGATTTCTCGTCTGAGTCTGGTTTCTAGCTCCTGAGTTACTTCTGACTGATTGTGCGTTCTGAGCTCTTCCAGTATTGCCTTGAGGGCAATTCCAGGACATGTGACCCACATTGCCACAATTGAAACAAGTGATATTCTGCAACTGAAGGCAATCTCTCCTGAGATGAGGTCCTCCGCATTTGAAACATGTCAAGCCTCTCTGTTGCACTTGACCCGAACTCTCTCCTCTGGTGTTTACTGACTGTTGAATGGGGCGACTGTACGGTTTTGCCCTTGTTGTAAATCTGCTTCCTCTTCCTCTCTGCATATTAACCCTTACTGGTCCACTGCTTATTTGCTATGGTTGTTTATTTCCAGTATGATCATGTCCTTCTAACACAGTACACTTCTCCACTGGAGCTGGAAAATGGTTCAATTCCAGTGGCAGCATTGCCCACTTCAGCTCGGGCCTCAAACCATCTTCAAACTTCCTGCACACCCATTCCTCATCCGAGTGTCCCTGATAAAACTGTGAAAACTTTAGTAATGCCTCAAACCTTGCAGCATACTCTCTGACTGACATAGATCCTTGCTTCAGATTAGAAAATTCTTTCTCTTTCTCTATTCTGATGCTTTTTGGGAAATATTTTTCCAGAAAACTCTCCTTGAATAGTTCCCAGTTGATTTCCTAGCCTTCAGCTTCCAGTAGTCTCTGCTTGTTCCTCCACCAAGCTTCTGCTAATCTGACTAGCATGAAAGCAGCATAGGTCACTTTCTGTTCTTCTCTGCAATGCATAGCCACAAATACCTTCTCCACCTTCTGTAACCACTTTTATGCAGCTTCTGGATCGTAGTCACCGTGAAACTGAGGTGGGTTGCCTTTCATGAAGGCATTCAGACTGTTATCAAGGTTTTCCTCTTCCTGCACCATGTTCAACTGGTGCTGCCTTTCTTCTCGCTCTTCCTGCCTCTGCATGAACTGTGTATTCTTTTGAGTCTGTTGCAGTATAGTAGTAGCCAGCTCCCTCGTCACTCTCATAGTATCATTGACATCACTACCATTATTATTCCCCGATGAACTTCCGGGTACATCAGTGGCTCTGCCTCCTCCGGTCCTGCCACCCCTTCCTCTCCTTCTGTTCCCATGAGCCATTTTAATTTCCTGTACAAGAAATATTCAGCTCTTTTATTCATAAGATATGTAAGGTCATTTAACAAATATATTACTTTACATGTCTTACAAATACTTAGCAATTGTTCTCATACAGTAAGGATAACTTGTGCATCGGACACTCTACCCAATCTAAGCATAGCTGACATCCGTTGAGGATTCAACTAATAGTGTCGGTACTCACCCTACCCCAAGGTCCTCAATCCTAACTGGATTCAGTTCCCCATAGTCCGGTTTAGAACCGAATTGCTCTGATACCACCAAATGAGACACCCCGATGTCCCACTAAAGAAAACCTTACTTAACTAAGCCTTAATCCGTATTTAACGTTAACGCGATTAATACAAATGAAAATATAGTACATTGAGCAAGCGACAAATTTAAAACTTATAAAACATGCATCGGAATAAAGCAGAAACGACATATGTACATAATATTTACTTATCGTCATCCGAGTATGATGAATCCCAACAGAGGGATCCTAAAACTTACATAAAACTATACAGACTCAAAATAGAAAAGGGCACATACATAACTGGTCTCAGAAACTGGGAAAAGTCCTAGAGATACCAGGCTTGCCTCTCAAAAATACATCAAAAGCAAATAAGCTCACAGAGGCTCACACCTAAACTTATGTTTTTCTCCCAGTTTTTATGTTTTAAACGAACCAAGGGGTTTTTAGCCAGCTGCGAATGCTCAAGCACCCAACTACCCACGCTCAAGTGTTCCAACGCTCAAGCGCTGGGTTTTCCACGCTTAAGTGTTGCCCCTTGCATGCCATATCATTGTCGCGCATCAAAATTCAAGTCAAGTGTCATCAGCTTCCAACGCTTAAGCACTGCATTTCCAACGTTTGAGCGTCCACCGAACGCTTGAGCGTGGATTCTCCAACATTTGAGCATGGCGCTGCTGACAACATTCGTCGTTCTTGCGTTTCGTTGCGTTCTGAGCTTGTTTGAAGTCCGATTTACCTCAAATTTGATGTCCGATTTACCTCGAATTTGAAACATAATGAAGGAAAAATGGTATAATATCCTTTATATGAGAACTGTATCATTAAAAACCTTATCAAGGAAAACCATGTAGGACAAAACCTTGATTAAGGGAAAAAGAGTATAGTTTTCTCCCCTGTTCGAATCATCAGTTCAAGTTATATGAATTCCAACATCCTGGTTTTCTTCCCTGTGAAGCATTTTGAAGCAATATATTTTCTTGACAACCTTTGGTATATTCACCTTTCAATTGAGCTTTTCAAACTATTTTATCTTCAATTGGAATTTTGTTTCATGGGATAAATCATAACTTTAACCGAAAACATTCACGACTTCATCTGAATCAGAAAAATATATTACATCTGCAAGATAAATTAGTTGAACAATATTCATATGAATAAAATAATTGCTTCGATTGAAAAACCTTCACCCCTATTGTGAAAATACAGAATTTTTTCCAGTGCCTTTTAGTTGCCAAAGAACTATATCTTAGTGATAAGTATCATGGAAAAATATAATATCAGTATATGTAGTATTTAGCAATATATACGTTTATGTAGCACTAAGGTAAAGTCTTTAGGACCAAAATATTTTTTATCTTCTTCACATCCAAGTATCTAACAATATTAATATACTCAATAGATATAATTTATCACGAGTCACTTAAGAACTACTACTTTGGTCTCTATTATAAGCAAAAATTAAATAAAACACACATATTAAGATGGGTAGTTAATCTCATTAAATATTGTTAATCTTATTTAAAATATTAAGCTGGTTACCTAAATTATCCTTCAACTTATTTATTAAGCTTGTGTTGTTGGGAATAAAAGGAATCATTGGAAAATAAAATTTGTATTAAATGAAGGGTATTTCGAGAATAACATCATTAAATTGGAAAGAATTAGTTGAAATATGCTTATATATTGGACCAACAAGTTGGGACTTTTTTTGCTTATAATAGAGACTGGAGGGAGTAGTTCTTTATAGTTTCTTAAACAAAAAGTCATTTAGTTAGATACTATATAGATTTGTTTAACTAATTTGGAGAACTGTCTTGTATGCCCTTATGGAAGCGGCTTATTTGATGAACTAAATGGGAGAAAACTGTCCAACCTAAGCATAACCTTGAAGGATATCTACCTTATTAGCTAAAGGATAAATTAAAAATGCTATATTTTCATAATCTGACAGTTACAGCGACAAATGTTGAAGTTGCAACACCCCCCTTGGGTGTTACATGGTGAACACGTTGTGGAAAAATAAATATTACAAATGCTGATTACTTTCGGAAAATAAAACTTTTCTAGTTTTCTTAACCTATTTCAAAAGTGGTTATGAATTTTTTTCTTTCTTCCTCTATATACGCAAACATCATAAACTTATATACATCATCATATTTATACATAACCATCATCATTGTTTCTACATCAGGACCTTTATAAGTACAGGTCATTTGTAAGGATAATATAAGAAAAATAAAAACATCATAACTATAACATAGTGGTAGTCTGGAACCACAACTCAAAAAGGATGGCTCTCAGTAGCCATATATACAGACTGTTAAAAAGTACCGCTACCTCAAAAATGGAATCAAAAGTCTTATAGCTGGTCACTCTAGTGGAAACCATTGGGGAGACCACCATGGTCATCCCCACCTGCAGGAGGAGTATAAGGTGAGGACACTACTACTCCCACTCCATCATCATGAACAACACCATCATTAAGGGATGATACTCAGGAGCCTACTCCTCATCCTCCAAAGGGTCCTCCTCTATCTCCTCGTCCACCTCCGGAACAAGAATAATCGGCGATGGAGGTGTAAGCGGTGCTGCCCCCTGTAGTGGCTAGTCGTGTGGAAGATGATGCACCAGACCCCCCTGTGCCACCAGGGTCCCCAGAAGTAGCCACATGGGTGGTAGTGGCACCTCTATAGTCTCAAAGCTCTGCGAGCGTCTCTGTGGTCTGGCCTCCAGTGTACCTCTCGTAGTACACACTGGCCCCGTATATGTGGCGCTACGAACTCCTGGTTTTATCACCCAGGTGCCACCATTGTCCCCGTCCTCAAAAGCCATGGACCTGATCCCCGAGTAGGACAGATTCCCCTCGTGGTTCATCTGAACTCATATATAAAGATACCACAGAAGAAAAACCCAACAAGAACAACCCAAGGGTGAGATACTGACAAATGAGTTTCAACATGATAACCACATGCGCGACACACAAAACCACAGCAATATATACATATATTCAACATATGAATTCTCATAATAAACATAATGCTTTAAACAATGGGATTCATACCCGACAGTCATCGCAATTTATAAAAAATCATGACACTTCAACATTTATTCTCCAACTTTGATATTTAATCTTCAGAGATCTTAACTTTCCTTCGTCGAGCAGATCAGGCTCGATAATACATGGCACATTGACCAACAAAAAAAGCATGGCACAATGGTCAACAATACATGGCACATTGTCTAACAATACATGGCACAATGGTCAACAAAACATGGCACATTGTCCAATAACACATGGAACAATGGTCAACAATACATGGCACATTGGCCAACAAAGGCACAATGGTCAACAAAGACATGTATTCCAAGATGCATGTAAAACTTTTATTCTCGTCACTTTTCTTTTTTGTTCATTCATTCTTTGTCGAGGCTCAAAGCTCATGACTATTCTTACTTAGGCATAAAGCCCACTCACACTTAACACAAAACACGAAGTCCGAGTGCTCAATCACGAATCCCTAGACCGATGCACCAATCCTAGGTTCGCAGATAGGGACACGAAGTCCTCCACATCACACTCAACATACTCAAGTCCTTTATAGTCAACACGAATCAATGATCTATGTGTTGTCATCACAGAACACTAGAATTCCGAGGTCTCGGCTACTAGGTTCACTTTTCTTTTCCAACATCCTTTTCGTTCTGGTGAAATAACAAAATCAAAACAAAGCTCCGAAAACTTATCCAAGTTTATCGGACATGTTTTCGCTGACTTAAAATTCTTTTGCAGAAAATCTTTTCCGCTGAAATACTTTTATAAAACGTTTAATTCACCCCAAAATACAATTTTTCTCAAATTCATTCTCTTTTGAAATCTCTTTTCCGACAATTACATCAACATTTTGAAAATTCATTTTCAATTAATAACACTATTTCTCATGGTCTCGCCGTAAATCATTTTTCTAGTTTATGTTTCGTTTTGGAATAAATTCTCTTGTAAACTCACAACGACTTTTTCTTTGACAAAAGCTTTTCCCCATTCACATTAAAATTTATTTTTGAAACTTTGTTTATTGTACTCACTATTTATTTTATTTTTTTGAATTTATTAGGGAAAAATCAGGTTAAGTGAAACTTTTTCACGGTTTCGTCCTCACTGTCACTCATTGACTTACTCTTTCACTAAAACATTATTAAAATATATATTTTTTCACATTTTCTTTCACTTCCATAAAATTAAAACACTTAATGTTTTTCCTTAAACTTTTTAAGTTTTACCCTCAATTATAATTAAGCACTGATCACTGTCAGGCTTCTTAGTCAATCACTCAAACCACAGTGAATCCATTACATCTCAGTTATAACATACATCACAGTTATAACATACATTCCAGTTATAACATAATAATTCACATAAACCACATAACTCACATAAAACTACATAAACCAACATGTAATAATTAAATCAAACAACACGATATCACTACAAATAATTACACAGACAACCCACAGATAGCATATAGCTATCAAAAACCCCTCAGGTAAACTCTCCCTTACCTCTTTAAGTTTCAGTTTCCTCCTCGAAGTGTCTTTTTGATTTTCGGTTCCTCCTCACAACTCAATACGACAACTAACAACTTATCCTTCACAATAAAATCACAACACAAGTTACAAAATGAAACAAAAATCAATCTAACTCACATGAGCTAGGGTTCGGCCAACATGATCAAAACTGGCTAGAGATCTTTAAAATTTTCAAGCTTTTGGATCTATGATCCTAGAGTATTAGAAAGACAAGATCAAGTACCACATGACAAAAATTGAAACAAAAACCCATCTAACCCATATGGTTAAGGTTTCGGCCTTCACAAAAATTCTAGGCTAGGGATTTTGAAAATTTTCAAGCTTCTAGATCTAGCAACTAGAAGTATTAGAGAGATTAAATCAAGTGTCATATTTCAAAAAATGAAACAAAATTCATTTACCCCACAAGACTAAGGTTTCGGCCATGATTAAAGAAATATGAGGAAATTTCTTGCTCTCAGCTTTTGGATAATCAAAACAGAAGCCTTAGAGAGTTCATAGAAATTGTTACCACATCAAAATGATTTTTCTATGATTTTCTAGAATTATTCGAAGAAAACCCTAGAAATGGCAACATGGTGTTCTTGACATGATTCAAATGAAATGAAGGAGAATATGAGAACTCATTATCATAGAGATGAGAGTTTACCTCTTGATTGATGAAAGAAATGAAGAGATTGATCCAAAATCAAGCTTTTTTAACAATGGAGATTTTAGTGTTTTTGAGAGAAAAGTGTTCTTGTAAGAGATGAAGTGAGATGAAAAAAAATGACTAAGTGTTGAAGAGGGGTTGGGGCTGTGTGGGATGAGGCGTAGTTTTGGTCCAAAATAATTTAGGACAAGCTTGGAATTTCACATAAAGACCAAGGGCAAAAAAGTCTTTCCTTACCAAAATATCTAGATATTTAATAAAGTCAACATGACTTGGATAGGGTGCAATAAATGCTCGTCATGTCAGTCACTTCCATCACTTCAGTCTCGTATCCGGCTTCCGTCGTTTATTCCGATTTAGGTTTTTACGCTATTTCCTTTGAAGATTTTGCCCGAATAAAATATAGTATTTTATTTGTACACGAAAATTTTCAAAAAAAACCAATATCGTTGAAAATACGATATAAACCTAAATTGTTTTCGTTCACGAGTCAAAATTAAGTTTTCTGATCAGTAAACTTTTACTGTCAGTGAAAATGCAGACCAGGTTACGTCTGAATTTTCAACCCAAAATTTAACCGTAACCTTCTACTATCAAGTAGAGTCTAAATATGATTTTGTTTTAACCAAAAATCATTTCCTAGGTCTCGGATAAAAATATAAACATTTATATATCTTACCGATATTAAAAAGTAGTAAAAATCAGGGTGTTACAGAAGGTGTTGGGGGGGGGGTGTTTGGGTGGGACAAAAATCATAATTTATATTTTATTTCATTTTTTTTTAAGAACACTTACTTTAATCATCATTTTATTTGCATGCATGTATTTATAAAGTTGAAAATAAATTTTGTAACCTATTTTTATGTATAGGATCGAAACCCTAACTATGGGAGTTAATAAAACCTAATTTCAAAATTTTTGAAAGATTCATGGTTTGATCATCATTTTGAGTACATGCATGCAAATAGAAAGTTGAAAAAAAAAAATTCCTAGTCTATTTTGTGAGAAGGCTGAAACCTATTCTTGCATGGGTAGAGGGATTGAAATTTTTTTTTTAGGTATTAAACTTTGATTTTTGTCTCTATGATGCTTAAGGATCATTGTTCCAAAATCTTGTGAAAATTTGAAAATTTTATCATCATGTTCTTAGTAGGGCCGAAACTTGCATTAGAGAAATAGGGTGTTTTTTATCAATTTGTAACTTACAATAAATACTTGGTTGAAGAAGCCATAAAAAAGAAAAATTTGTATTGAGAATATAAGTTTAACACTTTTCAATACAATATAAACATCAATTTCTTAAACAAAATTGTCTCTTTTAATTCATTAACCAATGTCCTAAGCATGCTTACTAACCTTTTACCTTTTTTTTTTTTTTTAATGTATTTTCCATACTTACAAATTAATTTGCGACCAAGATCTCATACACTGATACTGCCAAAAAACAAAGAAAAAGTCCATTTCCCACCTTTGTCGGAGTAATCTACCGGCCCATGAACCAATTTGACAGCTACAGCTACATGGAAAACCATCTGTCCAAATTCAAAGTTTCTTTTCTATTGGTCAAACATCCTCAGTTTTCAGTATATAAAATAACACAGAAATTACAAATGCAATTTACTCCAGTCAGCGTGGTGTAATGGCCAAGGAAGAAGGTGAGCTCAACGAGAAAGAAAATTCTTGTTTGAATGCCGAGAAAATGTTCGGGAAAAAGAAAATAGCACCACACTTTTACTACTTTGATTTCTTAATGCTCCGTGTTTGCCTTTTTCATTTCTTGATGGAGTGATTTCTCAGCAACCAAACAGGCCTATAAGATTAGGAGCTAAGAGTTTTTTTTTTTTTTGTTCTTTTATTATTTATTTTTTTCATTTCAGTTTGATGTATTTGTGTTTCTGTTATGATTTTTAGGTTTTGTTCCCTCTGTTTTATCTGCAGTGTTTGAGTTTCTCGGATACGTTCCTCTGCTGCAGAGGCTTCCTAGCACGTCCATAAGGAAGATATCTGAACTAGTGGTTGTCAAACACTATGGTAATAATAATAATATATGAATTTTTGAAAATTTGACTTTGTTTAATTGTTGGATTGAATTTCATGCAATGTAATATTTGAAAATATGTTTGGAGAAAAATTGTTCATGTTGTAGTAGCTTTGTTTTATTTTTATTTTTTATTTTCATTTTTGTTAATGTTTTGGAGTATTTTAGAAATAATTTTGGGTATGCAGAATTTGAAAAATTAATTGGAAGATATGTTTCATTTAGTGAAATATGATCAATAAACTGATAAATGCTTTGATATTTTCAATTGTTGAATGATGGGTTCTTGTGTAGAGCCAGGACAGTATGTTTTCGCGAGGGTGAACCTGCTGACGGTCTTTACTTCATATGGGAAGGAGAGGTATGCTTAGTTTTTCATGTTATATTTCAGAATTGGAAAAAGTGATAGTTGTGGGAAGTGTTAGAGAAACAAAAGCAGTATACAAGGGTCATTGGATTGCTTGTAGATATAGAGGCAAATCTAATAATGGAGAAAGGGATTGCAATGGTTCTGTTTATTTTATATTTTTCTTTGAAATTTGACAGTTTTGTGCTGAAACTTCATGGCTTGCAGGCTGAGGTTGTTGGATCTGTTAGTGCTGATGATCAAAATCATCCAGAGTTTCAGTTGAAAAGATATGACTTTTTTGGTTTTGGTAATAAACTGTTTCCCCTGCAGTGATGGTTCCAAAACTACATTCTTTGGTTTAACTCTGTTCCTTTGATCCCCAAAGATATAGGCTCGTTGGGTAGTTTTTGTCACCATGATTTGGTTATTTTTAATTTTATTCTTCTGATGTACTGAAATATATAATCAGTTTAAATTTCTATAATCACACAAACCACATTTGACTGCTTTAAAAAGCATAGATCTTGTTCTATATTTTCGTGAATAAACTTTTTGTTTGGAGTTTTCTTGTTTAATTAAAGACATGAGAGATATTAGCTTAAATTGTTGCATACCTATAATTTCTGAAGAATAGCGGGAACTCGCAACTTGCAGGTTTATCAAATGCAGTTCACCTTGCAGATGTCATTGCTGTGACTAAGGTGCCCTTTTAATTCCTTGTCCTTCTTTCCAATATCTACCTTATATTGAGTGTACAAACATCTAAGATACATTTTAAAATAAAATGAACTTTTAATCCTATAGTGACTTTTTTGTTTGTTTGCTTGGCAGCTGTCATGCTTAGTGCTGCTCCATGAGCACTCAACACTGCTGCAGCCAAAGTCTATATGGAGTGCGGAAAAATCTCTGGAGACATGCTCACCTGTGGAACATATATTGCATTTGGAACCCATAGAGGTGCTCTTAGTATATCTTTGATATTAAGGAATATAGGTCGTATATGCTAGTAGATAAGGAAAAAGAAACTAATCAGATTTGGTTGTCGTGGTTTATCTTGATAGTGTTGATATTAGTAGATTCTTATTGATTCTAGTTGACACTAACAAATGTAGATTGTAATTAGGACTGGTTTACTTGCTATAAATAGGTTGCTCAATCCCTAAAATTGAGGGATCAGGGAGATAATTTTGTATTCTGTAATTGCAATATAATTATAAATACATCATTTGAGAGGGTTCTCTCTCAAGCATTCAAATCAGAAACCTCAAGTTTGAAGTTGGTCCCAGAGCTTGCATGTTCCAGGATTGCAAAATCCTAGAAGTTGCACATGCCCAGGCCCCAGCCACTATTAGGGCTAGATGTCTGGTTTGAGCACCCTCAACCATCAGGGTGATGGTGCATTCATCTCAAAACAGTCTGTTCGGTAATCCCTTTTGAGTGTTGTCACCAAAGGCAATGTCACATGCCACCATGCGTGGTTGTTGCCGTTGACATGTGTAAGCCACACACTGAACCAGACTCTATCTCTCAAGTCTTACCAATTTCTCATCTTGATCCACCTTCCTCAATTTTACCGTTTCACAGGTGACAAAACCTCCTTCCCAACCAGTGTGTTTCTGTCCGTGCCTATTCATCACTTTCCAGTGTTGATCACGACCTACACTTTAAGAGGCTACCGTTGTTACAAATTCTTGCGATTCGTCTCCTGCTCCATCATCTCCACCTACTCCGAGCCTACTTGAACCTTTCACTGACCTATTGATTGCTCCTTGTAAGGTCCATATTCTACCCATTATCCTCATCCCATTTTGTCTTTGTATCTGCCTTATTGTCTATTTCTATTCCTAAAACTGTTTAGGAAGCACTTTCCATCCAGGATGGCTGTAGGTTATGATTGATGAGATGATAGCTATTAGATTTCATCCTAAAACCAATTGGTATTAAGTGAAGTTGCCCAACAGGTATAAACCGCGCCCTAGGATTTGAGGCAGGTGATGTGGGACTTCCAACACCCCCCTCCATAGATGCCTGCCAGAACAGACGATCCACGGGAAGATTGTCTAACAGGCAATAAACGATGGATATGGGCTTTGGCTCTGATATTATGTTAGATTTCTTCCTAAAACCAATTGGTAATAAGTGAAGTTGCCCAATAGGTATATAAACCGAACCCTAGGATTGAGGCAGACGATATGGGACTTCCAATAATAGCCTTGGATCCGAATCACTCATGGAAACATGTTCCACCCGCTCCTAGGCAATCTTCATTTGGTTGTTGATGGGTCTTTACCATCAAGGTCGGCCTTGGTGAGCAGGTGGACTGGTTGAAAGCTTTCCTTGTGGCTAAAGGGTATACTTAGATTTTTAGCCTTACTATGGTGATAGCTTCTCGCCTTTGTAAAAGTGGCATTTGTTCTCCTTATATCCACAGAAACCATGAGCCGCTGACCATTGTATCAGTTGGACATTAAAAGTACCTTTTTACATGGTGATTCAGAGAGATTTACATGGAGCAGCCACCTGGGTTCGTTGCTCTAGGGGTCCAGGTTAGTTGTAGATTGCATAAGTTTTTATGATGTCTTAAGTAGTTTCTCGAGCCTGTTTGGATGATTTAGCGTGGTCATACAACATTTGATATGATCCATAGTGAGGCAACCACACAACTCTGTCTTCCAGTAGCATCCTACTGTCGCGCCATTTGCGTCGTCGTGCCGTCTCGCTCTGCATGCAACCATTTTGCTTTCTATAAACATTCCTCCCTCTAATTAGTGCATCTATCTTGTCCTCTATGTAGATGATAGATTTTGTTTCTACAGGTGATGACTATGTCATCGAAGGTCTAAAATAGCACCTATTTCTACAGCCTCCAAACTAAGATATTGGGTTTGTTGCGATATTTCCTTGAGATTGAAGTAGCTCAATAAAAAGCATGCATTGTCATCTCTCAAAGGAAGTGTGCTCTTGACATTTTGGAGCAGACTAGGATGTTAACTTGTAAACCAGACAATACTACTATGGACCTAAACATTAAACTGCTACCTGATTTGTGGGATCCCAATGCAGACCCAAGAAAATATCAGAGATTAGTGGGGAAGTTAAGTTATCTCACTATAACTAGACCAAATATATTCTTTTCAATTAGTGTTGCAAGTTAGTTTTTCAATTCACCTTGTAAATTGTGATAGATATTGGGTTGCCATGGTTCAGATCTTGAGATATATTAACGGTTCTCCCAGAAAGGGACTGTTATATGAAAATAGGGTCATACAAATTAGAGACATTATTGCTTATACGCACTGAGTGGGCAAGATCTAACTAGTGATAGAAGATCGACTTCAAGTTATTGTATTCTAATTAGTGATAATCTCATTTCATGGAAGAGTAAAAGGCAGAATGTAGCAGCAAGATCAAGTACAAAAGAAAATATCGAGCTATGTCTCTCACTGTGTTTGAATTTATATGGTTGAAACAATTGCTTCAAGAATTGAAAATTTTCAAATTTGAGTCTATGAAGCTCATTTGCGATAATCAAGACCTTGCACATCGCCTCCAATATGGTCTTTCATGAGCTAACCAAACTTATAGAGATTGACTGCCATTTCACTCCGGCAAAGGTCCTCTCCGGAGAAATCACCACCTCCCTCATTTGTAAACTCTAATGATCAACTAGCAAATATCTTCACCAAGTCTCTCCCAGGTTCAAGAGTTATACATATGTAACAACCTTGATCCATATGACATCTATGCACTAGCTGGGGGGGGGGGGGGGGGGGGGGGTGTGTGTTGATGAGCAAATCGGTTGACAGGGTTCTCTCTCAAGTCATTCAACTGAGAAACCTCTAGTTTGAAGTGAAAGTAAGTAGTAACATGCTATATATCGTATAGTTCAGCTTATATCTTCTTTTTCTTTCTCTTCGAAAGGTAGATATCTTCCGAGGAATCACCCCTCCAGATGCTCCAAAATTTGGGAAGGTGTTTGGGGGACAAATAGTTGGACAGGTATGATAAAACTAATTTATCTTCATATTATAGAGTGGTGGTCAGTAGCATCTTGTAGGTTTGGACTGCTCACGAGGTGATATGAAACATGCAGGCACTGGCTGCAGCATCAAAATCTGTTGATTGTCTTAAAGTTGTTCATAGTTTGCATGCCTATTTTCTTCTTGTGGGAGATTTTAACAGTAAGAATTTTGCTGACAATTCTCTGATGTAACTCCCTTTTGTGTTTCTTTTAACTCTTTTTCCTTACTGGAAATATTCATTTTCTTTTCTTGGTCCACCTGTTGCATTGTCTGGAATAAGCAAGTTTTCTCCTATTTATTTATTATTTAAATTTGCAAATCAACCCTTATTTTCTTATTTTAGTTGGCAGTTTAATAATTTTCTTGTTGAAAAATCCTGCTCCTGGTTTTTAATCACTGGCTCTTTACTGTTGTGCATATTGATTTTGGTAGGATATCATGAACTGTTTATCTTTTGCCAAAACGTTTTGCACTGAGAGATAAGATAAATCAGTAAATAATCCAAGAGAGCCAAATTTTTAGTGTAATTGTGCATAAAACAGGTAATTGATTTATATTTTATATAACGTAGTGCCTGTAAGGCTGTAACCATCTCAAATTGCAGTAAGTATTTTCAAGTTCTTTTCATGTTGGCTTTCTACAGTTCTTTCTCATAAAGTTTCTGTCTCTTAAAATGACAATTCCTTTTTAAATAAATCATGTATTATTTTCTTTATAATCTTAGAAAGTCTTGTCTGTGCATTGAATTATCATCATAAACATACTATGATATGTGTATTGGTCATTCATTCATCTGTTATCTAATAATAATAGTTAAAAACTTATACGTAGTGTAAGCTTTCCTTTTCCAGTGCCAATTATATATCAAGTTAACCGTCTCCGTGATGGGAAAAGCTTTGCTACAAGGAGAGTGGATGCAATTCAAAGGGAAATGTCATATTCTCTTTGCTGGCTTCATTTCAAGTAATCCTCATTCTTGTTGACTTGGAATAAGATAAATTATAATTCCTCTTTTAGCTTATTTAGCTGTAAATCTGAATAAGTTATGTGCTCTGCCTCTCTCTATTCCATTTGTACATTTGCTTATCATTCTTAATTAAATATAATCTATAGTAACAGAGTTTTAGAATTAAACACAGTCAGTTATCTTTAGCCGAACATTTCAGACTAGTACCGGTAGAAATTAAAAGATGTAAAGACCACTTGAAGGATCATTAGGAATAGTAGAACTATATAGGATCCCTATCTTTAATTACCGGAAGGCTAATCTCTGGTTTGATGATAAAACCCAAGTGCCAAAGAGGGTTCCCTTTTAATTTTCATATGAAAGGCATTTGTATATACTTGAGTTATGGCATGATAGGTTTTAGTACCACTATCATTAGTTATATTGATGCAATATCAACAATTAGTAAATGAGGCACCATCTAGCATTGGCAATATAATCTGAAGAATATGAATCTATGATAAATTTCCCTTTTTCTCAGCTAACCAATTTCCCTTTTCTATTACTAGTTTATTCATGACTGCAAAATATAACATGGTTGACATCGTATTGTCACTTTTTCTGATGTGTTCTTTTAACATACATGCTCTAACTCTAGTTAAGCAACTAAATTCAGAGCACAATCAACTTTGTTTATTACTTCAATTCTACAGAAAGAGGAATTAGGATTTGATCACCAGGAAGTGGAAATCCCATCTGTCCCTGCTCCAAATAAGGCAAGTAGTGAGCTTATATTTATGGAGAATTTCCAAAATGCTGTTGTAGATTTTAGACATCAAGATTTTCCAAATAGCTGTTGTAGATTTTAGAGTTTAGAATATTAAGTTTTGATATCTGTTATAGCTTCTTTCTATGGAAGAGTTACGGGAGCAACGTCTTACTGATCCTCGTCTTCCTAGGTAAGGTTTTCTATCAGCACATAATGCTTGATGCAATGTTTTATTTTATTTTGATAAAATTGCTTGATGTAATAGGGTTCTATATTGTCTGGGTTTTTTTTTTTTTTCCTTGGCTCCAGAATAGTTTGTAATGTATGATGATTTTCTGTACCATGTGACAAATTTGTTACTTCAGAACTTACCGGAACAAGGTTGCCACAACTGAATTCATCCCCTGGCCCATTGAGATACGGTTCTGTGAACCTAAAACATCAACAAATCAGACCAAATCTCCTCCCAGGTTAGGCTGATGCTCTGCATCTTTTTTCTTACAATATGCTGGTCTTTAATGCTATTTTTGGTGACAAATATTTGAAGGGAGGGGAGGGGAAAGGATTGGTGTACCATTCCAAATACATCAATCCTTTGCCTTTGTTTCTCTTTGAATAAGTTTTACCCAACAGAGCCTTATGCTGCGTTTGGTAGAAGAGAAAAGGAGAAGAGAGAAAAGGAGGGGAGAGAAAAGGAGGAGAAAAGATAGTTTTCTCCTTTTTGGTGAGCCAGAGAAATAGAGGAGATAAAAAATTGTGTGGGACCCGCCCAGGTTTTTCTCTCGCCAAGGGTGAGAAGAAAATGGAGAAGGGAGGTTGAGAGATTAAATTACTTATATACCCTTTTCAATGTTTTAACGGAAAAACGAAATAAATTATAAACTATATATCTTTCTCTTTTGCCTAGTTTATTTGTCGGCGAGATTGAATATATTTGTGTCCATAGAAAACTATTCGAGGTACGTTGGCGGCAACAGGCTTTATAATTATGTTTTTAAATTATTAAATTATTAAAAATATTAAATCAAAAACTATAATTTAAAATATAAAATTATAGCTCTTAAATTTTAATAAATTATTAAAATTTAAAATGAAAGTTATTATTATTATTATTATTATTATTATTATTATTATTATTATTATTATTAATAAGGGTATAAATGTCTATTCAAGAAAAAATGATTTTCTTTCTTATCACTTTCTATCCTAACAAACAAGCACAGAGAGAAACTCACATTTCTCTCTCTTCATTTTCTTTCATGTTTCTCTCATACCAAACAACCTTGGAAATCCACTTTTTTTCTTATTTTCTTTCCACCCAAATTCTTTCTTTCCATTTTCTCTACATTTTCTTTCTCAAACAAAACAAAGCATTAATATCTGAAATTTTTAATGCTACATATTATCTGAACTTTTTTAAAATTTGTATGCAGTTTGAGATACTGGTTTAGAGCAAAGGGAAAACTATCAGATGATCAGGCTTTGCATAGGTACGTACCTTCTGTTTAATGTTGGATATGCCTGGTTCTGAGTTGTTTAGCAAAATTGGCAAATGCATGAACTAGGAGGCTTAAGGCTCTCGGTGATGTGTGCCAATGCTTGCATCCCTTGGAGCGTTGTGCTTCTGTCGTTGTATTTCTGAAGCTACTTAAACAGTTTTGACTTATGCTAGAATCTGTGTGTTGCCTATGAAAAAATTTTCTCATGATAAAAGATTAGTTCGGGGTGTTTGTAAAAATGGAGATAGCTGAAAATTCGATTTGGTTGTACCAATGCATTTGTGTTGTACCAGTGTCAAGGAATACTATCTCAAAAGCTTAGACTGTTAATGTCTTGGCCCACCAATGATTTTATATCCAACACGTCTCTCATGCAAGAGGATTTTAGTCTTAAAGCATGGACAATAGACAAGCCCTTTTCTTGTGCTGAAATTCAACTTTTATATAAAAGAAAAATTCAGTTTTCATATAGAAGAATGGGGCCGGCAACAATTGAACTTGTGATCAGTTGGTCAGTGATTCTGATATCTTGTTAAAGATGAACAGTCCCAAAAGCTTAAATCTTTTGGTGAAGACTAATGACTGGTTTTATATTTAACAACTTACGTATCTGGTTTGTATTATAGGTGTGTGGTGGCATATGCTTCAGATTTAATATTTCTTCAAGTATGTTTGAATCCCCACCGTGGGAAGGGCATAAAGACACGTGCTGTGAGTCTGGACCACTCGTAAGTATCCGGTCTTATTGGTTGTATGATAGTTAATTTACATAATATCATAACATGTGAGGCATACCTAACAAGTTTTCAATATATGAATTTGCTTTCTTGCTTTGTTCAATGTTTTTTCGATTTTCATTTCAGGATGTGGTTTCACCGACCTCTAAGAGCTGATGACTGGGTGCTATTTGTGGTGAGTTTCTTAAAGGGTCTCAATATTGTTTATCATGTTTAATTTTGGGGAAGTTACAACAACTAAATTCTTGGGAAAAGTAATTTGTTTGAACCATTAACTACTCAAGTAGTTAATTAAGTCAATAAATTGTTAATAATTAACCGTGCTCTGAATATGGTTTGAACATGTGAGAAGAAGACCAATAAAAAAGCCTCAGTTAGAAGAGTTGATCAAACAAAGGATAGCCCTATAGTTAGAGAAAGAGTAAGAAAACTCATAATGAAATCATTAGAAATGATTTAGACCCAAACAACCTATTAGAAGATTTAGTTTTTCATAGAACACAATCGTGCCACTTGATTTATGTAGCCGTTCTTCTGTAAAGTTGTTAATACATCCAATTTGTTCTACAGATCTTTAGTCCAAGTGCCTATAATGCACGCGGCACTGCTTTAGGCCAAATGTTCAATCAGAAGGGAGAGGTAAGGGATTACCTATTCACATCTTAGGGTAATGGTTAAAAAACTGAGAAAAGTTTTTATTGGTAAGAAGTACATTTAATAAATTCAAGAGTAATGTATTTAGTTTTTTAATAAAAAAAATTATTTTTTTGGTTCATTAACCATTGCCCATGATGTGAGTGTGTTTGTGTGTGTGGATTTGAGTGTGGGGTGTAACCATTTTTAACTTATCTTTAGCCATTGATCTTATTTTCATTCAATGGTGATTGTGATTTTAACTTCAAGAATAATTTATACCGTTGAATGGAAATAAGATCAACAGTTAAATATGTGTGCAAGTGAAAAATGGGTTGCAACGTATATATATATATATATATACACCCTCTTTCCCTGGTTTAACATTGTCTTACGGTGCTCCCATTTATCGACTTGCAGCTTCTCGTATCATTGGTTCAAGAAGGTCTAATGAGGAAGGTTAACACCAAAAATTCTGCCATTGAATCTAAGTTGTGAACAGCTTAAAATGCACTGGACATGTGGTTCTTTGTTGTTTTATCTTGTTTCGCCGTGTTGGGCTGGGTGATCCTTTTTATCACACACAAGGCTTAATTAAACAAAGATTTTCTTGTAGCATGTCATAAAAGTTTAGTAAGCTATGCCGTATTTAAACCTTAAAGGTCTTATTTATCTCAAAAGGTGTTGTGATTACGAGAGAATAATGTACTGATTGACCTATAATGGTGTTCTCTAAATAATTGTCTAAATATATCTAGTCATTCTAAGGCTTTGTTTTTTCTCTTTCTGTGTCTATTTATGTTCATTTTTATCTTTATAAATGGATGGTAAATACCAAAATTAAATGGAAGGGCCATTACGATCTATGTCGTGAAAGGAAGCAAAACATGATTTGTACAAATTAAAATGCACAGGACATGTAGTTCTTTATCGTTCTATCTTGTTTTGTCGTGTTGGGTTGGGAGATCCTTTTTGTCACACACAAGGCTTAATCATACCAAAGATTTTCTTGTAGCAAGTCATAAAAGTTTAGTAAGTTACTAGTGTATGGACTCGTGCCTATGCTAATTTTTTAGGATTTCATGAGAAAATATGTAATTGTTAATTTTACGTGTTTGGTTTAAAATTTTTCGTGGGGAATTATATACTCAAAATTGTTAAAAAAATTATTTTGTTTGAATTGCCAATCATAAAGTATAAAATATATTAACTTAATAATTATTATTGATATTGATATTTGATATTAGGATACAAATAATGACTCTTAAGGGTAAATAGTAAGGATATATATTGTCTTGTAATATGCACTTTAGCCTGTTATATGTGTGACATATGTGGAATGTCATAATATTTATGCAATATTAAAAGGTATATAAAAAATGTTTGCCAGTTAGGAGAAAAATAAAGAGATAAAATTGTTATTTAAAAAAAAAAGTTTATTTAATAATCTTCGTAATGATATGAATTTTTTTTTTCCTCTCTTGAAATTCTATTTGATTTATTTATCCCTTTTTTCAATGCAAGTTAGTCATTTTTAGAAAATATATCTAGTTATCACATTTTTTTTATTCTCTCTTCAAAATTTATTTGATTTATTTCTCCTCGTTTTTTGTGTAAGTTAATCATTTTTAAAAAATAATTATCTATCATATTATTATTTTTATTCTCTCTTAAAAATTTATTTGATTTTTTTAAATGAATTTTTTTAAAAAATTAATTCACTTAAACATTAATCAATTCATAACCTTGGGTTCTAAAATCCCATATGCATTCAAATTTATTTAAATTTAAATATGAAATGATAATAATTTACTTAATGGCATTGATTACAAAGTAGTTATGATTATAATTATAATTAAAGTTACTATAATAATTTTAGCTGTTATTTGACTTCAATCATATAATGGAACATCCTGTTTTTAAAAAATATATTTAATTTATAATTAAAAAACTCATTAAGAATTTACATATGCATATAATAATGATAATGATGATCATATAATGATGATGATGATGATAATAATAATTAATATTATTAAAATAAAAATAAAAATAAAAAATATATATTCATAAAAATAAATCTTTAAAATTATTTTTATAAATATGAAAATGTATTAAAGATATTTATCTAAATTTATAAAAAATAATTTTTCAATATTTTAAAATTGAGAATTGTTGACATGAAGTTGTTTAATTGCATTTTCAAAAATCCTTTTTATTCATTTAAATATTAATCAATTTGTAACGTTCATCGAAATCTCAAATAAAAATTATTTAAATTTAAATCCGGAGTTGGTAATGATTTACTTAAAGGCATTTATTGTAAAATATTTCTAATTATAGTTAAGGTTACTATAATAATTATAGTTATAATTATCCAGAATAATATGATGAAAACTATTGTTTCTAATAAAAGTAAGAGTTTAATTGCTATACACTGACAGTATAAAGCTTTTTTACACTGTCAACCAATTAAAAATAAACACATCATTAAAAATATTTGACTCTTATCCTAACAACCTTAAAAGTCATCTATACCTTGATTTTTGATTGGTTGACAATATAAAAAACTTTACACTGACAATGCATATCAATTAAACTCTAAAAGTAATATTTGATTTTAATCAAAACAAATAAACATATGGTATACACTGACAGTGTAAAGTTTCTTTACACTGTCAATCAATCAGAAATTGACACAACATTACAAATCTTTTATTCTTATCCTAACCACCTTGAAAGTCATCAATTTCGTGATTTTTGGTTGGTTGTCAGTAGAAAAATCTTTAAAATTAAACTCTTAAAAGATTCTAGACAAAAAATATTAATATAAATATTAATATTTCACAATGAATCAATTTAAAAGATATATACATTTTTAGAAAGTCAAATTAATAATAACAAATAACAGATCATTTTAGTATGTAATAAATTATTTAAAAATGGAAACTTTGAAAAGGATACTTTTCTGTTTTAAAATAGGGCATAATTATACATAATGTTTCAAAATGAAGATATCAAAACAAAAAAAAATTAACAATTATTATTTTTGAAATAATATTTTTTTTAATGAACATTCTTTAGTTTTTTTTGTATTGATGTAAATGTTTAATAATAACAAATCATTTTAGTATGTAATAAATTTTTTTAAAATAGAAAATTTGAAAAGGATATTTTTCTGTTTTAAAATAGGGCATAATTATACATCATGTTTCAGAATGAAGATATCAAAAAAAAAAATTTAAAAATATCATTTTTGAAATAATATTTTTTAATGAAAATTAAATAAATACTAGATTGATGGACTCATGCCATGCATGAGAAATATGCTACTTTTTTTTACGATTTTGTTTAAAATATATAATTGTTGAACTTGAATTCATATTTTGTGGTTAAATTTTTGTGTGGAAAATTATATACCAAAAAATGTTAAAAATTATTTTATCTGAATCATCGATCATAAATTGTAACTAAGTTATTAACTTAATAATTATTAAAGATATTGCAATACAAATAATGACGCTCAAGTGTAAATATTAAGTACACAATTTTATTATTAAAAATATAATTTAAAACATCTATAAAGAATATAAAAAAATATAATATTTGAAAATTGGCATTAAAGTTTTATAGTGATTTCTTTTCCGAAGCAAAATTATAAGTTACAATAACCATTTCTTCTCTCATTACTTTAGTATCGTACTTTGCTGAATATTTAATAGTAAAAATACATTTTTAAAGCAACAACTCCTTTCAACCTGATTAAGCATTTATAAATGTAATCTATTTAAACACTAATACTAAATACGTCGTCGTGATCTTCGTAATAATATGAATTTTTTTCTTCTCTCTTGAAAATCAATTTAATTTATTTCTTTTTTTTGTCCGGTGCAAGTTAACCATTTTTAGGAAATATATTTATTTTTGCCAAAAAAAAGTAAATATATTTATCTATCATTTTTTCTTCTCTCTAGAAAATTTATTTGATTTAATTCTACTATTTTCCCGTGCAAGTTAAGCATTTTTAAGAAATATATTTATCTATCATATTATTTTTTATTCTCTCTTAAAAATCTATTTGATTCATTTATCCTATTTTCCCGTGCAAGTTAACCATCATTAGAAAATATATTTATCTATATCATATTATTATTTTCTCCTCTTTTCAAAATCTATTTGAGTTAATTATGTTTTCCGGTGCAAGAAGAAATCACATTTAATATTGTAATATATTCTCTTTTTTGATCAACCGATATTGTAATATATTCTTATATCACACACGAAATTTTCTAAAATTTTAAAGTGCATTAAAAATGAATATGGACTATCATTTGGTGCATCAAGATTTGAATCAAATCTCTTGTGACTCAAATTTGGATATTTAATAATTTCATTTGATAATATGATATCAAGTGTATTTAAAAAGATTTGAATTAAATGATGTTTTTCTCATATGTTGACACGTGGAAGAGCATTCAATAAGATTATTCCTAAATGTATATAGTATAGATTTCTTTAATTTTTTTTGTATTGATGTAAATGTTTAATTATTTAAATTAACTCTATTTAATTGAATAACATACTTTACGTTTCTTAGTTAAAAAATTTTAATAATAACTACAAATCCATAATTGTATTATTTTGATGTTATGTATAAATTATTTTTATTTTATTTTATTTTAAAAATATTAAGCCAATACAATTCCAGCTAATTATATAAAAATGTTAACTCAGTTGAAAAAGAAAGTAAAAAATTATAAGTATATTTAGATGTTCTACAAAATTAATCTCATATATTATATTTTTATTTATAAATTTTATATTATTTACTTTACATATAGATATTAATTTTTTTTTTAAATAATTTATTTATATAAAAGAAGCTATTCATTCTTTATGACTTATGTCTAAAAATATGACATAAATCATAAATTGTTTCTTTCATAGCATCTATCCATCCATTAACTTGATAATATAAACCTCATAAAAAATTACAAATGAGTCTCACAAGGTGTGTTTAATTATGGAAATAAAACTTTTACTAACACTCTTCTCATGATGAATGAGTAGAAGATGATAAATATAATCAATATTAACCAAAATGATGACCAAATTAAAATAAATAATAAAGAAAAATTTAAGCTTATCACAAAATTTGAAAAATCATTACAATATAAAATAGAATTGAGGTAGTACAATGTCTGATTTGAATAAATAAAATCATAATGTCATCCCTGAGAATAGGAAAGATAAAGCCCACAAAAAAAAAAAAAAAAATTGGTGATGTAATCGTAATATTATTGTTGTTGAGAGATCATATGCTTTCAGGCTTTGTAGTTCAATTATATTCTCATACACCTGTTCAATTGTTGTATTCATCTATTCTTAATGTCCCTTGATCTTATAGATCTAAAATTGTATCTAATAAGATGAAAAAACCAATTAGATGAAAACAAATTATAATAAAAAATGTCGTTGTATCACAATACTCAATCTAAAAAAAAAAAAAAATCAACGACATTTGATAGAGAAAATGACATTGAAATTAGAGGTTTAGAGATATTCAACATATAGCCAAAAAAAAAAAAAACCCAAAAAGAAGATGCAAACCATAGATTTTGAGCTTTAAGGATTAAGATTGCACTTGAAGTGTTCAAAAAAGTGAGAAAGCGCATAGTAGTAGAGGAAAAGAGGAATTTTATTAGATTTTGAGCTTTGAGGATTAACATTTAATATCTTATTTGATTCTTCCATATTCAACTCTTCCATATTCTATGAGGCAATCAATATCTTATCATTAATGCATTGATTTAATTTCAAAATTCAAAATTTATTAATTATTTTTTAATTAAAAAATTTAAAACTTAATGATGTCTTTCTAAGAGGTTGACACGTGGAAGAGCATTCAATGAGATTATTCATAAATGTATAGATCAAGAACCAAATTGCAATAAAGCAAAAATCAAAACTTAACCATTAGAAGCATTAGTAATGAAAAACCCAAATATTGCTTGAAAGATATTAATAGCATGGACAACAAAAGATTACCTTTTTAGCATATGGACAACAAAAATAATAATAAAACTCATTATTAGTTAAAAAAATATTACCTTTTTATCCTCAATAGAAAGAAAAAATCAAACTGCCACTGGTGCATAATATACAATAAACGGGAAAGGTTTACGTCAGTTAACCAAAAGTTAGACGTCAAAAAGGAGGCGGTGGCAGTTTTGTAAATATCAGGTTCCCTTAATTCACTTTTAACGTCAGTTGTTATAAGGACTGACGTTAAAAGTTAAGTGACTCACTTTTAACGTCCGTTCTTATAACGACTGACGTTAAAGGTAGTTTTTAATTTTTTAGCAACTATACGTTACCCGTGTGCCTTTCACTCACTCTGTTCTCTGTTCTCTCTCAAACCTTCTCTTCCCTAACCCTTCCAAGTGATCTCCTCTCCACCGCGTGCTCTTGTCCACTGCCACCACTATTAGGTCCTCCCCACTTCGTGCTCCTCTCTTTCTCTGTCTCTCTCTCTCTCTCTCTCGCTCTCTCCTCTCTCCATCGCGTGCCCTAACCCTAATCTTTCACAACTCCCTCTCCCATCTTTAACAGGTTATGTACCGCGCGCAGCCACCACACTCGAGCGCCTTTCCATATCTGTAAGGTATTGAACCCTAATATGAACCCTAGTCTCTTCACTTTTTTATTTTGTTGTCTTTCTTTTCAGTTGTTAGAACTTACTTGTAGAACCTTTTGTTTTTCTCAATTTGTGTATGTTTGCTTGTGGGATCTTGGATTAGTTGAAACTGTTTCTTGAGGTTGTTATGTTCCTGTAATTTTGATATGGGCTGCATTTTTTATGTTAAGTAAATTTGGGAATGCACTGAATTGTAGTGAACTGTATGTTGTTGCTTGTTTAGGGAATGCACTGAACTGTATGTTGGTGCTTAATCTGGCATAGACTTGTCTAACTGAACATTAGTATCATACGTTTTAGATTTATCTGAGGCAAAGAAATCATTGTTTCCTATGATATTTTTGATGTTTCTGTGAGTATGTGTGATAAGCCATAGCTTATCTCTAACATAGGTTATGTGAGCATGCTATTTTTGATTTATCTTTAGTTATCCATGTTAAAAAAACATATTTTAATATTTACCATTTCTAAACAGGCATACACATGGATCACTCGGACCCGCATGCACGAGAGGACACTATGAGGCCTACGCAGGACACTATGGGGCCTACGCCTGATGATACTGTAAGTTTACATGTTATATAAAATTTAACCAGTATTTATAATGTAAGTTTAAGTTATTTATATATTTTTTATTTATCCTTGTTATACATAACCCTCTAATTTAACATTTTTTGTCCAAACAGACATCACAATCTCAAAGGAAACGGGGTAGAGGAGCCACGTCATTGAAGAAATTAGAGAAAGCTAGGCAAAGTGGTCAGAATCTTGAGGTGTCCTTTGATGCTAAACTAAAGCCCCAACCCCCAAGGCCCCCATGCTAGAGCATTTAAAATGTGGGTGATTCTACAAACCAAGCAGCACGTTAGCATCCTATATAACCATTGGGATGACGTTCCACATAACGTTAAGGATCAGATTTGGGAGGCTATCATGGTATTTTACTTTTACATTCTTTTGAAGTACATTATTAAATAATTATTCGAGTTTTAATTCATCCTGTTTGTTATATGTATTTAATGTGTAGATAGCTTGGACCGTGCTGAATGACGAGCATCATCGGAAGAAATGGCTCTCATTTGGGGCAAGGCGCTGGAGTGGGTTCAAGCATGATCTTACTAGGTTCTATGTATTTGGGAAGAAGAAGCTTGATAAGATGTTCTTGGATTACCCTTGGATTGATAGGGGGACGCGTGGGATGACTTTATTAGGAGTCGACATGATGCCAAATTTCAGGTTAGTTGATGAAGTTAATTTATTTATGCTTCTTAAAGATCATTTTTAAGTAAAGAAATTAAATGTATTTAACTCTATTAATTATGTGTTTTTGTTTAAACAGACTAAGGCGGAGAGGAGTAGGAAGAATCAAGCTAAGAACATCCACTCCTACACCTTGTCTCAGGGTGGGTACGCCACTAGGATCGACGAATTGATGGCAGAGAAGCTGAGGTTGAAGTAGGAGGAGCTGGCTGCAAGGATAGCAAATGGAGAGGTGCCTGAGGGCACACCAGTTAGTCCTCCGTCACCCATCCCGCGCGAGGATGTCTGGTTAGCCGGTCGGATGACAAAGAAAGGCTCTTTTAACTATATGCATTTATAGTTGATATTTGTAATCTGTATATGGTTGATATTTTTAAGGAACACTTTTCTCTTACACGTTTTTTCGATTCTTCATTGTAGATGGAGCTTAAGGAAAATTGCTCCCAGGGCTCATTCGTCCCTTCTGGACGCCGGGATATATTGCTCACTGCTCTAGGCAAGGACGACCATCCTGGTCGGGTGATCGGTGTTCCAGAGACGGTGGGCATCAAAGAATATTATGGCAAGTCTAGTTCACGAAGGCGGGTCGTCGATGAGGATGCACTTAGAGAATCCATCACACAGCAGCTCTTCTCGAACCCAGCCATTACAGGCCATCTGATAAGCCACTTCTTATCCAACCCAGATTTCAAGCAGGCGCTTGTTAGGGAGCTTGTCTCCGTGGGTTCCCAGGACACCGCGGGAGCTGCCAACCCTTCACATGTGAGCACAAAAGAGAGCTATAATAGGACACATGTGGAGGTGGATGAGTTGGCAGATAGGGAGCGGGAGGTGGAGATCCGACGCCATGAGCTTGAGTTGGAAGCGAAACGGCGGGAGTTTGAGCTGGCGCAGCGGGAGCTCGAGTCGGCACGGAAGGTATATATTCATTATTAATGTCCAAATTTGTCAATTAATTACTTATGTTTTTTTTTAACTATCAACAACTTATATACCTGATTTATTTAATATTGAAGGCAAAGGCGGGTAAGATGTCTCTCATGACTCGGTTGTTCTCGATTGGCAAGGATTATGTGCCCATGCTTTTTCAATGGGTGTTGGAGCATGATGGTTGGCTGGCACGCCCACTTCATGAGCATGAGCTTGGATTTGTATTCTGTGGTGACGATATTGGGGATTTTTTTAATGATGGCCAGCAACTATCCACCGCGATTGTGAGTCTTTGGTCGACGTAAGTATGCTTTATAATTTTATAATTAATTCAATTTATATATTTTATTTGAATTTTATGATTTATTGTATTCATATCGTAGGTATCTCCATCAACTTCAACTCAATCTGGGCTCCAACCAATTCGGCTTCTTAGAGCCCTACTCCCTTCAGCCTGAATTCTTTGCCAATCACAACGAAGACACAACGTACTTAACGAGATTACTGGGAGGTGATGATCGCAAGGAGCTATATCTGGCACCGTAGATAATGAGAGGGCATTGGCAGTTGCTCATAATTCATCCTGCCAGGCATACTGTCATCTTCCTATGCTCTCTCCACCAGAACCCGCCACAGGAGGTGGTGGAACCTATCAATAGGTTAGTAATTAATCTTCTATTTAATTTAAGTTTTAACATTTAATTTAATTATATGCGACACATGATGAATTGGTTAATTGACATGAATATTCTGTTTATGATAGTGCGCTGAAGACTTGTAGTTTGAGCTGTGCCAACAGGAGGAGTAGGACTTTTAAGTCTAAAGAAAATCCTGAATGGATTATCCTCAAGGTTGCTAGTTTGTTAAATAGTATATAACATTAGAATTACTAATTACTAATTCCAAATATATATATATATATATTTATTTAACTGACATTAAATTTCATTTCTTTCGTAGTCTCGATATCAGACAGACGGTTGGTCGTGTGGATATTATGTGATGCATCATATGCTGAACATAGTCTCCTCATCTATTACAGAGGGATGGAAGAAGGTAATACTTAATCAAACAACTTATTTAATTATATATTTTAGTTTTCCTTTTCCTTATGTGAATTAATGTTACTGTGATTTATTTGAACGTGTGCGCCTGCTTTTAACAGCGACCAATCTCCTCTTGACAAAAAAGAGTTCAAAGACTTGAGGACGCGGTTTGCAGAATTTTTCTTCAAGTATGCTAAAGAGAAAGGATTGCCTGAAAGTATACCTCAGGAGTATATAGAAGATGTGTAGTTAGTAATTAGTATAGAAACTTATTATATGTAGGTGTGTAGTAATTAGTATAGAAACTTTTAGTTATCTTTTATCCCCCCATTTGTTCCTTTGTATGTATATACTTTTCTTTTATTAATGAAATTTAAGTGAAGACTGTTACTAGACTGTATACTGGACTGGACTGTTTACTGAATGCAGGGATTGGTTAATTGACATGAATATTACTGGGATAATGTTTACTAAATGCAGGGATAGCTGGGGGTTGTGTTATTTTAACAAAAAAAAAAATTTTTAAAAAAAATCTCTTAACGTTAGTTGTTTCAAACAACTGACGTTAATAGTATTTTTTTAAAAAAAATACTCTATTAACGTCAGTTGTTTAATAAAACTGACGTTAAAAATTTAACTATTAACATCAGTTAATTAATACAACTGACGTTAGTTTTACACTATTAACATCAGTTTTATTAAACAACTGACGTTAATAGTTTACTTTTAACGTCAGTTATTTAAACAACTGACGTTAAAATATTAACTATTAGCGTCAGCTGTATTTACGTCAGACATTATTCTGACGTGTAAAATCAATTTTGACTGACGTAAAAAGCATTTATTGCACTAGTGTGCAGGGATGAAAACCTCAATATTACTTCAAACATATTACCTTTCTATCAAATTTAAAGAAAAAATGAATCTGCGGTAAAAGATTCAAAATAGAGCGTTAGTATAGGCATAGTCCATCTCACTGGTAACCAAAAATAAAAGAAAAAAAAATCATCAATGCATTATGAATGAAGAAGTCTTGGCCGAAGAGCAAAAACACTAAATGATCGCAAACCACTATGGACATAATCTTCATGTATGCTAGCACCTATTGCTCCACAATTGCAATAGTTGAACGTCTTAGAATTTGAAACAGTGAATTTACCTCACCCTCCACGGACTGATCATGTGTCCATGAAATTCCGCACATTTGACCGTTTAATTCTCATTCCATTTAGATACTTGGACCCTACACATTTCCAATGTTCATAATGAGTATTAAAATCTTCAAGGAGCACAAAACCTTCATCCCAAAAAAATTGAGAAAAGAGATAAGAGAAAAAAAAACAATAGAGAAGAAATAAAGGAAATGTGAGAGAGATGGATAGTTTGATATGAATATGGAGATGAAATAGTAGAAATTGAACCCTAAATCAGTCATGATGAGAATGAAGGAACATACCCTTTCGAATTTCGATTGCCACCAAAACCAATTCAAATGCAATCCACCGATGAACTAAGATAGATTCTTCCTATGTATGTCATTCCCAACTAAGCAATCCACCCATAGGAAGGGAATTTGGTAATGCATGTACGGTTTTGCATATATTAATTAATAACAATAATGATGATTAAATATAGGCACGCTGATATTGCTCAAAATTTCTAAAATTGACAAAATAGTTTTTAAAGTGTTGACTTTTAGACTTTAAATTTCTAATGATATATTTTTGTGGATTATAAAATTTATTTTTGAATAAATGATTATAAAATTTCTATGCATATATAAATTATAAAATTTGAGAAATATATAAGATATGATTTATGTCTTAATTAACATAGTAGTTTGTTTTTCAAAATTTTTATTCAAGTAATAACTTATCTTTCTACTGAACCAAATTTTTTTTCATACGACTCATCTTTTTAATTTAGCCTTTTATTATCATTAATATATTGATATTGATATTGATATTTAATTGATTCAGCCTACCAATTTAATTATCACTAATATACTGATTCAGCCTACATGATGGTGATTTGATTACATTTGATTTCAATATAATTTTAAGGGTAAAGGCCCATTTTGGTCCCTGATAAAAAATGCGTGGGTCATTTTAGTCCCTGACAAAAAAAAAACTACTTCGTTAGTCCCTGACAATTACTAACTAGGTCAAGTTAGTCCCTGACAATTACTATGGGACATTATAGTTCCTAACAATATTAAAGTGGGACTAATTAGTCCCTGACAATTAGTATCGTGGGATAATTTAGTAACGGATGCTGACTAACGGAGTCAATGTAGGGACTAACTTGTCCCAGTTATTAATTGTCAGGGACTAATAAAGTAGTTTTTTTTTTTGTCAGGGACTAAAATGACCCACGCACTTTTTGTCAGGGACCAAAATGGGCCTTTACCCTAATTTTAATTAATATTGACATTTGAAATTAGCTATTTGGTAGCTATTTATGACAAGAATCCTAGCCAAAATTTTTTAGGATCGTAACCAGACCATAGAGACACAAAGCATGATAATTCGACACGTGTAAACCGAAGCTTGAAATTGTATGTGGAAGCGACACCTGTTATTCCAGACTTGTGAAATCATTCTCTTTTGTATATTATATAGATATAGATATAGATATAGATATAGATATAGATATAGATATAGATATAGATATAGATGTCCTATTTAAACCTAAAAAGGTTTTATTTATCTCAAAAGGTGTTGTGATTAAGAGAGAGAAATGTACTGATTGACCTATAATGGTGTTCTCTAAATAATTGTCTAAAATATATCTAGTCATTCTAAGGCTTTGTTGTTTCTCTTTATATGTCTATTTATGTTCATTTTTGTCTTTATAAATGGAGGGTAAATATCAAAATTAAATGGAAGGGCCATGACAATCTATGTCGTGAAAGGAAGCAAAACATGATTTGTACAAATATCTCTCTCTCCCCCTCCCACTCCCACTCCCTCCCTCCTTCCCCTCTCTCCCTTTCTCGCTATCCCTCCCTTCCTCCCTCCCTTTCTCTTTGGTGCATCGAGGGTATCTTTTAGTCGATAGTCAGGCCAGAGACTAATCCTTTTCGAGGCGTAAAGATTACCGAAGTGGGTTTTCGCTCTCTCAACAAAGTCGTTTTCATGCACTCAAATGAGTTGAACTCTTGACATCATATTTAAGTAACTATCTACCAAATGAACGGATTAAAATGCACAGGGCATGTAGTTCTTTGTCGTTCTATCTTGTTTTGTTGTGTTGGGCTTGGAGATCCTTTTTATCACACACAAGGCTTAATTAAAAAAAGATTTTCTTGTAGCAGGTCATAAAAGTTTAGTAAGCTATGTCGTATTTAAACCTAAAAAGGTCATATTTATCTCAAAAGGTGTTGTGATTAAGAGAGAATAATGTACTGATTTACCTAAAATGGTGTTCTCTAAATAATAGTCTAAAATATATCTAGTCATTCTAAGGCTTTATTGTTTCTCTTTCCGAGTCTATTTATGTTCATTTTATCTTTATAAATGGAGGGTAAATACCGAAATTAAATGGAAAGGTCGTGACGATCTATGTCGTGAAAGGAAGCAAAAAATGATTTGTACAAATCTCTCTCTCTCTCCCTTGCCCCCACTCCCTCCCTCCTCCCTCTCTCTCCCCCTCCCTCTCTCTTTGATGCATCGAGGGTATCTTTTAGTCGATAGCTAGAGACTATCCCTTTCGAGGCGTAAAGATTACTGAAGTGAGTTTTATCTCTCTCAACAAAGCCTTTTCCATACACTCAAATGAGTTGAACTCTTGACATCATATTTAAGTAACTATCTACCAAATGAACAGCTTAAAATGCACAGGACAAGTAGTTCTTTGTCGTTCTATCTTGTTTTGCCGTGTTGGGCCACAAGATCCTTTTTATCACACACAAGGCTTAATTAAACAAAGATTTTCTTGTAGTAGGTCATAAAAGTTGAGTAAGCTATGTCGTATTTAAACCTAAAAATGTCTTATTTATCTCAAAAGGTGTTGTGATTAATAGAGAATAATGTACTGATTGACCTATAATGGTGTTCTCTAAATAATTGTCTAAAATATATCTAGCCATTCTAAGGCTTTATTGTTTCTCTTTCTGTGTCTATTTATGTTCATTTTTATCTTTATAAATGGAGGGTAAATACAGAAATTAAATAGAAGGGTCGTGATGATCTATGTCGTGAAAGGAAGTAAAACATGATTTGTACAAATCTCTCCCTCCCTCCCTCTCTGTTTGGTGGATCCAGGGTATCTTTTAGTCGATAGCTAGAGACTGATCCCTCTCTAAACAAAGAGCAATTGCTTGTATGCTTTGATTGGTTTGTGAAAGAGAAATCTGAAAGGAACAATTTGAGTAGAAAGAAAATGGCGAGAAAAAAATAGATCTTAAGTGTTATTTAATATGAGAGAAACATCAAAGAAAATGAAGAAAAAAATTGTGAAATTCTCTGTTACTTAGTAGGTTAGATTTTTTTCAAAAAAAATGAGTTTTTTTTTATAGACAAACAATAATAATTATAATATATAACAACAACAAAATTAAATTATAATAATTATATGAATATAAAATAATATTTATATAAACTGTATATTCGCTCAAAGCATCGGAAAAAGAATCAAGGAGAGACAGTGTATTAATGCATTAATACCATGCATTCATGTATTAACGTATCAATCATATAAAATATTTGAGGAAGTCTAAAATTGATCCAATGATATATTAATACATTAATACATAAATGTGTGATATTTTGAATGCTGAGAATCCGAATCCGAACCCTAATTTTTGCTTGTAAAAATGAAATCCAAGTAATAGCAAAAGTATCACAATACATGTGACCGGTCTCCTGCAATGAAAGGGATGTCAATTACAGCAAAACAAGCTTAAGCCCAGTACTTGAAAAATGGTTTGTGGAAACCTCTTCTACACTAAACTATTTTTTTAGGATTTTCGGCACCCACTATCAATGAATAGATGTTCCGAGAGCCAAATTGGGCAAATTTAAACTCCTTGATTCAGCCCTGGCGCCACAGAATTACTCAGTTCATTAACTGCTCGATATTGTTCCTTTGTCCTCCCATAATAGACAGGTTCGTTGCCTGAATAGGTGATGAAATTCCAGCCAAAAGCTGATCCTCCAACTACATATGTTCCAAGTGTCTGACAATCTTCAGCCTGCGGTTTCTGAAGCCCAGAAACAGAAGGGGTAGGCTTGATTTCAGATGACTTTGCAAATGCTTTCTCTACTTGCAACTGCTCTGGGGACTTGAGATGTTGAGGCTGCTGCTCTTGCAGTGTTTTGTGATCCAAATTCTGGCCATCTTGCAAGTTCTGACACTTTCCTAGTGAAACTACATCCGCTTTCAGATTATCATATAACTTCATCAAAATCTTTAGCTCTGCAATTACAAGTTGAAGTCAAAAGCATATTTCACATAACCACACATATAGTATCTTTTACACCATCTAATGTAAAACTAGAAGAATTCTTAGACGTGGTGTCATCTTTTGACGGTTCTAGCTAGCTACACGCCAATCGGCATATACACACATCCAACTCCAAGCAGCCCCATACAGATTTCTTTATATTCAGAAGACAAACCCAAATATAATTATATAAATAAACATAGTCAATTGATTAGCTATTTCCATTATGACAGAAGTGCAACTAATATATGCCATTTGCATTATGATTTGATTACACGATCAGCCATGTAATAAATATAGTTTTGTCTGGATTAACTTACGTTCTCGAATTTCATGAGATGCCTTGCAATTTTGGTAGTCAGGAGTTTGGAGAACCTTCAAGATCAGATAACAATAGTCAGGCACTTCATATAGTAGTTCAAGCAAAAGAAGACATGCTGTGCAACCAAATAAATTTGGGATGTTGGAATTACAGAGGAGACTTTGTCTGAATTTTTGTAAAAATTATAGATCTTTATTCAAGTATAATGTGATTTTAATTTTGTGACGTGTGTATCACTTTTCCGAAGTATTTAGAAAGAAAATTTTTACACCCGAGTTTTTCTGACTTAAGGTAAATAAATTTTCCAAAAGCAAATCCAGGAACTTTTATTTTTTCATTTTCGTAAGGAGTTAGATATGTAACGTCCAAGGGGGGTGTTACACTAGTGGATAGTTCAATTTATATTCTTATCAGCTTCAAGGATAATGACCCCATGAAATAGTTCCTTGAAGTTTTTTATGCCTGATTTGGACCAAAGAAAAGACACTAGCTACCAGCCTACCACGTACATGGTACAATACATAGAGACTACACAGTGCTATGATAAGCGTCAGTTTATCAAAATTCATAATCAATGATGTTTCCACATAAGAGGCACATGCAACCATTGAAGATACTTCTTGCCTTTTTGGTCAAATTGCTACCAAAAATAAAATAAAATAAACAAAGAAGCCAAAAAATAAGGGATTTCCAAATTTATACCGAACCAGCAGGTCAAACGCACATTTTTTTAAATAAATTATTTGGAAAAAGATTTATTCAGAACCAGCACACTTTTATAGAGAAACCATGCAAACCAGCCTTCTTGGAAACTGCATCCTTCATCCCAACAAATTGATTAAAATTATAGACAGCATGTTTTCCAAGAGGGATCGGGATCCTCTGAAGTGCAAGGTGCACTTCAGTAAATAGAGTACAAGTGATAGCAAATGATAATAAAAAAAGGGATGGGTTCTCATATAATGTTAGGATAGAAGGATAAATGGGTAATTGCTGAGAATAATGGGTTAAGGCAATTAGTTAGTTAGTACTTAGTTAGAGGGGGTGGACTTTTAAATAAATAGGGGGAGATAAGGGTAGAAGGGATTCATTCAGAGAATTGCAATTTGGAAGAACAGAGCTATTGCTCAGTTGTAAAAGGGAAAACCCTTGTAGGAGATCACTCTCTTTGTTTTGGTCATTTTTCAGCAAAGTAATAAATTTTTCTTTCTTTTTCTCCATTTCAATATTGGGTTCCTAACAGAGTTATCTAAAGAATTGTATTTTATACAAATAAATTGCTGGATTTTTCACCTGCGGTTGCCGGTTATCAACTCTGAGCTATGCTTTTAATGGGATACTAGAAAACAAGCACAAAGAAAGTATAGAATTTCCAAAGAACAGAATAGGAATACTGAGTAGTATTATTCAATTCAAGGAAATTCATATGATGAACCAGATCCCTATGGCTCCTATGAGAATGTTTCTGTCACTATGCAATTCTGAGATTCACAAAATCTCTACCCCATGTTCCGTGCACACACTGCCCTTAAAACTACCTGATCCGTGACACCTCCAAAACCTCTCTAACAACCAGCCAGCTCATCGAAACTAACTTTCTGGCCCACTCTTCTTTATTCTAGAATAAATCATCCATATTTTAAGCTCCTCACCCCTATGAGGTATTTAGTCCCTTCCTGGACCACTGAAACTATCACTGCTCCTCCATGAAAGTACAGCCTTGTCCTCAAGGCTGAAGTGTGAAAACTGACTTTGAAGGACAAACTCGTCCTCCCATATTGTGTCTTTGACAGATCTTTCCTTCCACTTAAGAAGCCATTGACGTATGGTTTCACCAGCTGTGATTACCTCCCTGCTGGCCATCACAGATTCAGGTTTCTCACATCAGGCTCAATAGCCATCCCTTCAGGTAGAGTTGCCTCCACAGAGTAATTCCCAATTGCTTTCTTGGGTTGGGGAACATGAAAAAACGGATGCACCCTTGATTGCTGGGGTAGTTTTAGCTTTTAAGCCACTTCCCCATTCTAAAATCTGAAATGGCCCAAAGTACCTTGCTGCCAACTTTTGGTTGATCCTCCTAGTAGCTGTTTGATGCCTGTATGGACACAGTTTAAGGAACACACATTCTCCTACAGCATAAGCTGCATGTATCTTTTCTTGTTTGCATGCCGTTTCATTTGTTCTTGTCTCCAAAAGCTGCATTTCATCAATTAGCCACAAATTGATTGGTTGCCAAAACCTCTAAAGACCTTGGAAAGATGCAGCAAGTGATCGTGCCAACCAAAGCTTTATACTAAGATATCGTCAAAAAAAATAAAAATAAAAATAACTAGAACTATCCGAAGTAAAGGCCTGAAAATCTCATTCATTGTAACTTGAAAAGTAGCTGGTGCATTAGCCAGGCCGAAAGGCATGACTAGAAATTCCTAGTGGCCATCATGGGTGTGGAAGGAAGTCTTGGAAATGTCCTTCCTTCCTCACCCTGATTTGATGGTATCCAGATTTTAAGTCCAGCTTGGAAAATAAATAGGCCCCATGCAACTCATCCAACACCAGAATAGGGTATGTATCACTTATCAGGTATGGTTACCCTATGTAGAGCCCTGTAATCCACACATCCTCCAAGAAGTGTCCATTTTCACCAGAATTGTTGGACTAAAGAATGCACTAGAGCTTTACATATAATACTGATGGGCCTTTAACCCTTGTATACCAAAGGTGACCGGCCAAACCCAGAAGACCCAACCCCGGAAACCACCGCACACGCCTGCTCCTAGCGCCTGCTTGCAAGGAGACTTGTCCTTCTCCAAATATAAAACATATATGTAATTTGTCCAGTATATTAAATAATAATCCCATGAAGTTAGATCAAGTTAATAAATGATCAAACATTACCGCGATTTTGAGCACCTCATGAATGACCTATGAGACTAAGGCTAGAACAGAAACCCTAAGCATAACCAAAGTTCAACTCGGGGGCAACTTATAAGTTCAACTAGTTTCAAGATCAACCGATGCGGAAAATAATCTGATCCTAAAAAAGTTCATACAATTAAAGGTATTTTGGAAACCGTTTGTAAAACTGAGTTCAAATTAAATGGGTTTTGCAAAATTAATTTTGATTAAAAGTGGGTTACGACTGATATAAGTTGAAAATGGATGCTGCAACAATTAATATACTAAGAGTACTATGGTCACACCTAAACTGAGTTTTGATTACTTCTTCTTCAACTAAGGTTTTGGTTCCAAACACATTTATAGCCAATTAACTCTTAGATATGATATGCCAAAAGAAAATTGAAAAAAAAAAAATCAAATCTTAAGTTTGGAGCCTCCAAACTGGAATCGGAAACACACACTAACAAGTAGCAAAATAAAAAACGAAAATCACATTCATAATAGTATCCCAGAAAGAGCGCAAATTATTACGCTATTTTTGTTATTTAAGCAAATGAGAAAAGGGGGATACCTCAATGAAATGGGGGCGAAGATCCCGAACAACAGTACGAATCTTAACGTAATTGGAGTTTTGGAAGAGGGAATCATCAGGTTCGAGTGGCCTCTTCTTGGTTGTGGGAGGGAGAGTCTGTGGTGCAGTTGTTGGTGGTGGGTTAGAGGATTGAGGCGCAGGCTCGGGAGCTTTTGGTTCTTCCATAGACGATGACGACTTGTTGATTCTCCTCTAGAAATTCCTATAGTTGGATTCGTTGCAGGCTGGGCAGGAAAGGTTTTTGGCCTCCCTCTCGTCTACTTTTCGGGGAAAAACAAAAGTTTTAACTAATCATTTAATTGTTATATGTGATATTAATAATTTTCAATATGTAAAAAAAAATTTAAATCGGACATCATAATTATTTTTAATTTGATCACCATCATTTATTAGTATTATAATGTTGTTTATTGAAAATTTGGAACTAAAGTATAGGGACTAAATTGAAAATGATTATCACATATAGAGATTGAATTCAAAAAAAATTTGAATTCGATTTCTACATGTGACAATTATTTTGGTCCTTACATGTGAAATCATTTTTTATTTGGTCCATGTCAAATGACGGCATTATAACACCAATAAATGGTGAGGACAAAATTGAAAATGATTATCAAGTATAGGGACTGATTTGAATTTTTTTTACATATAAGGATGAAATTGAAAATCAGTATCATATTTTGGGATCAAAGTATTAGTTTAACAAAAAAAAAAAAAGGTACAATGAACTTGGCAGCAAAGGGGGCTAATTTAGGTTTTCATCCCAACAATTTTGTTATTAGTCTTGGTCCTTAACAATTTTGGTTTTCTGTTCATCAGTTAAGTATTGATGTATTATCCCTTCCAAAAAAAAAAAAAATACTGATATACTAATGTGACTAATACTGTACGTATGTCAATATTGTTATGTATGTTAATTTAATAATTTTTAATTTAATTAAGATTAATAATTTATTTGGTTTAATGAAATCTGTAGTCTTTACAAAATGAGCGAGTTTTGATTTAAGTTATTATATTTTTTTAGTTGGTTTTAATCTCTGCAAGTTCTAGAACTTTAGTTTTAATTAGTGCTCATCTATTAAGTCTTGACATGACTAATAGCAGGTCACATTAGCATCGTCATGTGTATTAAGTTTTTTATTAAAACCATGTAGAATACTATGTAAAAAATGATTTATTTTTTATTTTTCTAATTTATAATTATTTTTTATTTTTTCTTTTAATTTATAAACTAGTAAATAGAAACTCAGTTCTATTTTTTTTTTCACGTTTCCACCTCTCAACCTCCTCCTCTGTCTTCTGCCAAAAAAAAAAAAATCTCCTCTGTCAACCTCCTTTTCGAATTTTGATCCTCTAATGTTAGCGTGGGAAAGGCACTGTGCCTTTACCTCTTTCTGAGCCGTCTGATCAATTTGACGGCTCAAAAGGCGTTACGTCCTTACCTTTTTTAATAAAAAAAAGATGAAAAAGGCAGTGCACCCCGTTACCCCATAACCCGTTTTCGAATACAGCACCACAACGCGCACAAGAGCTGCTGCCCCTCCGTCGTTGCTGCTCCACCGCTGACTCCCCTCCGTCGTTGCTGCTCCGTCGCTGCTCGAGTTAGACAACCAACAAAATAATACCTATATGACAAGAACCTATAACATTAGTTAGAAAGCAAGACAGCAGTCACAAAGTACAAAGGAAAAAGCTAATCTACTTCCAAACTGAAATAGAAAAAAAAAAAAAAAAAAGAAGTAATCCAATTTCTCCATCACCAGAATTCGCCAAACCCTTATATCAAGCAATCCCAACTCATCGTTTATGTTACTGTTTCTGGTTTCACCGTTACCAGCGGCGGCAGTTGTGGCTTCCTCAGCACAAGTGCAAAATCAAGGAAACCGAGATGGGTTTCTTCTGCGTGATGATGATGAGATTGATAAAAATGGGAAATTAGAAGGAAAACGCGTGAAATGGAAAGAAGGGAGGGATGGGTCATAGGGTGGAGGGCAGATCCGGAGGAGAGAAAGGAGGAGTGCTACTCGCATGAGACGAGGGACGATGGCGGAACTGGGTGGGCCATATAGGGACAAGGAGCGGCGGATAGGGATCAACGGTCATAACTCGCGACGGCGACCGAGTGGTGGGGCAGAGGGAGAAGAATGGTGGAGCTCGAAAATGGGGATTTGAAGAACGTATACGGGATGGGTCACCAATTTTTCATCACGAAGTTTTTTTTAAAAAAAAATGAAGTCTGGACACGTGGCGCCCTTTTGAGTCGCCAGATTGATCGGACGACCCAGAAGGAGGGACAGGCATGATGCTTTTCCTGTGCCAACGTTAGAGGATTTGGATCCCTTTTTTTCTCTCATTTATCATCTCCTTTTCATCTCTTCTTTTTATTCTCTCTCATGTTATAAAAAAACATAAATGTTTTTTTGAACACCTAAATCCGATAGTGTATCCGGCACCTCGAGATCTAAATGGTTCTTTTGGAACTGGATGCCAGACAATCACTTGTTGTCCAAATAGCACTGCTAGTAGAAAAAAGATATAAAAACAAATTTATTTTTATGAATAGGTTGATTAAAACTTATTTTTATGTAGGGTTAATTAAAGAAACAAGAAAAATGAGAGAATCCAAATATATCAGTGAACCGTCCGTGATAGAAAACGGAAATACGATAATATCCTCTTACAATTTTCCAAACAAAACAAAATTACAGAAAAGCCTGCATCTTCCATAACCTTCTGGGTTCCTAATTTATATATCTTGACTATCTCCCCTGTCCCGCACACTATCACAATCACTGTTGCATGAAACACATATGATGAATCCACAAACGGACAAGGTGGTGAGAAGAGTAACCATGGTAGCAACCATAACCGCTTCATACTTTCTTCTTACTGCTGATTATGGCCCTGAACCCAATGTTCTTGATCCTGTAAGTCTCTCTTTTATTTTATTATTTTTGTTCATTCATTAATATTTACAAATTTAGAACCTTCGCAGAATTGTTTCCCTGTTGTTTTTATTAGTTGCAAAATTTATATTTGCAATGATAAATGGTCGTCTTTCAAAACATTTAGTGGGTTAATTCATCTGATGTGCCATTGGTTTCATTCTATATGCAAATTTATGCAAATCGCAGTGTATCATTGAACTCGGTCCACAAGCATATTAGATTTTATAAAACGCCTAAAGATTGAATCGAATGCTTTATGAAAGCTAAAGAGCTTAAAACAAAACAACACCTACTTCAGGAGCTGAGAGGTTGCTATCTGTAATATAGGAAAAACTGTTAGGAGATAACAGTAGAGAGAATGGAAGATGAATTGAGATTTATATAGAATCATGTGGGAAACAAGAGTGCCACTCAAGGTCGCGGCTTTTTGTTGGAGATCCATTCAAGATAGAGTTCCAAGTGCTGTCAACCTGTTTAAGAGAGGAATCACTACTGGCTCAGGATCTCTGCTGTGCTGTTTTTGTGAGCAGGAGATAGAAACTTGCAATCACTTGTTTTTGACTTGCAATTTCTCCTGTGCTGTTTGGTTGTTCATCTATAATTGGATGGGAATATACACTGTCTTGGCAGGGTATTTAAAGGAGCTATTACTACAACATAATGGACTTTTCTACACAAAGGGATGCACATATGGGTGGAGGATGTTTTGGTTCGCTACGATTTGGTCGCTGTGGCTGCATCGTAACGACATTATCTTCAACCAAGCTGCTGTGGATTTTGAAAAGGTGATAGAACTAATAAAAGTGAGGGTATGGACTTGGTGCAAATCTACGGTAAAGAGGAGTAGTTTTTCCTTTACAGATTGGTGTCTAAACCGGAGTGACTGTTTGCAATCTTTAGGCTAGGAGTTCTATAACAGGTTCTATTTGGATTATCTCTAGGCTGGGCTTAGTTTTTCTATTTGGCTATGGCTGATTTTCATATCCTTTAAAAACTCTGCTCCTTGAGTCTATCATTCAGAACTGAGTAGGATAGTTTGCTGTTCCTAAGCAGGCGTTTTGTATGTAATATTGTATCTACTCATGTATATGGGTTAAGAGTACCCCGTGTACTCTATCTAATATACTTTTGGCTTACCAAAAATAAAATAAAAAAATTGAGTAATTCATTCAATGAAAGATGTGTAATACACTGTACAATCTGAATATATACGACACAATGAATTAGCAACTGATTGCTAACTGACTAACATAACCGATTAACTAACAAACTAACCATACTCACTGAATTTTGTTAAATACAAATACATAGAAGCTGATAAAACACTGACTTCTGGTTATTCTCAATAGTCATATAACACGACAACAACTTTTGCACTTTTTTTTTTCTTGTAGATTTGCAAAATTAGATCTAGAGAAATGAACCAAAATAGTTGCTTGGACTTGCATTTGCATTCCTGTGGCAAAAATATGAACCGTAAAATATTGCCAGAGTAAGGGCTTCTTTAGTGGATTAGTACCTTAGGCCATATTGACAAATCTTTCTCCTTTTCTATTAAAAAGGTTCTATGTAGACCTGGTTCGCAAGTAGTATTCCGATTGTCAGTTTCCTCAAATTAGTCACCTGCTGAAGTAAAATTCAATGAACATAGTTGGACAGCTTATAGGAGTCCACATAGGAAGAGGATATGCACCAATTGGTAGAGCAAATTAGTCATGGCCCATGGGCCTTGGACTTAGAAGGTTTGCACTACAAAGAAGAAAGGTACACATGGAGGAGAGGAATGAGAAGAATGGAAGAGAGAAAGAAGGATAGGAGCTGGCAAAGTTAGTTATAGAGGGGGAAGACGGAAGAGAGAGAGAAATGGGTTAGATCAGAATTTTAGAGTGAATTTCGGTCATTGTGGCTTGGGCTCTCAATCCTGGGAATTGAGATATGTTTTCTTTCATTTTCTTGTATTTCCTTCAAGTTTCCCAGAGGCATCCACAGTGGAGATTCCTCCATTTTCACAGATAAAAGAAGTATTCCAGTTGTGTCTGCATGTCTATCAACAGCTGAGAGGGCTGCACACTTTGCAGCTACTGCTTCAATGGCAAGAGTGTCTCAGTAGTTGAGTTCAAGCAATGACTACTTCAGCTTCGTTTTTCTCTCCTACTATCTTGGGTTGCCCTAGACACAATTCTTGTACCATTCCTTTTGCTGAGGCTTCAACTCAAACTAAACTTTTGTTGGAAATCCGCCTTAATTGCGGTTCGCCCCTAGCCGCCTTAATTGCGGCAAATTTGGGCTGCCTTCATTGCAGCCTCCAGCACCTTCATTGTGCTGAGTATGAGGGGTGTGTTTAGTCCCACATCGCCTAGAGATATGGCCAAAGTAGTACTTATAAAGCTTGGGCAATCCTCACCTTACAAGCTAGCTTTTGGGGTTGAGTTAGGCCCAAGCCCAAAATCTAATATGGTATCAGAGCCTATCCTAGATCCGTTATTGGGTTGCCCGCATCATCCACGCTCCAAGCTCATTGGGCTTGGGCGTGAGGGGGTGTGTTGGAAATCCGCCTTAATTGCGGTTCGCCCCTAGCCGCCTTAATTGCGGCAAATTTGGGCTGCCTTCATTGCAGCCTCCAGCACCTTCATTGTGCTGAGTATGAGGGGTGTGTTTAGTCCCACATCGCCTAGAGATATGGCCAAAGTAGTACTTATAAAGCTTGGGCAATCCTCACCTTACAAGCTAGCTTTTGGGGTTGAGTTAGGCCCAAGCCCAAAATCTAATAACTTTCAACCTACCCTGTAATGAAAGTCTGCTCTAAATGCTAAGGGATAATGTTCGATGGACAATAACCCTTTGGATGTTGTCACTACTTTTTTTTATTGTTACTTCAATATTCTAGTTCCCACTTTCAAAATTGTTTTCAGAAAGATTAGGGAGAAGCTGGAGAAAGGGGTTCTAAACATGACAACAGGAATGCAAAAACTGTAGTTATATAATAACTAGGGCAAATTAGTTCCTTGTTGCTGCCTTATCGATTTTTTAGAATTCCACAAATAAATTTATATATTCATAGTTGCCTTAGTTACTTTCTTGTCTTCTATAATTTTGGTTTAGATTGTTTTGTTTCGTTTTTTCATTTGTCGTAGCTGATTCGTTGAACGCCATGGTTTTATTTTTAACTAGTGTCTGTACAATTTCTAAATGGCAGATTAAGAAGCGACTGCTTTCAGCAGAGAGCACTGTGAAAGAGTTTATTTTTGGATCAAAGAAATAATCTCAAGAAAATCAAAGGAGAAAATTTGACAGCAACAAGGACTAGCATTCATAAATTTATGGTCATCTTATATTAGAAGAATATCATGCTGAGTCAAGATTTTCTTTTAGCAATTTTTACCTGTAATGTAAATGTGTAATCTAATGGACTGGTTCAAATGTTCAATGACTAGTGGTGGTCAATATAAATGGTACTATCAGCTATCATGACTGGCTTTACAAACACTGCCAATTCCATCAAGAACGTTGTAAATTATGTTTGAGTAATGATATTAGCACACTTAAACTGGCAAGTTGTTGTTAGACTATGAATTTTTTTGCCAGGAAATGGCAGTTTGCAACCGCAAGGTGGTGCCAATTTCAAATTGAATGTGTAAACAACTTTTCTAATATCTGTATCAACTTCCAATTCTGCTTTGAGGTGCCAATTTTGAAAGTGACATCCATCATTTTATGTAGTTACCCTTGCAATTATCACAGGACACTACATATCTAGTGACACAAGATGCATTGTGTTAGCAGGCCTCCAATAAGAAGGGCCTATGGTAGGAGGCAGAGAAATGGAAAAAATTAGAGGAGTTGAACCCTTTGATGTTATTAACAGAGATAATAATAGTAAAACAGTTAACAGTTAGAACAGCTGGAGTTTGATGCTCGCAGCTGTAAGGTGGTTGTTACAAGTCTGTTAGGAAGGGTGAGAGGGCATTCTGAATTGGGAAGAGAGAAAGGAGGGGGAGAGTTTCAGGTCTTGAACAAAGGATTTATTTTCTGTATTCTATCATTGTTCTTTTCTATCTTAGTATCACTATGACACTATCTCAGGTTTTGATCTATCAATAATAGCACTGTTTCTCCTCAATTCTAATCCAGTTCTATTAACTGGCACTAGAGCTCCCAAGTTCTTGGGAGCTTTTCATCTACGAGACTTCTTATTTAAGTTGGGCATTTGTTTATATCATCTCCTAAATTTACCTCTTCCAATGTGTCCTGTACCTTTGCCTTTTTGGTTCCTTGAGATAGAGGTGTCTATTTGAATTTGAACCCCATTGGAGAGTCATCATTTATGCAATCCAAATTGCACCTTCAATGATTCAAACACTTTTGACAGATATATGAGATGGCAATCAAGCCAATTGACTCTCAAGACTTATTCGAGTAAGTTGAATTTAGCCAAATCGAATCGATCATAGGTAGATAGTACTTGTTTGTGTGTCAATGACACATCTTAGTGACATTCATATTGAATGCCCCCATGCCTTAGACATTAAAGGGGTTTATGTTCTAATCGTTAATTTTAATATATAGTATTTAAAAGTTTTAATAGATGTTATATCCAATAATTAAAAAAAAGTTATTATCCGAATATATGTTATACATGTAATTTAAAATTTAATTAGATGTTCTTAATTAATCAATTTTGAAATAAAATAATTTAATTTACCAGTATGCTAATAAATTAAATAAAGATTTATGATATATATATATAAGGAAGTTCATCACATACCTTAGTAAATTAATTGATTTAATTAATTAGTAAGTTCATGTTTACTTTGGGCTTCCTATTGTACTCTTAGGCCCAAAGTCATTTTGTCTTAGATCCGAAATAATTTAAGGAGGCCAACTCTCTCCCCTCATTTGTTTTTCTCCTTCACTTAGGAGTCCTCCTTGGGTCTTGGAAAGTTTGGAAGTTTGGGCTTGTAAAGGAGGCAAAAAGGTGAGGGATTTATGTTGTGCTAAATGATTTGTTTGTGATTTTGATTTGGGAAATGCTAATCATGTTGATCTAAAAATGTTGATATGCCCATTTGATACTAAGCACTGCTTGTCATGAATCCTTACAAATGTGACTGGTTGTGTTTTGTTTTTCTTTTCCTCCATGTGCGTATTGTGACACCCTTCTACCCCGCACGTTAATATAAAATATTTACTTAAAAGAGGAATTATAAAAAAACATGCATTCATTTGATAAAAATAAAAACTGGTAGAAAGATACCACATTGTAACAATTAACGCGGAAAGAACATAGATTTTAAAAAGATGAAACATAAACAAAACAACTAATAAACATAACCCAACCCCGATGTCACATACAGAGCTGGTATAACCGTTCCAGAATAAAATCCTCGGAATACAACAAAACTGGAAATAAACTAACAACAAAGCATCCTAACTAGAGTCGCGGCTCCTCAGAGTCACTCCTCCACTGGCTGCTCACCGTCCTCTGCATAAAGGGATACTGCAACAACAGAAACAGGAAAAGCAGGGAGTAAGAAATCATGTAAACACAACGGCATGGGAATAGGGAATAAGATGAACATACATCATATCAGGCATAGCAACAACATCATACATCGTCATTTACATAATACAAGTCAACAATCAATAGATGCTATGCAGTGCAATACTACTCTGCTACTCCGTTATGCATGTGGATCCAACTTTCTCAGGAAGTCAACTTCGGAGTTACATATCCACATTGGCCATAAAAGCACCAACCCCGGCAGTTCACCAAACCATGGGTGAATCCCTTGGATAGCCAACGTATCATAACTGGATACGCCACCTCGGGGGCGTACGGTTCACCAAACCTTGGGTGAACCACCCGAGACTTAGGCCAGATCATCATAACTTGGACGACCTCCCTTATGTTGTTGAACGTCCCCCACTAATCAACTTCAACATATGAATGCATAAGCAAACATCACACAAGGCAACCACCTCCTTTGCTTGGGTCAATAAGCACCCAAGACTTATCACTATCATCAACATCAACGTCTTGGCCAAAAAGCACCAAGGTTCAACTCATCAACGTCTCGACCAAAAAGTATCGAGGACACTTTGGCCAAAAAGCACCAAAGTGTAACAACGTGCGGTAACCCAACGGGTACCGGCTTAACCAACTTATTAATCTTTATTATCTTAGTTACCCTTTAATTAAGTTATTTAACTCATCATTATTCGATTGGTGTTTTATCACATTATTGGGGACACATCCCTTAATTCCTTTAATCTCAGGTTCTGACCAGTAAAGGGAGCACGGGCGTGCTTACCCCAACATGGTCATACTGTCACTTAAGTGAAGTACGGTCGTGCTCACTGTCCTGCACGGCCGTGCTCAATGCGCGGCTTGCCTTCCAGAATGCATCTGGGAGCATGGGCGTGCTCCCTGTTTAGCACGACCGTGCTCCTAGAGCGGACCGTACTGTTCTGGGCAGATTCAATTATGTTCTTGGAGTTCTTGGCTCCCTAACGCTCTCAAATCAGATCCTAGGGTCGTTGGACTAATCTAGTTGGCATCAACCTCACCTCTCACTAGTTCATGTCTTATGAAACTTTAGGGGATTAACCCATTAATTCTTATGTTAACTAAGAGTCCTAATTAAATCCGTTTAGGGTCTTATTAACATATTCAACACAACAACAACATAACTCAGCCAATCAACATTCAGCCAATCAATATATAACAACATCAACATAACAGTCATATTCATATCATGAACAAATTCAACTATTTATACATCATTGGCATATAACATGTAATTATAAACCATAGGCATACCATTAACCAACTAGCAATTATAGTAATTAATTCATACAACCCAAACAGATCATGGCATCAACAACGGTTTAAACATATTCAAAGGTAGCAGTTAATCGTTCATAACAATTATCAATATACAACGTGGTTATGGGAACCCCTCATCTTATGCTACCCCCTAGCCTAGTGTAAACACTATTCTTCTCCCATACCTGGTATGAAGAATCCGGTAGCGATCACTCAAACGGTAACCCACGCGTTCCTCAAGTGGCTCAGTTAGCTCTCCAAGCCTTGGTCAAAAAAGAACATTAACCAATTAGTTTCCCAAATCTAATAATAGAAAAAGGAAGCTCTAAGGGGTAGGAACCGTTACCTATAGTGATCAGCACTGACGAACTAGACGCTCCCAAGGATCTCCACTGCTCCAATAACGAAAGGAGTTTTGAGAAAATAGGGAACAAAAGGGTTGCAGCCGCACTGGGGAAGCTGCTAATGTCAAAATAGGGTTCTGACTTAACCCTCGGTTACTGTTCCTTATTTAAAGGCACAGACTTGAGCACGGTCGTGCTCCTTTTGAGCACGGCCTTGCTCAACTTAGCACTCGCGAAGCGCGTCCTGCCATTGAGCACGAGCGTGCTCACTGTTGAGCATGGGTGTGCTCAACTGGCAGCGAGACGCTTACTCACAACGAGCACGGTCGTGCTCCTTAACAAGCACGGCCGTGCTTGTGACCCAGAAAGTCACAAGGCACAAGCCTAAGAGAAGGGATTTCATGCCTAGAAGTCCCACTTAGCCCTCAAGCTAAGTCTTAAGGCTTAACCAACCAAACAAGCATGCAAAAGCACTTAACGGAAAAGATAGGGTGTTACAATTCCACCCCCTTATAAAAATTTCGTCCTCGAAATTTCTACTCACCTCGGTTGAAAAGGTGCGGATACGACTCCACCATCTTGCTTTCCAGCTCCCACGTAGCACTTTCCTCAGTAGCCCCTCTCCAAACAACTTTGACCAAAGGAATCTCCTTGCCTCTTTGCTGCTTCACCCTCTTATGCTCGACTCGAAGGGGCAGTACCTCAAAAGTCAAGTTCTCGTTTAACTGCATCGGGGACTATCACGTGACTAGGGTCATGAAAGTACTTTCTGAGTTGAGACACATGAAAGATACTACGAAGGTTCGACAAGAACGGTGGTGAGGCTATTTGGTAGGCGACTTCGCCGACTCTTTTCAAGATTTGGTAAGGACCAATGATTCTCGGAGTAAGTTTCCTCGCCTTCATTACTCTACCAACCCCAGTTGTCGGAGTAACTTTCAAGAACACGTGGTCACCTTCCTGGAATTCGAGCGCCTTCCTCCTTTTGTCATGGTAGCTCTTTTGCCTACTTTGTGCCACCTTCATCTTTTCCTGAATCATCCTCACTTTTTCAGTGGTCTCTTGCACTACCTCGGGTCCTAACACAACACTATCACCAGGTTCACTCTACCACAAGGGTGTCCTACATCTCCTCCCATAAAGAGCTTCATAAGGTGCTATCCCAATACTGGAATGGAAACTATTGTTATAGGTGAACTCTATCAGGGGCAAAAACTTGTCCCAACTACCTGACTGTTCTAGCACACAAGCTTTAAGCAAGTCCTCTAAGGATTGGATGGTTCTCTCAGACTGACCATCAGTCTGTGGGTGATAAGCTGAACTTAGCCTAAGCTTGGTTCCTAAAGCCTCTTGTAAACTATTCCAAAACCTAGAGGTAAACCTCGGGTTTCTATCTGAAACTATGCTAGAAGGTACACCATGTAGTCTAACTATCTCCTTGATGTACAACTGGGCCAACTTCTCCAAAGAGTATTCCATGTTCATCGGGATGAAATGGGCGGACTTAGTCAGTCTATCCACAACAACCCATATAGCCTCAAAACCAGCTGGAGTCCTAGGGAGTCCAGACACACAATCCAAGGAAATACTATCATATTTTCATTCTGGGATACTTAATGGTTGCATCTTTCCTGATGCCTTATGGTGTTCTATCTTAGCCTTTTGGCACACTAAGCAAGCATAAACAAACTCAGCCACATCTTTCTTCATCCTAGGCCACCAAAACATGCGCTTTAAATCCTGATACATCTTAGTGGCACCTGGGTGCACACTCAGTCCACTCCTATGTCCTTCTTCAAGGATCAACTTTCTAAGCTCTGGAACGTCTGGTATACAGACTCTATCTTTGAACCTCAACACTCCATCACTTCCGTCCTTAAAACTAAGGTCTCTACCCTGAGCGAGCAACTCTCGCTGGTCTAAGAGATACCGATCTAACTTCTGACCCTCTCTAATCTAATCCATCAAACCATTGGTAACCTTTAACCTTTAAGGTTACAAGCCTAATACTATTAGGGGTAACCTCCCAAGCTAAACTCAAGTCTCTAAATTCCTCGATCAAATCCATCTCCCTAACCATCGAGGCGGAGATGTGCAAGGTTTTTCTACTTAAAGCATCGGCCACTACATTGGCTTTTCCTGGGTGGTAGGTTAGATCAAACTCATAATCCTTTAAAAACTCCATCCACCTACGCTGCCTCATATTCAACTCATTTTGATCAAAGAGATACTTCAGACTCTTATGATCACTAAAGACCTTAAACTTCGCTCCATACAGGTAATGCCTCCAAATCTTCAAGGCAAACACCACAGCTCCTAATTCTAGGTCATGGGTAGGGTAATTCTTCTCATAGGTTTTTAGCTTCCTAGAAGCATAAGCTACTACCTTACCATATTGCATCACACACCACCTAAACCTTGCTTCGATGCATCACAGTACACTACGAAGGGTTTACTAGGATCGGGCAACACTAAAACTGGTGTTGATGTCAACCTATTCTTAAGGGTTTGGAAACTCTCTTCACACTTAGAGTCTCACACAAACAACTGTCTCTTTTTGGTGAGACGGGTTAAAGGTAAGGTTGACTTAGAGAAACCCTCTATAAACCTCCTATAGTACCCTGTTAAACCCAAGAAACTCCTAATCTCAGTCACTGACTTCGGCGCTTCCTACTAGAGCTCCGTCTCAACCTTAGCCGGATCAACGACCATCCCACCTTTTGAGATCACATGACCTAAGAAACTAACCTCCTCTAACCAAAACTCGCACTTAGACATCTTGGCATACAACTGCTTCTCCTTAAGGGTCTGCAAGACAACCCTCAAGTGCTCCTTATGTTCCTCCTTAGTCTTGGATTACACTAAGATGTCATCTATAAAGACCACCACAAACTTATCCAAGTAAGGGTGAAAGGTCTTGTTCATGCAGTCTATGAACACAGCGGGGGCATAGGTCACACTAAAGGGCATAACCAAGTACTCATAGTGACCATAACGCATCCTAAGCGCTGTCTTCGCGATGCCCTCAGACTTAACCCGAATTTGATGGTACCCTGGCCTCAAATCTATCTTCGAAAAGACACAGGCTCCGATCAACTGATCTATAAGATCATCAATCCTAGGGACGGGATACCGATTCTTAATGGTCACCTTGTTGAGCTGTCGATAGTCGACACACAACCTCATACTACCATCCTTCTTCTTTACTAGCAACACTAGCGCTCCCTATGGGGATACGCTAGGCCTAATAAACTGCTTTTGGATAAGGTCCTCTAACTGGTCCTTCAACTTGGCTAGCTCTAGAGGAGACATTCTATAGGACGCTATGGAAATAGGCCCAGTGTCAGGTACTAAATCTATGGTGAACTCCATATCTCTCTCTGGGGGTAGTTCGTAAACATCCCCGGGGAACACTTCAGGAAACTCTCGCACAGCAGGCACACTTCCAACATTAGGAGGGCTCTCAACTTCCAGGGAAGACAACATCATGAACAATTGGGCTTCGTCTTTCATCGAAGCTTTCACTTGGTTGGCAGACAGAAAGGTCGGATTCTTAGACTCCTCAGGAGTTCCAAAAATCAAGGTTTTATCAAAACAATTTAAAAGGACATGGTTGGAAGATAATCAGTCCATGCCAAGAATAATATCAAGCTGTTTTAAAGGTAAGCATACAAGATCAATAATAAAAGTCCTATCATCAATAGTAATATGACAGTTCTTGCATGCATGTGAAGTGAGAACATGCTTGTTTGTAGGTGTGGCAACAATCAAATCATATCTCAGAAAGGTAACAGGCAAATTAAGACTCTTGACCCTATCATGTGATATAAACGAGTGCGCAGCACCCGAGTCATACAATACAGTGAAAAGGGTATCATTAATTAAGCACGTACCTTGGATCAAGTCATCAGACTCGGAGGCTTCGGCTCTACTAAGAGTGAAGACTCTCCCGGTGGACTTCAGTCGATTGGCCTGAGACTGCTAACTCTTGCTAGCACTTGAAGGTTCTGAATTTTCTCCTCCACAATCCTGACTGATGTGGCCCGACTTGCCACACTTGAAGCAGATGACGTCTGGTTCCTTACACTAGATAGTGAAATGATCCGGTGCGCCGTACTTGCCGCACTTCTTGGGACTAGAGGCATTAGAATTGCTGTCTCTGGACCTATCATACGAAAACTGCTGCTTCCTACCACTCTGTTTGAAATCTCGTCCGGTTGGAGCATAACGCTACTCGCCCTTATCCTTATCCTTCTGCTCAGTCTTCTTGCTACCCTGGCTGTCTGAATTCCTGTAGCTGGCGACTCTGGACTTGTAGGTATCCTCAAAGATCCTACACTTGTTCACCAAGGTTCGGAAGACTCTGATCTCCTGTTAACTGATTGCTTGCTTGATCTCCGGACGAAGGCAATCCTCCAACTTTACACACTTTGACCGATCATCCATCATGACCTGATAAGGTGTGTAATACCTAGCCAGCTCATCGAACCTTGCCGCATACTCGCCCACTGACATATTCCCTTGCTTTAGTGCCAAGAACTCCATCTCTTTCTTATCACGCACATCTGCAGGGAAATACTTCTCCATGAACCTATATCTGAACACGGCCCACGTGATCATCGTAGCCTTAGCCTGCATCCTCTATCAGCAGTTCTCCCACCAGTGCTTAGCCTCCTCAGTGAGCATGAAGGTTGTGAAGATAAACCGCTGCTGATCATTGCAGTCCATAGCTCTGAAGATCTTCTCGATCTCCCTCATCCACAGCAAAGCTCCATCGGGGTCATAAGCTCATCTGAAAGACGGCGGATTGTTCCGCTGGAACTTGTCAAGACCCTGAAACTCTGCTGGTCCTCCGTTGTTAACATTTTGAACTTGGCCAATCGCAGTGGCAAGGAGCGCCAACGCGTCAGCAATTGCCTGATGTTTCTGCCTCCTCTTCCTGCCATAAGTCCCTATAACACCAAGACAACTCGTTAAACACAGGGAACTTAAAGCAGGAAAAGCTACAGCTTGCGAACTTAAAACATCATTGACTATAACAAGTATAGACAATTCAAACAAGACACACAAAAGACTCGCAACAGACTCATACCACGTCCGAACAGGGTCGAGCTGCTCTGATACCACTAAATGTGACACCCTTCTACCTCGCACGTTAATATAAAACATTTACTTAAAAGAGGAATTATAAAAACATGTATTTATTTGATTAAAATAAAAACTGGTAGAAAGATACCACATTGTAACAATTAACGCGGAAAGAACATAGTTTTTGAAAAGATGAAACATAAACAAAACAACTAATAAACATAACCCAACCCCGACGTCACATATAGAGCTGGTATAACCGTTCCGGAATAAAATCTTCGGAATACAAAAAAAACTGGAAATAAACTAACAACTAACAACAAAGCATCCTAACTAGAGTCACGGCTCCTCAGAGTCACTCCTCCACTGGCTGCTCATCGTCCTCTGCATAAAGGGATACATGCAACAACAGAAACAGGAAAAGCAGGGAGTAAGAAATCATGTAAACACAACGGCATGGGAATAGGGAATAAGATGAACATACATCATATCAGGCATAGCAACAACATCATACATCGTCATTTACATCATACAAGTCAACAGTTAATAGATGCTATGTGGTGCAACACTACTCCACTACTCCGTTATGCATGTGGATCCAACTATCTCAGGAAGTCAACTTCGGAGTTACATATCCACATTGGCCATAAAAGCACCAATGTCAGCAGTTCACCAAACCATAGGTGAACCCCTTGGATAGTCAACGTATCATAACTGGATACGCCACCTCGGGGGCGCACGGTTCACCAAACCTTGGGTGAACCACCAGAGACTTAGGCTAGATCATCATAACTTGGACGACCTCCCCTATGTTGAACATCCCCCACTAATCAACTTCAACGTATGAATGCATAAGCAAACGTCACACAAGGCAACCACTTCCTTTGCTTGGGTCAATAAGCACCCAAGACTTATCACCATCATCAACATCAACGTCTTGGCCAAAAAGCACCAAGGTTCAACTCATCAACGCCTCAACCAAAAAGCATCGAGGGCACTTTGGCCAAAAAGCACCAAAGTGTAACAACGTGCGGTATCCCAACGGGTACTGACTTAATCAACTTATTATTCTTTATTATCTTAGTTACCTTTTAATTAAGTTATCTAACTCATCATTATTCGATTGGTGTTTTATCACATTATTGGGGATACATCTCTTAATTCCTTTAATCTCAGGTTCTGACCAGTAAAGGGAGCACGGGCATGCTCGCCCCAGCACGGTCATGCTGTTACTTAAGTGAAGCACGGTCATGCTCACTATCCTGCACGGCCGTGCTCAATGTGCGGCCTGCCTTCCAGAATACATCTGAGAGCATGGGCGTGCTCCCTGTTCAGCACGACCGTGCTCCTGGAGCGGGTCGTACTGTTCTGGGCAATTATGTTCTTGGAGTTCTTGGCTCCCTAACATTCTCAAATCAGATCCTAGGATCCTTGGACTAATCCTGTTGGCATCAACCTCACCTCTCACTAGTTCATGTCTTATGAAACTTTAGGGGATTAAACCATTAATTCTTATGTTAACTAAGAGTCCTAATTAAATCCGTTTAGGGTCTTATTAACATATTCAACACAACGACAACATAACTCAGCCAATCAACATTCAGCCAATCAATACGTAACAACATCAACATAATAGTCATATTCATATCATGAACAGATTCAACTATTGATACATCATTGGCATATAACATGTAATGATAAACCATAGGCATACCATTAACCAACTAGCAATTATAGTAACTAATTCATACAACCCAAACAGATCATGGCATCAACAACGGTTTAAACATATTCAAAGGTAGCAGTTAATCATTCATAACAGTTATCAATATATAACGGGGTTGTGGGAACCCCTCATCTTACGCTACCCCCTAGCCTAGTGTAAACACTATTCTTCTCCCATACCTGGTATGAAGAATTCAGTAGCGATCACTCAAACGGTAACCCACGCGTTCCTCAAGCGGCTCAGTTAGCTCTCCAAGCCTTGGGCAAACAAGAACATTAACCAATTAGTTTCCCAAATCTAATAATAGAAAAAGGAAACTCTAAGGGGAAGGAACCGTTACCTATAGTGATCAACACTGACGAACTAGAAGCTCCCAAGGATCTCCACTACTCCAATAACGAAAGGAGTTTTGAGAAAATAGGGAACGAAAGGGCCGTTGCAGCTGCACTAGGGAAGCTGCTAATGTCAAAATAGGGTTCTGACTTAACCCTCGGTTACTGTTCCCTATTTAAAGGCACATACTTGAGCACGGTCGTGCTCCTCCTTGAGCATAGCCTTGCTCAACTTAGCGCTTTCGAAGCGCATCCTGCCATTGAGCACGGGTGTGCTCACTATTGAGCACGGGTGTGCTCAACTCAGCGTCAGCGAGACGCTTACTCACAACGAGTACGGTCGTGCTCCTTAACAAGCACGGCCATGCTTGTGACCCAGAAAGTCACAAGGCACAAGCCTAAGAGAAGGGATTTCAAGCCTAGAAGTCCCACTTAGCCCTCAAGTTAAGTCTTAAGGCTTAACCAACCAAACAAGCACACAAAAGCACTTAACAGAAAAAACAGGGTGTTACACGTATACACACGAGCAAGAGGTGGTGTTCTTTTATTTCTTTACCTTGCGTCTGGAAATTTTTTCTTACAAAGGTATCTGATGCTTGGTTTGGAAGCTTGTTGGGCTGGGTATAACACAGAAGTAGGGGAGCTAGCAACGTATCATTCAAAAAGAAATAGCCTCCATGTGCATAAAGTTTGTATAACAGTGTCAAGGCAAAATAATTTATATATATATATTGTTTATTTACTTAAGTGGGTTAAATATTACTCTCAAAGGAAATAGGTGTATATGCATAATAATATTAGGGTGGGTGTTATTATGTTATAATGACTAGGTGGTGTGCATTAAAAATGAGGTATATGATATTAATGTAAAAGTATAACTAATGTTTATTTGATCATAGTATGGTTTATATTAAATGAAGTGTGTGACTTGGTGTGGTGAATATATTTATGTGATATAAAATAATTTTTTCGTTTGGTGATGTTATTTAGTGTCTTGAATAAAAATATTGAATATAATGGTAGAAGAAGATATTGATTCTCTTTTGATTAAGCTTAGATTATGCTATAGTACTTGAGAACATTGTTGGTGGTGGTGTAATCTTTTTTTTTTTTTTTGGGTTTATCAATATGTATATATAGTTATTTATTTTTGTGGTTAAGTTTTGTTCTTAAATGAAATGGGTCATAAGGAAAATAATATAAGGGTATATGTTATTATGTTATAGTCACTATGTTTCAAGTGGATGCTATGAACTGTTAAGAATAAATAGGACTTATGACTTTTTATGGACGATTGGTAAATTGTTGAGCTATGACTTGAGATGTTATATATATATAGTGTGTGTGAGAGAGAGAGAGAGACGAGATATTTATGGATTTCACTACTTGTATGTTTATAATGTGATTATTTGGGTGAAGTACTTTGTGGAATGGATTGACAAGAATTGATATGAATCTTTGGGTAGGCGAATCAGGGATCAGGAGGCTCCTGTATATAAATATCACCGTCGGGGACGAGGGGAGTCTGTTAGATACCCTGGGTGTTGAATAGGGATGTTGATGTTTGACGGAGGGTGCGGAATCTCCGGGGTACGAAATTAAAACCGTTGGGGCGGGGGACCTTGAGCGAACTACCCCAAGTGGACCCAAAGATTCGATGTATATGATATGATATGATATGCATCCCCTTATGAGCGGAACATGAGTTATGAGGGAAAAAAAGTAGTGCAAGCCACTCCACAAGTACTCTCTTGAGGGACAAGATGTCCATACAGTGTTTTGTTAGTTTATGAGAGCATTTGCACATGTAAAGATGTTTGTGACATGTAGAAGAAAAATAATTATCTATTTATTTGATCTATTGCTTGCCTGAGTGTGTGACTTTATTTTACGAGAATCTTAATTCTAGTTAGAAAATTAGAAAATATTAAAGGATCTGTTTTTGACATAAAATGGATATATCCATATATCTTGGACTTCGATTTATCAATATTTATAAATAATAATAATATAATAAAGTATGGCAAAACCTATACCAAAAACAAAAATGGGTTCGCGTAAAAATGGACGTATTGGGGGAAACCCCCTCACTGAGTCAGTGGACTCACCCCACGTTTAACATTTCAGTTGCAGGTAATTGCGAAGCCACTAGGAGCCTTGGATACCATGTGGATAGCTTGAGGGGTTGTACCCTTATGTTTTTTTTATTTATTATTATTAAAGAAGGACGTTGTAATTTTTTTTTTTTTGTTATTAGTCACTCTGATGTATTATATTCATTATGTTTTAATTAACGAATGTAATCTTTTACTTTGGATGTGACGAATTTTTGTATGCTTGTGAGGAGGTGAGTGGCAAAGTTGAGGCTTTTCCTTTCGGTCGATCATGGCTACGAAATTCGGGTCATGACAATATAAGCCTCAACGCTGGTCCATTTAAGCAGAATCGCAGAAATGTGAATTCCGCAGAGTCTACCCCATTTCAAGGTCGAAAACAACCATGAACACATAAGGATATGCACGAAACTCATGGTATAACAACATTCAATGCAAATCATGCAATATTACTATTATACAACAATGACTAATCATTTTAACATTAAAATCATGTCAAATTCATATCAAAATCATACATTTGTATAATCTAAAACCCTATGTTTTCATACCTTCAAATTTTCCCTAAAATCGAACAACAATCCTACCTACAATCTAAACCCCTCACATGATTCAACACAAAGAAGAGAAAAGAAAACCGAAATCCGATTCCTTGCGCCAAGAGCACGTTCTTATGGTCTTAGGTCACCACACCTTCCCCTTTCTCTAAAAATCTGATTTTAGAAGTTTTTGGGTTCTAAAACACTCTAAACCATTTCCCCCCATTTTCTTAACCCTTGCACTTACAAAAGGAGCCTAAGTCACTCCTAACTTGACACTAGGGATAAAAAGGACAAAACAACAAACAATTTACCATATATCTCTATCTTACTACGCTAATGTTTTATACTTCATTACCAGTATTTATTATTCATTTTCCGCATAATATTATGAAATTAACTTACCCACAACTATTAATATTTACTATTAACCAGTAGTATTAGTTAAGCCAATTTTTTTTTTTTTTACGGGTGTTAAAGCTAATTGTTGTATATATAGGAAGTGTTTCCTTTTACACTTCCTTTCTCCATTGTTGGATAGTAATTGCTTTGTTAAGCTGACTATATCCCAATTCTGTACCGCCTTCAACCTGTAATATGCAAGCACCATTAAGGGCTCGTTTGGAGGGTCAGGATAGGATAAGGACGGATAAGATAATAGAGTTGGATAAGAGTAGGATATGATATGAGCCCGGTAAGCTCTTATCATATCTTATGTTTGATGCGCAACACATAACCAATAAGATAATCGATGGATATGATATAAATGATATTTAAATGACAAAATTATCCTGATCATGGATCTTACCAAAACGCAGTCCCAATGCATCTGCATTAATCCTCCAGATGTAAGAAACTAACAATTAAATTTTTGGAAACACAAATAATTATGCAGAAGAAAAGCCCCAAGAACCGATTACATCCAGGAAAAACAGCACAAGTATGAAAAAACAAAACATACAACAACCTGTCTTCTTCCTATCAAAACATACAGCAACCCGTGAACAACAACAAGGCATAAACACAGGAGATCGTCTTCTTCGTCTGACTCAGAACAAGTTTACTTCATCTTCTTCCTCTATTGCCGCAATCGCTATGGAAGGAATAATGGCGAGGATGGAGCTCGTGAGGTGGGTTTGCATGACAGTCGTGTGGAAATAGAACAAATCTGAACGGTTGCTTTCTGACTTTCCTTCTTTGTACTTTGTTCAACTTTACAGCAACTTATGTGTCAGAGTATAAAGGTTTGTGTTTTTGATGGTACTATGTTTCTCTTACCAAGAAACAAAGTATTAAACAATTCAAACAACACAGGAAAGGGACACAAATTCCTTCGTAGTAAATAAACAATCATTTGAAATAAAAATGTTTTTGACTAGATGAGTTCATTTCCAGTGTGCCTTTGGACGCACGTATATTACTTTTGAAGAGCAACTGGGTAGTCTAACTTAGTGGACAGGTTAACCTTATATTTATTCATTTTACCTAGTCCAGTTAACTACTCGTCTAGTTACAAGTCTTTGGACTTGTTACATTTCTTGATGGACTTAGCAGCTCATCTACTACCTTTTGACTTAGCATCTCGTCCAGCGATAACTATGTGGACGGGTTTATTACCATATTTTTGAGGGCTCGTCTAGCGAGTGATACTTGGACCCGATATTCTTTCAAGGCTATTCTAAGGGAATTAAAATTTAGTTCCCTCGTCTAGCGATACTTAGAACAGTCCTGCAAGCTAGAATAGACGAGTTAGTCCTTTAACATAACTTTGCCATACAAATTTAATCTTTTTATCAGCATCAAAACTTAAGAAATTATTTAACCATAACCACTTTGGTTCCAACAGTCTAAACAAGCCCAAACGGGAGAGAGTTAAAAAAACTTTACACTAGGCTAGAGAAAGAAAGAGAGCATGGCCCTAGAAAGAAATATGCAACTGGATAAGGACTTGTGAAGCTAAGAGCCTGAGACACAGCAAAACGAGATACTAAGAGAAAGACAGAAGTAATTGCTTTGCAAAGCTTGCTTCTTAGTTCTTCACACTCACACCGTGGTTCTCTATCCATTTCCTCTGTGTAACCACTCTTCATTCTCTCCACTTAGTTCTATAGTGATATTTCGATAAGCCCTAGTAAAGGTATAGATCAATGAAAAACCTGACTGAATCGGACGATTCAACTAGGTCAACCGTGAACCGTCCAATTCGACGGTTCAGTCAAGCCTTTTTGAACCATGGTTTGATCGAACTGCCAAAAAACTGGTTGAATCAGGGTTGAACCACTTTGAACCGGCAATTGGATTGAGTCGAACCGTTCAAAATTGATTATTTATTTATTTATTTCCCACGAAATTACTATTTTATTTATTTATTTATTTATTAATTTATTAGTCATCCAATTCAACCATAGGTTGAATTGATTGAACTAATTGAACCATGGCCCGGATTCTTACCTGTTCAATCTTCGGTTTGATTTTTAAAACATTGGTATAGATGGTTAGAATTTCATTGATTAAAAAAAAAATTTGAAATTTGAAATTTCATGAATGTTTGAATTGTCAGATATTGATTGTCAATAGATTTTTTTATTGAATGATTGCCAATTTAATAAATTATACAATTTACAATTAATACTAATTAAATTAAATATATTGATTGCCAATTTAGTATAAAATAATTTGATGAATAAATAAATTAATAAAAAAAATTAATTGAAAACCAATTTAGCATTAAAACAATTAAATGTTTAAATAAATTATACAATTGACAAATAATACTAATTAAATAAATATATTGATTGTCAATTTAGTATTAAAACAATTTAATGCTTAAATAAATTAATACAAGTTTTTAATTCGAATTCGTATAAGTAAATTATTAGTATTTATTTAAATTCGAAATTGAAAATTGATATCATTTAAATATGACACAATACATGTTTTTTCGTTCCACACAATTTTTTCTTTTACTCTCTCCTTTGTCAAGTGCATTTCTGTTCGGGCGGTGGCAGCAAGGGGAAGTGGGTTGCAGACTTGTGGTTGTGGAAGGGTTTCGGCAAGCTGCTCAGAGGTACACTCTTCTTCTCTTTCTCTTCTTTTCTTTTCTTTTCTTTTCTTTTCTTTTCTTTTCAGTTTTCTTTTCCCTTTACCTCTCACAATTTTATTTTTTCCTTTGTCCTTCTCAGTCGATAACCTCAACCAGCCAAGAGATCACCGGCGCTGCGAAGAAACCACCGCCGCTCAGCCACAGTCTTTTCTGCCAAGCTCTCTCTGCACCCCCCCTCTCTCTCTAAGGTACCTCTTGCACAACACCAATAATTGTTGCAAGCACAATCACAAATCCATCATATAGTTGCTTATCTTTGTTTTTTGCCTTTTTTTGTCAGGGTTTTATTATTTGGCTTCTACCCTTTGCACTATTCGGTTGATGAGTTTTTGGTCGCTACTAATAACGAAATGTATAACCAGATGAGTTGTCTATGGTGAACAGTTTTTTTTATATTTTTATGCTCCTTTGTTGTCATTGGTATTAGCTTATGCATATTTGTTGAGATAAATCCTTTTTGTTTCGTTGTATTACTTGAAACATGATCTCCTGTTAATTTTAATCATGTTAATGACACAATTGGAACATTAGCTCTTGGACATAATCATGATGGAGAGGGAGGGATAAACAATTGTTGATGGTGAGTTTGAGTTGTTTGTTGTTGTCACTTACACTTATAAGCTAGATATTGGTCATTATGTCACTCACCGAGATAAACCAATTTGTTGCAGTAAATAAATCTTTCTTTATATATAATAATAATAATAATAATAATAATAATAATAATATAAGGCAATATCTAATTAAACTTAGATCAAATATAAAGACCCACAACATCATAATATTAAAAGTCTAGAGCTAGCTTTCATTCAGTATATGAATGCATTAAACAATTATTGTTTCTGTTAAACAATTAAACCATGATATAACCAGGACAAGAAAAAGGTGTTGGATTTAGTTTGTCAATATCCTTCATGTGCATGTGTTTGTGCTTCAATTGGAATATATTTTTTTAAAATAATTAATTTGACATCGGAAAAAGAGGAGAGAAAAAAATTAAATAGATTTTAAAGAGAGAATAAAAAAAAATATGATAGATAAATATATTTTCTAAAAACTATTGACTTTCATGGGAAAAGAGGAGAAATAAATCAAAATATTTTCAAAAAGAAGATTTTTTTTTCATATGATAGATAAATATATTTTCTAAAAATAGTTAACTTGCACGAGGAAAACAGGTGAAGTAAATCAATTATATTTTGAAGAGAGAATAATGATAATAACAAGATACATAAATATATATTTTTTTTTATAAAATTGGTTAATTCCTAATACGAGAAATAAATCAAATAGATTCTTAAGAAATTAGAAAAAAAATATGATAGATAAATATATTTTCTTAAAATGGTTATCTTGCACAAGAAAAAACAAGACATAAATCAAATAGATTTTCAAAGAAGAATAAAAAATATTATCATTGGTAAATATATTTTCTAAAGATAGTTAAATTTCTCGAGGAAAAGAGGAAAAATAAATCAAATAGAACTTTTAATAGAGAAGGAAAAAATATGATAGGCAAATATATTTGAGTTTAATCTGTATGCACTGTCAGTGTAAAGATATTTACACTGACAACCAATAAGAAATCATAGAATTGATGACTTTTAGGGCTCGTTTGGTGGTCAAGATAAGAGAGACATAATAGGATAAACTATCGTATCCTGTCTGAAACTGTTGTTTGGTGAGCCAGCAGGATATGATAAGTCTATCCTGTCACCTATCCTATCATGTCCATCTAGTTAAAATTTTATCCTGAGGGGGGAGCTGGGTTAGAACTCAACATGATAGGATAAGGTGATTTAAAGTATAATAAAATATAAAAATATTTTATATATAAAATAATTAAAGTATAATAAAATATAATATGGTTGCAAAAAAGGTATAATAAAACATAAAATAATAAAAATATTAATAATTATTTTTAAAAATTATTTTTATTTTGTCACAAGGCTAATATTATTAATGTATATTATTGTAAAAAACTTAAAAATAAATAAAAAATTATTCTAATAATTTAACTATATGTAAAGTAAAAACTAAAAACGAATATTTAAAATTATAAAAAAACTAATTTAAGTTAAAAAATATTTTAAAATTTTAAAATATTATATGCAATTTTATCACAAGGACAATTTTGTCTTTTTTATATAAACTTAAAAAATGAAAATTATAAAAAAAAAATAAATCTAATAAAATATGAAAACATTCAGAACAAAAACGAAAATTTTAAAATTCATACTAAAATTACAATGATATCCAGTTGGTTATCTGGTGGACACCAAACGTCGGATAGGATAACAGCTTATCCTGCTCATATCCTATCCTACTCCCATCCTGCTCTCTTATCCTATCCACCCTTATCCTATCCTGACCACCAAACGAGCCCTTAAGGTGTTAGGATAAGAATCAAGTATTTATAATGATATATCAATTTCTGATTTGTTGACGGTGTAAAAAAAACTTTACATCGTCAGTATATATCAATTAAATCCAATATATTTTCTAAAAATAGTTAATTCGCATGGGAAAATATGAGAAAAAATCAAATAGATTTTCAAGAGAGGAGAAAAAATAATATTATAGTTAAATATATTTTCTAAAAATGGTTAATTAGCCCGGAGAAAAGAGAAAACAAAGTAAATATATTTTTAAGAGAGAAGAAAAAATAATATGATATTTAAATTATATATTTTCTAAAAGCTGTTAACTTTTACGGGAAAAGAGGAGAAATAAATCAAAATATTTTCAATATAGAAGTTTTTTTTTTTCTCTCCATATGATAGATAAATATATCTTCTAAAATGGTTAACTTGCAAGTGGAAAAGATGAGACATAAATCAATTAGATTTGAAGAGATAATAATAATAATAATAATAATAATAATAATAATAATAATAATAATATTATTATTATTATTATTATTATTATTATTATGATACATAAATATATTTTCTAAAAGTGGTTAACTCTCACGGGGAAAAGAGGAGAAGAATTCAAATAAATTTTCAAGAGAGGAGAAAAAATAATATGGTAGCTAAAAATGCTTAAACTTTTAACAACTGTCATCACGAGGTTCATTCATTGTACACAAATTTTGGTTGAGTTAGCATTAAGCGAATTAGGGGACTAAAAAGTACATTTTCCAAATAGGAGACTAAAACCACAAATATTACCCAGATTTGAGAGACTTAAAATATATTAACCCTATATTCTTTACACACTTCTTATTTTTTAAATTAATTTTTAATATTAAAATTGTGTAGTCAATAATATATATTTACTATTTACACTTCAGAGTCCTCATCAATATTACATTTTATGATCAAAGGTTCAGACAAAATAATTATTTAACAAATTTTGGTATATAATTTCCATAAAATTTTAATCCAAAAACGTGAAATCAGTAATTACATTTTTTTTTTACGAAATCCTAAAAAAACTAACATATTCCCTATACATGACACGAGTCCATATATTATTTCAATACAAGTTTAAAATTATTGGTAAAATAGGTAGATTAGTCCTATATTTATTTTTTTTACTTTTTAAATTGATCCTATAAGTTTTTTTTTTTTAAAAAAATTGGTCCTACACGTTAAGTTCCATTTCCACGTTAGTCATTTCCGTCAATTTCGACTTAACGCCATCAGTTTACTGATGTGGCTATCATGTTAGTCTGACATGTGACTTTTAATCTAACTCAGTTAGGTCAAAATTGACAGAAATGACTAATGTGAAAATGGAACGTACAATGTAGGACCAATTTAAAAAAAATAAAACTTATAAGACCGATATGAAAAGTAAAAAAAAATTATATAACACTAATCTACCTATTTTATCAAAATTATATTTCTCCATACAAAAAGTGCAAGACCCTTTTTTAAAAGAAAAAACTATAATAAAATCCCCCAATGACATCATCGTCGTCCAAACAAGCCCTCAACAGTGCAGGGAAAGTTAAAAAACTTTATACTAGAGAGAGAGAGAGAGCACAGCCCTAGAAAAATATGCAACCGGATAAGGACTTGTGTAGCTGAGAGCATGAGACAGACAGAGCAAGAGATAGAGAGAGAAACACAGAAACATCATTATTTATTAATTTATTTATATTTTTAATAGTTTTGTTTTCCATTTCCTTTTACCCTTCCTTTCTCCATTGTTGTATGTTGTATGCTAAGTACTTGCTTTGCTAAGCTTGCTTCCTCTCACTCCACTTCCTCTGTGTAAAACCCTGTCACCACTCTTCATTTCTCCAAAGAACAAAAAAAAAAAAAAAGTGGAAACTGTTGAACGTTTTTCAACTCAATCACTTGCTTTAATTTCTTCACAGGTGTGTAACTACGTATTTACACCATAGCCTTTTGATCCTGTCCTTAAATGCCAGTATTATTTATTTTCCTTTGTCTCTCTGTATGCACTTTGAAACCCCATTTTGCATTCTCATTTTCATGAATTTGGGGTGTTGAATCTGTTCTGGTTTCATCTCAATTATGTTAAATCCTTCCTGGCTAACGTTTTACTCGTATTTACTATGTGTTTTTTGAGCTCCTTTTGGTTTGCTATGACATTTCGTGTTCTTTTTTAGAACTGGGTTTGAAAGCTTTTACGGCATTGACTTGAAGTAATTGCTTCGTGTTTTTTCTCTTTACTTTTTTTGGGTTCTTGGTTTTCTGGGTGTTGACATCGAAGGTTGGGGTTTATCTGTAATGGGTATGGTGTTGCAGTTGAAATTGCTTGGTGTTTAAGGTTTATAATGGGTGTTGATAAGGTAGCGTTTGGTAGGAACACGACATATATGTTCTTTCTATGTTGTTATATTTTATAAGGCAAATGCTAACTATGCCCGTTGGGCAATGGTTAATGGTTAATGGTTATGAAATCTACAAAAGTAACTTCCCATGGAAAGTTGTGCCTTCAATATATTATGACGAAATATACTTAGTTTTTTAATAAATAATTATCTTTTTTAAATTCTTTAAACATTGTCCTTGTAGTACTCATTAACAAAACCCATTTTATAAATAAACAGATGAGTACATAAGATAAGATTAAAAAGTGGAACATTTTGGTTCCATTAAAAGAGGGGGAACTTGGAGGGAAAGAGAACATAATATAATATCTTCTCTCTTTTTCTATTTGTGTGCCAAATGTTACCTAAGAAAGGACCTTTTTCATGTTCATCTGGTGTCTTTATCTTGAACATAAAGCCTTTTTTGTTGTTTGTTATAGTTCTGTAAGCTGTAAAATAGCTTCTCTTTTTGTCTTCTCTTAAACACATACATGTTGCTATCGGAGACTGATTCCCTTGTTTGTGTGGATGCTTTCTTAGCTCTCCATCCTTTTTTTGCTGATCTATAATTTATTTTATGATTGTCTTCTACATGTGTGTGTGTCTTTGAGTCTTATGTCCTTCTCTTTTCTTTCTATATGCATATTTTTATGGTGCCATTATTTGAAACTTTGTCTGCTGGAAACTCCCTTATTTTGCATCTAAAGGACTTGTGGTTGTTCTTCTGTTGATATAATTTAATCACGTTTTGACTCTTCTGTTGATCATTGCTCATGGGATTTCATAGATTTCATAGTATTCTGATATAATTTTTTTTTTCCATCCCAAATTTGTCTTGAGAACAGAGCTAGTTGATAAGTTTTGGCATATTGAAATATTGAGGAGGTCAAAGTTTATTTGTGAAAGATTCTAAAGGCTTTTGAAGTAAATGCATGGATCGTGGGGACCAAATGGCATTATCAGGGTCTTCATCTTACTATATGCAACATAGAGGAATAGCTAGTTCAGGAGCACAACCTGAGTTACATGTTTCACCTGGTATTCATCCACCGTCTAATCCCAACATACCATTTCAATCCAGCATTGGTGGTGGTGCCATTGGATCCACATTACCATTAGAATCTTCAGCATTTTCGTCTCATGGTGTCAATGTTGGTGCTCCTTCTGGGGCGCCATCTGGGGAACCTGTCAAAAGGAAGAGAGGAAGGCCTAGGAAATATGGGTCTGATGGAGCCGTGTCACTGGCTCTGACTCCATCATCATCTAGTCACCCTGGAACCTTGACACAGAGCCAGAAACGGGGCAGAGGGCGCCCACCTGGGACTGGGAAGAAGCAGCAATTGACTTCTCTTGGTAAACCTCTATTGCAACTTTTAGTTTGTTTTGTGTTTTAAGATTTTTATAGTTTGAAATCAAAAGGGGGTGTAAATCCTTATCCAAGTCTTATTTGGTTACAAGTTTTCTTTTCTTTTCTTTATGAGTTCATTTATTTATTTTTGATGTTGACATGCTAATATCAAAATGACCTGAATGAACAATTGCTTTTGCATTCCCTGGTAGTATGCTATACATTATTAATTTCCTTGAAGTCTAACTTTTGCGGATCCCTAAGAGAGAGTTGCATATTTTATTTTAAACTTTAGGTGAATGGAAGTCTGATTAGAATTAAATTGGATGACTATGATTTAAAACTTCATCTAGTACCACTCACTATGCATTTCCACGATTTTGTAGAATTATACACAGGAAACAACAACTGCCTAATTCATTAATCACTGCACTGGGTTGTAGTAATCAAGCTATTTGGAAAAGACATTTTACAATATTGACAACTTAACAGTTCCTAACCAAGTATGCAGTACATATATTAACTTATTAAGAAGTTGGCCTATGTAATTAATAGCGCGCTATAGCGCTGCTATGGCGGTGTAGCGGAGTGGAGCAGCCCCTAGCCACTATGGTGCTCAAATAGCATAGGTTTTCTAATAACGGCAATAGCGGCCGCCATAGCGGCTGAAATAGTGGGAAATAGCGGCAACAACGGCCGCTCCAACAAAATGTGTTAAGAACCCATTTTTACCCCTCCTCAAATGGGCATCTAATGGTCATATTTTGGGGTATTGCCGTTTTAACAATCATATTTGGGGGGTATTGTTGGTTTTTTGAACCTAGGTTAAATAATTTTCAACACCTCTATCTCCTTCATATTTGATAGTTTTTTGACTGATGTTGTTATTGGCATGAATGTTATAGCTTAAGATTATTAATTATGAGTTTGTATTTGCAATTTTGGGTAATCTGTAATGTTTTAGTATTTACATGTGTATATTTAATTTTTTAGCTTGTGTATATATACATTGCAATAGCGGTCATCCCGCTCCCGCTATCCTGCTATAGCGTTTCGGGGATTAGCCGCTACGTGCCGCTATCCGGGATTGATAATTATCTTGGATATTATGATTTTATTTTTTCATCAATAATGAACCGTGCACCATAATATGTAATAATTTGACCATGGGATAAAACACTGAAACTCTTAAGGTTGTAGACCTGTTATAAGCAAAGTTGCAAGGGAAAAATTATACATGTTAAATAACAATAATTTCCTCGAGAAGTAATTAGCGAAATGAAGAAACTCTTAGCATGACTGGACAGATGTTTAGATTTGTATTTCTTCCTACCATTGTAATGATTAAGTCTGAGCTACTGGAATCTCAAGGACTGTTCGCTTCATATTCTTTATTTAGATTCTTTCTGATGAAGATTACAACTTATCTAACCTGAATTGAGCTAAATTCCACTTTTTTCTATTTTATTTTTGGTGACATTTATATTTAGCAATCATACATATAACTTTGCTGAGTTCTCTTTTTCACTCTAACCCAGCTTGGATCTGACCGTAAGGTTGATTCATCCATGGGTATTGATTTGAATGTGTTTTTGTTTTTAATGGTTTGAGTGGTTACTTATTGCCAGGTGAATATCAGTCGGGTTCAGCTGGGATCGGATTCACTCCTCATATCATTAACGTTGCAAGTCGAGAAGTATGTCACAACTTTTTATGAAACTGAATCGATCTGTCTGACTTGGTAGTATATGTTATTAATATTGTAGGGAAAATCTGTGCAAAAGGAAGAAGAGTGAAATATGGCTATGAATGATATTGTTATTTTAAGACTCTGAATTATATTATGATAATGTTATGATGTGTTGGTATACAATACAATATTTTGACATATATAAAAAAATATTATCGTATGAATTTTCATCAGTATTTTTGTTCTCTTGTTTATACATGAAGATCTATGTGATAAAACTGTCTATTTATATTGGCAGCCACAGTATTGTATCTATAGGCTGAGAAAGGAGGCAATGTGTACAATTGGTCTCTTGGGATAATGATAAAACTAATAGCATTAAATATTAAACAGATTTTCATATTTATACTTTTTTTTATCTTGAAAAGGAAAAATTGACTTGGTGAAGCCAAAACCAAACATTATGATGATACTGATGTCTATGGTAGTAAAATAAAAGTGCTGCCCTGAAAATTTCATTTGGGGACATATAATTTGCTCCATCAACTCTTTTGTGTTACTTTTAATGATTTTAAATCATAATCCTTTTAAGTTTGTGTCATATGTTCTGGCATTTATGCAAATATTCGAAAATTAATCGTTTGATTTTTTTTTTTTTTGTAGGACATTGCAACAAAAATTATGGCATTTTCTCAGCAGGGGTCTAGAGCTGTATGCATTTTGTCAGCCAATGGTGCTGTTTCTACTGTCACACTTCGTCAGCCTTCTACTTCAGGTGGCACTGTCACATATGAGGTTTGGCACTTTCTTCGTGTTACTTAGATGTACATTTGTATACACTAGGTTCATATATGATTGCAATTACATAAATATGCATATGCCTACATTTATGTGTACACAATGCATCCACAATCAAATGGATATCCTTTATGGAAGTACTACGTAGTTTCAAAAATGCATTTGTTATACTGGAAGAATGCCTTAAGAATTCGATTCATGCATGAAATTTAAGACTGGCATTAGTACTGCAAATTCAGAATGTTTTTTTGGCTACTTTAAGCTTGTTTTATATTTGAACCTCCAAACATGGGTTGTAGCTCTTTCACACTGCCAGACTAACTGAAACTGAATTGTAAAGTTCACACTTGAAATTCGTCAGACAAACAATTCATAAAGAAACTCCTTAGTATATGTGTCTATATACAATGAAGGGGAGCCGTGGCGCAATGGTTAAAGTTGTTGTCTCGAGTCATGAAATCAGCCTCTTGCAAATGCAAGTAAGGCAGTATATTATAGATCCACATAGTGGGTTTGACCCTTCCTCGAACCCTGCGTGTAGCAGAAACTTTATGGCACGAGGTTATCCCTTTTTTATATCTATATACTATATGCATACAATGTGGCACAAATGTGTTTTAATCTTTCATCCTACGGAAAACAAAAGAATCTTTTTTCCCTCGAGTCATCTTGACCGAGTCACCATGCTTTTTTCTATTGATGGTTACTAAATTTCAAAGGGAAGATGCTGGCTCCAATTTTTTTCTGGCTCCAATTTTTTTGTTATCCTAGCTTTATTCACATATTTGGAATGGGAAATATCTGTAATTGTTAGCCTTCCTTACCAAAATCATAGATTTCCACTTGTCAAAAAAAAAAAAGCCTTCCTTACCAAAATCATAGATTTCCACTTAACCTTTGTAATATTGAGTACCTTATGTTTTGTTTTCTTGTTTTATCCTCTGTTTCCTTTATAACTGTCATGATAAGGTTATATATATGTTCATGTGTGCATATTTGATTACCGGTAGACTTTTGGCTTTGATAGGGGCTTTTTGAGATATTGTGCCTGTCAGGCTCTTACTTGCCTACTGATAGTGGCGGCTCACGCAATCGAACCGGTGGACTAAGTGTTTCCCTTGCTAGTCCCGATGGTCGTGTCATTGGTGGAGGAGTTGGCGGAATGCTTATTGCATCAAGCCCCGTTCAGGTAATGGCAAATGCTTTGATGATATTATCATCTCGAAATCATATTTCTCATTCCCACACATCAAAATAAAAATTTTCCAAGTTCTTGTTTGCTTTGTTTTCATTTTTCTGTTTTAAGAAATAATTACAAAATTACCACCTTGTTTTCATTCTATTTTCTGTTTTCATAAGTTTGTACAGAATCCACTGAAAACAACTTTTTCTTGTTTTCACTGTTTCCCGTACAAATTTTTGGAAACAGGAAACAAAATAGAAACAAGATGACAATTTTGTAATTATTTACGAAAGCAGGAAATAAAAATAGGAAACTTCAAACAAATTTGAAAGGTTTGTGATTTTCGGTCAACTCCCATCCTCCTAGGCTCCTACCCTACATTTCTTTTGGATGGTTAGACTGAATTATTTTATTCATGACTATGTCTATAGGTGATAGTTGGGAGCTTTCAGTGGGGTGGATCAAAGACAAATAACAAAACCGAAGGTTCAGAAGGTACAGAAGTTGGTGTGGAGTCAGATCATCATCATGCAGTTCACAATCCAGCTGCACTGAATAGCATTTCACCAAATCAAAATCTTACTCCAACCTCATCTCTGAGCCCTTGGCCAGCATCACGTCCTTTGGATATGCGTAATTCCCATGTTGACATTGATTTAATGCGTGGGTGAAGATTTATTTAATATACACTGGTACTGTGTATATATTCAGATTGATTCATGGTCAATCATCTCATTTTCTTGTAGCAGTATTGACAAAATGGGAAGTACCAACAACAGAGTAGAAGCCAGCTGACTTTTGCCATTGACAAGATTGGTTTGTGATTGTGCTCATACTTTTGTAGCTGTGAGGAATTTTAATTTGAAGATTTCATGTTCGTGATTGGTAGATGGTAATGGTGTAATTTATATCCTATTTGAAAACGTTAACATTGGGCTAGATGTTCTTGTGGTTTAGGAGCATTAATTATGACATAAAACCTCGTAAATTTTGTCATACAACTGTTTTCCATTACTCGTTTGATTTGAGAAAGAAAATGGGAAGAGCGAAAATGGAATGAAAGACTCTGGATAGAAAGAAAGAATATGAGAAAAAATAATGTATTTTAAAAGGGTTTTTGGTATGAGAGAAACATGAAAGAAATTGAAAAGAAAGAAATGTTAAATTCTCTCGTCTTATTTGATAGATAAAGCAAAAAAAAAAAAATGTAAAGCAAAAATTATTTTTTAAAAGGCAATAATAATAATAATTTTCATTTTAATTATAATTTTTGATTAAAAAATCAAGAGATATAATTTTAAGTGTCAAATATGTTTTTTGTCCATTAAAATGCATGAAATTTGGTTTTGGTCAATGTAAAAAAAAAAAAATTCTTTGATTTTTATATCTCAAATTTGAAACCACCACTTTTGGTCCCTACCAGGGATGGACCTATGAAGAAGGGTTTGGGGGCAGCTGCTGCCACCAAATAATTTTTTTTAATTAAATCTTATATAATTGTTTTTGTTGCCCCACTAAAAAAATTATATTGCCCCATTGCTCAATAACTCTATTCTAAATAACACAAAAAATGTTGCCCTCATTGCTCTACTACCATACTTTACATAATACCTTTTATTTTTTCAATAAAACTTGGTGACATATATAGAGAAATATTTTTAATAATGTTGAAAATGAAAAAATATATAACAATATCAAAGTAGGAAAACACGTAGAGAGCAATTATAATTTATAGAAGTTAAAGTATCTTCAATTTTATGACTATAAAATGATATAGTTTTTGTAATCTCTAATTTCCGACTTAATAATAAGATGTCATTATTTTATTGCTTATGTATTTATATAATTTTTTTTTATAAAACTATTTATGATGTATTATATTGCCCCCATTGGTCAAATTTTCTGGGTCCGCCCTGGTCCCTGCTGCCATGTGACATTTATCAACTACTTATGTGTCTAACAGAAGGTCATGCAGATAATTCCGAGTATCACCTAATAACATTTGTGGTGTCATGTTAGCATGTAATTTCTCTGAAGTTTTCTTTGAACCCTAAAATGAATGCTAGGGATTAAAAATAGTACTATCAAATTTTTAGAGGGATGAAAACCAAAGAAAAAAAATCTATGAGGACCAAAATCGAAATTTGCTTATTTTATAGAGATCAAAATTAGTAAGTTCATATTTTAGAGGGATGAAAATCGAAGGAAAATTTCTAGAGGGAGCAAAACCAAAATCTATTCATTTTCTAGGGACTAAAAATATATTTAACCCTAATTTTAATAATTTTAAAATTTATTATATATGTATATGTATTTTATTATAATTTTGAAATTTGATATAAGATCTCTATCAAGAGGTTTTCTTGGCATAATTTCTACTTCTTTATATCTTTTTCTAACATCTATTTTCTCCTATAATCGTTTTCAACAACATGACACAACTTCCTGTTATTCTTGATTAGCAAATCGTTTGTTTCTTCTTTTTGGTAATCTGCTGCTTGCCGGCTTTTTTACCGGGTAGGTATAATTTGACCGGCAAATTCCCAAAATAGTATAACTTGAAAAATATTTACATATATAGTGTAGGTTGTTGGTAGGGGATACAATTTTTTAATACAAGTCGTATGTAATATTAACGACTTGTATTTTTCTAATTAAATAATGTAATTCGTATGTGGTGTTAACGACTTGCATGGTTATATAATTTTTTTTAATTAAATAGTACAAGTCGTATCTATGATTAACGACTTACATCATTATATTTTTTAAATTAAATAAATGCTAGTGATATGTCTTATTAATGACAGCAAACCTTTTTTTTTAAATTAAATAAAGCAAGTCGTATATATTAGTAACGACTTGTATGGTTATTTTTTTTGTTAATTAAAGTTTCATCGAAAATAAAATAAAATAAAGTTATGTGGTGCATTGAATTTTTTTTATAAATTAATTAATTCAATTTTATATAATGTTAGTGTTATCCCCCAAAATAAATTAATTTACACTAATACAAGAAGCATTTTTTTACAACGGTTAAAAGTGACCTGTTACGTTGGTTTTGGAGGCAACGTTGTTTAAATCGCAGATTCATCCTTTTCGATTTTTAGCAATGTTGAATTTGTATTGTTTCCAATGTATTTTACCAATTTGAATGAATGAATTTTTTTTAGTCAAAAAAAAAAATTATAAAAAAATATTAATAAGAAATTGCCATTTAGCCACATACAAATTTAATTAAGCCCGTCAGAAAAAAATAAATAAATTAAGATGCAAGTCGTTACCATAAGATACGACTTGCGTTATTTAATTTTAAGAAAAAGTTTCATTAATAAAACCATTTGACTAACATTATTTAATTTAAAAAATATATATGGACATGCAAGTCGTTAACCATAAATTCGATTTGTATTATTTGGTTGAAAAAAAATATTATAACCATGCAAGTCGTTAACACCACATACGACTTACATTATTTAATTAAAAAAATGCAAGTCGTTAATATTACATACGACTTGCATTAAAAAATCGTATCTCCTACGTACGACTTACATTATATATGTAAATATTTTTGAAGTTACACTATTTTGGATATTTACGGGTCAAATTTACACCTATTCGGTAAAAAAGCCGCTGCTTGCCATATCCAACATCCCTACATCTTTCCACTTGAAATGAGAATTTCTTCTCACAGGAAGTTCTCATATCAATGGTATGAAGATCTAACAGTTTGATAACCTGAGGAAGGATGGTTTCGGTCGTGGATCTAGTAAAGGTAGCAAGATAGTTTGGGTAAAGATGTCATTTTCCACACACATTTATCTTTTCTCCCATTTTCTTAGCTGATGAGGGAGGAAAATTTTATAGTAGGTCCCACCGTCAATGTTTTCTATCCTTCCAATCTCTCTTCGAAAACAAACGAGGGAAAATGTAACATCCCTGGCTGCTCTATGGATTGACGACTGTCCCCACAGACCAACACGAGTCTTTTCAGCGTGCTTTGTCCTCACTCACACACTTCCTGAGAAAACTTCCCAGGAGGTCACCCATCTCATAATTGCTCCAAGTCAAGCACGCTTAATACCGAAAAGAAGATGCATCTTGTTAGTATAGGCAGTACCAATCAATTCATATAAGCCTTCCTCAACTGTATAGTCCCATACCTACACAGTCTCAGGATCCCTCTCATTCGGGTGTGTAATCGGTTCATTCATGTGTCCCTCCGCCTAGAAGCCTGCCAGGAGCCGCTCCTTGTCCGTGCCTTCTTGCACCGGCGACCACTCCCCGCCCTCGTCGGCACCCGGGTGTTACATGCCCACCAGCTTCCGCTTGGTTCATCCCCGAAACCACACCGTACTGGGAGAGGTGCCACTCTGATACCATTTGTAACATCCCTGGCTGCTCTATGGATTGACGACTGTCCCCACAGACCAACACGAGTCTTTTCAGCGTGCTTTGTCCTCACTAACTTTGTCACGACCCAAAACCTAAGGCGTGACCGGCGCACAGGCTTACAATCCTAGCCTGGCAAGCCTATCAATTTAGAACATATTTGATAGAGATCTATAAAATTTTTACAAAAATTTTGATAGAGTCTCCTCTGTAATTCCAACATCCCAAAGCAAAAACACCTGCTGAAATATTCATATTTTCATTTCAGAAGTTCAGTCATACAAAATACATCAAGTTTGGTATCTCAAACCATTAATACAGCTCAAAAGAATGTATTACTAGTTCCCTATAGCTGCAGAGTGTAAACTGTGTCAAAATACATCAAGGCCTTCAACAAAAAAAATGTGGCCTACCAAAAAGAGCAACACTGCCTTAACAATCTTGACCTGTCAGCAGCTAACTAATCAGCTGCCTGGGAATCTGTATGGAAAAATAAGAAGGGTGAGTCACACAGACTCAGTGAGGGCATAACAACCACCATGAACTAGAAGGGAAACATACTAACACACGAATAATTATTCTTTCAAACTTAGTAGCGTACTAGGATATGCATAATAAAATCTCAATGAAGCATTTATATAAAAATCATCAAACTTGCAAATTTAGCATGTTCCAATAATAACATTTCTTTACACCCAAAACTAGTTGAAGAGTTAAAAAAAATATAAATGAATAAGTAAAGTAATAAAACACAAGTTTAAAGAAATTTTTAAATCACAGTGGGGTCACACATGAGAGAACAAAAAATCAGAGGCGGCTCCATCTCGCTGATAGCCCTCTCCTCCTAAGGGTGGCCTCTCCCCTAGGGGCGGCTCCATCTAACGGATAGCCCTCTCCTCATTCAAGTCACATCAATCATATCTCATCGGGGGCGGCTCCATCTCGTTGATAGCCCTTTCCGTGCACTGGCGGCTCCATCTAACGGATAGCCCTCTCCTCCCGGAATATATATATAACTAGGTGCACCTAGACCGTTACCCCCGCTAACGGTTACGGGATTCTAACATGGATTCCCCAAATTAAAATTCTCAAATCATTTCCTTTATCCAGCTCTTCCAAAATAAAAAAAAATCACATTATCATATTTCAAGTTTGACTGCTATCAAATAATTGCTCTTTACAACTCTCAGGTATCATCAAAATCATTTAATGAGAAACCACAACCTTAACAATATTTAGGAATGATTAAAATGAACACCAAAGGCATGTTTCCCCAAATATAGTAGTAAAAGTAATTTTAACATAACAAGTTAACTAAAAATAATGAGTATAAAATATCTAAAATATGTCACAGTGATTATCATCCACTCACAGATATGGGAAGACAACAAATCTACTCCCAACAACTCCAAGCGAAGCAGACAGGTGCTAACTGACAGATCTTTGAGAGCCTAAATGCACAACTTCATGGGGTGGGTACCTTAGTTTCTCCAGAGAGCTCCACCCCTAACCCAAAAAAATCACCACAACTTAGTTCCCAAAAATCAAAGAGGTAGAGCTTAAAGATTTATACAATAAACTTACAATGTTGCTTGAGATTGGAAGGAAAATGAAGCAACAAGGAAGAAGAAAAAGAGCCAAGGGAGAGGGAGAGACGTCAGAGAGGAAGAAGGGAAAAAAAAGAATGGGGTGGGGGAAGCTTCTCGATGACCCCCCTATTTGATCCCATTTACGTTTGTTTGTTTTTTATTTATTTTTTTAGTGAAACGGTGCGTTTCAGAAAAGTGCAAAATTTCTTCATTTTTTCCCTCTCATTTTGTCTCAAACCAAACAAAGGCTATAAGAAAACATGAAGATTTACTGCTGATAATCTCATATATAGGAATGTTGAGATCAGTATGGTGTGGCAATCGAGTCTCTTATCATTGAATCTATGTTTGCTCTCTTTGGTACCGATGTTGAGTCCTAGTGTCCTACTTTATGCTCATCTAATGTCATGACCCGAATTTCGTAGCCATGACCAGTCGAAAGGAAAAGTCTCTGATTTCCCTCTCGCAGCCTCATAAGCATACTAATCCATCTCATCCAAAGCAAAAGAGATTACCTTCATTAGTGCAACAACATAATAAATACAATACATCAGAGTAACGAACAACATAAGAAAATTACAAAGTCCTGCTAAACTAAAAACAACACATACCATTGAGTGCAACCCTTTATAAAAACGACCCACATGTCATCTAAGGCTTCCGGTGACTTTTTGAGAAAACTTTCTTATTTGTAAGCAAAACATAAGTCAACCCCCTTTCTCGTGTTTTCATATGTTCATTTCATACCCTTCTTTCTATCACAAATTTGAAATGCCATAGCTACATACTTAATATTTACACGCCACATGACTGACGCATTATATTCCTTCCATGCTTTATACATTTTTTATTTTTATATTTTTATACTAAATAATATAATTGGATTTCAATAGTATAGATCCATTAAATTCTAATGCTTTATTCAAGAGCAAAAACTCCTTTCTTCTCTTGCATGGAGAAATGTGATATAAGTTGAAGACCTACTCCTATCCAAGACTATTTTATAGATTAAAAATTCTTCCATTCAATGCATTCTCTAAGGCTCTAAAGATTTCCATCTTTTCTCCTTCCAACAAATTATGGAGGTTTTTCTGAATCCTGAGTCCTTGAAACCATATATCCTGGCTACTCTCCTCATATCCTGGCTGACTATATAATGTTATAAGGGTCATGCTAACGAGTGTCATTAGGGAACTCTTTAAGGAACCAAGAAAAGTAAGTTTTTACTCGAAAACTAAGTATTTTATCCTTTCAAATATTAAATACATCAATTTCCCATCAAAAACTTCTTTTCTTGATTCTTTAATGAGTGTCCTTATCATTCTCCAATGTTTATAGAGAAAATAGGTAGCAAAATTTCTGCACAATATTAAATTATCTGACTGACTATCAAGTTATTACATGGTAGTGACATCCAACAAAAAGAATAATAAAATATATTGTATTTAACAACTCTTGTAGTTTGAATTCATAAAATAAACCTCTCAAATTAGCTTAGAGTTAAACTAATTTGTGATCATACATTGGACAGTGAACTTCAACCGGATAGAGTGTGCCAACACTCAAAAGAAGACCTTTAGGAGCTCTGAAAGAAAGAAGCAATTAATTCATGTTTCCTATGTTTCATTCAAGAGTTTTCTTCTTTCTGTTCCTCCGATTCTGGCTTTGAAGGCTCATCATCAACTGGTTCAGGAGGTGGAGTAGTAGTACTAGAATTCCTCTTGTGTGCAGCAGCTGCTTGTAGTACATGGTTATAGTTTCCCTTCTCCATGAAAAGCTGTGCAAAATGGTGCCTGCAATAGAGGACACCATCTAGGGAAGCATAAGAAGAATGTGTGAGATGGCAGCCTGCATGAGCACACCTAAAGCAATTCTTGTGGTAGCATTCCCCTTCCAGTGTCATCTATATTTAACAAAGCCAAAATTATATAATTAGTTCAGTACAATCAAATTTCTAATCCAGGTGATATGAAATCAGCTTACAATAGTAAAGGCTTGGAAAAAAAATTTACGAAGACATATTTGGTCCGTGAATATTGAAAACATCAATTTGGTCCTCTAAAATCTCAAATATCGGTTAAATTAATCTCTTTTAGGATATTTTTTGGGATAATTTAGTCCCCACCCACCAGAGACTATTTTAACCAGCATTCGAGATTTTTTAGTGTCAAATTGATTTTTTTTATTTTTCAGGGACCAAATATATGTCTGTATCTTTTTTATGGACCAGTTTGGTCCTTTACTAAAAATGTAGAAGTGTTTAAGGTAGAAATGAAAAATTAAGGCTTATCCCTTTGTGTCGTTTTTCATTGTCAAAATCTACAATCAAATTGAGTTTGCTCATAGAAGTGTTCCTTCTGTTTTATATATAATCGTGTATGATCAACATCTTAGATTACAGACCTTTTCCAGAGGATAGACTGTTTTTGAGCAAACCGAGCATTTGTCTAGAGTTCCACTGAACATAGATGAGAGTCTACTCGGAGTCCTATTCTGTAAGTTAAAATCATTTTACCTGACATGTTAGAAAGAGTACACAAGAATATTTGCATGAATAAAATGTATCTATTGCTTCATAATAATAATAATTTTGTCAAAATAATAATAATAATAATTTAACAAGACAGAATGTAGTTAAATGTCTCAAGGACAATGCTCCTCAAGTTTGAAGGGCATTGGTAACGTTCATGCTTAGGTAGGAATAGGATAGTGAACATACCACCAGATCATTTTGTTTATCAGAAGACTTTGCTGCAACATTTTTAGTCATGAAAACAACATAGATAGTTAGCCAAATCAACAGAAAGTGACAGTGCAAATCAATTTGAACTTAATGACACTGCAATTGAACAAAAATAAAAAAATAAAGAACTGAAAATAGATGATGGTCTACATCTTACCTGTATGAAAGTTCTTGCTGAAATTACCAGATTCCTTGAAAAGCTGTTCAAAGTGTGGTTTGCAATAAAGGACACCATCCATTGAGGAGTAGGTGCTCATCTGACCAACATAAAATTGCAATTTAGGCATAATTTTAAACTGCATGAATTTTTTCTTTTGATGAATCAAATCATATCAAACTACTAGCTTGCCCTAATGACTTCATTGCAAATTTAAAATTCTGGCACTAGGAATCTAAGATGCTGGAAAATTAGTAATGTATGGAATTCAATAATGAGCTAGATATGCATCCCCCGTTTTCCTTTATTTGTGGTAAGGGGTATGCACGTAATTAGCTAAAGAATCGCATGCTTCTATTCTATATGATAATCAGAGTTACCAGGTATGCAGTACACGGGTTATTTGGTACGCGATTAGTCTTTTTTATAATATTATTTTTTAAAGTGGCCCGATACGTAATATGCGGTACGATGGATTCGGTACACAGTACGTAGGGTTATTGAGAGAACACGGTAACTATTCTGATGCCATTACATCTGAGAGGTGTTTGGTGATGAGAGGCATCACATTTCTAAAGGGCTCATTAGGCTAGAAAAGACCAACTGTTGAATACTAAATTAAATCATAATAAATCTAAGAATGACACAATTGAAAGAAGCATATGAAGGAAACAAATTTAGTTGAAAATAACAAATGAGCAGAACAACAACAACAATGCAACAACATAGGGTAATCCAAGAACCATACCGTAAGATATCCCTTGCAGTGACTGCATTTGAAGCAGTGTTTATGGTAAGGTACGCCTTCAAGAGTTAACAAGTCAACTACATAAACAGTCTTATCACAAGCCTTGCATTTATCCAAAGTTCCCGTGAATGACATTTTGCTTTTTTCCTTCCTCTAGAATGACTCAAAACAAGGTTCAGGATCTTTCTTTCTTGCTTGTGTCTTTGTTTTTCCTTTAATCCAAGATCTGAGAATTAACGAGAAGTTCAAAAAGAGAGAACATCACTCATTACCTTGTACCTTATACAAATGGGGATTGAACAAAGTCTTGCATATGTCTAAGCAAAGTAATTTATATCAGATTATAACGGATTTGATAGCATTGGTAAATGATTGACAAGTGATTGGAGACCTCAAAATATTGAGGAAAAGATGGGAAATTAATGCTGTAATTTGTGGATACAAACTTATTGTTTGGAGTGAAAACAGGTTGGTCTCTGACCGTTTCAATAGTGGGAATAATTCGATTCAAAGAAAAAAAAAAACAATTCCAACTGTCTTTTTCATTTGCTATTCTGGCAGTTAAGTTTGTCAAATATAGTTGGAGTTCAAGGATTTCATATATAAATGACCAAAAAAAGAATTTCATAATTAAGATGTTTTGAGAGTTATATCCAGAATGCATAATCCAAATTATTATCTGTTTATCCATAAAAAGTTTTCATCTTATTAGAATTTGACAAATTAAGTGGACTCTACATTGCTAATATTTGCTTATTTACATTTTTTCTGGCAGTCTATTTCCTTCTCATAAATCTCACCTTGTTGTTTCTATCCGGCCTGAGGGTGAAGCTACTAAAATCCTAGCATTAGGTCCACCAACAAAAGAATTATTTACTCTTAGTTTTTATAAAACAAAAAGACCACACATACTAGTAAAAAGATTCAATCTAAAATAAAATCTTATCAAAGTACACTCACTTAAAAGAAAAAAGTCTCACTTAAAATTTGTTTTAGACCTTACTCATTCTTGCGCCGGCCTTCTAACGAGCCTTGCATCTCCCATATAAAATATTTAGTACTATAAAGAACATGTGTAGCAGTTGAATAACAAATTAAGAGGAGGTAGCATTGGTACTGTTCCTTTTGTATATCATAGCGTATGTAATTATTAGTCACTTGATATTGACCCACGGTGGGAATGAATTATTTGGACTACCTACTTTAAATTTTTCTTAATTTTTATATGATGTAGGATTGTTAAATTGTCAACCAGACAATAAATTCTTTTTGTTCATTAGCAGTAGAATATTGGTTAAACATATGACATAAAAGTATGTCATTTTTGTTTGAAAACAATAATTTAGCTTACATTTAGTAAAATTGCAGATTATGAAAACAACAATATAACTCCAATTATCCATATTGATAAACCTTAATATTCTACCAAGGATCCTTGGTGTCATTTTCTCGAATTGTTTTGCTTACAAGCAATAGGTTCATTTTTATAACCGTGGTAAAGCAATCAATGATGACTATTTAGTTGTATGAACATTAATGCATTTGAAGTAGAGTTTGTAACTATTCCTCCACATTCATGTTAGCCATTCAAATTCCATAAAATAAAATGGTGAAAATTGGTGACATGTCAACAATTTGGATGAATTGAAGAGTTATGAGAATAGAAGTCAATCAATCAATTGTACTTACTAATAAATGGCAACACTGAAGCCCGCTCTTCAGAAATTATGTATATTATAATAGATAATAGATTATTATATAGGATTCTATATTAATTTTTGGATTCCGTTGTATTTTGCACTGTGTACTGCACTTGTAGTATTATGCTAGTATAATGATAAGATTATAAATAGGTGTACATATGCTTGTACGTATATGATTATTCAGAAGTTCATAAAAAAAAGTTTAAATTCATAAAAAAAAAATTATATGATTATTCAGAAATACAAAAAAAATTTACTAAATTCATTGTTCTCTGTCTCTCTATTTCTTAAATGGAAAAAGGTGACGTAAGTGAATGATTCAACACCTTATTACCAATCACTTTATAAAGGGGCCCCCATGTTTCTTGGAACATTTTTAGATGTTAAAACTTTATAAATTTAAGATTTCACCTCTCTCTCTTCCCCTCTCTCTCTCTCTCTGAATCGAACCCAATAGCAATGGCAGAGCTGCAAACAAAGGTGGAAACCAGCCCCTCTCTGGTTCCGCTTGCGGCTGAGACACCATCACAAGATAACGTTGATCACAATAAAGCTGCCGAAACGACAGCAGCTGAGGATTCCAAAGCTCTTGTTGTGTTCGAGAGTGAGTTTTGCATGTGTTCAAGTTTTCTTTGCTTTTGGTGCTCATCATTTTCCAGGGAAAAAAAAAATCATTTGTTTTAATCAAAATCAAACTTTAGTGTTATTTTAGTTACATCAATGATATTTCAACATCTGATTTTGTCAATATCAACCAAAGTTTATATGTCATTAACCACAACAAATTCCATAACATTAATCAACTTATCATCCATACACCTAGACATGATTAATCAAGATTTGATGCCCATTAACCATATTGTCCCGGGGTACAAGTAACATTTTTGTTTTAGTTAATTATTAATGGTGGAGTTGGTTGGGATACAGATGACATGTCCCATTTCGATATGTCATACCATACGTCCCAGTTAATAATATATTATCATATATTCTACTTTTTTAATATTATATAGAATTTTAACTTATGTGACAAGAAATTATTGGCCGAGACATGATATCGTAAACCAAAATAGGACAGGTGATCTCTATCCAGTTGGTTGGTGTGACTGTTAAATTTTGTTCGTTTGCTGAGAAAGTGTTTGAAAATGAAAGGAGGGAATGTTACTTATGTCTGTTGATATTTTATTACTTGTATCCGACTTGGCCAAGTTGAATAAGTATTCTTACAATGAAATGAATTAATTTTTCCTTTTTCCTTTTTCTTTTTTGAGTTTTTTTTTTCCTTTTATGTTATAATTTCTCTTACCCATGCTCCGGAAAAAGAAAAGAAAAAAACTCTTACCCTCTCCTGTCTTCCTTCAAAGATTTTGTGATTGGATTCTTATGATTTTCCTATTTCATTACAAGAAGCTATGATTTCTGAACTTCTTCCAATAATTGATTTTTCCTTTTTGGCTGTGATCATAGCTCTGAATTGTGATTAGTTATCTTGAAATTCCTTTCTTTTGTTGGATCCATATGCTATCTATGATGCCTTCTAAATGGGGTAACCAATCTTTTACCTTCTAAAAGTTGGTTCCGCTATTTATTTAATGCTTATTAACATAGCAAGATATATATTTTTCTAGCAAACTGTAGTATTTTGAGTGTCAAGCTAACTGTATTCATTCTCTTTTAATTAGCATTATCCCAAAAAAAATTCTCTTTTAATTAATATGAAATAATTTGTTTCATCCAGCCATTTTACAGCATATATTATTCTATATATCAATTAATAACTTCTTACATGTCCCAATAAAATAATTTTCATTAGGCCCTTTATGTGATCATAAAATATAAATTGTGCTCCCATTGTGATAAAAAAAAAAAAAAGGGTGTTTTCCCACTCTTGCAAATGATGATTTAATTTATAGGCAAAGTTATTCTGAACTTTTGGGGCTATCTAGCTGTGTTTTCAATTTATTGTATATATAATATGACAGGGCGCAACATGATTCAAATCCAATAATGAATGAAAGACTGCATTATTTATATATTTCCTTATTTTTTAATACATTTTCTTTTTCAAAGCATTCTTATTTCCCCTGTTATGGCAACTGCATAATTTAAATATCTGTATCTACATTTTCTTATTTTCATTTTTTTTTCTTTTTGCTGATTTATATTTAAAACAGTGAATTGTTTTTTTTTTTCTTCTTTTTGGTAGTTAACTAGGCAAATTTTGAAGATATAGTGGCTAATTGATTTAAGTTTTGCTGTAAATATTGATGATTTTCTGTTTTTCTTAGGTTCTATATGATATATGTTTGATATGTATTGTTGGGGAGGTTTTTGTTTGATTTGACAATTAATAAACGTACGTGGGTCATGCTTAAATTTCACTTTTAAGCAACACTTCTAACTTCTTTTGCTAGATATATTATAGTTTTATGGAGATAACCGATCTGCATGACACTAATGCAGCCCTTGTCCACCATTAGCCTTCCCTTAATTCTTTGTGATGCATAAATGAGCTTGATTGGGAAATTCATTCGATAATCTAATACTAGATTCAGATTGATGCATGAAATAATTTTCCATGTTTTGATATTCTGGTACATACACTATTTGATAATTTTATTGAATCATTGATATAACTATATAGATGTTTACATCCTCATATGCCTTAAATATAGGATGTTTCTTTTATATCGTTGCTGAATTGCAATATCTCAGTTGATATGTTTGTATGACCAGTGATAATTTCAATGTTTATTGAAGAGCTCTTATTTGATATGATATCCATACTTTTCCGTTTTGTGTAGTATCCTTTCATATTATTTATTTACTTTATTACTATTCTTTTGGACTACAGCGGCACCAGTTCCTGCAAAAAAGCTAACATCAGGAGGATCCATTGACAGGGGTTAGTGTTGATTGTTCTGATATTTCCATTTGCATTGTCTTTAACTTATTAATATTTTATTGGTTAAACTAATCATTTGATCCTTATACTTATATTTTGATTTCGGCCGTCATACATGAATTTTTTTGAATTTGGTCGCTGTATATACAACTATTTTTAATTTGGTTTCTATTGTTTATTGGTGTTATAACATCGTTTATTAGAGTTGAATTATAAGGATCAAATTGAAAATGATTATCTTGTATATGAACCAAAGTAAAAATGATCAAATAATTTTGAATTCAGTCCCTACATGTGACAATCATTTTAATTTGGTCCATGTACTTTATCTTCAACAAACAATGTTTTAACACCCATAAACGACAAGGGATAAATTAAAAATAATTGTACCTATATGGATCGATTTCAAAAATTTTCACCTATGCAAATCAAATTCAAAATTAATGTCACGTATAGGGATTAAACAATTAATTGAACCTATTTTATTTTTATGGTTATTTGCGTATCTGATCTTGATTATATAGTATATGCATTTAATATTTGCAGCTTTTATTTCATTTCATAACCACTTGAATGAGTAGATTCACACCTATTATGTCAAGTTTATGTATTATGATTGTGTTTGGGTAAACAACTTAATTAAGTGCTTATTCGATAAATTTTTTTTTAAATAAGTTAAAAACAACTTATTTTCATAAGCTTTTCTGACAAACTTATTACAATAAGATAAAATGAGCTTTTATGAAGCGCATAAGTTATTTTCATAAACATTTTGCATAAGTTTATTTTTATAATTTATTTTGTAAACTCAAATAAGCCCTCTATAAGCTCTATAATCTCTAGACACATTGCAAATATGTACATGGATTTCTCATTTCTAGCTGACACATTTCTTTTCCTTGGTAACATGAATATGTGCTTGTATGAACACTATTATGTATTCTCTGTATGAAAGTCTTGTCTGAAGATTCTGGTTTACAATCAATTTATCTGGCTTCTGTCTAAGAAAGTTACTTATCTTCTATGGTCTATAGATATCGCTCTGGCAGAAGTAGCGAAAGGGAAAAAGTTGTCTTATGTAAGGGCATGGGAAGAAAGTGAAAAAACTAAAGCAGAGAACAGGTTAGACTTTAAGTCTTTTGCAGTTTTCCATTGAAGGCATAAAAGTTAAGAACCAAGTTATATTGCAAAAAGAATGCTTGCTAGAAAATAGATTATCTATAAAACTTTCTTTTTGGTACTGTGTTGCATGAGACAGTAATCCTCTCAACCCTTCTCTAGATCATAACTTCATATACTTCAAGTTTTTTTGTAATTTGTAGACATCATGATGACCATGATGGTGATGATATGCCATTTATAGTGTATGTGCCTCAATCTAAAATCATAGTTTGTGACTATAAATTTGCTGCATGTAATCTATAGTTTCATACAAGGTCATGGCATTATATTCCCTTGCAATACTCATCAAAGCCTACCAATAACCCACCTGATCCAGATCTCCAGGAGACTCATTTTTAGTTTTGCGTCATTATATCAGTATAGATGGATATAACTTAATAATATTATATTGTGATGGGAAATGGAATGTTTCTCATTTTGGTCTTTTGACTAATAGAAAAACATTTATGTTAAATTATATACAGCTGTGTTATTTTAACATAAAAATCGGACAATAATTTTCGACAACAATTTTAATGGTTAACATAGTTCAAATACATGGTTAATTACGTCCAGTGAATGATTAATGAAAATAATAAGATGTCGTAACTAATTAATCATCTACTGAACGTAATTAATCACGATTTCTAACGCCGTATTCAAAAATCAATTCTCAACTATATATATGCTATCTGAGAATTTCCCCTTCTAGAAAGAAACAATTTATATTGAATTTTAATATATAAAAAAAAGTCTTAAGCTGAAAGAGTTCATGGATTTTGTATTACCTCCTCATATATTCTTTCAGCTCACTCACTTCTGATTCGTTCAATGTTAATACTTATTTTACACAGTATTCTTTAAATACCCAATGTTCAGAATAGGGAAGAAATACTTGGACAAGTTTGAGTTGTTTATATGAAGTTGTATTTTTTTTCCATGTCATTCTGCTCATTATTGGCTAAACTTTTAAACTATTGGATCTGTTAACATTAACAGAGCTCAAAAGAAGCTCTCTGCCGTTGCTGCTTGGGAAAATAGCCAGAAGGCAGCTCTTGAAGCTAAGCTTAAAAAAATAGAGGTAATACTTAACCTGATATTTAGTTATTTATTAACATGATAATGTCTCTTTTCTGACATACATGATACATAATGCATTTTGGCATGGCACCAGTGTAGCAAATCCATTTTAAAGATAAAATAACATAGAGTAAATACCCAAATCAGTCCTAAAAAAAAAGTAAATACCCAAATCTGCACTTAAAAAAATTATGCCCCACAATTTAGTTATTGAGTAGTAAAATATATGAACTTGGTTTCTAAGAATCCCAAATGACAGATGGCCCCTGGTAGAGACAAATCTGTCTCTAAAAATATAGATTTTTGAGCAATTGGTCTTTTCTTCATTGTTGTGTCATTTTTACCATCCGTTTGGAACTTTTAAGTATTAATCCAATTTATTTTCTTTCGTTAAATAATATCAAATACCAGTGACATTATAAAATTGAAACCTTCCTTCACAAAGAACAACATTATATTAATGTGATAAGCAACTTCAAGTAGCTAGTTATGTTTTACAAGAGTTGATATTTTGACGGACAAAAATTTGGCCAAACCTTTTTAAGCATGTGCTGTGAAGTAGTTTGAGAACAAATTTTATTGTCACATGAAAAGTGAACCAGGTAATCATAAACATACAACTACTTTCTGCATAAAACTTTTAACACACTTTTGTGTGAGCAGGAACAACTGGAGAAAAAGAAAGCAGAATATGGTGAAAGATTTAAAAACAAGATAGCCATAGTTCACAAGGAAGCAGAGGAGAAGAGGGCAAGGGTTGAAGCCAAACGTGGCGAGGAGACTCTAAAGGCAGAGGAGATTGCTGCAAAACATCGTGCAGTCGGAACCACTCCCAAGAAGGCCATTGGGTGCTTTTAAGTTTTAAAGTTTTGCTTTTGGGTTTGGTGTCACAAATAAATTGTAATTGCAAATCGCTTGGATGAGTTCTATGCGGTTTTCACAACAATATCACTCTTACTGCATTTGAGTTCGTCTCTCTTCACTATTTTTTGGTCACTATTGCAGCACTTATGCTTACAAAGGGGAAAAAATATATGAAAATCATACACGTCTAATTATTATATACCTATCATGATTAACTAAATAAATATAAGAGTCAACTGCAGAGCTTTTACTCCCCCAAAAAATTTCAAAACATTTTTTTTACCTAGATTTTTTTATACATAGAGCCTAACCCCTTGTAAAAACAAGTAAAAAGCCCAGCATGCATCCCTATGACTAGTCCACCCCTCCTTGCGACTAAACATGGAGGCTTCTTTTTACACCACGAAAATTTTCAATACACCACAAATTTTTTTAAAAACATTACAATATTTCTAAAATATCCCAACTATCTCAATAAAAAAAAGAAGAAACGAAGAAACCACCCTGAAAAATCCTAGACAACCTTCAGAGACCCACAAAAACATAAACCAAGACTTTTTAGAACTAGGAAACGTGCACCACTAGGTCTTGGGATTATGTAGCGCTTGGTGTTGAAGTCCCAAAAAACCACAATGCCCAGAAGTCACCCATTTAAAAACACCAAGGAAAGCTCCATGAAACCAAAATCACCATATGCAAAGCGCACCAAACAAGACGGGCCCCTAGAACACAGCGAACCCAAAATGCTCCACAGCACCAAGCTTCAAAACCTGGAAACCAACTTCAAACAACACTGACCAAAGTCCTCATATAATCACCAATAAACGAGAGCCACCCATGGACAGTCTTCAAAAAAACATATAACAGAGGAACCACGCAAGAGGCCGGTGAAAAGAATCGCATCCCACGCTAGCAGCAGATAATTAAGGCTAAAAAGAGCAACCCATCACAAAGACAGAAGCAAACCCAAAGTAAGTGAGTCCACACCAAGTGCAAATCCTCAAAAAAGCCAATTCCCGAATATCACCCAAGGAAGGATGCCACCCGAACAGAGAGCTAGAGATCTGGCACAGAAACAAAGAGAGAATCCACTCTTTAATCTCTCAAAGAGAAACTCACAATTTTCATAAACTCAAGATGTATATACAAGGAATGCTAGGCCCATGGCACAAACAAAGAGAGAATCCACTCTCTAATCTCTCAAAGAGAAACTCACAATTTTCATAAACTCAAGATGCATATACAAGGAATGCTAGGCCCTATTTATAGCAATTCTAGAGGCCTTAGAATACAATGGGAATGCAAGGAATATAAATGTCAACAATAGTGGCAAGGTGGTTGAAGGTTAAGAGTAATGGCTATGGTTGGCTATGGGGTTGAAGGTCAAGAATGGTGGCTTGGTGGTTGATGGTGGTGGTTGATGGTTGCAGCTCCCGTATCATTCTCCCCGGGTTGGAGAGAACTCGTCCTCGAGTCAAGTTCTGCTTCATCATCAAAGTATGGTGAAAGATCTGCGACGTTGAAGGTTGCAGAGACACCATATGTTCCTGGCAGCTCGACCTTGTAAGCATTGTCGTTGATCTTTCTGGACGATTTTGAATGGTCCATCAGCTCGAGAGGATAACTTAGCATTTGGTTGATTTGGAAATCTTTCCTTTCGTAGATGTATCCATACCAAATCTCCCACCTTAAAAACTTGTTGCCTTCGATGCTTGTCACGCTGAGCTTTATATCTTGAATTCTGCTTCTTAATTCGCTCTCGAACCTGTTCATGCAGCTTCTTGATCTCTTTCGCTCTGCGTTCGGCATCCGCACTAAACTGTTGCTTATCAGATGAGGGCGTTAAGTCTAGCGGACTATGAGGGCGAGTGCCGTATACCACTTCAAAAGGGCATCTTCCAGTGGCTTGATCAGTTGAATTGTTGTAAGCAAATTCAACCTGTGCAAGGACAATATCCCATTGTTTCAGATTTTTGCCTACAAAGCTTCGAAGTAGATTTCCCAAAAGCCTGTTAACTGCTTCAGTTTGTCCATCTGTCTGAGGATGACTGGCACTACTGAATTGAAGCTTGGTACCCATCTTCTTCCACAAGGTTCTCCAAAAGTGGCTTAAGAACTTGACATCTCGATCAGAAGTAATGGTTTTAGGAATCCCATGAAGACGAACAATTTCTTTGAAATACAGATCTGCAACTTGTACAGCATCATTGGTCTTCTGGCATGGACTAAAGTGTGCCATCTTTGAAAATCTGTCTACCACGACCATTATGGAATCCTTCTGACGTTGGGTCTGGGGTAGTCCAAGGACAAAGTCCATGCTAACATCTTCCCAAGGTGCTTCTGGAACGGGAAGTGGCATATATAACCCTGTGTTTTGGCTTTTGGTCTTGGCCAAGTGACAAATTCGACATCTTTGCACATGTTTGTTGACATTTCTTTCAAGCCTTGGCCAATAGAAATTCTCTTTCACTAAAGCAACAGTTTTGTCTCGTCCAAAATGACCTGCTAATCATCCATCGTGGGCTTCCCAAATGATGGCTTCTCGCAGTGAGCACTGAGGAATACATAAAGCCTTCCCCTTGAATAAAAATCCATCATGCCTGTAATAGTCTTGGAATGATTGTAATTCAGTGGCATTCCAAAACTTCTGGAAGTCATGATCATCTGGGTATAACTCCTTGACAGTCTCAAAGCCAACGACTTTCATCTGTAGAGTGGAAAGTAGGGTATGACGCCTACTGAGAGCATCTGCAACAGCATTTTGAACTCCTGCCTTATGCTTAAGTAAGAACGGATAAGGTTGCATAAATTCACTCCAAGCGGCATGCCTGCGACTGATCTTCTGTTGAGAGTTCAAGTGCTTGAGGGCTTCATGATCGGAATAGAGAATAAATTCTTTATTCAACAAGTAATGACTCCAATGTTGCAGTGCACGAACGATGGCATAGAACTCTTTGTCATAAGTAGAGTACTTGAGTTTACCATTGTTGAGCTTTTCACTAAAGAAGGCTATAGGATGACCTTCTTGACTTAGAACAACACCAATTCCAGTGTTGGAAGCGTCGCAGCTGACTTCGAACACCTGATCAAAGTTTGGAAGGGCTAGCACAGGTGCTTCAGTCAAATGTTTCTTCAATTCTTCAAAACTTTTTTGTGCTTGCTCTGTCCATTGAAACTTGTCTCCTTTTATGCAATCTGTGAGCGGGGCAGCAACAGAGCTAAAGTTCTTGATGAACCTTCGGTAAAATGAAGCTAATCCATGGAAACTTCTCACATCATGGATTGACTTTGGAATAGGCCAGCTATTGATAGCTTCAACCTTGCTGGGATCAACTCGAATGCCTTGAGTAGTGATGATGTAACCCAGAAAAGTAACTTCATGGGTGAAGAAATAACATTTCTTGAGGTTGGCATAGAGTTTTTGCTCTCGAAGAGTCTGTAGCACTTGTCGAAGGTGCTCTAAATGTTCCTCTTTGTCTTTGCTGTAGATCAAGATGTCGTCAAAGTAGACGACTACAAATTTGCCAATGAAGGGTCGAAGTACCTGATTCATCAGGCGCATGAATGTACTTGGAGCATTGGATAACCCAAAGGGCATCACAGTCCATTCATATAGGCCATCTCTGGTTTTGAAAGCAGTCTTCCATTCATCTCCTGGCCTAAGCCTGATCTGATGGTATCCACTACGAAGATCAATCTTGGAAAAGATTGTGGCACCATGCAATTGATCTAGCAAATCATCGAGTCTAGGTATCGGAAACCGATACTTGATGGTGATTTTGTTAACAGCTCGACTGTCAACACACATTCTCCAGCTTCCATCCTTCTTGGGTACTAAGATCGCAGGAACAGCACAAGGGCTAACGCTTTCTTGTATCAACCCTTTTTTTAACAGTTCTTCTACTTGACACTGGATTTCAGCATGCTCCTGGGACTCATTCTGTATGCAGGCCTGTTGGGAATGACAGCTCCAGGAATGAAGTCAATAGCGTGCTGTATGTCTCGCATTGGTGGCAATCCATGCGGAACTTCTTCTGGTACAACATCTGGGAATTCACTGAGCAATTGCTCAATTTCTTCTGGAAGAACGGTTTCTTCATTTGATTCGAACACTAGTATAAAGCTCATGGTTGGAACTTCCTCTGCAGTCACTTTGAAGTGTTCCTTTGTGACTAAAGACACCAATGGCCTGGATTCCTTCTTGCTTTTATCAAGTTCACTTGGTGGTAATGGAGTTAACTTGACCTTTACTCCATCTTTGACAAAGGAGTAGGTATTGGTATAACCGTCATATAAGGCACGACGATCATATTGCCAGGGTCTTCCAAGGAGAAGGTGGCATGCATCCATGGGAATAACATCACACCACACCTTATCTTGGTACTTTTGACCGATGGAAAAGTTCACAAGGCAGCGCTTAGTAACCTTCACTTCACTACCTTTATTGAGCCACTGTAGCTTGTAAGGATGTGGATGATTTTGTATTGGCAGCTCCAATTTTTCCACCATGTAGTTAGACACCACATTTTCACAACTTCCACTGTCTATAATAATATCACAAACTTTTCCGACAGAGGTGCAACGGGTGTGGAAATTATTGTGCCTCAGCCAAGGCTCTTCCTTTGCTGACATTGTGTGTAAGCTTCGCCTAATCACCAAGGATTCACCATGATCAGCAACAGTGAGCTCTTCATCATATACTGGCTCTCCCTCATCTTCTTCTTCTTGCTCTTCATGAGTTTCTTCTTCTTCAGAGACTTCATAAGCTTCTCCTTTGATAATGGTTATAGTTCTCCGAGTGGGACAATTGGAGGCTATATGACCAAAACCTTGACATTTGAAACATTTGGTGGCTCTAGGTTTGTTTTCTGTGGTGGTTTTAGGAGTTTTGCCTGAAGTACTGGGTTGATCCACATTTGTTTTGCGGGGATAAGGAGAATTTTCGGTGGAGGAAAAACTTCTATAAGAAGACTTCTTGGGTAACTGTTTTTCCACTCGTATGGCTAGACGGATAACATCGTCTAACGACCAGTATTGTTGGAGCTGAACTGGATGGGCCATATCAGTGTTTAATCCACCAAGGTAACGAGCTATTGTCTGTTCCTCCTTTTCATGAATGTCACACTTCATCATCAACTTCTCAAATTCTCTGGTGTATTCTTCTACAGACAAGTTCTTCTGACGAAGATTCTGCAGTTGAATAAAATTGTCTTGATAATATTGAGAAGGTAAGAACTTCTGGGTTAGCTCTCGTCGCATCTTATCCCATGTCTTGATCTTGCTTTTCCCTTCACGTTCGCGCTTCTTCTTCATGTTCTCCCACCATATTGAAGCGTGCTTCCTTAGCTTCACAGCAATGATCTTGACTTTTTTTTCTTCTGGAATCTCCTTATACTCAAAGACTCGTTCTACAGTTTGAAGCCAATCAACGAACTCATTTGGCTGAAACTTTCCTTCAAAATCTGGAATTTCTACCTTGATGTCGTTGTTTCTAAATGATTGTCTTTGTGGACGACGACTTCTAACTAATGAGGAATCACTACTAGATTCGTCAGCGTCTGACTGCATGTGTTGCGCATCCAACAGTGCTTGCTGTGCATTCACGGTTTCTTGTAACTGTTGGATTTGTCTCCTCATTTCTTCCATTTGGATGTCACGTAGAGTTTGCTCGTTCTGTCTTCTTGGAGGCATTTTTTTTTTAATTGCAGTTTGAAATTTGTCAAGTACCGTGCGACTAGAATAAAGATTGTAGTTTTGTAAATAGCGCACCAGGTAAGTTCCCAGGAAAGAGAGGTGGTGATAGACACACTTAAATACCAAGTCTTTCCTTAGTCAGAGCTTTCCTAGACATGCACTTTTCACAATTCCACAATTTCTTTCCAGTAACAAGAATAATTCTCTTCTGATGTGGAAGATCAGACAATACTGCAACCACAGAGCATACTAAGAATTTCTAAGAATTTGGTACCTTACAAAAGTTTTTTTGTAGCAAAACTGCAATTTATAAGCCTCAGGGGTAAAATTGTAATTTTGGAAAATTTTGGGCTCAAATTGAAATTTCAAAAAAATATAGGGGCCAAAGTGAAATTTGCAAAAGCTCAGGGGCCAAATTGCAATTTCCAAAAGTTCCGCAACCAAATTGCAATTATAAAAAGTTCAGGGGCCAAATTGAAATTACTAAATAGTTGAGGGACTGATTGGCAATTCTGAAAGTTTCTGCTGACTAGGCTGCTGACGTGGCATAAATGACACGTGACAGTACGTGAGTAGGTCACGTGAGTGAGGTGGCAATGACGTGGTGTACACGTCAGCGTCTTCAACCTCTGGTTTTCCGGCGACACAGAGTGGCGGTCCGGCGGCGGCGAGCGGTGGTCCGACGATTTTTCCGGCGAAGCCCGTGGCGGCGCGTGGCGGTTATGTTGGCCGTGAAATTCGCTACCCAAGGGTTTTTCGACCTCCTGAGCGCAATGGCGGCGTTAGTTTTGCGAAAAAATGACCGCAAAGTAGAGTTTCAGCAGGGGCAGCGACTCCTCCACTTAAATACCACTGAAAAACTCAAACTTTTCCGTTGATTCTCTCACACAACCCAACTCCGGGATCTAGGAACTTGCTCTAATGCCAAAATGGCACAGAAACAAAGAGAGAATCCACTCTCTAATCTCTCAAAGAGAAACTCACAATTTTCATAAACTCAAGATGCATATACAAGGAATGCTAGGCCCATGGCACAGAAACAAAGAGAGAATCCACTCTCTAATCTCTCAAAGAGAAACTCACAATTTTCATAAACTCAAGATGCATATACAAGGAATGCTAGGCCCTATTTATAGCAATTCTAGAGGCCTTAGAATACAATGGGAATGCAAGGAATATAAATGTCAACAATAGTGGCAAGGTGGTTGAAGGTTAAGAGTAATGGCTATGGTTGGCTATGGGGTTGAAGGTCAAGAATGGTGGCTTGGTGGTTGATGGTGGTGGTTGATGGTTGCAGCTCCCGTATCAAGATCCACATAGCACCAGGGAGTGAGCCCCCAATCCACTGCAGCAGCCCACTTCCGGTTCCTATATTCTACAATACCGGAAATCTAGTTAAGGACTAAACATATATACATATCGGAAACTGGATCCGGTAGCTAACACCTAACAATAAAAACATATCGGATCTACAAATCCGGTTTGTAAATCCATCAAATACCAGAACTATAGTTCCGAAAGCAGCAAAAAAATGTGTTTCATACCAATTGCAGAAAGGTGGAGGAGAACCTAAAATGGACGACAACGAAGGTGGAGGACAACCCAATGGATGACGACGGAGGTGGAGGACAACCCAATGGACGACGAGGCAGAGGATAGAAGGGAGAAGATAGATAGCGCCGAAAGCGCTATAAAATGCCGAAATTAAAAGCTATTAAATCCTTAATATGTTGTAGTGAGACGTTGTCTGTGTTTCATCAATCTCAAGGCTTGAGTCTGGCCTATTAGCTAGCCTGATGTAGGTCTATTTTCAAGGCTTTACCTAACCTGAAAGCCTATTTAAAGGCTTTGTGATGCCTATTTAAAGGCCTACTTTTCAATAAGACCTTTAAATATGTCTCCACCTATAAATATGTCATAGGCCTTCACTTGTAAATAGGCTTGTAGGCTTCTAATTGCCTTTAAGGAGTTTAGTGACTTTGTTGGTGTGACATACAAAGGACTAAGCATGTTTGGATGTGATTCTGAAGCTCTATAGATCAAGGCTTATGAAAGAGCGGCTGCAAGAAGGCAGTGGTGGCCCTAAGCATGATTTGATGATACGATAGCACAAAAACCCATTTTTTACGGGGCACCATTTTTGTTTTACTTAGTATATATGTATTAATTTATATATCAAAATAAAAATTTTATATAGTTAACTTTTTTACTTGAGGGTCCAATTGTTTTTAAAAATTCAAGCTCAGAACTTGACAAACCTTGTAATTAGGGGTGGGAATAGGTCGTTCTGTCTACAATTAATATTATATTTTCATTAAATGTATAATATACAATAAAAAAAATATATTTTTATTAGAAAATTAATATATTATTATTGAATTCTAAAAAAATTTGAAACTCTGTGTGTCCACTCTCATTCCCCTTTCTTCCGTTCGAATTAGAAAGTAGAAACCCTTTGCTTAGGTCATTCTCTGATAAGGACTTGAATTATGTTGCAAAAATCTTGAAACTTATCTAAAACATGGTGATTCTTATGATCTTGATGGTAAAATGCTATTTGTAGAACTAAAAGTCATTAGAGAGGTTTTAATAGTTGAATCAAAATCAAGCTTTATGATATTGAATTCTTTGAAGACATTTAATTGTTTTCTTAATGCATGCATAGTTTATAGAATAATATTAAATATCCATGTTACTGTTGCATCTGCTGAAAAAAGTTTTTCTACATTAAAATTGTTAAAATCTTATTTGCGATCTACTATGTCGTAAGATAGATTAAATAGTCTTGCTTTTATTTCTATTGAAAATGATTTTTTAAAGAACCTTGACTATGAGCAAGTTATTAATGGTTTTGCAGCAAAAAAAAGCAAGGAGGGGAATATTCAGAGATTAATAAGGCATCAACTTCTATCTTCAACCCTTGTGATTGATTTGCTATCAGTGGAGGATCTTGTTGTTGTAGGAATGTTGTTGCAACATGTTCAAGTTGATAGATATAGTATAACTATTTTTGCTATAATGGAACATTTTTGCCATTTCTTTTGAGGATTAGCATAAAGTAGCCAAATATGGTGAATGGAGAGCATATCATATCATGTATGAATTTCATAAGCTATTATAGACCTAAGGAGTAGACTACTTCATTTGCTTCGACGTGGAGACAGCATAGCTGCAATAAATGTAATATAATACATGTCATAATATTTTCAAAATATTCTGGGACTACTTTTTTTAAAAAGTTGTGTTTTATTATTTATTTTTGTTGTTATGATTTTTTTTTTTTGTGTGAAACTTTGTACAAGTGAGACCAATTTGATTCTGCGTTTGGGTTTTCGATAGTTGTTTCCTAAGTTTGCTTCGACAAGAAGATTGCACAACTAGAATCAGCTTAATCTAATACATGTCATAATATTTTTTAAAAAAAATCTCATGACATTTTTTTTAAAATTTGTGTTTTGTGATTTACCTTTTTCAATTTTGTGTGGGTGAGCCCAATTTGAATATTTGGGTTCTGAGGAGTTGCTTTCACAGAATTGCTTTCTATGTTTGGTTCGATTGGGAGATAGCATAGCTGCAATCAATTTAATCTAATACACGCCATAAAAATTTAGAATATCTTAGGACTCATTTCTTTAGAAGTTGTGTTTTATGATTTATTTTTTGCGTGAAATTTTATGCAGGGAAGGCTAATTAGATTCCACATTTGGGTTCTGGGGAGTTTCTTCCTATGTTTGCTTCGGTGAGGAGATACATATTTGTAATCAATTTAATCTAATACATGTATTAATATTTTTAAGATTTCTTGAGACCCCTTTCTTTAAAATTTCTGTTTTAGGCAAATTACTTAAGACTCTATTTGATGTTTCAGTTGTTGATGACACTGAAAATCTGGTGTCCACGTTGTCCAAGGTTCATGTTCAGGCTATAAATGGAATCTGCCATAGATATGTTATAAAGATTGCAAACCCTTTAGTCTTTACTAACATTTTATTTTATAAGTTACATATATATTTAATTTCATAATTACAATTTTGTTTTTTAATTTCACAAGTGTATGTTGCAAAACCTATGGAAATGCATTATGCAATTAATGCTTCTATTTATTTATTTATTTCTAATTTAACATTACCATGTATTGTCTGGAAATAATATAAAATTACACCGTCGACGCATATTTCACCCGTGCATCGCAGAGTCCATCGTCTAATAATAATAAAATAATAATAATAATAATAATAATAATAATAATAATGAATTATTTAAAATTATTGAGACATTATCGTAAAATTTAAGGATTTAATTTTTATATTTTTTTAATATAATTCCTTAGACTATTAACCAATAATAATATTTGATTGATTGATTAAAAAAATCTTTATATGCATAAGTTAAATAAAAAATTTAAACTATAAAAAACCTAGTTAGAATTTTTTTATTTTTTTTATATCGTATGGTCTCACTTAGGCTATGTTTGGAATCCAATGGTAAAAACCCTAATATGGCTCTGTTAGGGTTTTACTGAGAAACTAGGATTCCTTAGTTGTGCCTATCATGGACTGTCCATGGCAATTCTTGTTCCTTGGATCTTCTCTTCCTCGGATTGCTTCTCCCTCCTCTCCTCTTCCTCCTCCTCCTCCGCCCTCTCCTCCTACCAAAACTTTTGCCCTAGCATTGAACAATGCATGTGACATACCCCTCAGCCAACTCCTGATTCCTTGCATGAAGGGAGACACACTTACTGTCAAGATCCCCGAGGATGAATACAAGGCTATGTGGAGAGTTGCAAAAATAATCTACATGGATGTTTAATGCTCTCCAAGGGTGATAGTCCTATAAAAGCATGTGACCTGCATCTTAAGCTACTGAAATTATGGAGTTCGATCAGTCATTTAGAAGATGACTCCAATTGGAAAAGGGTTCTATGAATTCTTTCTCTTCGATTGAGGACATGAGACAGGCGCTATCGGTGGGTTCTTGGAACACTACACCAGGGACTTTGAGATTATTCTCTTGGTTTGCAGATTTTCATCCTAGTTTGGTGGGGCAAACAAACACTCAATGCTGGATTCGTATACTAGGAATGCCTCAGGAATATTGGAAGCCTAAAATTCTATTTGCAATTGCAAGGGGAGTTTGGATCCCACTGTCTCTTGATGATGCAACAATTAATAGAACCCTTGGTCGTTATGCAAAGGTTTTATTGGATATTGATTTGCTTAACCCTCTTCAAGAACAAATCTTGGTTAAGAGGGAAAGGTTTTCTTTCTTGGTGGGAATTGAGTATGAGTTCCTTCCTCCGTTTTGTTCTACTTGTGCAATTGTTAGAGACTCTTTCTCACCCTACAAAAAGAGATTGGATTTGAATAAGGAAACTTCAAGAAGGGGTAACAATGGTTCCTTGGGTCCAAAGAAATCTGTTTTGAGATTTGTTCCCAAGAACAATGTCTCAAAAGTTGATAATACTGATGTTAATAAAACTAGTAACAATGATGTTCCAAATAAAGGAAAAGAGATCATCATTGATCTTAGTCCAAAAATGTTGTAGCAGGGTCAATCAAGTAAGCTGATCAGAATGAATGCCATGTTTCTCCTAATATGGATGATAATCAAGTTTCACATTGGAATATTTTTTATTTGAATCATGAAATTGTAGATATTCATGTCAAGGTTATCAATGCTAATCCTTATTTGCCCAATGATGTCCCTTATGTGGTTGAGGAAATAGTTGTTGCTAATGCTGATAATTATGTTCAGAAGGGATCTTCTTCCTCAGCTCATTTTAATAATGGTAATGATGCTTTTGTTTCTAATGACAAAGTTCATAATAATTCTCCTTTGGTACAGAACATCTCTTCTTTGTAGGGTAATGAAGAATGTTTAGTTGATAATGCTTCTACAAATAAGAAAGTTGGGTCTTGTGATCTGCATGATAATGTGATTATTTCCCCTCACTGCAGTTTAATTGTTCCTGATTCAATTCAGAATAGTGAAGATGTTGATCTTGCTTAGGCTCTTGCTCAAGGTTCTAATTGAAACACCCCGTTTTTCGTTAAGTGCTTTTGTATGTGCCTTGTTTGTTAGGGAGGTTTAGAGTGGGTTAAGTGGGGTTTTTAATGGAAAAATCTCTTTCTTAGGCTTGTGTCTTATGACTGCCAGAGTCACAAGCACGACCGAGCTCAATAGAGAGCACGAACGTGCTAGTTGGGAGAGAGTGTCTCGCTGACGCTAAGATGAGCATGACCGTGCTCAACAGGAGCACGCCCGTGCTCAAAGGCAGACCGCACCTCGTAGGCATTAAGTTGAGCACGCCCATGCTTGGGTCCGTGCCTTTAAAAAGAGAACAGTTACCGAGGGTTTTCTCATAAACCTTATTTTGGCAAACCAGAAACCCTGTTGCGGCTACAACCTTTTTCTTCCCTATTTTCTCTAAACCCATTATATTGTTGGAGCTTTAGAGACTCTTGGGAACGTCTAGTTCGTCTGTGCCAAATCAGTATAGGTAACTGTTTCTCCTCTTTTGGTTTCCTTTTCTATTATTGAGATTTGGGAACTAATTGGTTAATGTTCTTGTTTGACCATGGCTTGGAAGCTGACTGAGCCGCTCAAGGGGAAGTCGTTGGTTGTCATTTGGTTTACCGCTTAGCTTTCTGTTGTCAGATTCTTCATACCTGGTATGGGGAGAAGGATAGTATATACATTAGGCAAGGGGGTAGCATAAGATAAGGGGTTCTCATAGCCCTGTTATTGTTGTTAATTGCTATGAATGCCTAACTGTTTTAATGTTGTTTAATTATGGTATGCCTGTTGTCAATGCCATGTTCTGTTTGGTTGCATGGATTAATTGCCATAATTGTTAGTTGTTGATGGCATGCCTATTGTTTTATAATTATTATGTTATATGCCAACGATACATAATTGGTTGAATTTGTATATGGTGAATGTTGCTTTGTGATACTGTTGTTATTGATGATGTTGATTGGTTGAATGTTGTTGTTATGTTAGACATGTTAATAAGACCCTAATTGGCTAAATAGGGTTAATTCCTCAATATTTCATCAGATATGAACTGTTAGTGAGAGGTGAGGTTTGATGCCAACTGGATTAGTCAAAAGACCCTAGGATTTGATTTGAGAGTGTTAGGGAGTTTTGGCTCCAAGAACACAAGTTGAATCTGCCCAGAACAGTACGGCTGGCTCCAGGAGCACGGCCGTGCTGAACAGGGAGCACGCCCGTGGTCCTAGTTAAATTATGGAAGATGGCCTCGCATTCAGCACGACCGTGCAGGACAATGAGCACAACCATACTCCACTTAAGTGACAGCACGACCGTGCTGGGGCGGGCACGCCCGTGCTCCCCTTACTGGTCAGAACGTGAATTAAAGGCTATAAAGGGGTGTTTTACCCCAAATGTCCCCAATAATGTGATAAGACACCAATCGAAATAAGAAGAGTTAGATAACTTAATTAAAGACTAATTAAGACGAAACAAGAATAATAAGTTGGTTAAGCCGGTGCCCTATGGGTTGCCGCACGTTGATAAGCTTTGGTGCTTTTTGGCCAAAGTGGCCTCGATGCTTTTTGGTCGAGTTGTTGATGAGTTGAACCTTGGTTCTTTTTGGGCAAGGGGGCCTTGACTTATGGGAGTCAGGGTATTGATGTTGTTGGATGATGGTAATAAGTCTTAGGTGCTTATTGGCTCAAGCAAGGTGGATTGCCTTGTCTGTAGTTATGCTCATGCATTCATACGTTGAAGTTATTAGTGGGGGAAGATCAACATATGGGAGGTTGTCCTAGAGTACGACAATATGGCCAAGTCTTGGTGGTTCACCCAAGGTTTGGTGGACCGTGCGCCCCCGCGGTGGCGCATCCTCGTTATGATGCGTCGGCTATGCAAGGGGTTCACCCATGGTTTGGTGGACTGCCGGCATTGGTGCTTTTTGGCCAATATGGATATATAACTCTGAAGTTGCCTTCCTGATATAGTTTGGATCCACATGTATAAGTCATAACGGAGTAGTGGAGTAGTGTGGCACCGCATAACATATGTTGGTTGAATTGTCATGATGATATGGATGTATATGTTGTGCCTTATTATATGTTGTATATTGCTATGCCATGCTATGATGTATGTTCATCTTGCTTACTATGTTCATGCCGATGTGTTTACATGTTTTCTTACTCCTCGTTTCTCTTTCTCTGTTGTTGGCATGTATCTCTTTATGCAGAGGACGGTGAGCAGCCAGTGGAGGAGTGACTCTGACGAGCCGCGACTCTCGTAGGATATTTAGTAGTTATAGCTGTTTAGTTTAGTTGTTTTCAGTTTCGTTGTATTCTGAGGATTTATTCTGGAACGGTTATACCAGCTCTGTATGTGACATCGGGTTGGGTTATCTTTTATGTTTTGATGTTTACCTTTATGTTTTATTTTAAACCATGTTTCTTTCCGTGTTAAATTGTTACAATGTGGTACCTTTTATCTAAGTTTTATTTTAATGAAATAAATGCATGTTTTTATATTACCTCTTTCAAGTAAATGTTTTATATTAATATGTGGGGTAGAGAGGTCACATTTAGTGGTATTAGAGCAGGTCTGTCCTATCAGGTCGTGGTATGAGTCTGTTGTGTGCTCTTGTTTGAATTGTCTATACAGACAATAATGCTCATGTTTGGAGCCTGTAACTTTTACCTGCTTAAGTTCTTTGTATTTAATGGCTGTTTTGGACATGTACAGGAACTCATGACAGGTAGGGGCAGAAACGATCAGGCAATTGCTAACGTGTTGGCACTCCTTCCAATGCAATTGGACAAGTTCAAAACAACAACAACGGAGGACCGACTGAGTTTCAGGGTCTTGACAAGTTCCAGCGGAACATTCCGGCGTCCTTCAGAGGAGCTTACGACCCCGAGGGTGCTTTGTTGTGGATGAGAGAGACCGAGAAGATCTTCATAGCTATGGAATTCAATGACCAGCAGCGGGTTATCTTCGCCACGTTTATGCTCACTGAGGAGGCTGAGCACTGGTGGGAGAACTGCCATCAGAGGATGGTGGCTGAGGGTACAACAGTCACCTGGGCTGTGTTTAGATTCTTGGAGAAATATTTTCCTGCCGATGTACGTGACAAGAAGGAGATGTAATTCTTGGCACTGAAGCAGGGAAATATGTCAGTAGGCGAGTATGCGGCAAAGTTCGAGGAGCTAGCTAGGTATTACACACCTTATCAGGACATGGTTGATGAATGGTCAAAGTGTGTAAAGTTCGAGAATGGTCTTCGTTCGGAGATCAAGCAGGCGATCAGTTACCAGGAGATCAGAGTCTTCCCAACCTTGGTGAACAAGTGTAGGATCTTTGAGGATACCTAGAAGTCTAGGGTTGCCAGTTTCAGAAATTCAGATAGTCAGAACAGCAAGAAGATTGAGCAGAAGGATAAGAGTAAGCAGCGTTACGCTCTAGCCGACCGGGATTTCAAACAGAGTGGCAGAAAGCCACAGTTTTCTCATGATACGTCCAGGGGTGGTAATTCCAACACCTCTAGGCCAATGAAGTGCGGCGCACCAGATCACTTCACTACCCAGTGCAAGGAATCGGACGTCATCTACTTTAGGTGTGGCAAGCCTGGTCACATCAGTCGGGATTGTGGAGGAGGAAAGTCAGAGCCTCCAAGTGCAAGCAAGAGTCACCAGTCTTACACTAGTGCAAAATATACAATAAACGGGAAAGGTTTACGTCAGTTAACCAAAAGTTAGACGTTAAAAAGGAGGCGGTGGCAGTTTTGTAAATATCAGGTCCCCTTACTTTTAACGTCAGTCGTTATAAGAACAGACGTTAAAAGTTAAGTGACTCACTTTTAACGTCAGTTCTTATAACGACTGACGTTAAAGATAGTTTTTAATTTTTTTAGCAACTATACGTTACCCGCGCGCCTTTCACTCACTCTGTTCTCTCTCAAACCTTCTCTTCCCTAACCCTCCTCTCCACCGCGTGCTCTTGTCCACCACCACCACCATTAGGTCCTCTCCACCGCGTGCTCCTCTCTCTCTCTCCCTCTCGCTCTCTCCCCTCTCCATCGCGTGCCCTAACCCTAGTCTATCACAACTCCCTCTCCCATCTTTAACAGGTTCTGTACCGCGCGTGGCCACCACTACTCGAGTGCCTTTCCATTTCCCATCTGTAAGGTATTGAACCCTAATATGAACACTAATCTCTTCACTTTTTTATTTTGTTGTCTTTCTTTTCAGTTGTTAGAACTTGCTTGTAGACCCTTTTGTTTTTCTCGATTTGTGTATGTTTGCTTGTGGGATTTTGGATTAGTTGAAACTGTTTCTTGAGGTTGTTATGTTCCTGTAATTTAGATATGGGCTGCATTTTTTATGTTAAGTAAATTTGGGAATGCACTGAACTGTACTGAACTGTATGTTGTTGCTTGTTTAGGGAATGCACTGAACTGTATGTTGGTGCTTAATCTGGCATAGACTTGTCTAACTGAACATTAGCATCATACGTTTTAGATTTATCTGAGGCAAAGAAATCATTATTTCCTATGATATTTTTGATGTTTATGTGAGTATGTGTGATAAGCCATAGCTTATCTCTAACATAGGTTATGTGAGTATGCTATTTTTGATTTATCTTTAGTTATCCATGTTAAAAATATATATTTTAATATTTACCATTTCTGAACAGGCATACACATGGATCACTCGGACCCACATGCACGAGAGGACACTATGGGGCCTACGCAGGACACTATGGGGCCTAGTGGCCTACGCCTGATGATACTATAAGTTTACATGTTATATAAAATTTAACCAGTATTTATAATGTAAGTTTAAGTTCTTTACATATTCTTTATTTATCCTTGTTATACATAACCTTCTAATTTAACATTTTTTGTCCAAACAGACATCACAGTCTCGGAGGAAACGGGGTAGAGGAGCCACGTCATTGAAGAAATTAGAGAAAGCTAGGCAAAGTGGTCAGAAGCTTGAGGTGTCCTTTGATGCTAAACTAAATCCCCAAGGCCCCCATGCTAGAGAATTTAAAACGTGGGTGATTCTACAAACCAAGCAGCACGTTAGCATCCTATACAACCATTGGGATGACGTTCCACAGAACGTTAAGGATCAAATTTGGGAGGCTATCATGGTATTTTACTTTTACATTCTTTTGATGTACATTATTAAATAATTATTCGAGTTCTAATTCATCCTGTTTGTTATATGTATTTAATATGTAGATAGCTTGGACCATGCCAAATGATGAGCATCATCGGAAGAAATGGCTCTCATTTAGGGCAAGGTGCTGGAGTGGGTTCAAGCATGATCTTACTAGGTTCTATGTATCCGGGAAGAAGAAGCTTGATAAGATGTTCTTGGATTACCCTTGGATTGATAGGGGGACGTGGGATGACTTTGTTAGGAGTCGACATGATGCCAAATTTCAGGTTAGTTGATGAAGTTAATTTATTTATGCTTCTTAAAGATCATTTAAGTAAAGAAATTAAATGTATTTAACTTTATTAATTATGTGTTTTTGTTTAAACAGACTAAGGCGGAGAAGGGTAGGAAGAATCAAGCTAAGAACATCCACTCCCACACCTTGTCTCAGGGTGGGTACGCCACTACGATCGACGAGATGATGGCGGAGAAGCTGAGGGTGAAGCAGGAGGAGCTGGCTGCGAGGATAGCAAATGGAGAGGTGCCTGAGGGCACACCAGTTAGTCCTTCGTCACCCATCCCGCACGAGGATGTCTGGTTAGCCGGTCGGATGACAAAGAAAGGCTCTTTTAAAGCTGAAGCCACTCACGATGTGGCAGATAAGATTGTAAGTAACTAACTATATGCATTTATAGTTGATATTTGTAATCTGTATATGGTTGATATTTTTAAGGAACACCTTTCTCTTACTTGTTTTTTCAATTCTTCATTGTAGATGGAGCTTAAGGAAAAATGCTCCCAGGGCTCATTCGTCCCTTCTGGACTCCGAGACATATTGCTCACTGCTCTAGGCAAGGACGACCATCCTGGTCGGGTGATCGATATTCCAGAGACGGTGGGCATCAAAGAATATTATGGCAAGTCTAGTTCACGAAGGCGGGTCGTCGATGAGGATGCACTTAGAGAACCCATCACACAGCAGCTCTTCTCGAACCCAGCCATTACAGGCCATCTGATAAGCCACTTCTTATCCAACCCAGATTTCAAGCAGGCGCTTGTTAGGGAACTTGTCTCTGTGGGTTCCCATGACACCGCGGGAGCTGCCAACCCTTCACATGTGAGCACAAAAGAGAGCTATAATAGGACACATGTGGAGGTGAATGAGTTGGCACATAGGGAGCGGGAGGTGGAGATCCGACGTCGTGAGCTTGAGTTGGAAGCGAAACGGCAGGAGTTTGAGCTGGCGCAGCGGGAGCTCGAGTTGGCACGGAAGGTATATATTCATTATTAATGTCCAAATTTGTCAATTAATTACTTATGTTTTTTTTTTTAACTATCAACAACTTATATACCTGATTTATTTAATATTGAAGGCAAAGGCGGGTAAGATGTCTCTCATGACTCGGTTGTTCTCGATTGGCAAGGATTATGCGCCCATGCTTTTTCAATGGGAGTTAGAGCATGATGGTTGGCTGGCACGCCCACTTCATGAGCATGAGCTTGGATTTGTATTCTGTGGTGATGATATTGGGTATTTTTGCAATGATGGCCAGCACCTATCCACCGCGATTGTGAGTCTTTGGCCGACGTAAGTATGCTTTATAATTTTGTAATTAATTCAATTTATATATTTTATTTGAATTTTATGATTTACTGTATTCATATCGTAGGTATCTCCATCGACTTCAACTCGAGATGAGCTCCAACCAATTCGGCTTCTTAGAGCCCTACTCCCTTCGGCCTGAATTCTTTGCCAATCACAACGAAGTCTCAGCATACTTAACGAGATTACTGGGAGGTGATGATCGCAAGGAGCTATATCTGACACCGTACATAATGAGAGGGCATTGGCAAGTTGCTCGTAATTCATCCTGCCAGGCATACTGTCATCTTCCTATGCTCTCTCCACCAGAACCGGCCACGGGAGGTGGTGGAACCTATCAATAGGTTAGTAATTAATCTTCTATTTAATTTAAAGTTTTAACATTTAATTTAATTTTATGCGACACATGATGAATTGGTTACTTCACAAGAATATTCTGTTTATGATAGTGTGCTGAAGACTTGTAGTTTGAGCTGTGCCAACGGGAGGAGTAGGACTTTTAAGTCTAAAGGAAATCCTGAATGGATTATCCTCAAGGTTGCTAGTTTGTTAAATAGTAATTAATATTATAATTACTAGCTAATTACTAATGTAGAAATATATATGTTTATTTAACTGACATTAAATTTCATTTCTTTTGTAGTCTCGATTTCAGCCAGACGGTTGGTCGTGTAGCTATTATGTGATGCATCATATGCTGAACATAGTCTCCTCACCTATTACAGAGGGATGGAAGAAGGTAATACTTAATTAAACAACTTATTTAATTATATATTTTAGTTTTCCTTTTCCTTGCGTTAATTAATGTTACCGTGATTTATTTGAACGTGTGCAGGCTTTTAACAGCGACCAATCTCCTCTTGACAAAAAAGAGTTCAAAGACTTGAGGATGCGGTTTGCAGAATTTTTCTTCAAGTATGCTAAAGAGAAAGGATTGCCCGAAAGTATACCTCAGGAGTATATAGAAGATGTGTAGTTAGTAATTAGTATAGAAACTTATTATATGTAGGTGTGTAGTAATTAGTATAGAAACTTTTAGTTATGTTTTTTTCTAACAATAGGGTTTTGATTTTTTATCCCCCCATTTGTTCCTTTGTATGTATATACTTTTCTTTTATTAATGAAATTTAAGTGAAGACTGTTACTAGACTGTTTACTGGACTGGACTGTTTACTGAATGCAGGGATTGGTTAATTGACATGAATATTACTGGGATGTTTACTGAATGCAGGGATAGCTGGCGATAGTGTTATTTTAACCGAATTTTAAAAAAATAAATAAATCTCTTAACGTCAGTTGTTTCAAACAACTGACGTTAATAGTATTTTTTTTTTTAAAAAGATACTATATTAACGTCGGTTGTTTAATAAAACTGACGTTGAAAATAAAACTATTAACGTCAGTTCATTAATACAATTTTTAACTATTAACGTCAGTTTTATAAAACAACTGATGTTAATAGTTTTACTTTTAACGTCAGTTATTTAAACAACTGATGTTAAAATATTAACTATTAACATCAGCTGTATTTACGTCAGACATTCTTCTGACGTGTAAAATCAATTTTGACTGACGTAAAAAACACTTATTGCACTAGTGTTAGGCTAATCGACTGAAGACCACTGGAAGAGTCTTTACTCTTAGTGCAGCAGAGGCCTCCGAGTCTGGTGACTTGATTCAAGGTATGTGCTTAATTGATGGAACTCATTTAACTGTATTATATGACTCGGGTGCTACGCACTCGTTTATATCGCATGATAGGGTCAAGAGTCTAAATTTGCCTGTTACCTTTCTTGAGTATGATTTGGTTGTTTCTACACCTACAAACAAGCCTGTTCTTACTTCTCATGCATGCAAGAACTGTCATATCACCATTAATGGTATTATTGTAAATGTTGTATGCCTACCTTTAAAGGACCTTTATGTCATTCTTGGCATGGACTGGTTGCCTTACAACCACGTCCTTCTGAACTGCTTTGATAAAACCATAGTTTTTGGAACTCCAATGGAGTCTAAGAATCCAATCTTTCTCTCTGCCAAGCAAGTCAAAGCTTCGATGAAAGACAAAGCCTAAGTGTTAATGATGTTGTCTTCCCTGGAAGTAGAGAGCCCTCCTGATGTCGGAAGTGGGCATGTTGTGCGAGAATTCCCTGAAGTGTTTCCGGGGGATGTTTATAACTTGCCCCCTGAGAGAGATGTTGAGTTCACCATAGACTTAGTGCCTGGCACCAGGCCAATATCCATAGCTCCCTATAGAATGTCTTCTCTAGAGCTGGCTAAGTTGAAGGAACAGTTAGAGGATCTGATCCAAAAGCAGTTTATTAGGACTAGCATATCGCCATGGGGCGCGCCAGTGTTGCTAGTAAAGAAGAAGGATGGCAGTATGAGGTTATGTGTCGACTATCGACAGCTCAACAAGGTGAACAATAAGAATCGGTATCCCCTCCCTAGGATTGATGATCTTATGGATCAGTTGATCAGAGCTTGCGTTTTCTCAAAGATAGATTTGAGGTCAGGATACAATTAGATCCGGGTTAAGTCTGAGAACATCCTGAAGACAACGTTTAGGACGTGTTATGGTCACTACGAGTACTTGGTTATGCCCTTTAGTGTGATCAATGCTCCTGCTGTGTTCATGGACTACATGAACAAGACCTTTCACCCTTACTTGGATAAGTTTGTGGTGGTTTTCAAAGATGACATCTTAGTGTACTCCAAGACCAAGGAGGAACATGAGGAGCACTTGAGGGTTGTCTTGCAGACCCTTAAGGAGAAGCAGTTGTATGCTAAGTTATATAAGTGTGAGTTTTGGTTAGAGGAGGTGAGTTTCTTAGGTCACATCATCTCTAAAGGTGGAATAGCCGTGGACCCGGCTAAGGTTGAGACAGTGCTCTAATGGGAAGTGCCGAAGTCAGTGACCGAGATTATGAGTTTCTTGGGTTTAGTAGGGTATTATAGGAGGTTTATAGAAGGTTTCTCTAAGTTAGCTTTACCCTTAACCCGTCTCACCAAGAAGGGACAGCTCATTGTGTTGGACTCTAAGTGTGAAGAGAATTTCCAAACCCTGAAGGATAGGCAAACATCAGCACCAGTTTTAGTTTTACCCGATCCTAGTGGACCTTTCATAGTTTACTGCGATGCTTCTAAGCAAGGTTTAGGGGGTGTGTTGATGCAGAATGGTAAGGTAATGGCTTATGCTTCTAGGCAGTTGAAAACCCATGAGAAGAACTACCCTACCCACGACTTAGAATTAGGAGCTGTGGTGTTTGCCTTAAAGATTTGGAGGCATTACCTCTATGGAGCGAAGTTTGAGGTCTTTAGTAATCACAAGAGTCTGAAGTATCTCTATGATCAAAAGGAGTTGAATATGAGGCAGCATAGGTGGATGGACTTTTTAAAGGATTATAAGTTTGATATAACCTACCACCCAGGAAAAGCCAATGTAGTGGCAGATGCTTTGAGTAGGAAAACCTTGCACGTCTCCGCTTTGATAGTAAGGGAGATGGATCTGCTTGAGGAGTTTAGAGACCTGAGTTTAGCTTGGGAAGTTACCCCTAAGAGTATTAGGCTTGGACCCTTGAAGGTTACCAACAATTTGATGGATCAAGTTAGAGAGGGTCAAAAGTTAGACCAGTTTCTCTTAGACCAGCGAGAGTTGCTAGCTCAGGGTAGAAACCTTAGTTTTAAGGATGGAAGTGATGGAGTTTTGAGGTTTAAAGATAGAGTCTGTATACCAGACGTCCCGGAGCTTAGAAAGTTGATCATTGAAGAAGGACATAATAGTGGATTGAGTGTGCACCCAGGTGCCATTAAGATGTATCAGTATCTTAAGCAGATGTTTTGGTGGCCTAGGATGAAGAAAGATGTGGTTGAGTTTGTGTATGCTTGTTTAGTGTGCCAAAAGGCTAAGATAGAACACCAGAAGCCATCAGGAAAGTTACAACCTTTAAGTATCCCAGAATGGAAATGGGATAGTATTTCCATGGATTTTGTGTTTGGACTCCCAAGGACTCCAGCTGGTTTTTAGGCGATATGGGTTGTCGTGGATAGACTGACTAAGTCCGCCCATTTCATCCCTATGAACATGGAATACCTTTTGGAAAAGTTGGCCAAGTTGTACATCAAAGAGATAGTTAGGCTACATGGTGTACCCTCTAGCATAGTGTCAGATAGAGACCCGAGGTTTACCTCTAGGTTTTGGAATAGTTTGCAAGAGGCTTTAGGAACCAAGCTTGGGTTAAGTTTAGCTTATCACCCACAGACCGATGGCTAATCTGAGAGAACCATCCAGTCTTTAGAGGACTTGCTTAGTGCTTGTGTGCTAGAATAATTAGGTAGTTGGGACAAGTTTTTGTCCCTAATAGAGTTCACTTACAACAATAGTTTCCATTCCAGTATTGGGATGGCACCCTATGAAGCTATTTATGGGAGGAGATGTAGGACACCCTTGTGTTGGAGTGAACCTGGTGATAGTGTTGTGTTAGGACCAGAAATAGTGCAAGAAACCACGGAAAAAGTGAGAATGATTCAGGAAAATGTGAAAGTGGCACATAATAGGCAAAAGAGCTACCATGACAAAAGGAGGAAGGCGCTCGAATTCCAAAAAGGTGACCATGTATTCTTGAGAGTTACCTCGACAACTAGGGTTGGTAGAGTGATGAAAGCAAGGAAACTTACTCCTAGATTCATTGGTCCTTACCAAATTTTGAAAAGAGTTGGCGAAGTCGCCTACCAAATAGCTTTACCACCGTTCTTGTCCAATCTTCATAGTGTCTTTCATGTGTCTCAACTCATAAAGTACGTTCATGACCCTAGTCACGTGATAGTACCTGATACCATACAGTTAAAAGAGAACTTGACTTTTGAGGTATCACCCCTTCGAGTCGAGGATAGGAGGGCGAAGCAGCTAAGAGGCAAGGAGATTCCTTTGGTCAAAGTTGTTTGGAGTGGGGCTACTGAGGAAAGTGCTACATGGGAGCTGGAAAGCAATATGATGGATTCGTATCCGCACCTTTTCAATCGAGGTGAGTAGAAATTTCGAGGACGAAATTTTTATAAGGGGGTGGAGTTGTAACACCCCGTTTTTCTTTAAGTGCTTGTATGTGCCTTGTTTGTTAGGGAGGTTTAAAGTGGGCTAAAAGGGGTTTTTAATGGAAAAATCCATTTCTTAGGCTTGTGTCTTGTGACTGTCAGAGACACAAGCACGGCCATGCTTAATAGAGAGCACGACCGTGCTCATTGGGAGAGGGTGTCTCGCTGACACTAAGATGAGCACGATCGTGCTCAATAGGGAGCACACCCGTGCTCAAAGGCAGACCGCGCCTCGTAGGCGTTAAGTTGAGCACGATCGTGCTCAACGAGGAGCACGACCGTGATCGTGTCTCTGCCTTTAAAAAGAGAACAGTAACCGAGGGTTTTCTCATAAACCCTATTTTGGAAAAACAGAAACCTTGTTACGGCTACAACCCTTTTTCTTCCCTATTTTATCTAAACCCCTTACATTGTTGGAGCTTTAGAGACTCTTGGGAACGTCTAGTTTGTCTGTGCCAAATCGGTATAGGTAATGGTTTCTCCTCTTTTGGTTTCCTTTTCTATTGTTGAGATTTGGGAACTAATTGGTTAATGTTCTTGTTTGACCAAGGCTTGGAAGCTGACTGAGCCGCTCAAGGGGAACTCGTTGGCTGTCGTTTGGTTTACCGCTTAGCTTTCTGTTGTCAGATTCTTCATACCAGGTATGGGGAGAAGGATAGTGTGGGGGTAGCATAAGATGAGGGGTTCCCATAGCCCCGTTATTGTTGTTAATTGCTATTAATGTCTAACTATTTTAATGTTGTTTAATTATGGTATGCCTGTTGTCAATGCCATGTTCTGTTTGGTTGTATGGATTAATTGCCATAATTGTTAGCTGTTGATAGCATGCCTATTGTTTTATAATTATTATGTTATATGCCAACGATGCATAATTGGTTGAATTTGTATATGGTGAATGTTGCTTTGTGATACTGTTGTTATTGATGATGTTGATTGGCTGAATGTTGTTGTCATGTTGAACATGTTAATAAGCCCCTAATTGGCTAAATAGGACTCTTAATTAACATAAGAGTTAAGGGGTTAATTCCCCAATATTTCATAAGACGTGAACTGTTAGTGATAGGTGAGGTTTCATGCCAATTGGATTAGTCAAAAGACCCTAGGATCTGATTTGAGAGTGTTAGGTAGTTTTGGCTCCAAGAACACAAGTTGAATCTGCCCAGAACAGTATAGCTGGCTCCAGGAGCCCGGCTGTGCTGAACAGGGAGCACGCCCGTGCTCCCAGTTAAATTCTAGAAGATGGACGCTCATTGAGCACGGCCGTGCAGGACAGTGAGCACGACCGTGCTCCACTTAAGTGACAGCACGACCGTGCTAGGGCGGGCACACCCGTGCTCCCCTTACTGGTCAGAACGTGAATTAAAGGCTTTAAAGGGGTGTTTTACCCCAAATGTCTCCAATAATGTGATAAGACACCAATCGAAATAAGAAGAGTTAGATAACTTAATTAAAGACTAATTAAAACGAAACAAGAATAATAAGTTGGTTAAGTCGGTGCCCTATGGGTTACTGCACGTTGATAAGCTTTGGTGCTTTTTGGCCAAAGTGGCATCGATGCTTTTTGGTCGAGTTGTTAATGAGTTGAACCTTGGTGCTTTTTGGCCAAGTAGGCCTTGGCTCATGGGAGTCAGGGTGTTGATGTTGTTGGATGATGGTGATAAGTCTTGACTGCTCATTGGCCCACGCAAAGGAGGTGGTTGCCTTGTCTGTTGTTGTGCTCATGGATTCATACATTGAAGTTATTAGTGGGGGAAGATCAACATAGGAGAGGTCGTCCTAGAGTACGACGATCTGGCCAAGTATCAGTGGTTCACCCAAGGTTTGGTGGATCGTGCACCCCCATGGTGGCGCATCCTCGTTATGATGCGTCGGCTATCCAAGGGGTTCACCCATGGTTTGGTGGACTGCAGGCGTTGGTGCTTTTTGGCCAATGTGGATATGTAACTTCGAATTTGCCTTCCTGATATAGTTTGGATCCACATGCATAACGGAGTAGCGGAGTATTGTTGCACCGCATAGCATATGTTGGTTGAATTGTCATGATGATATGGATGTATATGTTGTGCCTTATTATATGTTGTATATTGCTATGCCATGCTATGACGTATGTTCATCTTGCTTACTATCTCCATGCCGATGTGTTTACATGTTTTCTTACTCCCCGTTTCTCTTTCTTTGTTGTTGGCATGTATCTCTTTATACAAAGGACGGTGAGCAGCCAGTGGAGGAGTGACTCTGAGGAGCCGCGACTCTCGTAGGCTGTTTAGTAGTTATAGCTATTTAGTTTAGTTGTTTTCAGTTTTGTTGTATTCCGGAACGGTTATACCAGCTCTGTATGTGACATCGGGGTTGGGTTATCTTTTATGTTTTGACGTTTAAGTTTATGTTTTATTTTAAACCATGTTTAAAATAAGGATCATCTCTAAGTTTTGGCAAAATGAGGGAATGAGAAAATTGAACAATTCTCTCCTGAGTCTCAGGATTAAATGCAAATGAGGATGCAGGCTTCACTATGGCTTTTTCTAAATCTCATAAGAAAAGAATGAGACAAAATTTGAAGAAAAATTCTTTGCAGAATCAGATGGTTACTCGTTCTAAGGTCGGCAATATAAATCATGTTCAATGAAGATCCTTTATTGGAATGCAAGAGGCCTAGGCAACTCACACACTAGGCATGTCTTAAAGAATATATGTGTTTCCAACAAACCAGATTTTTCTTTTAGCTGAGCCCTGGATTTCAATAGATCAGTTTCCTCCTCCTTTTTGGAATTCTTTGGGTTTAATGCCTTTTATTCTAAACAATCGGGGTCCAAGTAATCCTAATTTGTGATGCATCTGTGATAAGTCTTTCTCTCCTACCATCATTTCTTCAACCTCCCAATTCCGCGCTTTCTTTGTTATGGTAGACAATCAACTTGTTTTTATCTCTGCAATTTATGCTGATACATCTTATATGAGAAGAAAACAACTCTGGTCAGATTTATCTCAGCTGCACCAGGCTAATCTTGGTCCCTGTCTTTTTATGGGAGATTTCAATGACATATTAGGTGCTCATGAGAAGAAAGGATGGGGTCTGCCTTCTAGAATCTCTTGTGAAGATTTTAACTTCTGGACTAGTAACAATCATCTTGCTCATTTGCAAACTAAGGGTGTAGATATGACTTGGTGTAATAATAGGATCTTCAGGTAGCACATTGAAATGAGGCTGGATAGATCAATCTGTAATGGAGAGTGGATCACTTTTTGGAGCTCTATATCTTGTTGTACTTTTAGTTAATAGTCAGTCAGATCATCATCCACTTTTGTTGATCCTAAAATGGGGGAATTTACATAGGCAATCTTCTTTTAAATTCCAGTAAATGTGGATTGATCATCCAGATTGCTTAGAAGTTGTGAAGGATTCTTGGAGCAACCAGGTCTATGGTTGTCCTATGTTTGTGCTATCTCAAAAGCTAGAAAACTTGAAAGCCACTCTTAAAAGATGGAACAAAACTACTGTTGGTGATGTACACTTGAAAGTTGAGAATGTTATGGCTGCTGTTGATTCCATTCAGCAACAGATTGCTGGTTATGGTTTCTCTGATGAGCTGCTTAAGGAGGAGGTTAAAGCTCAAATAAATCTGCAACAAGCCTATCTTGTGAAGAGACTTTTTGGATGCAGAAATCTAGACTTAATTGATTTTCCCATGGAGATCGAAATACAACTTTCTTTACATAGATTGGCTAATATTAGGAACTCTTCCAAGCAAATGAGCATTCTCAAATCAGGTGATTTTGTTCTTGATTCCTCTTCGGATATTGAAAATTGTAACATCCCAGGATGCTTTATTGATTGACGACTGTCCCCACAAACCAACACGGATCTTTTCAGCCTGCTTTGTCCTCACTCCACGCCTCTTGGGAAAACTTCACAGGAGGTCACCCATCCTAGAATTGCTCGAAGTCAGGCACGCTTAACTGTGGAGTTCTTAAACGATGGGCTCCCGAAAAGAAGATGTATCTTGTTTGTATAGGTAGTACCAATCAATTCATATAGCTATCTTTAACTGGATAGTCCAATACCTACACACTCTCAGGATCCCTCTCATTTAGGTGTGTAATCGGTCCATTCATGTGTCCTTCCGCCTAGAAGCCTGCTAGGAGTCGCTCCTTGTCCGTGCCTTCTTGCACCGGCAACCACTCCCCGCCCTCGTCAGTCCCGGGTGTCACATGCCCACCAGCTTCCGCTTGGTTCGTCCTTGAACCACACCGTACTGGGAGAGGTGCCGCTCTGATACCATTTGTAGCATCCCAGGCTACTTTATGGATTGACAACTGTCCCCACAAACCAACATGGGTCTTTTCAGCGTCCTTTGTTCTCACTCATACGCTTCTTTGGAAAACTTCCCAGGAGGTCACCTATCCCAGGATTGCTCCAAGTCAAGCATGCTTAACTGTGGAGTTCTTAAGTGATGGGCTCCCAAAAAGAAGATGCATCTTGTTTGTATAGGTAGTACCAATCAATTCATATAGACCATCCTTAACTGCATAGTCCCATACCTACACACTCTCAGGATCCCTCTCATTCAGGTGTGTAATCGATTCATTCATATGTCCCTCCGCCTAAAAGCCTGCCAGGAGCCGCTCCTTGTTTGTGCCTTCTTGCACCGGCGACCACTCCCCGCCCTCGTCAGCCCCGGGTGTCACAAAAATCATGTTCAAAATTTTTATAATTCTCTATATGATATTGAAAACAATTGCATCACAAACAATTGGGCTAAGAAGGTAATCCCGTCTATTGTTTCTGTCTCTAATAATGCAATGTTGAGTAACCTTCCATCATTTAAGGAGGTTAAAGCTGCAATATTCTCAATGAATGGCTCTGGCACTCCTTGTCCAGATGTTTTGGAGGGAGATTCTATAAAGCTTTCGGGGATATTATTGGCAATGATGTATTCAACTCAGTTCTTCAATTCTTTCAACAAAACTGGTTGCTTCCTGGATTGAATTCCAATTTAGTAGCCCCTATTCTAAAATTCCCAGGTGCAAATAGAATTGAAAACTATAGGCCTATAGCCTTGGCTAATTTATAGTTCAAGATCATTACCAAGGTTCTTGCATATATGCTATCCTTAATTGCTCCCAAGGTTATTTCAGATCAGCAGAGAGGCTTCGTCAAAAGGAGACATATTTCAGATTGTAGTTGCACTACATTCGAGGCAATCAATATGTTGGATAATAGAGTTTTTGGTGGGAATATGGACCTAAAATTTGATATAAAGAAAGTTTTTGATACCTTGGATTGGCATTTCCTTTTGCAAGCGCTTTCTGCCTTTGGTTTTGACTCAAAATTCTTTCAATGGGTGAAAACTATTCTTGCTTCTGCCATGTTGTCTTTTGTTGTAAATGGTAGGTCTGTTGGTTTTATGTCTTGCAAAAAGGGTGTGAGGCAAGGAGATCCTCTTTCTCCACTCCTTTTCTGTTTGGCTGAAGATGTTTTAAGCAGAGGTCTCGTATCTTGTCCATTCCAATTATTTGCTTTTTATGGCTGGCCCTAGAGCAGTTCAAACCCCTATCCATGTTTTTTTATGCATATGACACTGTGGTCTTTTACAAGGGACCAAAAAGAAATTTAATCACTTTAATGTCTTTCTTTAGAGAGTATGGTAACATTTCTGGCTAGTTTTTAAGCTTGGAAAAATGTAAGTACTATGCAGGGGCTATGTCTGTTGGCAAAAGGAATGAGATTTCTGGTGTTAAGGGTTTTAACTTTGGTTCTCTTCCTTTTACCTACCTAGCAATGCTTCTATTTAATGGCAAACCTACACCTGTCCACCTGCGGCCAATTGCGAAAAAAAAAATTAGAGCAAAACTCTCTTCTTGAAAGGGTTCCTTGTTGTCTATAATGGGCATGGTATAGTTGGTGAGTTCCATTATCAATAGGCATGCTTGTTTATAGTTTTCATATCAATTTATGGCATGCATCCTTGCTTAAGTCAGTAGATAAGTGGATAACAAATTTTGTTTGGTCTGAGGACACGAATACAAAAAAAGTTAGCCACAATAGCTTGGAGGAAAGTTTGCTCTCCAACTAATGAGGAAGGGCTTGGATTGAGGTCTATTAAGTCAATTAATCATGCTGCAATCTTCAAATTGAGCTAGGAACTAGTTCATTGATCTTGCCATTGAGCTCAATTACTTAGAGTTAGATTCTTGAGAAATAATGTTGCAGTCAAATACCATGTAAGATATTTTATTTTACCTGCTATGAGATGTCATTTGCATGATGTTCATCTACATACTGCTTGTATTAAGGGAGATGGCAAGAAGGTTAATTTCTGGTCAGATAGGTGGTTGGACCAGCCTGTTGATCATAAAATTGATTTTCTAGCTGATTTGCATCATCATCTGCAGGCCACGGTGAAGGATTTTATCCATGACAAAGACTGTTTGATTCCTTAGTTTCTTATCTCTAATTTCCCCTATCTGGTTGTTGATATTAAAAAATTTCCAATTCCTCTTTATGATGGTGAAGATCTAGCAATGTAGAGTGAATCCGATTCTGGTGTTCTGTCTTTTAAATGCATTCAATCACATTAATCCAGCTGGTCAGAATGTAATTTGGGGCAAAATTATCAGGTCTACTATTATCCCTCCATCAAAATCATTTTCGCTCTGGAGGTTTTTCCATCACAAGATGCCAATTGATGAACACTTGCGAAGTAGAGGCTGCATCATGTAATTTATGTAGCTACAATGAGGAGACTTTTACTCATGTTTTCTTGCATTGTCCATTTGCAACTGAATTATGGTACTGGCTGCAAGACATTTTTGGATGCACAATAAATCTATCTTCATTAATTCCTCGAGCTAATCTCAATCTGTGACAATAGATGGAGTTCTCAAGTTAAAGACCTCTATGTGGCTGCCATTGTTTATGTCATTTGGGTGATCTGGTTATGTAGAAATCAAAGTCAGTTTAACAATGTTTATGTTTCATTGAGGATAGTTAAACATTTAGTGATCTTGGTTGTCTCTTTATTTGGTGCAGCTTCTAAAGGAAATATATCCTCTTCTATTAGTGAATTCAGAATTCTAAAATTCTTCTTAGTGGCGGGTCATCATCCTAAAGCTTATATTATTAAGCAACTAGATTAGAATCCTTCTCTTTGTGGCTGGTTCAAGTGCAACTCAGATGGAGCTGCCAAAGGATTCCCAGGCCATGCTGGTTGTGGTGGTATCTATAGAGATTCTTCAAGTGTTGTGCTAGGTTGTGTTGCTCAATATATACGCATTACAACAACATTTCATGGCGAGCTTTGTGCTGCAATGTCGGCTATTGAGTTGGCTTTTGACAAGGGATGTCATAAAATTTTGGTTGGAGTGTGGTTCTTTGTTTGTAATCAAGGCTTTCAAGAATGATAATCTAGTTCCTTGGTCTCTTAGTAGTAGATAGAAGGATTGACTTTATCTTTGTAGCAAAATAAGTTTTATTTATTCTCATATTTTTAGAGAAGGCAATTGGTGTGCCGATAAGCTAGCATCTTTTGGTTCTTCTAATTTTGGATTAGTTTGGTGGGACTTAGTTCCCAATTTTATTAGGGAGGATTTTAAACGTAATAGGTTTGGCTTCCCTAACTTTAGGTTCAAAGAATTCTTTTTCACAGGTTTTGGTATAGTCCTTCCATGTCTCTCTTGTATTCTTTGCTCAAATTTTTAATAAATTCTTGGTGTGTTGCTAATGATAGATAGGATTAGGGGTGACAACATAATTGGGATGCCTTCGTCAATTGCGATGCTTTTGCATGCCAACTCTATTTTTTTAAAAAAAAAAAAAAAACTTAGGCCATGTTTGGTTTAAAGGAGGGGAGAAGTTTTTTTGTTAAATATTGTATTTGATTAAGAGAAAAGAATTAGAGAGATTTTAATGCAGGAGAGGGAAAATAACACAATTCATATATGGTTCATAAGAGGAGATGGGTGATTTTAAAACTAATTTACTCTGCAAAAAGAAATTATAAGGTGGAATGGGGTTTAGAAACTTTCGAGCATTCAATGAGGCTTTACTAGCTAAGCAGGGGTGGAGAATGTTATCACAACCTAACTCCCTTCTATCCCATTGTCTTAAAGCCAAATATTTCCCTAATTCTAATATCTGCATCTAAAGGTTATTCTCCAAGTTTTAGTAGGAGAAGCTTATGGCATGCAACATGGATAATTAAAAAATATGGATTTTTGAAGATAAGGAATGGCTCAAATATAAATATCTGTGAGGATAATTGGCACCCTCTCTAATCAAGATTCATAATTTGGAGCCCTAGACCAGAGAATTGTAATATTTCTCATGTCCATCAAATAATTCAACTAGATTTTCAAAGTTGGAACATGAATCGAGGTAACTTTATTTTTCCCCTTTGAGGCTTCTCGAAATTCCCATATCCCTCTCCCATACATTCCTCAATCACATAAATTCATATGGGTGGCAATAAAGACGAGGATTATATTGTTCGATCATGTTATCATAAAATTAATTAATGGGAGTTGTAGCATGCACCATCTACATCTAACAATGACCATCATGATGAAATTTGGAAGAAAATATGGAAGCTCAGAATTTTACGTAAGCAAGTTCATTTTCTATGGAGAATCTTGAAGAATGCTGTTCAAGTAAGGCTAATATGTGATGCAAAGGAGTTATTTGTCCCCTTGTTTGCCCTAGATGTTAGAAGCATGTGGAATCCATCGATCACACTTTTAGGTATTGCAAAGTGGGCAACTCATATTTGGTTTCTCTCATACATCTGGGTCTCTGTTTTGAGAATCTACATGAAGTAAGTTTTGCATTGTGGTTGAATTCATTTGTCAAGCAAGTTTCAGTAGATGTTGTGAACGGCAAGGAACAAGTGTTGCTTTGAGGACATCCAAATCTCGATAGCTATTGCAATAGCGATTGCATGCTCCGTCCTGCATGAGTACCAACGAAATTGCATGGCAAACCTTTCATAGAGAACCGAGAACCAAAATCTGCTTAAAAATCTTGGAAGGTGTGACACCCGGGGCTGACGAGGGCGGGGAGTGGTCGCTAGTGCAAGAAGGCACGGACAAGGAGCGGCTCCTGGCAGACTTCTAGGCGGAGGGACACATGAATGAACCAATTACACACCCGAATGAGAGGGATCCTGAGACTGTGTAGGTATGTGACTATACAGTTGAAAATGACTTATATGAATTGATTGATACTACCTGTACCAACAAGATGCATCATCTTTTCGGGAGCCCATCACTTAAGAACTCCACAGTTAAGCGTGCTTGACTTGGAGCAATTCTGGGATGGGTGACCTCCTGGGAAATTTTCCTAGGAAGCGTGTGAGTGAGAATAAAGCACGCTAAAAAGACCCGTGTTGGTTTGTGGGGACAGTCGTCAATCCATAGAGCAGCCAGGAATGTTACAAATTGTATCAGAGCAGCACCTCTCCCAGTAAGGTGTGGTTCGGGACTAACCAAGCGGAAGCTGGTGGGCATGTGACACCCGGGGTTGACGAGGGCGGGAAATGGTCATCGGTGCAAGAAGGCACGGACAAGGAGCGGCTCCTAGCAGGCTTCTAGGCGGAGGGACACATGAATGAACCGACTACACACTCGAATGAGAGGGATCCTGAGACTGTGTAGGCATATGTGACTATACAGTTGAGTATGACTTATATGAATTGATTGGTACTACCTATACCAACAAGATGCATCATCGTTTCGGGAGCTCATCATTTAAGAACTCCACAGTTAAGTGTGCTTGACTTGGAGCAATTCTGGGATGGGTGACCTCCTGAAAAATTTTCCTAGGAAGCGTGTGAGTGAGGACGAAGCACGTTGAAAAGACTCATGTTGGTTTGTGGGGACAGTCGTCAATCCATAAAGTAGCCTGGAATGTTATAGAAGGTGCCCCCCGAGAAGACATTCAAACTTAACACAGATGTTGTGATTTCTGAAGATGGATTTTGTAGAATTGGATCAATTATCAGGGATTGAAAAGACAAGTCAATGGTTGCAATGTCTTGGAAAATCAGGTGTCTCGAAGATCCCTATGTAGCTGAAGCTATTGCCATCAATGAATTTTTCCCTAGAAATGTTACATCTTAGGGTCATCAAGGAATCTGATTCACTATCTCTCGTGTCCAGACTTTAACAACAAAGATGGGCTTCGTCTTATTTGGGCTTAATTTTGGCTGGGTGCAAAATGTTAGAGGCCCATTTTTTAAATGTTACATATTCTCATATTTATACGAAGGAAAATAGAATAGCCAATGGTTTAGCAAAATTTGCTCTAAATGATTCTGATCATTATTGGTTACAGGAAGATCCTCCAATGGTTTCTGTTTGTTTTTATGTGGATTTGAATCCGGATATCTAAAAATTTTTCTCTTTCTCAATAATAAAAAAAGTGGCTTCTAAGATGGGGGAGCAAGCAAGTCCCTCGCCCATGTATCACCAGTTAATAGGTAAATAGCCAATTTTTGTTTTCTGTTTTTAAATTCACAAAACCCATTTTTACCCGTCCACTCAAACCCCCCCACCCCCACCCCCCAAACCCCATCTATCACCACCTAACCTACTCCACCACCCTTGGCTTTGCAGATTTCGTCAAGATCTGCTTGATTATCAGAATTTGGTTTGAACATTATTAATTCCTTCTACCAAATATAGCTCCAACAACAACTGGAGTGACAGGAGTGTGCTGTGAGAGTATTTGTAAGTTTTCAGCTCCAACAGGCTGGAGTGTGCGAAGAGAAGAGGAATTGGTGACCGTAACGGCGCGGTGATATTCTAGTGGTCGCGGAGGTACGAACCAGAGCTGGGATGCAGCGGAGAAGAAGACTAGCGCGGTGCTTCGACAAAAAAAATGGCGGCGCTGAGATCCGCCGCCGGAGCCAGATCCAACAGAGCCAAATCCTCCATATCTGCTAACCTTGCCGTCGACGATGACCAACGTTGGAAGATGGCAACACCAAACCAAAACCAGTAACAGTCAGTAAAAAAAACAAAAAAATATAAATAAAAGAGAAACCGGAGAGTGGAGAGGAAGATTTTCACACTATCGTCTTCGGTGGTTGTATACTTGTATATCTTCGGTGGTGGTGAGAGGGAAGGGATAGGGATAAAAATGTCAATTTGTTTGGGCTAAAATACCTTTTTGGTCCTTTATCTTTTGGGTAAAATTCATTTTGGTCCTTTATCTTTAAAAAGATTCATTTTAGTCCTTTATGTTTCAAAAGTGACCCAAAATGTTTCTTTCCGTCATCTCTCATCGAAACTCCGTTAGAAACTGGTGACGAAAAAGATTCATTTTAGTCCTTTATGTTTCAAAAGTGACCCAAAATGGTCCTTGAAAGGATCATTTTGGATCACTTTTGAAACATAAAGGACTAAAATGAATCTTTTAAAAGATAAAGGATCAAAATGAATTTTACCCAAAAGATAAAAGACCAAAAAGGTATTTTAACCATTTGTTTTTGTTGGTTAACTTGTTTAACCATTATCAAGTTTTAATCTTAACCCTTCAATTATTTTATTAATATATCTGATGGTCAAAAAAGGTGGTTCACGGGAGGGACTTACTTGCTCCCTCACCTTAGAGGCCATCAATAAAAAAAAAAAATTTAATACTAAAGTCCAAATTAGTCCCTGAAAAAATTTAGGTGACCTATCTTTGCTCCTTGAAAAAATAAATTAACCATATATTCTCTTAAATTTATAAGCATAGGACACATTAGTCCATCATTCCACTTTCAATGTTTGTTTACTTGCCTATGTGTCCCGTTAACTATCCCACCTGACTCATTAATGGTCCTGCATGGCCTATGACAAATTTTCACCATGAAAAATAAATGAAATTGGAAAAGATGTGCAAATTTTTGAAACCCAGATACCTGAAAATTAAGTATTCTTTTCACTTTTTATTCGATTTTCACGGTAAAAGTTTGTCATAGACTACACAGGAGCACTAACGAGTTAAACATTGATGGTTAACGAGAAACATGAGCAAGTAAATGAACATTGAAAATGGTATCAAGCGGAAGAAGATACAAATCTATCCCGCGTTTATGAATATAAAGGACTAAGTAATTTATTTATTTATTTATTTTTATGGATCAAAAATGGATCCTGAATTTTCTCAGGGGTGAAATTGTGCCTTTATTCATATTTTAATCAATACATTTAAAATATTTTAAACTTCCCCTCCCCCAAATCCATTCAAAATATTTTAACCTTGCACCGGTAAAACACCTTATTTGAGTATTTACTCAATTATTATTACAAACCCCTCCATAAACCCCGCGTTGGAGGCTCCTTGCCGCTGCTGCAGCTTCTTCGATGGCGACGGACAGGCCCGATGGCCGCACCCCTAATCAACTGAGGCCCCTCGCCTGCTCTCGTTCCATTCTCCATCGCGCTCATGGCTCCGCCAGCTGGGCTCAAGGTAACTGCCGTCTTTCCCTTTTTCTTTCCCCCCCCTTAAATTTTCTGATTTCTCCGAAGCTAAATTAGACATTCAATTTAGGGTTCTACTTCGTCGTTCATTTTTTGACCTGATAGATTAGATGTTTTCGAACTCAATAATTCTAGGAAGACACTCTTTTTTAACACTGTCCCAATGTTTGGGTGTTTTGAAGGAGATGGAGTAGATTGGTTACTAGTGGAGTAGAGTGAAAAAGTAAAAGTATAGACTATATTGTTTGGAAGTTTGACGAGGGAATGAAGAGAGATCCCAAATCCAAATCGAAGGGTATGAAAATTGGAGGTTTTGAGTTACTTAACAAACTCCCAAACAATAAACTTAAAGCCTTTTTACCAATTCATGCTATTATTAACTACTCTATCCATCCAATATAGTGTAAGACTATGTTTGGATGTATGAAGTGAAGTGGTTAGTAATGGAGTGGAATGTTTAGTCCATCTCTTTCAAACTCTCAAACATAGCATAACACACATGTGGGACCTACTAAACAGAGAATGGATCCATGTGATTTATTTGGATCCTATATGAAATAGTAAAGTGTGTTGAAAGAGTGTATCGATATCACTTTTCTCTTTCAAATTTATCTTCTAAATTTAAAATTACTTTCGTATTCCTTTTTCTGTTTGTTGTGTAGGAGAGACCAAAGTGCTTGCTGCAGTTTATGGACCCAAAGCGGGAACGAAGAAGAATGAAAACCCCGAAAAGCTTCCATTGAAGTTATATGGAAGCCTAAGACAGGACAGATTGGTGAGGATAATACTACTCTCTTCTTATAATTTTGTTTAACAAATTAGTCTGTCGACTTCTTTGTAGGTCCCATTTGTGGAAGCTTAAAAAGTTATTTTGAATTACTCTAGAAAAGTAATTTTTGTTATATGCTTTTATGTAATTAGTAGTTATATTACATTCGGCTACATTTACAAAGAGTACTTCTAGTAGAAGCCTTTTTATGTAAACCAGTAGCTTTTTTAGAGAAGGTAGAAAATATTGCTTGTCATAATAGCGCTTTTTAGTTTTTTTTTTTTTTGTATGCTCTGCTTTTTAGTAAAAACCTTACCAAATAAGGTGATTTTTTTTATTTATTAAAAAAGCGCTTTATCTGAAAAAAAGTTTAAATTAATGGGGCCTTAAATTTTTTATTACAATCAATTGTGACCCTCATTTTTAAATGCTTGAATTTACAACATTTTTTGCCTTTTTCCGTGAAGGAAATTGGCAATAGACCAGTTATGATTCGAATGTAATGGTTTTAAATGGTCTTAGTTTTTTACTGATCCTAAACATGGTTTAGGAAAGTGGAGAGGGAGTATGAGATGATAGTAAAGAGAACTCTGGAAAGTATTTGCATGCGAACATATATCCGAACACCACGACATCGGTTATAGTCCAGGTACGTTTTGTTTTGATAGTGAATCCCTCATTTTCATCCTTTGTATATTAGAAACTTGTATTTGTTTGCTACATATTTTTTCAATTAGTTAGATAAAACACTTGCTGCAAATAGCTGCAAGCACCTTTCTTCTTTTGGATTCCTCGATGCAATGGGAAGTAGGGTGCAGTATAAGGTTCACTCACCCCAACATGATTTGTTTAATGTAAAGACTGTGATTTAGAAAGAGAGATGGCTAGGAAAAATAGAATTCTTGTGGTTCTTTGAGGATATTTGGGTAGTTGTATCTGGTTATCTTTGGACTTTGCTTGCAAGCAGCTATGAGAAGCCCCCATCTTTTGCTTTTGGTTTTTTTATTGCTTTATTGCTTTTCACTTCTACAAAGACATATTGTGAAATGCTCCAGCAAATAAAGCATGAATATATATGAATTAGAAATGCAATAATAATGTTGTATGTACAATGGGAAAATAGGAAACCATTGATGCAAAAGTTAGCATGTAACATAAGATGACTCATTAATGTGTATTAATTGTAGTTATGAAACAAGCTTGGTGCGATTGACTTTTCTTTCAGTGTGTATTCATGTGGCTAATAGTCTTGTAAGGACTGTGCTGTGGTGCCTGTTAATAGTTCCCTGTTAAAATTGGACTTTTTTTAATTTGCTTGCCATCAGACATTTGTTGACTTCTTGTTTGCTTTTGATTTTTCATACAAACTAGCTTTAGCCCATTGATTGGTCCTTGGTTCATCCTTTAGTTTATTTATTAATATTTTGGTGACATATATGTGATTTGAAGTTATCTACAATTTATTTATTTACCTTGAGTCCTGACCCTTACATTTAAGGACTGACCACTCTTCGTTTCTACTGCAGGTTGTCCATGATGATGGTGCTGTATCCTATTTCAAAATATTAGTTCTATTATGATTTATATGGTAACTGTTTCTTTAAGATTGTTGTATCATTATCTACACTTTTACTGCAAGCTTCCATTTTAATTTGTGCAATTCTTCTGTTTTATGTGTTATTATTGGAATGATTACTGGCATGCATGCCTTAGGCTTTTATTCTGATACAAAATTTGGTTTGATTTGGAAGTACAGCCTCTTGCAAATGCTTGGTCTGCCTACTATAGACTCACATATAAGGTCCGACCCTTCCCTAGACCTGCGGACAGTAAGAGCTTTGGAGCACGAGGCTGCCCTTTTTCTGAATTTGTTGCAACATAGTTTGTCCAAGTTTTAACTCTATTCTAGGTGTTCAGAATTTTTTATGGTCTACTCGAGTCTCGACTCTTGTTATACTCCCTTGAAAGTTAAAGAAAAGACTAGGTTTCACCGACTCATGTGGCACTGATATAGTCTTTCATTTCCCAATGAAAGATTTTTACTGTTTTTCTAGTCTCAGTTTATGGGTAATTTATTACATGTTTTGACATCTTAAGCTAAGAGTGCTTGTCTTTTCTATTACTAGTACCAAGCACCACAACTTATAATACTGATGAATCATATATTCGTCCATCACATATGTGCACGAGTGCAATTTGAACTCTCCTTTTTGAATCTATTATATATAGTCTCAATATATGAGATCTTTTAGCCATTTTCCTTTCAAAATTGACCTTTTTCAATTGGCTTGAAGAAATGGAATGGAGAAAATTTGGGTCTCTTTCCCTAATTCTAAAGTTCAACACATTCTGCTATTTTTGCATGTCAGGTTCAATGTTTAACTATTAGAAATGGTGGTGGGCAGTGGTGTTTAGTTACTCTGTTCTGGAGCAAGTTCTACCTTTTTAGGACTATGATGGAATAAAATAGATTACCATCAATTCCAAAAGATATAGATACTCCAGATTGCTGTAATTGTTTATTTTATTACATGAGGGGTGGGGGCCTAAAGAAGTCTATATTTAATGTATATGCTTCTGGATCTTTTTCTCTTTTTTCTTGACTTAATATGTAGCTCCTTCCATGTGCAATCAATGCAGCATGCGCTGCACTTGTGGATGCTGGAATTCCCCTAAAACATCTTGCTGGTAATCAAGACTTGGTTATTTGTCTTTTGGCTTAATTCAATTATTCTGGTTTGGTAAAAAATAATCATATCTCATCTTTCGTCTGCAGTTGCAATATGTTGTTCTGTAGCAGATAGTGGCTATATTATATTGGACCCAACTAAACATGAAGAGGAGGTTAGTTGAATCTTTTTTCGGCTTAATTTGAAATATCATTTGGTTTTAACCTTTTGTCTACTGAGTTTTGTCAGATAAATTCACCTCCTTTTCCTTCATCTTCCTCCTCTGAATCCCTCATGTCTCCTGTGGTTTCAGTTGAAGTCTGACTTCGTTGGTCTGTTCCTTGTTGAAAATTGAACCTCAACGACTCCCATTCCAATTCCTGTTCCAGTTCCTCATCCCCATCAGATCTTGGTAGAATGTTTTCGTATTTCAGCTTAAAATACCAGAGTAGTGCAACGGGAAAGTTAGTCAACTCGCCTAGAGATGGAGCCGATCCCACCACTACCACCATTTGAGAACATGATCTCTTATTGCCGTCACAACCTCTGACACCTTCCTCCGCCTCCATTCCCATCGCATCTAAGGCTTCTCAATGCAAATCAACCACCAAGGCATCTTCTCCTCCATCAAACTCTGGAATCTACATCTTCAGCTTGATGTACCACAGCTCCTAGATCGGAGCTCTGATACCAATTTGATATAAGCTAAATGAACTGAATATTATTGAGCTATAAAATGGACCTAAACTCTTTACAAAGTTACACCAGAGGAACATCCTCCAACAACCAAGAAAATAGTAAAATAGCAAACGAGAAATCAGTAAAAAGAAAGAAAATCACAAATGATAGGTAGTGAAAAGTCCTTCCCTAGGCCAAAGCCTCCCAAACCTTAATTTCTGTGATATCCCTTCTCTAACTCTTGCTCTCTCTTAAATAATTTGCCCCCATGATTCCTGAATCTCCCTCCTCCACTCTTATTCCTCCAACTGATTCCTTCACTTCACTCATTAAAATGCCCTCTTTTCCCTTCTGACATGTCTTTTCCTTTTTCGTCTTCTCATAACACGTAGGCCACTGTTATTGGCAGGACCATTCTTCATTTCCACTTCATTCCTCTTTCCCCTTCTCTTATACCCGTGTCAATGGCACATCATATGTCAATTTTGGGAATCATTAGCTTCATGGTTGTGGACAGAGCCATGGAGACCACAAGGCCATCAAGACAATGGCCTTAGGCTTCATTTTGTTTTCACTAATTACTATTGCAAGTGTAAGCCAAATATACACACTCATAATTGTATGCATTCAACATGTTTTCCATAATTCATTCCACATCAAATATGGGCAACCATATCAGCACAACTACAAAATTGTTATCATGATGACAACACAAAAAGAAACACAAAAAAGAAGGTAGATGGTTAAAGAATATTATTGACAATATCTTTACAGGTTACTACCGTCATAAGACGTTTTTCAAAATTAAAATTGCTTAAAAATCTCATTTAAGATTAACAATGTTATAAGATAGTTTGAATGAATTAGTGCATGTTTGGTGGAGCTTATGTTTTGACATGGAAGTGGTTTTCCTGAAGCTGGGTAGTTGTAGCTTCTACGGTGGATGTATTTTTTTTTTTTTTTTACCAAAGTGCCATCACATAATTGCTTTTGGGGATTGAACGTGAAAACAAACATGCTATTAGTCATCTTATCTGTTAAGGGTGAAATGTTAGAATTATGTTTATAAAACTCTGATAAATGATTTTGTATCTGAAAAAGGTAGAAGATTAATGAGGATTGATAATTTGTATTACAATAAGTCTCTCTAATTTTTTTGCCTAAAGCCCAAAAATTTCTAGACACAGCCCTTGTGGAATTTTGATGTGCCTGGGTTCAGCAACCATCTTTGACTTGGGCATGACCGACTTTCCAGCTGTGTTCAAGAAGCTAACTATTTAGATGAACCTTATCAAACTTGATCAACCATCAATGAGTAATCCTAATGTGGGAGGATTTGGCCAGGGGGATGTGGAAATAGAATCAGAGCGAGTATAGATAGAATCATAACAACTACTAATTATGGTTCCAATAGTCCACACATGCTTGATATGAGAAAAATTTATGCACATGTGTATCTGTTTCTAAATGTTATACTCACATGCCTGTAAGGTTTAGTGGAAGCCAGCAAATGATATTTTTATGCTATCTCCATGGTATAGTTAATTATATTTTTATGTCCCTTGGCATAAATAAAAAAAAGTTATATTGGAGTCTTGGGTCCCAATCCCATGCTTCTTGTACACAACTCTAATTCAGTGCATTTTTATCATCTGGCAGAAAATGAAAGCATTTGCATATTTAGTTTTTCCAAATGCAATTGCTTCAGTCCTGCCAGAGAGATCATTGCAAGTCGGGGATGAGCCCATGGCAAATGGAGTCATCACATCTGTTACGCAGGGTGGTATGTCAGGTATTCTGCCACACTTAAACTTATTTCTGGTTAGTTCCTTCGATAGGAATGTTGATGTCAAGTGAATACATTTCTATTTTTCATAGCATTAGCCTACAACTAAAGCATGTGTTGCTTTAACTTTCTAAACTAATGTGTGATCTAATTGGTTTTCTGATTATATTTCTTCAAGTGGATGATTATCTTCATTGTCTAGAACGAGGGCGTGCTACTACTGCAAGGTTGTCTGAATTTTTGAGGAAGAACATAGAGCCGAAATCTACTAGCGAGTCATCTAAAGCTGGGTGATTTCCAGTCATTTTGGACCGTAATTTACTAGTATCTAACTTTTCCTGCGTAAGGGCTGTGGAGGATGGGATTTCTGTGCAGGTAGTTTACATATTTGCCCTATGCTTGATAGATGTGTAAAACTGTGCTTGCTTGTGGGACTCTTCTAGATTTGGTTTGTAATTCCACAATGAAATGTCCCCTTGAAGTTGGTATTGTAATGATAAAGATTTTAATTTTGTCCAATTATAAAATTGTCGAAATGGCCTTTCTTGGTCTCTTGTTTAAATTCCATGTCAATTGTCCTTATTTTATTTTTGGGAGTGGATTTTTCAGGGATTATTCTCTTTATATTTAAGCAAGGGTTTGCTGTGTATTGCTTTCAAAGAAGAATGACTGAAACCATTTGTAGCAGCTATTCGTTTTCATAAGGAGTAGCGTACAATTAGTCGCGTGATTGAATATGTATTTGATGATTTGATTCATAGTTTCATATTCGATGATATGTTTTGGAAAGTTTGATGTGGGTGAATCTGAGTTTTGGATGCACTTGATGAGAACCCTGTTTTGCCTGTGAGCTATGTGCTCCAAAAGATGTCTATAAACTTGAATCTTGAAGTGAAAACATAGATCTACGACACAGAACATCAAAAGGAACCAACACCAGACATTAACCTTCATCCAAGAATATGTTCTGATGTTCATCGCGTTCTTGATGAAATTCATACCAAAGCCTTGAAAATCAAGTATTTGATCCATTAATGTGAAACCCTAGTTATTTTTAGGTGTTTTTCATAAAAATTTAATTAAAATACAAGACTGATAAAATTTAATATAACTCACGATGACTTTTTTGTATTCACCACAAGTGTATGAAAAAAATACTAAGTAATGATTAAACCACCTTTTGAAAACCAAGTACCTAGTTAAAATGAAAAAATATCCTCTCTATTTCTCGGGAGAAATAGAGATGTCCGTTACAATATTTTTGGACAAATAAATGATACTCTCCATTATGTAGATATCATATTCATTTCATTTATTTTCCCAAAAGTATAATAATGGACATCTGAAAGGATGTTTCCCCCAATTAAAATTGTAACATCCTAAAACTTATATTTGTTAATTAATTATTTTTGTAAAAAATTAAACTTGAAAATGCAAATGGATAACTATAAAGAATATTAGTTGATTATGTTTTTTGAACATTAATATTTATTTGTATTTATAATTCACATTGAACATTTTTTTTATCTAAATTCATATTACACATTTTAACTTTATCAATATAAATAACTATTGAGTATCATATAACTATTATTTTGTTATAACTAATAAAATAGAATCAGTAAGTTTTAAAATTATTACATTTCTGTCTAAAAGTTATTACTTTTTATCATATAAACTACTAAAAAAAATCATAGATTTAATTACATTTTAATTTTTTGACCAAAAGTAATTGATAGACACTTTCATATATTTTTTTTAGTATAAAATAACAATAAAATATTATAATATTCCAAAATAAACAAATACATGAATGACGCATGCGATGCTCAGAGAGGGGGTTTATCCTCTATACACGCGCGCCAAGAGTAGGTACAATACGAAAACTGAACCCAAGACCAAGTTTTCTTAAACTGAAACTACACAACAAACAAACGGACATTCCCCAAAGTAAGAATCAACGCTTTCTCTCTCTTCCCTCTCTTCACGTAACATTTTCAGTTGGCACGTCAACGTATACCATTTTCACTCGTTTTCAACGACTTTCTCTCTCTATATGCGAACCATCCTAGAAAGAAAGCCATTCTGGGTCGTACTCGTTATCCTTGTGTTCTATATGTCGCTTCTCTTCCTTCTGTTTATCTCTCTCTTTCTCAAATACAACGAAACACAGATAAAAACATTTGCTGTTATTGACATGTTACTATTAGTTTTTGTTCTTCAGCTCTTGATGTTATAACTGTCTCTTTTTAAGCTCAAACAGGTGCGTATCATGCTGTCTTCTTTTTCCTTTTGGGTTTTTCCAGTTTTTTATATTGCATGTGTTTTGTTTTTCTTGGGTATGTGGAGCTTTTTGCTTATCTTTAATTGATTTTGTATCCTTTTTTTGGTGAATAGTTGACTTTGTATCTAGTGAAAGGTAATTTGTGGCTTTGATAATGTTTGATCGCTGTTATATTGTCTTCAAAGCTTAAATTTTTGGATGAAGTGTTGAAGTTAGCGGTGGTTCAGGGGATATCAAAGTATGAGAGATTTTCTCCCATGTATTAAGTGACAAATCATAATAAGCGAGTATTACACCATATTCTGACTCGATCAAAAGCTTAACCTTTTAAAGTATGATTTATTTCGCTCATACTTAAAATCCTAACATATCCAAAGAGAGACTAATTGGTTCCATGCTATTAAATTATATAAATAATTTCACACTCAGTTTTGTGATATACTAGAAGTCAAAAGATAAATGAACATATAAAACTATAAGAGATAAAAGAGAGAATAAATTGGTATCATTTTTTTTTAAATCTTTCCTACTTTTTTTTTATAAAAAAAAAATGTAGCCGGGCTGATTTTTATTTGTTCTACTTTGCTCTTACATGAATCGTGTAAGGTTAGTTTATGAACTTTACTTCCTCTACCAAGTATGTTCTTTTCGTCTTGTTCTTTATATATATATATATTGTGTGTGTGTTTATTTGCTTTTTTTCTCTGCAAATAGATATCTCTATGAACTTGTTTTGCTTTCTTTTGTTGTTGAGATTGATAAGTAAGAGAGAAAACAAAGGGTAAAGTTGCGAAGGTTGGGTTTTTGAAGTAAATATTGTTTCATTACTTTACCTGGTCTCTAGTTGTTCATTTCGATTTTGGTCTGTGGTAACTCTTTGGTCTTTTGCTTTCATTTTTGAAGTTTTGACGACAACTAAAAAATATCCATTTATAGCTTTCTGGTATGTTAATTTTAAAAGTGTTTGCATATGTTTTAGAAAATAAAAAATGCGTAGAGGGTGATTGTGATTCATGAAAGCTTAGGTATCATGTGTTTTTCTTTTGTCATAAGATTAAGTATGATTCTCATTTCTTAGTGAGTTACTTCTCGTCTCTCACTCATGGATATAGATTTCACATTGAAATCGAACTACATTATATCTTGTGTATTTTATATCATTTTTTATCGCTCATACATACTTATAATATTTTTATTTTATAAAAAATTTATAGATTATTTCCTTGCCCCTCGCTAACCAAAATTTCTAGATCCGTCACTGATCATATAAGAGGAACATTGCTCCCATAATCAGTCCTACCATTTCAGTAATACTATCATATAAATTAGTTCCTATAATAATATAATTAGCATATGTTTCACGAAGATCAAGATTTCTGATAAACTAATGTGTTGCTTTGAGCATATATTCGTTCTTGCATATATTTATTTAACAGAGGCATCTGGGATACATAACCTGTTTCATTAAACCAACCTGGACGATCAAAATCAAACTAAAACTTGTTTTCTACCTGGAAAAGTAAATATCACAAGTACTTGATTACAAAGAATTGAGCATACTGCTAGAGTGCTAGTGGCACATAGAGGTGGCCACACACATCCAGATACATATTATAACAAATGTGCTGTTAATTTTGCCCGCTAATATATATATTATAACAACTGCATTTATTTATTTATGTTGGTTATTGAAATTTATATTTGATACTATGTGAATCTTGAACCTCATTTATTTCTTCTTTCTTTTTCAGGTGTAGCTTCTCTCTGTCTAACTCTTTCTGGTAGCTACTTATTTTCAATGAACAATATTCTCAAGCTAGGTGTAGAAGTTGTGGGAGCTCATGACCTTGTGCCCAAAGATGGGCAAGGCCTATCTACTACTTTTGTGGAACTTCACTTTGATGGCCAGAAATTCCGGACAACAATTAAAGAGAAAGATCTAAGTCCTGTTTGGAATGAGAGTTTTTACTTCAACATTACTGATCCAAGCAAATTACCAAACCTCACCCTTGAAGCTTGTATCTACCACTATGACAAAAGCAGTGGCTCCAAAGTCCTCCTTGGTAAAATCACACTCACTGGAACCTCATTTGTCCCACATTCTGATGCTGTTGTTTTGCACTATCCTCTTGAAAAGAAAGGCATTTTTTCCCGCATAAAAGGAGAACTTGGTTTGAAGGTATTTGTTACAAATGACTCTTCTATAAGAACCTCAGAGTCAGACCCTCTTCCTCCTGTGGATTTCTCTGTCAATACGGATCAAAACACAACACAAGATAAAAGTAAAACACCAGTGTCATCTACAAATTCAGTCCATGACAATATTTCTAGTAAGAAAACTGAGTCAAAGCACACATTTCATAGCCTTCCTAAATCAAATAAAGGACAACAACCACAACAACAACAACAACAACAAACTTCGCCCCAAGAAGCTGCCAAGCCAACTGTAACCTTTGGGATGCATGAGATGAAATCTGGACAGACTCTCCCAAAAGTTGTTCAAGCATTTGCAGGATCAGCAGCATCTCCAATGGATTATGCAGTGAGAGAAACAAGCCCTTTTCTTGGAGGGGGGCAAGTTGTTGGTGGAAGGGTTATTCGTGGGAACAGGCCAGCCACAACCTATGATCTTGTTGAACCGATGCAGTACCTTTTCGTTCGAGTTGTGAAAGCTCGTGACCTTCCATCGATGGATGTGACTGGTAGCCTTGACCCATATGTGGAGGTGAGGGTTGGAAACTTCAAAGGAATTACAGACCATTTTGAGAAAAACCAAAATCCTGCATGGAATAAGGTGTTTGCCTTTGCAAAAAATAATCTGCAGGCATCTACTCTTGAAGTTGTGGTCAAAGACAAGGACATGGTACTAGATGATGTTGTTGGAACTGTGAAGTTTGATCTTCATGATGTACCTAAAAGGGTCCCACCTGATAGTCCATTGGCTCCTGAATGGTATTGGATTGAGAAGAAGAATGGGGAAAAGAAAAATGGTGAGCTGATGCTTGCTGTCTGGTCTGGCACACAAGCTGATGAGGCTTTTCCTGATGCTTGGCATTCTGATGCAATGTCTCCCAATGGAAGCTTTTCAGCTAACTATGGTCAGATTCGATCTAAAGTTTACCATTCGCCAAGATTATGGTATGTTCGAGTTAAAGTGATTGAGGCACAAGACTTACTTCCATCTGAGAAGTCTCGAATTCCAGATGCTTATGTTAAGGCACAGATTGGTAACCAGATTTTGAAGACAAGACCAGTTCAATCAAGGATCATGAACCCACGCTGGGATCAGGATCTAACATTTGTTGCTGCTGAACCCTTTGAAGAACCTTTGATCCTTACAGTTGAAGATCGTGTTGGTAACAACAAGGATGAAACTATTGGCAATGCTGTTATTCATTTGAGCAAAGTTGAAAAGCGTGCTGATGATCGACCTATCCGTAGTAGTTGGTTACACCTTGAAAAATCCATGTCATCTGCTATGGATGGGGAACAGGGGAAAAAGAAAGAGAAAGACAAGTTTTTCAGTAGAATCCATGTCAATATCTTTCTTGATGGTGGATATCATGTGTTTGATGAGTCAACTTATTACAGTAGTGATCTTCAGCCTTCATCAAAGCAGCTCAGGAAGAAGTCAATTGGTGTCTTAGAACTTGGCATTTTAAATGCTGATATAGCACTACCAACCAAAACCAGGGATGGAAGGGGGACATCTGATACATACTGTGTGGCAAAATATGGGCAGAAATGGGTGCGCACTCGAACCATTGTTGGCAATCTAAATCCAAAATACAATGAGCAATATACTTGGGAAGTTTATGATCCAGCCACAGTTCTCACTTTGGGGGTGTTTGATAATAAACAAGTTAATGGTTCAAATGGTAACAAAGATTCAAAGATTGGTAAGGTTCGAATAAGGATCTCGACACTGGAAACTGGCCGTGTTTATACACATTCTTATCCATTACTAATGCTGCAAAATTCTGGTGTCAAAAAGATGGGTGAAGTGCACTTGGCAATACGATTCTCATGTACCTCAATGATTAACATGATGCAATTGTATTTTAAGCCCCATTTACCAAAGATGCACTATACAAAACCCCTTAACATTATTGAACAGGAAAAGTTGAGGTCCCAGGCTGTGAACATTGTGGCAGCTAGACTTAGTAGAGCAGAACCACCTCTTCGAAGGGAAGTAGTTGAGTACTTGTCTGATACAGACTCTCATCTATGGAGCATGAGACGTAGCAAGGCAAACGTCTACCGTCTTAAGGCAGTTTTTTCAGGATTAATTTCGGTGGCAAGTTGGTTGGGGGAAGTTTCCAAATGGAAGAATCCTGTTACAACAGTGCTAGTGCACATTCTTTTTTCTGATGCTTGTGTGTTTCCCAGAACTTATTCTACCAACCATATTTCTATACATGTTTGTAATAGGGATGTGGAAATTGAGGTTCCGCCAAAGATACCCTCTTCACATGGACACCAGACTCTCTTGTGCTGATACAACCAACCCAGATGAGCTTGATGAGGAGTTTGACACATTTCCAACCACAAAGAGAGCGGATATAGTTCGTTGGAGGTATGATCGGTTAAGAAGTGTAGCAGGGAGGGTTCAGAGTGTTGTTGGAGACATAGCTACTCAAGGAGAAAGGATCCATGCACTTTTAAACTGGAGGGATCCTCGTGCCACCACCATATTCATGACATTTTGCTTAGTGACTGCTATTGTGTTGTATGTGATACCCTTCCAGATGATGTTTCTTCTCATTGGATTTTACTTAATGAGGCACCCGAAACTCCGGCATAAGACACCAGCAGCACCAGTTAATTTCTTCCGCAGGTTGCCGGCTCTGACGGATAGCATGCTGTAAATAGACCTTTTTATAGTATGTTATTTTGAAAATTTTCTGCTGCCAATATTTGAACTTGCCTTTTAAGATTTTGGCAGTGCTTGTGGAAATCATTGGGTAGACCATAATGTCTTTGTTTGTTTATTGAGTCATGACCAGTGATACAAATGTATATATGGTGTGAAAAATCGCAACAAAGAATTCTGCTTTGCTGTATACTGGCCTTATAGGATTAGATGTGTACTGGAACTTTATTTTATTTTTTTAATACACATATTGGAGCTATGTTTGTAGTACATAAAATGGAAGAAGTTTGAAACAATTTTTTTGGTAACCATGACATAGGTACGAAGTATCCACCACCGTTAGCAATGACTAATCTCCGTTGAGAAACCTGTTGGACACACAAGGTGAGTTCTCCCCTCCCAACCAGGTTTTCTCCATACACAAGTGTCAAGATTCGAACCCCTAACCCGAAGTTTGAAACAATTTAAGAGGTCATATACAGCAGAACTTCTAGTATTTAGTAGTCTCAACTATCTGGTTTTGGACACTTTTCTATAAGCAAAAATATATTGAAAAGAGAGTATAAGGGGGTATTCTAACCCATATGTAAATACTATGCCCTGTGTAAAACAACAGGCCCTATGTAAATATCATACTGCCTACAACATCCTCTAATTACAAAAACCAGTATGGACTTTACAAAAGCCTTGTCCATCAATACATCAGTAAATGAAGCAAACCAATTTCCAACCATTCTCTATTGTAGTAACAGCAGTACAACACATTAAATGATCACCTGTATACCTTTCCCCTTGCTACAATGAAGTAACAGCAGCAAGCAAAACAATCCCCGTTTTCCAGAAGCAACAGAATTATCGATTACATTTTTACATGAACATTTTATGTCTCTATAATGACCCCTATGCTAGTATCAATAACTCAAATATAGAATCAGCCCCTATTCAAACCAGCCACTGAACCAGAACGTATTTTTCCTTAAAATCAGATTCAGAACAATAACCAACGAGTAAAACTCATCAATCTGACAGACAACTACACCAGAAGCCACTAAAGCAATTAATGTTGATCAATTTTAGAGTACCAATAAAACATATACAGTATCTGAAACCAACGGTAACCTCTAATTTCAGAACACCCCACCACACACCCGGTAGAGAAGCCACATCCCCTGTGATGAAATCAACAAAAAGAGGAGCCACATCCCCTACGACTAATTTTGGACGCTGAGTTAATTATTTTGGTATGCGTAAAGCAAAAGACTATGGCTCGGTTTTTATGGGATATACTTTCACATCAGGTAGTATTTCACTCTAAGCCTGGAACTTCTCAGCAGCTTATGCTTTTTAGGTGCCATAAATTAAGGCTAATGGTACTGGTCATCTTTATATTCTTTTATTACTGCTTTAAAATGTGATTTCTAGTTGCTGATTTTAAAATCTAGCATGTAAACCTTCGTAATGCATTATGTCAACTCGATTAGAAGTCTAAAAAGGAAGCGAATTTAGAGCGTACCTCTGTACTTCAGAATCTGGATCTTGGTGACTTGCTTCAGGGGATTTCTTGAGCTTTCTGAGTTTAAGCAATGTTGACCACTATTGTGACAATTCTAGCACCAATGTTCTCAGCAATTTTATCTTCACCTTCCAATTCTCCCTTTTTAGAATTCTGAAGGCTCCTAACCACAGAAGCTTCTGCTCTTTATTACTTGAACAGGAGTTTCCAACTCCTTCCTAAATTTTTCTAGCAGGCATACGTTGAGACCCTATTATTCCACCCGCATTAGTCAATACTTCGGATGTCTGGAGTAAGGGGATGTGTTGAGATCGATGTTATTTCACCTGCATTAGTCAACGCTTCAAATGGTCAGTCCTAACGAGAGTCCCACGTGACTAGAGATATGAGGCTTTGACACCTTACAAGCCGGTTTTATGGGTTTAGTTAGGCCTAAAACCCAAATTCAAGATAGTGATATAGTCAAATAGTGGTTATAAGTGGGTGGTGAGTGGTGGGTGGGGGGAACCTCACCTCATGACCTAGCTTTGGGGGTTGAGTTAGGCCAAAACCCAAATTTTAATATGGTATCAGAGCTCGTTAAAAAATACAAAAATAAAAAATAAAAAACTGAGGCCTCTGACTCAAAAAAAAAAAAAAGGCACAAGCCAAGGCAACCAAAAAAAAAAAGGACCTGAGGCTAAAAAATGATTATAAGCCCAGAAACAAAAATAAAATAAAATAATTAAGCAAGTCACAACTAGGCCTCCAATTGGACTTGAGGGGGAGTGTTGAAGAATAAAGTCCCACGTAGGATAAAATAAAGTAACTCTCAAACATATTACACAAATCAGCTCACTCCCTCGATTGGGCTCAATCTTAAATGTTAAGATGGTATATGAGCCTATCCTAAATCTGTTATTGGGCCAATTATTCCACCTGGATTTGTCCAGTCCTAGGCATGATGTGTTGAGATCCCATATCAAGTAGAGAAGGGTTGAGTTGGCCCAAACCCAAATTCTAAGATGGTATCAGAGCCTATCTTAGATCCGTTAAGCCACCTGCAGATGCCTAGTCCTGCAAACTTCACGCTCTAGATTTCCAATGCTGGACGTGAGAGGGGTGTTGGAGTCCTACATTGGATAGAGATATAGCCTAAATAGTAGTTATAAGTGGGGGCTAACCCTCACCCCATTAGCTAGCTTTTGGGTTGAGTTAAGTCCAAACCCAAATTCTAAGAGCTATAGTCATTTCTCTTTGAGCTATCAAAAAGGTGTCTTTCTGGTTTTATTCTGAAGAATGTAGCATCCTCCTTCTATTTTTATCAAAACGGGTACTCAATCAAGCTTGCTTGATTTCACCTTGGAACTTTGGTCAATTTTAGCACATAGTGAGGTGCTTCAAGTTCAGGTGGCCGATGAGTATATATAACTTCATTCAGAAGTTATTGAAATATGTACCTCTCATCATTTGTTTTGGAAGAGTCTTGATTCTTTTGTGAGTAGCACAAGCGGGCATATTTCTGGCTGCTTTAATACATGTAATTCACATTACTAATCCTAGCTAATACTCCCTCCGGTCCACAATATAAGCAAAAATTTCTAAATGGTTTGATCTAAAATATAAGCAAATTTCAACTACTTCCATCCTATTTAATGAAGTTATTCTCAAAATACCCTTCATTTAATACAAATTTTGTTTTCCAATGACCTATTTTATTCTCAACAACACAAGCTTAATAAATAAGAGGAAGGATAATTTAGGTAACAAACTTAATTTTTTATTCCCAATGACTCTTTTAAATGAGATTAACTAATCACCTTAATATGTGTATTTTATTCAATTTTTGCTTACAATAGAGATCGGAGGGAGTAAGTTATAAGACATAGTACAATCAAAATTCTGTAGTGTCATAAATGCTGGAAAACCATTAAAATCAGCCAATTACTATCTCTCATTCCCATACTTCTTGGATAAATTAGGTAGAAATACTACATAATACCAAACAAAAACATATCATACATGAACATATGCACTAAAGTGAAAAAACAAAAGAGTTTCCTTCTAAGAAGCTCATGTCATTGTTTATAGGAAAATCTAACAAGAGCTGCAAAGCAGTGTCAGAAGAGTCTTCTAAGTCATTAGAGCTTGATGAATCAGATCCATGAATCACACCTTCAGCACATGACTTGGAGCTCCTCCACTCCTCTTCTTTCAAATTACTTGACGCGTTTGCTGATCCTGATGGGTTGGACGCCAACTCTACAGTAATGGCAGAAACTGATTCACATTTGTTGGAAGATGATCCTGCAGAAATGGGATTATGGCAGCAGCTAGTTATGTTATCTGATTTTCGAACATTACGAAATGCCTCTCCAACTTCAGAGTTCCATATGCGGAGGAAGAAGTCATAATCTGTTTTGCAAAAGGAAGGATTCTTGTTGAACAGCGATGACTCGCTTGAGAGTCTGGCCTCTGCTTCAAGCCTAGCACTCTCCCACTGAGCCATGTGACGTGTGGAAACAGATACTTGTGCCTTGTCAATGGGGTAATGACATGAGGCAACTGGCTGGTAGATTTTGGGGTCAAGTCCCATGCTTTTTCGACGCTTCTTCAAGTGGGTGTTCCATAAGTTCCTTATCTCATTGTCTGTTCTTCCAGGTAACTGAGAGGCAATAGCAGCCCACCTGTATATTGTTAAACTTGTTGAACACTCTTGCAACAAAAAAGACATCTATTTATATATTAATAGATATAAATGCACTGCAAATAAGAATTCGAACAAAAAAGCGTGAAATTATTCTATGCTAGAAGAATAATATGCCCAACAGTCTAGATTTGGATTCGGATACTTTCATTTTATTCTCTCGTATTGTTTTTCATGTTATGAGAGAGAGAGATAAAATCAAATTTAAAAAGTATTATAAAGATTATCTACCTGGACAAAATCAATTTCCACATCAAATGTTATCTTTTGTATTACTCTCAAAAGTATATAAACATATGTCTAAGCAAAGATCCAAAAGGTCTTTCAAATTTACAAAATGAGTGGATCTTGTGAAAACATAAAAATAAAAGCAATAAATTTTGAAGAAACAAAAAGCTTAATAATCAGAATTATATTCACCATTTGTTGTATCTTGTTTCTATTGGATATGTAGGGAACAATAAACACCATAAATCAATACTTTCTTGGGACTTGTTTATATCAAATAATAAGTCTAAAGTCTAAACTCGGTTTGTAAGGCAGAAGATAAAGGAATTAGACCACTCAAAAGTGGATGTGGATATAACTACTCTACCAAATGAAAGTATAAGTTGAAAACATGCAAGCTCAATCATTTACCTATTCCCTAGGATGCCATAAAGTTGTATGACTAGTTTTTCTTCCTCAAGAGTAAAGGGACCACGTCTAATGTCAGGTCTGAGATAGTTCTTCCACCTCAGTCGGCAACTCTTACCACAACGAAGAAGACCTGAAAGGGAAAAAATATCTTGTAATGGTTGAAAACATGAAGGTATGTCATGTGTATCAAGTTGAAAAGCAAATAAATGATCAAGTGCCCTTTTATTGTATGATCACAGTAGTTAAAAAGAAATTCAAGAACAAAACTGTGTGCAGAAAAATCTCCAAATGAAGGAATAATATTTTGGCAGTTGACCATCTGCAACAGAGATATGCTTAAAATGAACCTGAAGTTTTGGTTAGGATACAAACAAAACAGAGAGCAATAAAAAATCATAGCCTAACATTTGATGTTAACATAATATATTGCTCCATGTACGGCACTAAATTTGACATCGAATTTGGATCTTACATTCAAAAAATCACACATTCACACATTAATGCACTGTTGAATCAATTACTTAGGATCGATCCAACCGTGCACTAATGCATGGATGGATGAATGTGTGATCTTTTTTATTACAAGAAATCCATTTTCATTTGTCTCCTAGTTCAAATTACTTTCCTTTTGTTCTTCCTGCCTTTTATTTTAAAGTACATGAAAAAGAAAAGTAGGAAAAAAGGAGTTAACGAGTCCAGTGATAGTTAAAGAGCTTTTAAATTGGTATGTGAATGTAAACAGTCAAAGATGTGAACTTTCTTTATCCTTTAACTCATTACTGTTCTAAAGTCTAAACTTCTAATAACTGTCTAGGCAAAATGTCACCATTAAAGGGACAAAAAAAATTATCCAAGACATTTGTAAACAAGCATTACAACCGATTTCGAAGTAAAGTAAGAAAGTGCTCTATGTGAAACTGGATATTCAAGAAACATGCTCCAAATGATTACAAAAGGCAGGTTCAAAAGTGATTATTGAAGTTTAGTTTAAACATACAATTACTAAACCAAGTACCACATTAAGTAAAAACCTGTCAACTTGGGGAGAGAACGCCAGCTTCCATGACCACCATTCTTTTTTATAAAGTTAACAAGAATTTCATCCTCTTCAAGGGTCCAGGGTCCTTTCTTCAAACCCTTCTTATCACAACAAGGTGTCCTTCCCATTCCTTAACAAAGTAGAGACCACAAGAAAAGTAGTTAAAGTCCCACACCTTTAGATAATTCCTCCCTTCATTTCTAACACTAAAAAAAAAAAAAAAAAAAAAAGGAACACCACAAAGACACTTGAATCCTCAAAGCAGTAGGAGCATAAATAGGGAGGGACTTCAGATGTTGAAAAAGTGGGTTTGATCTTTATGGAATTCGAGGTGACATTAATTATTATTGGATGTGGGCTTGCAAGGACTATCAGCGAGTTTCAAGCTGACTTTAGCAATAAATGTGTGTGCTGTAGCATTGAGATGTTGCATCATCATTGAGACAAAGAAATTGCACAAACCATGAAAGAGAGTTTGATGATGGGTGTGCATTTTGAGTCTTTTTGGTTCTCATTTTGCACAGAATTGGGATGAGAGAGAATAGGAGGTGTACTGAAGATGACGGTGACAGCATTAATGGCACATACAGGGGAAAAAATGGAATGCATTAATGGCGGATTCTCTTGCAGAAGTCAGTGTAGGATTGAACACCAACACACAGAGTCACAGGGGAGAACGTGAACATTAATGAAGGGTGTCATTAATGGCATGAAAGGTACGAACACATCAGGAAATTTTTTTTTTTCCGTCAATAAAATGATGACAAGTGTACTATCACTCCGGGGCCTGAAACGATATGGGTACGGTCTCCTTCGAAGGAGTTTTTTTTTTCAGTAAGATTCAAGCTAGAGACATCTCATATTTCGATGATATTCCTATACATACTCTCCTTCTTGATGGAGCTAGCACATTTTTGCTAGTTTTTATTTATTTATCAATTTATCCTGCATGTAACTACGTAAACTAATATCTCAAGTAGGATAAAACTATAATAGCAACAAAGTTCTGGTGAATTCTAGCATGGAGTACTAATTTTATTGGTATACCCATATACCCCAAAAAAATTTCACCTAGAATATTTTTTGACCATTAGATATAATAATTAAATAATCAACGGTCAAGATTTATTGGTAAAAAAAATTGAAAACAAATTTCTTTTTCTGAAAAATATCACTATACCCTTCACCTCTCCAACCTACCTTCCAAACCCTGAAATTTCCATAGCCGTCCACCACCACCACCCTCGTCCCAGCCCCCACCCCTCTTCCACTTTCACAAAATTATTTCCAATCTTCCTACGGATGAGTTTGGTCCACGACTGTTCACGGTTCACGGTTCCACCACCGCCTAGATCTACCCCATCTTCTTCTCAGCGTGCGACCCCACCTCCTCCGTTGCGACGCCGTCCGCCGCGGCCTTGCCGCCCGCCGCTCGCTGCCTTGCCTCCCGCCGCTGCCGCCACGTGGCCCTCGCATGGAGAAATCAAAGAAGAAGCGAAGAACGCAAGTCTCCACTCTGCAGCGAACCGCCGCGAAGCATATTGCAGAAACAGGACCACCGTACCGCTCGTACCAGGAGCACCGCGCCGTCCAGTCGAATCATCACCGCCGTCGTGTCCCCATCTGGTTTCCGCGTCATCTCCCTCATCTCTAGGTCGGTGGTGGCTGTGGTTGAATATGAAAGCAAACCCGAAAGTAGATCTGGGTTGAATGGACGAAAGTAGATCTGGGTTGAATGGAAGAGGACGGCGGCACGGTGGTGAGAGGTGGTGGTGACTGATGTGGTTGAGGGGGCGGCGGTAGGTCCTCTGGTCGGTCGATGCGGCAGTGGCAGTGCTTCTGATGGTGGTGAAGGGTAGGGAGAAGATGAGGGTAAAATTGAGATTTCTCTTTAAAAAAAAAAAAATTTAGTGGTATATGAGTATACCACTAAAACACCTACTTCATGCTAGAATCCACCCAAAGTTCTCCCCAACATTGCTCGAGAGGAAATGAATACTTGCTTTACAATAAGAGATGAAAATTCTCTTTCTTGCAAACAAAATAAAATAAAATTCTTTATTAGAGATAGAGTAAAATGAAAATATTCACAATGCAGTTCTTACGTATTCAAATTTATGCTCCATCCCATCAACTAGATACACCTTTACAAGTTTAATGTAGCATCCTTGTGTATCTGATTGTGAAATGTAAAAGGCCAGTCATATGCTTTTCTGCACACTCTCTCTCTCTTTTTAATGCACTGTTTTTTATTGAGTCAGATCTAACTTTTCTCTTATTTTAAATTATATTTTAAAGAGAGTGTGAAATGTAGTTTAATAAAAATAAAAAAGAGTATGTTAAATGTAATGTATAAAAAAACAGAAATATTAGCAACACACTCTTTAACACTTTTTTTTTAACGTATTGCCCTCAAAAAAAATGTTTTATGTGAACTGAACAATTATAATCCAAATAAATATCATTTACAGTTCACATTGACCCTATCCAAGAGAGTTCATTAAAATAGACACAGATAGCCAGGTTGTAGCATACATGGTCCATGAACCAAAACAACATGAAGGTACAAGTGGTACTACAAACACAAATGAGCCACTAAATATAGAAGATTGGTCCAGCAAATATTTTGGAAAGAGTTACCAAGACAACTCAGGATGAATCAAATAACTCAAATTTGTCGCTTCATAAACCAATTATCAAGAGATAGTGGAATTTGTCTACAAAATCCACTAAGGAAGCATGACAAAATAAATGTCACATTTATGTGAACTTTATGTCATAGGTATGTTTATTTTGTTAAAATTAATGATTATAATGTATCTTGAAATATCCACCACAAAAGGTGGTCTTGTAATATCTTTGATATGTTTTGTTTGTATTCCAAAGGCCAACTTGACACTTGCCTCGACTGAGGATCCTATGCAGCAAAAAACAATTATGAACGATCTAAAGAAATGGGTAGAAAGATTGAAGAAACTAGTATTGTTTCCATAGACCAAAGAGGCATAGAGACTGTACCATGCCACACCACACCCGAACAAACAACTCTGGAGAGGGGAGGAGATGAACAGAGAGTTTTTTCAGGCAAATTTTTTTAGAATTCAACTTTTTCCATATTCAAACAAAGGGAGAAAATTTTCGTTGACTAACAATGAAGACCTATACCATTAAAGCAAATCTAAGACTAACTTGGTATAATACAGATAACGTAAAGGATCACATCAAAACAAATTAAAGAAAGAACCAATCCGAAACCGAACAATAAAATAGATATCAAAAATATAAATTAATTCAAACTATTATATAACTTTAATTTAGAAATATTAGTTAAACAAAATACAGTTTTCCTATTTTTTGACGATTCAGATTTCCAAGGGTGCGGGCAGGATTACTTCGAGCAAAAAATGGCCAACATCAAAAAGCCACTTTTGAGTTTTGAGTAACTAATGCTCATTTTTATTACGAGAAGTAACATTAAAAAACATTCTGTTAACAAAGAATTAAAATTTAAAATTTCACTTCTCAAAAGTTGTCACAAGGAAATGCAAAATGTATGCAATACTAATGATCAATTGTGAACCAACAGAAAAGGACATTTATTTGGAAATATACTGCAGTCAAACTAAAGCTGCATAACAGAGTATCAAAACGCATCCATGAATATCAAAAGCTTCTAGTAGTATACCATTGCTGCTAGTGCTACAATTATCCGCTAACCCCATGCAATCAACATTTGCAGAAATGACTTGGCAGGCCCTTCAATAGGCAATGGTCATATCAAAGACGTAGCCAAAAGAAATTGTGGATCAGCCAAGATCACCACGAACCATGTAACATAATTTGAGCAGCAGATGTTGAAATCTCTATGGCAACTAATAGAATCAATAAGGGACAACGGCAGACCAAAGAGCAAAATAGAAAGGGGCATCTTCATCACAAGGTACAATCCTAAATAGTTCAAGGATTACCAAGAAAATGACAAAAAAAAAAAAAGGGTAACAACAGTTAGGAACAAACACGTCTGCAAATGTAATCCACGGAAACCCAAACTGGAACCAGCATCTTTCTGAAGTTCCTAATAATGTTTCAGGGCTCTCAACTGCAAAAATTAATGATAAAGTATTCAACAAAAGTCCGACAATACCCCAAATTTCACAAAGCATCCTCATGGAGAGCATATACACCTGACTGAATCAGTCACATCAACCTGCAATACATACACAGCAATCAGCAAAGGCTACTGCAACAGCAACTACATAACTGAATCTTAGTGAATAAATCAGTAAAAGAACTAGGCATAAACCACTAGGAAAGTGATAGGTACCAGAGAAATTATAAGGAAATTACTGATAACAAACTCTGGTTACAAACAGGAATTTGCAGCAAATGTAAAATTAGAGAGAGAAAGAAATCAGAGAAGAAATGCTTCTCTGCCCTGGCCATAAAAGCCACCCGTAACTACCCAAGTGATTTCCTCCCCTTCCCTCCTTCCTCCACATATATATCTTGAAATTTGGGCTTAGACTTAACTCAACCCCACAAAACCGGCTTGTAAGACGAGGACAGCCCAGGCTTTATAAGCTCTACTTAGGCCATATCTCTAGGCGATGTGGGCCTAAATACACCCCCTCACACCCAGCACAATGAAAGTGCTAGCAGCTGCAATGAAGGCAGCCCAAAGTTGCCGCAATTAAGGCGGCTAGGATCAACCGCAATTAAGGCGGCTTTCCAACACACCCCCTCACGTCCAGGGCTATGAACCTGGAGCGTGGACTATGGGGGCAGCCCAACAACGGATCTAAAATACGCTTTGATACCATCTTGAAATTTGGGCTTGGGTCAAACTCAACCCCACAAAACTGGTTTGTAAGATGAAGGCTGCCCAAGCTTTACAAGCTCTACTATGGTCATATTTCTAGGCGATGTGGGACTAAATACATCCCCTCACACCTAACACAATGAAGGTGCTGGCTCCTACGATGAAGGCAGCCCAAAGTTGCCGCAATTAAGGCGGCTAGGAGCATACCGCAATTATGGCGGCTTTCCAACAATATAACCCTCTTCTAACTGTATCCCCTGGTGACTCCCCATCTCATTGCCACACAGCAGCATTCTGTTTTGCCGCATCATTAGCATTAACATTCTCCATAGTGCATGGGTGGACTAATACACTGCTACCTTCCCTACACTTACGTACAACTCAGTACCACTAGGTCTAACAGAAAGAACAAGGTACACACACCTAACTATCCCTTTTTGTTGGTGTTGATATTGTTTTGATTGTTTTGATATGTTGATAATATAGATGATTTAGTTTCCTAGTTTATCATATATCTATTGTAAATAGGAGATATACTCAATCCCTAAAATCAAGGGATTTGATACTACACTTTGTAATTCTTGTTCTATAAATTCACAAAGCTGAGAGGGTTTCTCTCAGGCTATTCGGCAATCTTAAGTTGGTATCTAGAGCTAGGTTCAATCTGGTCACGAACCTGGTCACGAAACAGTTCTCCGGAGAGCATTTTCCGACGACCGTCTCCGGTGATTATCTCCGATCACCAAAGTAAGGTGACCGGACATCTCAGAAACCGTTCATCTTCCGGCTTCTTCCAATCGTTTTTCCGGCATCCTCTGCCTCTGTTTGGAGGGTCAAAAGTGAATTTTGGCCAGTTTGGATTTTCCCCTCTCATTATGTCCTCTGTTTCGTCCCCTGACGGCACTGTTTCGCCCCCTGCTGGTTCTGGTGTTGGTACTGGGTCTACAGGGAAGGGTCTCATCTCTTTTGCCTTCTCTGGAAGTTCCATTATCACATCAGAAAAACTCAATGGTAAGAATTTTGTGGATTGGTACAATGCGGTTGAAGTTTGGTTTTTAGGTCAAGGGCTTTATGAACATCTCACCAAGAAAGAATCAGAGATTGATCAGAAAATTCGTGATGAATGGAAAAGGGCAGATTATCAGTTGGTCTCTCTTTTATGGCAGTCTATTGATCCGAAGTTGATGGTACACTTTCGCTCGTACAAGACTTGTTATGAAATATGGAAGAAAGCTCAAAATGTCTATTCCAATGAGCTACAACGCCTATATGCCTCTGTCCACAATTTGGCCACTCTTCAGATGACAGATCATGATCTTCCCTCTTATCTGAACAAAGCACAGTCGGTTATTGATGATATTAAGCGCATTATAACAGGTAATGATCTTACGAAGGTACTAGCAAAACTTGATAATATGTATATGGTCTTTGTTCTTCACTGAATCTGTCAGGAATCAAGCTCTAACTAATCCTAACATCCCCACGGTGGAGGAACTCATTGATCGTCTTCTATGAGTTCCGTCACCGGTGGAGACATCCGAGATTGGCTCCTAGACAGCTTCCGAGTCCTCAGCCTTTGCTTCTAATCCGGCAAACCGTGGAGGACGAGGCTGTGGGCGTGGTGGAAGAGGTGGTCATGGTAGAGGTGGTCGTCCTCAGTGCACTTATTGCAAGCGCGTGGGTCATACCCAAGATAGGTGTTATTCTCTGCATGGTAACCCGGAAAAGTTAGCCAATGTCACACAGTCCGACGATCAGAAATTTGAGGTTGGGTATGATAATAGAAAAGTGGCAGTCATAATAGTTTTTCAGTTGATGAATATAAGGAGTACCTTCAGCTTAAGGCAGTCCAACAAGCCTCATCTTCAGCAACTATAGCTCATACTGGCAATTCTACGGTTTGTTTCTCTCATTCATCTCCTGTTGGTTCCTGGATTTTGGACTCTGGTGCTTCTGACCATATAGCCGATAATTCTTCTCTCTTTTCTACTTTATCTTCTACCAAAACACCACATCACATCACCCTTGCTAATAGCTCTAAAACACAAGCTACTAGTATTGGTCAAGCCTCACCTCTTCCCTCTTTGTCTTTAAATTCAGTCTTATTTATACCTGGATGTCCTTTCAATTTAATTTCTATTAGTCAATAGTCAACTTACTCGATCTCTTGATTGTTCCATAACCTTCACTTCTACTTCCTTTTCTATCCAAGACCGGAGTACGGGGAAGATGATTGGAGCAGGATCTGAGTCACGCGGTCTCTACTATTTACAACCTCCATCCTCCACAATATGTGCTGCCACAGAGTCGTCCAGTCTTCTTCATCGTCGTTTGGGTCACCCGAGTTTGAATAAATTAAAGAAAATGATCCCTCATCTCTCTAATCTACAGTCATTGGAGTGTGAGGCATGTCAGCTTGAAAAACATGTTCGGGCATCCTTTCCAAGCAAGGTTACAGGTCATGAAGAGCCTCTTTTTAGTCTTGTTCATTCTGATGTTTGAGGTCCTAGTCGTATTTCTTCTGTCTTAGGATATAGGTATTTTGTTACTTTCATTGATGATTTTTCTCGTTGTACTTGGTTATTTTTAATGAAAGAACGTTCCGAGTTATTAACTATTTTTCAAAAAAATTGTGCTGAAATACACAATCAATTTGGACAAACTATTCGTATCTTACGCAGTGATAATGCCAAAGTATTTTTCTTCCCGTTTTAATGCTTTTATGGCATCTCATGGTATAGTTCATCAATCGAGTTGTCTTCACACACCTCAACAAAATGGTGTGGCTGAGCGCAAACATCGCCATATCGTTGAAACAGCTTGTACTCTCCTATTACATTCCAATGTTCCTGTGAAATTTTGGAGTGATGCTGTTCTCACTGCAGGTTATTTAATAAATCGAATGTCATCTTCTATTCTCAATAACCAGGTTCCTCACTCTATTCTATATCCTCAGGCACCCCTTTATACTGTTCCCCCTCGTGTTTTTGGCTCCACTTGTTTTGTCCACAACGTTGCTCCAAGTCTTGACAAACTTGCTGCCCGTGCCATTGTGTCTTTCTCGGTTATTCTCGGGTTCAAAAAGGGTACAAGTGTTATTCTCCTTCAACAAATCGCACTTATATCTCTGCTGATGTCACCTTTTTCGAGGATACACCGTACTTTGCCTCACAGGTCTTGTCGGAGTCTGTTTCTCAAGTCTTGCCTATTCCAGTCTTTGATTCTCCTGTTTTCAGTCCGCCTGTCTCGCATATATCAGAGACTGTCCCTACTGCTCCTAGGTACCCCACAGAGCCATTTCGTCTCACTTACCACTGCCGTCCTCGTCCTACGACTCTGGAAGCTGCACCCGTTGTGGACACCAATGACTCACCTCTTGCTCCTCCGTCTCCATCGATTCCGGCCCAACCTGAGCCTTCCGCTGATCTTCTCATTGCTCTTCGCAAAGGTACTCGTTCTTCCCGTAATCCTCATCTTATTTATAATTTTTTGAGTTATCATCGTTTGTCTTCCGCCCATTGTGCCTTTGTATCTGCTTTGTCGTCCATTTCTATACCTAAAACTGTTCAGGAAGCACTATCCCATCCAGGATGGCGACAGGCTATGATTGATGAGATGACAGCCTTGGAATCTAAGCATACTTGGGCTCTTGTTCCCTCTCCTCCTGGGAAGTCTACAATTGGTTGCCGTTGGGTTTTTACTGTCAAAGTTGGTCCTGATAGGGCAGTGGATCGCTTGAAGGCCCGTCTTGTGGCTAAAGGATATACTCAAATTTATGGTCTTGACTATGGTGATACTTTTTCTCCTGTTGCCAAAATGGCCTCTGTTCGTCTCTTTTTATCCATGGCTGCTATTTCTTGTTGGCCTTTATATCAGCTGGACATTAAAAATGCATTTTTACATGGTGAGTTGGAGGAGGAAATTTATATGGAGCAACCACCTGGGTTTATTGCTCAGGGGGAGTCAGGTCTTGTTTGTAAACTTCAGAAGTCATTGTACGGGTTGAAACAGTCTCCTCGAGCCTGGTTTGGGAGGTTTAGTAAAGTCATACAGCAGTTTGGCACGATTCGTAGCGAGGTCGACCACTCTATGTTCTATAAACATTCAACGTCTAAAAAGGTCATTTATCTTGTGGTCTATGTGGATGATATTGTAATTACAGGTGATGATCATGAAAGGATCAATAGACTAAAGCAACATCTGTTTCAGCATTTCCAAACTAAAGATTTGGGCAGGTTGCCATATTTCCTCGGTATTGAGGTTGCTCAGTCAAGGGCAGGTATTTCCATTTGTCAAAGGAAGTATGCACTTGATATTTTGGAAGAAACCGGGATGCTAAATTGTAAGCCGGTGGATACTCCTATGGATCCGAATGTTAAGCTTATGCCAAATCAGGGGGAGCCATACTCAACCCAGGCAGATATCGGAGATTTAGTGCGGAAGTTGAATTATCTCACTATGACTAGACCAGGTATAGCCTTTGTCGTCTGCAGTTACTCGTATTTTAAGGTATATTAAAGGATCTCCTGGAAAAGGGTTAACATATGAGAACAGAGGTCACACAAACATTGTTGCCTATACAAATGCAGATTGGGCGGGATCTCCGAGTGATAGGAGGTCAACGTCTGGATATTGTGTTTTCATTGGGGGTAATCTCATCTCTTGGAAGAGTAAGAAGCAGAGTGGAGTTGCAAGATCAAGTGCAGAAGCAGAATATCGAGCCATGGCTCTCACTACATGTGAACTTATATGGTTAAAACATCTACTTCAAGAGTTAAAGTTTTGCGAGATGGGTCCTATGCAACTGATTTGTGATAATCAAACAGCCTTGCACATTGCTTCTAATCCTGTCTTTCATGAAGAGACTAACATATAGAGATCGATTATCATTTCATTCGAGACAAGATTCTTTCAAAGGAGATTAGTACTTCATTTGTCAACTCAAATGATCAACTTGCAAATGTTTTCACCAAGTCTCTATGGGGTTCACGAATAAGTTACATATGTAATAAGCTTGGTGCTTATGACATCTATGCACCAGCTTGAGGGGGAGTGTTGATATTGTTTTGATTGTTTTGATATGTTGGTAATATAGATGATTTAGTTTCCTAGTTTATCATATATCTATTGTAAATTGTAAATAGGAGATATACTCAATCCCTAAAATCAAGGGATTTGATACTACACTTTGTAATTCTTGTTCTATAAATTCACAAAGCTAAGAGGGTTTCTCTCAAGCTATTCAGCAATCTTAAGTGTTGGTATGTTTTATGGCTTGGTTTTGTAGAAATGGAAATAGATTTTGAAAAAAACAGTGAAACGTTACTATACTGATAGAGCCCGATCAGGTGAATACACGATGTCTGTGCGAAAGGTGGAATCAGGTATGCTCGATAGCACGGATCCTGTGGGGTAGACCAAGAGCAGAAGTTTATTTTGAAGTGCAGAATACCTCTAATGAGGTTAAGCTTAAGCTCAAGCTAGCCAGACTCAGGATGGAAGGATCTAATATACACTAGTTCAACTTCCTGCGTGAAACACAGGATAACTTGATTTGGGAGAAATTGAAGGCAGCGCTGATTGTTAGCTATGTTGGTAGGAAATTTGAAAACCCATTTGAGGAGCTCCCTATTCTGAAGTTAACCAGGACATTGATTTGCAGATTGATGCTTATGTTTTAGACGTGGGTGGAATGGATGTTATTTCGAGGGTAGCTTGGCAAAGGACATTAGGGAAGGTTTTGATGGATTGGCAAGACATGACTATGGAATTCCAACAAAGGGGAAAGAAAGTGATTTTACAAGCCAATTCTGGCCAGGCACAGCTTGCAACCCAAAACAGCCAAGTACTCCTGAAGCAGTTTTGGCGAGCAGGGCGATCACCAAGGCATCCGGCAGTGGCTCGTCGGATTTCAGCCTTGAAGACAAGGTCTAAATGTACTTTTATTTTTTTACCATCAAAACAAAATAAATTCTTTTAAAATTACTTCATAGATATCAATTTTGTCCACATCAATTCTATTATTAAGCACGCTTTCAACTGCATTTATTTTAAAAAAAAAAAACATTCAGTACCAGTATTTGCTGATTCTTTAACAATCTAATCCAAACAGACCCCAATTTGTTTCCAATGAAACCACCTTCCGGACATTTACTTTTCACTTTCAGATCACGACCCTTACCAGAAACAATGGCCATAATAAGAAACGAAAATATTTCCTATTAACTCACCATTGCTATTCACCACTGTCGTGAATACAACCCTGGTATTTTACAATCAGTCACCGGCAATATATTGCCTGATCAATGTGTGGCGGAATTTGTTTTATTTCAGTGCCAAGTTCTTGTTCAATCCTATATCTGGACAAAATAGATGGAAACACATCAGAAATCTATAGAAAGTATTCTGAAATAATGAAATTCATATCTAACTGATACTTACAAATTGAAGCGATCCTCATAAGTGATCAAGTTAACTGCTAAGCCAAGGTGCCCAAACCTCCCTGAACGACCAACCTGTATGTCATCGGAACATCCTTAACATGTACAGGTAATTATTACCAATGTAGGGGAGAAAGAAGAAATCAAGCATACCCTGTGAAGATAAGTTTCCGAGTTCTTGGGAAAATCAAAATTAATAACGACATTGACTGCTTGGATATCTATTCCCCTAGTGAAAAGATCTGCAATTATTACACACAGAAGGAGAAAATTGAAAAAAATTAATTATTAAGACAATATATAAAAAATATCTAACTAACAAGTTCAATTATACATGCTAGAGGTTGAATAAGAAGAAAAACTGGAATTATGATGGGAAAACTGGAAATATGACAGAAAGATAAGAGTAACTGCTCCTGCCAAGGAGAGTTCCTTAGGCCCCAGGTTATAAGCTGAAAAACTGTAAAAACCAGAGTTACCAATCCCGAATAGCAGAGCGTAGCAGGCAACCCTAAAAATGCTATAGCGGGATAGCGCATAGCGGAATGGCCGCTATTTTAGTCTTTTTTATACAGGTTAGATAATATATAGTTTATACTACTTACACATACATGCTCAAAAAATTAAAAACATTCAAATTTCATGACATATTCATGATTCATAATAAATAGTCATAGGTTCTAAGCAAAGCATATGGTAGATAATAACAGAAGTAAAGGAAACAAATAAGTTTAAGGCTTAGAGGCTTCAAGTATGAGCAAGTGTAGAAACTGAGAACTAAGAACAAGTAGAAACTTGAAACTGATAACTCAAAAAGTGCACAATACTTAGAACTGAGAGCACCCACTATGGCAGGAAAGTATAGAACAATGGCAGGAAAGTGCAGGACAGTGGTTGGAAAGAGCAGAACCGAGAGCGCCAAGAACTAAGAGTTCAGAGTGAGGATTGAGAACTGAGAACAGCGGCCAGAAACTCGCCGAAGATGACAATCGGAAGTCGAAACTGAGAGTTGAGAGGGAGGGAGCACCGAGAACTGGGATGGGTTAAAAGAAGGGAGAGTACAGAGGGCAATGTTCAAATGTATTGAAAACGGAAGTGAGAAAAAAAAAAGTCCCCTTTTCAGAACCCTAAATAAGTAAGGTTGAAAACTGAAAATAACGTAAAAAAATGGCCCCCCAACGAGAATATCTGAGCGCAAAATAGGAATTTAGGCCCATGAAGCAGGGGCCCACTCCATCGCTAATCCAGCCGCTACAGAAAAATGCTCTGTCATCTTGCTTCGGTCTGCCCTGTCGCTATAGCACGCTATTGATATCACTGGTAAAAACAACATAATTCCTTCTCCATCTGAAACTTTCCTATTTAGACAAAGTTGAGATCTATTTTCTCTGTCCTCTAACCAACTTTGCTTCCTATTTGCTATTCCCTCCTTTAGGCCTACAGGAATACACAATTAGAGCCTTTTTGGACCCAATTATTTTAGTTGCTAGGTCCACATTCCTATCAATACCATCCGCCTGAAATGTTGCCTTGTCCTCAAGGCAGAAGGAAGGAAACTGGCTGTGAATATTGCTTTCCTCCTCCCACGTTGCTTCCACGGTTGGCTTGGACTTCCACAAAATGAGCCATTCAGTAATAAGCTTCTCATGTGTGTTAGTCTCCCAGCCCCAGGTGACAAGGATAGCTTCCGGTTCCATTGGGAAGGATCATTAGTTACCATTTCAGGAGGAAGGATAGCCTTCACTAGTTGAGAACTTATAGCCTTCTTCGGCTAAGAGACATGGAAAACAGAGTGTATTCAAGCAGCAGGTGGTAGCAACAACCTATAAACCACTTCCCCTAGGCGAGCTGTGATTTGGAAAGGGCCATAATACTGGGCTGATAGTTTGGGATTTTATCTTTGAGCTACAGCGATTTGTCTATATGGCCTCAGCTTGACTTCCATCCCATAGGCATCAGCACTTTGCTTCATAGTCTATTGAACCCATTGAAAATTGAACCATAACTATTGTAATGCCTCATCTCTGTCTACTAAAACTCATGGAACTGATTCCACTGTTGTTTCTCCATCAAGGTAGTGAGTGATAGCTGGTGGGGGTCGTCCATTAACAACATCAAAAGGAGTGGTTCCTGTAGTAGCATGGAAGATGGTGTTATATCATAATTCTGCCCAGGATATCCATAATGATCATTTCGTTTGGTTAGCAAACAGTTGATGTTAGATCAGTAATTTCAACACTTGTTCAAAGTGAAGCAAGTTTTGCTCCCAAGAAGAGCTATAGACCAAGATGTCATCAAAGAACAGTAGCACACACCTCGAAAAATGGTCAGAAAACAGAACTCATTGTGGATTGTAAAGTTGATGGGACGTTCATAAGGCCAAAAGGCATGAACAAATACTCATAATGTCCCTCATGTGTCCGAAATGCAGTTTTGTGGGTGTCCTCTTCTCTCGCCCTTATTTGGTGGAAACCAAACGTAAGATCAATCTTAGAAAAGAATTTGGCCTTGTGCAGCTCATCTAACAACTCATTTATGGAAGGAATAGGTTATTTATCAGGGATGGTGACCTTGTTAAGGGCTTGATAATCTACACACATCTGCCAAGAGCCATCTTTTTTTTTTAAACTAGAATAACAAGGCTAGAGAAAGGACAATTACTATGCCTTATAATTCCTATTCACAGCATATCTCCCACTTGTTTTTCTATTTCATCCTTGTGATGATAGGCATATTGTATAGTCTCACACCCATTCCGTACGTGCTGCCAACACTATAGCATGATCATGGTCCCACTTAGGAGGTAGACCTGGAGGCTGCTGAAAAACTTGTTGGAATTCTTGCAAAACCCATTGCAAATTTGTTGACTGCTGGTCCTCTAAACTTATTTGGTTGCTATTACTGGATCATTAATTTGAATTAATTGGAGATTCCTTATACTGTCTTGTCCTGCTACTTGCTAAACCCATTGTAAGGCAGTAGTATGGTGCTGATCACCCATTTGGTACCCCTTGAGGGTGGTAGTTTGGAGTAGGAATAGGTCAGGCCGCTCGTCGGGGGCCTATGGCCTAACCTGTTTAAGGTCTAGCTTGAGCTAGCCTATTTAGTAAAAATGATAGGTCAAGGCTTTTTAAAAAGCCTATATAGCTAAAGAGGTCAGGCCTATGGCCTTAAAAAATGCCTCCTAGGCCTATCAGGCCGGCCTATTTAACACACACACACATACATAGATATATATATATATACATGTATGTATGTATGTATAATATAATGTATTATAATACTAAAATAATATAATGGCTAAATTACTCTTTTGGTCCCTTATCTTTATTTTAGGTTTCATTTTGGTCCCTCATTTATTTTTGTTCCGTTTTGGTCCCTCATCTTGTAAACGATTTTGATCCTTTCCGTTAATTTAACACTAACAGTGTTACATTGTTGCCGAAAATCGTCTCCGGTCGCCGGATTCTGGAAAAAAGCCGCCGGAAAATCATCTCTATTTCTCTCTGCAATTCTGGAGATCATCTTTCTTTTCTCCTTACCAAGCATTCTGAGATCCTTCATAATCAACATTCCCCATCCTTAACCCACAATGGCAGCCATCACACCCAACCGTAGCTCCGACCTTCTCTCCCACGTGTCCGACCATTGCTACTTGTCCGACCATCGTCGTCAAGCACCACAGCCCATCATGTCATTTGCATCCTCAGCCACCTCCTAAAGCTATCGATCGCTGCTCCTCTGCCTCAAATCGCAATCCTGTGCCGCCCAGGCTGCAGCCAAAACCAGCTCCTCCCAACCTGGTTTCGGTCACAGACACACCGACCCAGTCGCACCGAACCACCACTGCGTGTCGTCGTCGTTTGTGTCCCAAATCTAGGGTTTCAAATCTGAAAAATACTAAATCAAACCTATTTATTTATGATTCAGCCCACCACACACCCCCTTCAATGAAATAGGCGATTTTGCGAGAATGGGGGGAGGGCAGAAGAGAGGGGAAGAGGATGATAGAGGGGAAAAGAGGGGAAGAGAGGAAGAGCGAGGAGAGGCGACTTTTCCAGAATTTGGCGACGGGAGATGATTTCCGGCTAACAGCACAAGTGAAAATTAACGAAAAGGACCAAGATAGGATCAATCAATCTTGGTTTCTCCCTAGGTTTCAAGCCACTCTACTCCCAAGATAGGATCAATCCCTCCAAAATCGAGAATACAAGCATCCACTTGTAAATTTGTTTTGCCCACCTAAATATGCAAATTAGAGCACCAACCTTGGGAAAACCACTCATTACCATCTCCTAAACTAACTTCAAACTCCAATTAGGCAGGTTTCTGCCCATTCCCGCTCGTACCAACGTCCACTCGATCATCCTTGATACTGAGATCATTTTATAACAATTGGAGGCTCAATGAGTATTTCTTCCTTCGACTCACCTAAAAGAAACACATGTGCTGGTCATCGACATTGGAGGAATCTGGGCAGCCAACATTTCAAACTCTTCCACATATTCATCCAATAAACCCTCCTATTTGAGGACCTTGAGTTGGGAAAATGGGTTCCTAGACTGGTGTTCACCATACCAATCAAAGTGCTAGCGTTTCAACTTGCTCACCATTTGGTCCTGACCACGCAGCAACGCTTCCTGGTTGCGACCTTAACAGCAGCAACACGAACATATCCAAATGTTGCGATGTCATCCTTAGTGTGCATACACATCTCAACCTCTCCAAATTCTCTCAACGAAAGCACCAATTTGATAGGAGTTATACTCCTATCCATAAAAATAAAGGTTGAATTAAGAATGAAACTGGAATTAAGATAGAAAAACTGGAAATATGACAAAAAGATAAGAGCAACTTCTCCCAACCAAGGAGAGTTCCTTAGGAACCAAGCTACAAACTGAAGCACTGTAAAAACAACATAATCCCTTCTCCTTCTAAAACTTCCCAAATTAGACAAAGCTGAGATCAATTTTCTCTCTCCTCTAACCAACTTTCTTTCCTATTTGCTATTCCCTCCTTTAGGCTTATGGGAATACAACATTAGACCCTTTTGGGCCCAATTATTTTAGCAGTTGGGGGTCCACAATCCTATCATAGAAACAAAAGATTCATAACATACATTATCACTCAATATCATCACTGCATAAATTAATTAGACTAAACAAATATAGGTTATTCTATTATTCACTATCAATACTCATTTCCTAAGTAAAATTAACAACTGAAAATAATCAGAAAAATAAAGGAAAAAGGATCCAGGAACAATTACATATTTATAACAGTCATGTCTAGCAGGATAGGCATCACTCACAATCACTTCAAAGAACACTCATCATGCTCATTTATAGCAGGATGCTAAAGTGCCAAGAATGTACCAGTACAAACAAGATTCCTGCATGCACCATTGCGGAAGTCATGAAAAACTCTATTACGGTGGTCTTGCAACATCTTCGCATGAATATAGAAGCATGAGTACCCAAGTTCTGTGATTTTCTTGGCAAGGAGTTCAACCCGATTCACCGAATTACAGAAGATAATTGACTGGTTTATTTGCAGCTGGAATACAAGCCATTGTTATTATTATCATATTCACAGCTGGCAAATAAGAAATACAGAGTATCTTGACATAGATAACTCAGTACCTTAGAGAAGAGAGTATTTAGGCAGTGGACTTTCTGCCTCTCTTCCACAAATGCATAATATTGCGTAATACCCTTCAGAGTTAGCTCATCCATAAGGTTAATGATATAAGGCTTATGAAGGTATCTATCTTTGAAGTCCTTTACTGTGACGGGAAATGTTGCTGAAAACATCAGGATTTGACGGTTTGCAGGAAGAAATTGAATCAGCTGCTCTATTGAAGGCTGGAACTCTGGGGACAGAAGCTTATCAGCCTGAGAGACAGGAAGTTATGTGAAGCCTCAGATTGATAAACAGTTACTGTTAGAAGCACTAATGTTAAAAGTGGCACAGAAAGTACATGTGCAAAGGACATAAAGGAAGAGATGTTCAGCTCAATAATTACAAGATGAATCAAAGATGCAATAAGTAGAGGCATTCCATCTGCTACCAACTTGACAACATAAGGATACATATTCTTTATCCTAGCAGGCCAGACACAAGTCATAGAAACATTGCTGGAATCCAAACAATACTTGTCTAACAACATCCAGTCATTTCTTACCTAAATCTTCCCAAATCTCTTTTACTTTTAAAATGCATTTTCAATTTTCAAACAGTTAGGGCTTCTCAGCCATATAATATATAAATTAGTAAATTCCAGGTAAACTGTTACCTCGTCCATCACAAGCATAGCGCAATTTTTCAGAATGCAAATGCCCTTCTTTGCAAGATCTAATATTCTTCCTGGAGTTCCAACTAGTAAATGAACTGGTTGATATAAACGCATAATATCATCTTTCAGGCTGGTACCACCTGTTGTAACCATAACTTGAATGTTCAAATGCTTTCCAAGCTCTTTACACACTTGAGATGTTTGCAAAGCCAATTCTCTTGTTGGGACCAGTATAACAACTGCATGATAGAACAAACACAAAGCCAACAGTCAAAACATGTGCATATAGATTTTGATGCCGAAGTTAATGGAAAATAGTAAAGGATATGTTTGATCACATAGTTGATGTATGATTAGCACTTCATTACTTAGTCATTTCACGGCTAGGGTGTGAAGTAATAAAATTATCAAAAAGAAATTGGTTTGTTTAAAGTAATTTACAAAACTTATAGCTAAAATTAAATGAATTTTGGGGACAAATTTAATTTTAGGAACAAAATACTCTCAAAGCTGCACAATTTTCTAGTTTCAAGAGAAAAAGCTGATAATACATATGAAAACCAATATCACAATATCCTACATCAAGCTTGTTCTATGTGAATATTCAGAAAGGAAACTAGAATGACCCTCCCTATTGCGAATTCGTCTTCTGCTCTTTTAGTTTTAATAGCAAAACAATGCTCACGAGTCATGACAAGCAGCAGCTACCACGAAAGCTTACATGGCATCAACAAAAATAATCCTTTCAACGAGACTTCTGAGCATCTTGTAAAAAGCAGAAGCAAAGGAAGTCAAACCTTGAATAACGTTATTATCCTGATCAATTTTTTCCAATGCTGGAATACAAAATGCAGCTGTTTTGCCTGTTCCATTTTTAGCCCTAGCAAGAATGTCACTACCCGTAAGAGCAATTGGGATGCTTTCTTCTTGGATAGGAGAAGGCCTTTCAAAACCCTTCTCATATATTCCCATGAGCAGCTCACGCTTCAAAAAGTAATCCTCAAATTCGTTTCCTTTGGTTGCTGTCACATCCTGGGGAAGGAAATGAGTAAAGGTCAAGACCAATATAAATGTTACAATATTAATGCTAATAACTCCAAACCCCATAAACACAAACGGAAACTCAAAAATATAGCACTTAATTTAGCATAAAATTCCATTCCATAAGATAAGAAGATATCTTGTAGGTCAAAAAACTAAATGCCACTGCACCAGTTACAAGGAGTAGAATATGAGAACATTTCCTAAATCCCTAGACTTACAGAAAAATACTATAGTTGAAGATGTTAGTAGGTTCTACATGTATGATTGAACTCTAAACTATAAAGTCAAATTGTCTAAATTACTTTAAAATGGCAATCTCAAATGGTAAAAGAGTATACGGTACTTAAAATGACATGAATCAACAACATATCAGCAAAAACCCATATAGAGAATCAACTCCAACAAATATTTCCAATAATATGAAGTATAAAATAACAACTCCATCCTAGTAATGATAAATAAATAAAAAAATTAGAGGAACTAGAAGCATCAGAAATAAGGTTTACTGACTCAAGGATCTAAAAAAATATATGACTAAAAGAACCCTTCATATAACCAATAACTTGGAGCATTCGATAATACTTTTCATAACACACCTCTGTCTTATAGCGTGTATCAGCTGGTGGAATCTTTAGTCTTGCCTTCCAATCTTGTGAACTAACAAAGGAAATCAATTGAGGATAATATTAGAACATATTATTTCCTTTGGCAAAACCACTACAATAGCTATATCAAGCAGTAAAATAGTTGAATTTTACATGCTATCAATTTCGAAACCTTTCACAAACTCAAAATTGTGCAAACATCACTCCATAACATAAAAAACTTACAATAGTGAGGCATTAAGCCTTGATTGTGGACAATATCAGCTAAAGTTCGAATTTGAGCATAAACATACAAGGGAAATCTGTACCTATATGGATATATTAAAAACTGTGGGATTTATAAAGCAAAGCATCAAAGCCTAGAAAATCAACAAACAGCAATCAAGCATTTAGGATTACTGATCAAATTCAAATTCTAGAACCATTATTACAGGATCTTCAGAAATCCCTGATTACACAGAGAATGTTCCCACCCACTAATTTAAAATAACAGGAACCCCAGTGTTCACTAAATAGAAAAGAACATGAAATCCAAGATTCAGTACACTTAAGTAAGACCAACAAATTGAGTAAACCACAATGGAAGCAGACAGAACGCTTTCACCACCATTAAAACCTTAACTAAAATTTCTCAAGCTATGTAAATTGGAAATAACAGGTATAGATACCACATCAACAAGCATTAACGACACATCTCCCCTGTAAGAAGACAAGCTTCAGTCACTCTTATATAGTATGAGTCAGTCAACCACTCATTGAAAGAAGTTAAACATTGATAGAGTCCCATGACCAATCCTAACCCATTCCAATCCCAAAAAGTCATCAAATCCAACACCACAAACCTACACACTTCACTAATTAACCCCATTATAATGCACATGTCTAACTTAATACATTTAAAAAAAAAGAATTTCAAGATATCCATGTGGGTAAGTCCCATAACAAAAAAAACAAACAACTACCAAAAGGACCAATGTGTGTTGGTCCGAGTGAAAGGGGCTTGGGTCCTTTAAGCACGAGAGATTAGTCGATACTCTGGGGAACCAAAAACACAACCAAAAGGAGAGGAAAAAACACCTTGGGTCAACGGCTTCAGACTGTACAGTCTTCTCAACCTCCTCAACCACGTTGGTGTCAGCACTACATTCTTAAACATGATTTCCTATTGTAAGAGTCTAAAACAAATAGGCCATGAGCCGTTGAATCTTCGTCATCATAATTTAATCAATTCTCTCATTAAGTGTAATGATGATGTCCATGTCCTAATTCTATGAGTACCTACTCCTCGATGAGTATTGGGTGCGAACCCGCGTGTGCCCTGTCCATAAGTACTGACAATAGGGATAGAGATCACTTGTTTAAAAAAAAATGTCTTATTCCCGGTCATACCCACTTAGATTATGTCACTTAGATTGTGTGACACTATTAAAGATTTAATAAATTTATCATGAATATTAAATGATATGACATAATCTAAATGAGTGAAACAGAAAATGAGATATCATTTTAAGATAGATGATCTCTATCCCAATATTAGATACGCACAATTAGTACAACAACCATTAAGAGCACTCATACATCAGTATCTTTTTTTCTTTTTTTTTAAAACAAAGCAATCTTATTTCATTTCAGTATAGATAATATTTGCAATACAAGTAAGAACTGAATTAACAAAAGGAGGGTAGCATAATCATTGGCTACTCTAACTAAAGTATGAGCGACCATATTTGTTTGTCTCTTAACAAACTTTACTCTAAAGTTTGGATAATGAGAGAGGATGGATCTGCACTTACTTAAGATGGAACCAAATTCTGAGATGTCATGTTTTTGAGAATGCACTCCGTCTGCTACCATTTTGCAATCAACTTCGAAATCCGTGTATCTTATAATCTTATTAACATTAGAAGAACCATAAATTGACATGAAACATAGGATAAAATCTTATTTCATTGCGGTTAGTCATTTGTTTTCTAATTTGTGATGAAGTTGAATTTATGTTACATTTAGCTACTGTATCCACAGAATGCTTATATGAACAAGAAATGGATAGTAATATTAATTAGTTGTGTCATTTACTTTTCCAGTTTCAGATGCAAACAGACCCACAGAGGTGAGATATAGTATCACTGAAAGAAGCTAATGTTTCTTCTTTCCTTCTGCTTTGGGGATTCAATTGGTTATATAATATGATTTCTGTTACGTTGAAAAAATAATTCAACAGAAATAAAGGTTCATTTTCAGATATATGTGGAAATATGGATTATCTTACTTGTCTCTTTTTTTTTATAAGCAAAAATTGTATTGAATTAGAGTACAAGGGGTACTCAACCCATATCTTACTTGTCTCTTGATGTTTTCAATTGCTCCAGTTGACTTGCCGCTACGGTTTTCTACACTCTCTATAGCAATAAACTCAGATGTAGAACTCGTGAGTATATCCATACTTCTTTTGCAAATAGGATCGCCTTAGAATATTAGCATCTTCAGATGGTTGTTGCCTTTGGATTAAATTTATTTCATTTATTCTTCTATTTTGATATCTTTTTGTATAATAATATTGTTATTTGTATTGCATGATGCAAAAATGCAAATGATATTATGCCTTTTCAAAATTTTATACCTTTATATATGTAACTATTAAAATTGTTCTTGTTGGTTGTGCTATAGAAAAATTCCAAGGATTTCCCAATCTGTTCCGACTTATTTGCATCCCTCAATTGTTCATATATACAATATTTTCAGGATGTCTCAACAATTGAAAGGTTTTCAATTAGCACACTGCCAATAATATGCTTTAGAGATGGCAGTCCTCCACTGCCAGATGCCTTAAACATATCTCTGAAAGATTCAGTGATCTCAGGTAGGAAATTAACCGACTTAAATAAATTCAACTAAATTCCATTAAGATTTTTTTTTCCAAAATTAAAGTTCACAAGAAAATAAATTATGTCTTAAATATCTCTCTATGAAGTATCAATAATCTTGTTTTTGATATTTTTGCAACAAGCCAATTACTTGCATTTTAGTGTACCTTATAATCTATCAACATATAGAAACTGTTGGATGTCCCACATTGTCTGTCTCAAATTCCGGGTTGTGATTTATATACCTGTAAGACAACTTCACTTAAGGCCAATTGATTTTAAAAAGGAATCTAACATGGTATCAGAGTCAGGAGCTCATCTCTGTCGTTTGTCACCTGTTATGGCAATCTTCCCGTGTATTTCCCATATATCGTCTGTTCTGGTAGACATCCGTGGAGGAGGGGTGTTGAATCTCCTACCTCAAATCTTGGAGTGCGGTTTATATACATGTTGAACAATTCCACTTAAGACCAATTAGTTTTAAGATTAAATCTTCCAGAATCATTGGAGCCTAAGTTTCCAGCATTCATTAAAATTAGTGTCACAATTTCTATACGAGGAGGCTCTTATTTTGGCTCATAAGTATGTGATTAGTTATTTTTTTTAATTTCCCTTTTCTTCCATTAATTTACATGATTCTATAATGATGGCTTCTTTAGTTGTCATGTGATGGTTCAACACTGAATTCAATGTGTGTAATGTTTTCATTTTGCCTATTTTTGTGCTTTCTTTTGAATCACTTTCACAGTACTCATTCATCATTAATTCTACCTCTCGTTCTCTGTCTACTTGAGAAAAAAGAAGGGCCAAGTTTTTTTTAGAGCCTTCTGGTGTCGGTGTCACATTATAGCTACTTTTTGTCCCCTGTTTTCTTTAGGGATAAATGGTCTTGATGTGGAGCAGTGCTTCCCTATGCAGAAAAATATCACTATGAAATTGACAAATAAGCAGGTATTGCGTCAATTTTTTTAGTGTGTGTTTGAATAATGTTTGATAAAAGTGATTTCGAATTAAATTGATTTTGTAAAATTGATATGAGTTAAAATTGAGTTTATGATTTATGTTTAGATGTTTTCATTTTGAAAGTAAGTTAGATGTAAAACTTGGTGTAAAATTTTTAACCCAACGCAAAAGGCTACTTTTTGTAACTTCTAGTTAAAATCACTTCTGAATGCAAAATCAATTCTACCTTATAATAATCGACCATATCATTTTTTAGTAAAATCACATTTCACAGAATGCAAAATAAATTCTAGAGATTTCTAACATAGAACCAAACACATATTTGATTGCATTGTGTCCTCAAGTTCAGGTTGTCCTTCCATATAAGCTTATAATGACATAGAAATACCAACTCCTGTGGGTGAAAGCACTATATCTCTATGGTGTCCCCTTGTGCTAGAGGCTCATTGGGTTTGAATGTAGACAATGGGCGCTCTACCATCCATTGAAATTAAACTTATGAATAGAAGGAGCAAGACTCGATTAAGGTGAATGCTAGTTTGCAGCTCCATAACTTTGGTGCAGCATACTCCTTCAATCACAACCACACATTTATTAATAAATAAAAGCAATGGTTGAGATTAAAATAAAAATAAAAATAAAAATAAAATGACATTATTATCCTTGTCCTTTACATCTCTTTCACCCCTTCTCACCATCTTTTCCACCCCTTCACCACCATCACCACCGCTGCTACTGTCGCCCCACCGCCTTTGCCGCCGCACCAAAAAATGAAATCATGAAAACATAAGAAATTTAAGAATAATTCACAAATTCGGGAAAAAATGAAGAGGTGAACAGTACCTAACCAAAACCTAGATCAAACAAACAAATGCTTTTCTCATATCTCAACCTGAACACAAACACTGAAGAGAGAAAGAAAGGAAGTTGAGTTTTGATGGCGTTGTGTTTCAGTCTCAACCCGTCCTTTATCTGCAAATTCAAAGCATCATCCATCGACCCCCGAAACAACCACACACTCGACGCTGCTTACATCTGACGTGCTGCCAACCTAGCTGCCAAATCCATCGGTCTCACTTCTTCCCTCCCCAACTTTGGCTGTGCCATTGCCACCCCTTCCGGCTCCATCATTGGCGATGGTTTCCTCCATGCTCAAGGCACCACCCCCGCAGCGGTCCAGGCCGTGGAGGCCGCTGATGAACGTTGCCATGGTGCCACCGCTTACCTTAACATGGAACCCGATGATTGTCATTCCTTGGTCCTACAACCGGAAATGGAATCAAGGTGGATAAGAATCAGGGGGCAGAGGCGGCGCGGTGGTGATGGTGGTGTTGGCGGTTGTTGGTTCGTTTACTGTGTGGAGGTGGTGTGGGGTAGCAATGGTGATGGTGGTGTGAGGTAGGAGCTGTGGTGAGGAGTGTGAAGGGATGAGGGTAAGAAAGGAATTTGGGTAGATGGTGCAGCATGCACCTTTTTTAGAGAGTGCATATTAGACGGCACCCTCGACTAAAGTGAACAACTTCCATAAAAGTTTAAGCTTAGTTGAAAGCACAAGATTAGTTTAATATCTCTTAAATGTATATATTATTATTTTTTAGGCTTAGTGAACTTTTTAGTCCTTACGAATATAGAAAATTTTGGTTTTGGTGTTTTTAACTTTTAAGTTTTTGGAATTAGTCTCAATCTGCCATGTGACATTAAATATAATTTTTTTAATGCCACATGACATTTAAACAAAATCTATAAATAAATAAAAATTGTTTTGGTCCCTATACTTTTTCTTCCTTAGGTTTTGGTCCTTGCAACTTCAAAAACGTTGGAATTGGTCATTGTCGTCAGTTCCCATATGTTAAGTGCTAATGTAGCTAACAGCACGCCATATCAACATTGTTACATGGAATAAATTAATAATTTTTTATGTCAATTGGATTAAAAAAAATATTATTATTTGTTTTCCATACCGCATAGCGCGATGCTTCACGGAGTGGTTCCATATGGCTCATGCTCGAGTTCTAACCCTTTATGACTGCTATCACACAAGCTCATTGATTATTATTGCCTATCACATCTCTCTACATAATAAAAATAAAAATATAAATAGTTATAAATTATGTAACAAAAAAAAAAGTTAAAAAAAAATATAAATAATAATTTTTAAATAATTTTTAATTCAACGTGACATATAAATTTATTAATTTATTCCACATGATAGTGTTGATGTTGTGCACTGTTAGCCACATTATTTGCACTTAACGTATGAGAACTAATAGCAAGGACCAATTCCAATATTTTTAAACCTGCAAGGACCAAAACCTAAGGAAGAAAAAAAATATAGCAACCAAAACTAAATTTTTTATATTTTTAAATGCCACGTGGCGATGTCAGGTGGAATGAAAAAATTTAAAAATGCCATGTCGCGATGTTGAGTTGAACTTCTGTCTGTGTATTTAATGGAAGGAATTGACGGCAGGGACCAAAAACAAAAAATTAAAAGTTAGAAACACCAAAATCAAAACAAATTAATTAAAGATAAAGACTAAAACCAAAATGATATATATATTTTTAGAGGCAAAAACTTCATTAAGCCTATTTTTTTACGACAGAAGAAATTTTATTAAAGTAAGTATATATTGTTACTAGTGAAGAACTTAGTCTTTAGATAACATTTGGGATAAGATTATTTTTTTGCCTTGTTTGTGGCGTTGCCCATTGCCTTGTTACATGTCTTCTTCTCTGACTTTTTAAGTGTCTCTTTTGTTGTATACTTGCATTGTTAGGAGGATATGTTATCCTCTTTCATGGAATTCTTCTCTTCTTCTCTGATAATTTTTTTTTTATCTAAAAAAATATCGCTACTGCAAAAGTACGTTCACAAGTGATTTTTTTTGTTCTTTTATAACATCATAGACAATAAATGTAACAAATTATTGTTCAGATATCTCCAGGTGTTTGGTATATTGGTCTTTTCAATGGCATTGGACTAACACCGACACATTCGAAGATGGTATGGTTTATTATCCAAATGTCACTTTATCCAAAAGAAATATGAATATTTCAAGTATGTTTCAGGCATGTTTGAACATGTTTGTTGTCCTTTGCATGCTGTGATTTTTATTTTTATTTTCTATGCTGAAAGGGCAACTATTATGTTAGTGTGAGATTACTCTTTTTTTCACATTACTGTGCATACTAAATAGAATTGTTCTTCTTAATAATCTTGATTTTGAAGTGGATTTCATTGTTAATTTTCCTCTTTGTATTCTTTTTTTTTTTTAATTTCTTTTAAAATCAATGTTATTGCAATTGAATGGTTTCAAAAAAAAAATTTATTGTAATTGAAGTCTTCTAAAACAATATTATTAATTAATAAACAATTCAAAGATAGGATAATTTCCTTGCTTCAGTGTGAGCTTATACTCAATTTTTTTTTTCATATATCAACGATATTTGAACATCTGAGATTTTGACAAAATTAATCAAAGTTTGAATTTCATTAACTACAAATAAGATAACATTAACCAATTTGCCATCCATACACTTAGATACCATTAATTATGATTTGTACACCCATTAACCGTATTTTCTGGTGTCTGGATGTACAAGTAACATTTTTGTTTCTCATAAGTGGGTTTCTTTGACATACAAGCAAGAGTGCTTGGCATTTGAATCAAATTTAATTGTTTCATTCAAATTAGAGATTGTTCGGTACACCTAGTGTAAGTAACACACCATTACTATTTACTGACACACTTTCTTTTAAAACAAGTGCAAAAAATTGAATCTCAAAACATTAAAAGGTGGGTTGTAAAGCCAGGGGAATATTTGCTATTTCTAGAAAAAGGTATTGTTGATATACTTTAATTTATGTATTGATATGGTTTAATTTAGTTTCTTAGTTTTCTTGATTTAGTTGTAAATTGATGATATGGTCAACCTCTAAAATCAAGGGATTTGATATTGTATACTTGTAATTTGTAGTTATATATACTCATGAGGCTGAGAGGGTTTCTCCCAAGCTATTTTAGCATCTTAAGTTAGCATCAGAGTGATGGTTCGATCTAGTCAGGAAGCCTTTCCGACAACCGCTTTGTCGGGGACCGCCTTTGATCACCTAAGACAAGTGATCGAATACCTTAGAAAATTTCGGCGACTTGCTCCCAAGAGGACTAGTCTCACTCCTCCTCCACATGGTCCCTCACGCATCGCCACCGGTCTGCCCAATTCCACCATGCGTGTACATCAGTCGTCATCTTGTTGTAGCCCATTTGTCCTCCCGTCAATCTCATCCTGTCTGTCAGCTTCCCTTGCCTTCGCTTTGAGGGTCAAAAGTCGTGTATTCGACCACACATCATATCCCTCTCACTATGTCGAACAATTCATCCAATGCTACTTCTCATAGTTCTAGGTCTACAACAAAGGGTGTCATTTCATTTGCTTTCTATTGCAACTCTACTATTACATCAGAGAAACTTAAGAATTTTATGGATTGGTATAATGTTGCTAAAGTACGACTTTTAGGTCAAAGGGTCTATGATCATCTCACCAAGCATGAAGCAGACATTGATGCCAAAGTGTGTGATGAATGGAAAAGGGCCAATTATTAGTCGGTATCTTTGCTATGGCAGTCAATTGATCCTAAGTTATTTGTACATTTTCAGCCTTAAAAAACTTGCTGTGAAATATGGAAGAAAGCACAAAGTGTGTATTCTAATGACATACAACACCTCTATGATTTTGTCGATAAACTGGTCACACCTCAGATGACAGACCATGAATCTTTGTTCTTATCTAAATAGAACACAATCAATCATCAAATAGATCAAACTCATCCTGTCAGGTGACCATCTTAAAAATGAATTAGAGAAACTTAATAACATGTATATTGTTTTCGTTCTTCATGATTTCATAAAGACTATGAATCTGTTAGAAATTAGTCTCTAACAGATCTTAATATCCCCAAGGTGGAGGAACTCATTGGTTGTTTATTGTGAGTTCTGCCATTGGTGGAAACATGTGGAGGTGGTTCTCAAACAACTTTAGAATCTTCAGTTTTTGTCTCTAACTCGGTAGACTGTGGAGGACGAGGATGTGGGCATGGTAGAAGAGGCAGTCGTGGTAGAGGTGATCGTCTTCAGTGTTACATATTAATCTGTGAGCGCTTGAGACACACTCAAGACAAGTGTTATTCTTTGCATGTTTTCCTAGAAAAGAAACCAATGTGACACAGTCTCAAGCACTGATGTCTATTGCTAAGAAAATCGAGGTTGGGAGTGACAATCAGAATCGTCTTTCAATTGATGAATACAAGGAGTATCTTCAACTTAAGGCAATCCAACAAGCTTCATCCTCGGCAACTATAGCTCATACTGATAGTAAATCATCTCTACTTTGTACTTTATGCTCTACCAAAACACCACACCACTTCACCCTTGCTAATCGCTCTAAAACACAAGATACTGGTATTGATCAAGCTTCGACTCTTCTTTCTCTGCCTTTAAATTCAGTCTTATTTATACTTGGACGTCCTTTTAAGTTAATTTCTATTAGTCAACCTGCCTTTAAATTGAGTCTTATTTATACTTGGATGTCCTTTTAATTTAATTTCTATTGGTCAACTTACTTAGTCTCTCAATTGTTCCACAACTTTCATTTCTAATTCTTGTTCTACCGAAGACTAGAGTATGGGGGCAGGCAACTGGAGTAGGAACTGAGTCATGTAGTCTATACTATCTACAACCACCATCTCAAACCATATATATTGCCACAGAGTAATCTAGTCTTCTTTATCATCATTTGGGTCATCCAAGTGTGAATAAATTAAAATAAAATGATTCATCATCTATCTCATCGACAATCATTGGAGTGTGAGACATGTCAACTTAGGAAACATGTTCCGACATCCTTTCCAAGCAAGGTTAGTCGTGTAGAGTCTACTTCTAGTATTGTTCATTTTGATGTTATCACGACCCAAAAACTAGCGTACGCAAGGTAGTCAAAATCGGATCGGACCGGCCGGTCAGACCGGTCCAACCGGGAACTGGATGCCAAGCCGGTCTAACTGACCACTAGAACCGGCTTTACTTGGAATCGTTATAAGAACCGTTGAACCGGTTCAAAACTGGTAAAACCAGACAAAACCAGAAATGCAACGGTTTGGACCAGTTCAAAAGTGATTATGAGCCTCCATTCACCCACTTTAATTTTATACACTCCCTTTCACAGTAGTGTCCCTAGTCTCACCGATGTGGGACTCCTGAAAAACATGAAAGAAAAGAGCGGGTGGCTTTGTTTTCTGCTATCTCTAATCTGCTTCTCCTGGAAGATGCCAAGTACTTCTCTTGAGGAGCTCATTGTCATGAACCTCATGAGCCTGGAGGAGCTCTGCTATACTGCCACCACAAGACTCTGAGCATGTTAAAAATCTTTCAGTTTTGCTTTATCATTCTCCTCAATTGTAATGGGTTAACATGCCTCTTCGGTGTCATTATTTTCTTCACTGGTAGCTTTTTCATTCAAATCAAAAGAAGAGCATTTCAGGGAGGATCACAATGAATTAATTTGCACAGCCTGGTCCTTGCTTATGTCACTCTTCTCATTGTCATGAACCTCACATGTTTATTTGTTTGTTGCACAGATTCGCTCCAAGGTCCCCAATTAATGAACTTCTCTATTGTTTACAAAATTGAAAATTTATGTATGAAACAAACAAGAATTACAATGTGTAAGCAACAAAATGACTTAAAAAATAATGGTAGTATTCTCTCCCTTTGCTCCCTCTTCTCTACCTTGTTATTTTTATTATGTTAATTTATTAAATATATTATATAATATTAAATATATATATTTAATTATAACCGGTCCAACCACGGTTCAACCACGGTTGGAGCTTTGAACCTTGAACCAATGCCTTCACCGGTTCAATGACTGGTCCGGTTTTAAAAACCTTGAGCGTACGTGACCGGCCATAAGAGGGATAGTGTCCCTAATTTTGAAGTCTTTCAGAGGTTCAAAACTCCTCAAACATAAACCAAAAACACACTTAAAGTGCTTAACCCAATAATACGTTCATCCACAAGAAAAGAAGAAAAGGAGTTTACAATGAAATTTTTCCTTTACTTACGAAAATGCTAAGCTTAAAATTTAGAAGAAACACTTAATCAAGCAAAACTTTACAATTCTCAGTTTTTTTTAAAAAAAAAAATATCGATAACCACTCTTAATACCAAGCCAATTGTCAAAATGGCATAAATCAAATATCAAGGTTTTACAAGAAACACATTGATCAGATGAAAAATGAATACAAAAATAAATAAATAATTGCATCTACGCAGGTCGCGACGTGATATTGTATCCCATAATAAAGGATAGTGCAGCTTGGGATGGTCCATCAACTTTCAGACCTGCCTGTAAGACACTAAGATTGAGTGAGTTGAATAAATTCAATAAGGGTTTGACAAAGTATAAACAAAATGGTCATGCAAACAAGAATATGCACTATAATGTTTTTCTGATAATTAAACTTGTTAAATCAATGATTAATTCATATCAATATTTTCTCATCGTGGGTCATCAAACCATGATGCTTGAATTGTCTCCTCATTATCAAAATAATGTTTCTGTTGCACTATCAGGTGTTATGTCTCGTTGTCCCAGTTAGGCTTCCATAGCTCTACGCAACTGGGCGTTACGTATCGACGTCCCAAGTGCATTACCATCTGGCATTGAGTGTTATGTCTTGTTGTACCCAGTGCGGTATCACATTTATTAGGCGTCCCTAGTATAGGCCATCTCATCACAATCCAAGATCTATCGGACATTATGTATCCTCGTCCCTAGTAGGCTATCCATATCTCTATGCAACTAGGTGTTATATATCATCATCCCTTGTGCAATTTTCAAGATTAATTCAAGCATCAAGTAGATTCCATAATCACATTTTATAATGTTCCACACACCTTCAATTCTTTCATGACATCTCATGGTATAATTCATCAATTAAGTTTTCCTCACATACCTCAACAAAATGGTGTGGGTGAGTGCAAACATCGTCATTTAATTGAAACAACTTATAATCTCTTATTACATTATAATGTACTCTTAAAATTTTGGAATGGCACTATTCTCATTGCAGGTTATTTAATAAATCATATGCCATCTTCTTTTTTCAATAATCAAGTTCCTCACTCTTTTCTATATCCTCAGGAACCCCTTTTATATTATTCCCCATCATGTTTTTGGTTCCTCTTGTTTTGTCCATAATATTGCTCCAGGTTTAGATAAATTTTCCGACCCTGCAGTTAAGTGTGTCTTTCTTCGTTATTCTCAAGTTCAAAAAGGGTACATGTGTTATTCTCCATCCACAAATCATTCTTACATCGCTGAACATGTCACATTTTGCGAGGATATACCTTATTTAGCCTCAGTGGTCTTGCTGAAATTTGTTTCTTAGGTATTATCTATTCCTTTATTCGACTCTAATGTCTTTGTTCCTCCCGTGCCACAAATTGTCAACAATCCACCAGCACCAAAGGATCCCATTCAGTCATTTTGTCTAACTTTTCAACTCGTCCACGTCCAACGACTTCGGAAGCTACCCTTGTTGTATATACTAGACTCACCTCTTGCTTCTCCATCTCCACCAATTCGGGCCAAACCTGCGTCTTCCACTGACCTTCCCATCGCTCTTCTTCTCATTATACCTTTGTCTTGCTTTGTTGTCCATTTCAATTCCTAAAATTGTTCAGGAAGTATTATCTCTCTTGTTGCTTCCCATCCTTAGAAGTCTATCGTTTGGATGCAGTTGGGTTTTTATTATCAAGGTTAGTCCCGACAGGACAATTGATTGCTTGAAGATCGTCTTGTGGCCAAAAGATACACTTAGATTAGATTTATGGTCTTGATTATAGTAATACATTCTTCCTTGTTGCTAAAATGGCCTGTGTTCATATTTTTTTTATCACTAGTTGCCATATATTGTTGTCTTTTATATTAGTTGGACATTAAAAATGTCTATTTACATGGTGATTTTGAGGAGGAGATTTACATGGAGCAACCACCTAGGTTGGGGGGGTTAGGTCATGTTTGCAAACAAAGGAAGTTGTTAAATGGGTCAAAACAGTCTCTACGAACTTGGTTTGAGAGGTTTAGCAAAGCCATACAACGGTTTGGTATAATTTGCAATGATCTAGACTACTCTATGTTCTATAATGTTCGTCTAAGAAGGTCATTTATCTTGTGATCTACGTGGATGATATTGTAATCACAGGTGATGATCATGAAGGGATCATTAGACTAAAACAACATCTATTTCAACATTTCAGGACCAAAGATCTGGGTAGGTTTTGGTACTTCCTTAGGATCGAAATTTCTCAACCAAAAAGGCTTTTCCGCTTGTCAAAGGAAGTATGCACTTGATATTTTGGAACAAACTTGAATGCTAGATTGTAAGCTAATATAACTTGGATCTTATTGTCAAGCTTATGGTGAATCATCGGGAGTCATACTCAGACTCAAGCAGATATCGGAGGTTAGTGGGAAAATCAAATTATCGCAACCCTGACCAGACTAGATATATCCTTTGTCATCAATGTTGTAAGTCAGTTTCTCAACTCCCCTTGTGATAACCATTGAGTTGCAGTAACTCATATTTTAAGGTATATTAAGGTATCTCCTGAAAAATGGGCTAATTTAAGAAAATAAAGGTCACACAGACACTGTTGCTTATGCAGATGCTGATTGGGCAGGATCTCCTAGTGATAGGGGGTCAACTTCTGGATATTGTGTTTTCATTGGGGGTAATCTCATTTCTTAGAAGATTAAAAAGCAAAATGTAGTTTCTACAAAAAAGAAGAAGCATAATGTAGTTGCAAGATCGAGTGGAGAAGCATAATACCGAGCCATGGCTCTCACTACAAATGAACTTATGTGGCTAAAAATTTACTTCAAGAATTAAAGTTGTGCAAGATAGGTTCTATGCAACTGATTTGTGATAACCAAGTAGCTTTGGACATTACTTCTAATCTCTTTCATGAAAGAATGTCATTTCATCCAAGACAAGATTCTTTAAAAGGAGACCGATACTTCTTTTGTCAACTCTGATGATCAACTTGCTGAAGTTTTCTCCAAGTCTCTGTTAGATTTACGAATAACATATATATGTAACAGGCTTTGGTGCTTATGACATATCTATGCACCATTGCACCATCTTGAGGAGATCGTTGATTTGCTTTAATCTATGCACCATTCCTGTTTTCCTTGATTTGGTTGTAAATAAATGATAGGGCCAATCCCTAAAATCAAATGATTTGATATTGTATACTTGTATTCTGTTATCTGTAATTTGTAATCATATATATACTAATGAGGCTGAGAGAGTTTCTCTCTAAGCTATTCGGAATCTTAAGTAATGTACATTGGATTTACCTAATAATTTCTTCATCTAGAATCTAGGATTGGATAGAATCTCAAATATTGGTTTCTGTATTTCTTTTTGCACCCACCCTGACATGAAAATAAATTTCTTACATATTGTTTGGTTGGAGGGAATTAGAGGGGAGAGGACGGGAAGGGAGGAATTTTTTTAAATCTTTCATGTTTGATTCAACTTTCAGAGGGAGGGAAGGGGAGGGGAGGGTAGCAAAATCCCTCCTTAAGTCAATTTTGGCTCTCCTCTAATATTGGGGGGATTTGGAGAAGAGAGGGGGATTTTAAAACATTTTACATGTATTGACTAAAATATCTCCATTTATCTATGTTGAAATAAGTAATTATAAGGGTTTAAAAGTAATTTTCTTTTTAAAATCCCCCCACCATCCTGAACCAAACATTGAGGGCTCGTTTGGTGGTCAGGTTATAATAGAGGCGGATATGATAAAAGAGTAAGATAGGAGTATGATAGTATATGAGCAGGATAAGCTGTTATCCTATCCGATGTTTGGTGTCCACCAGATAATCAACCAGGTAGCATTATAGTTTTAGTATGAATTTTAAAATTTTCATTTTTATTCAAAATGTTTTCATATTTTGTTAGATTTTATTTTTATAAATTTTATTTTTTAAAATTATATAAAAGACGAAATTATCCTTGTGATAAAATTACATATAATTTTTTAAAATTTTTTAAATATTATTTAACTTAAGTTATTTTTTTTATAATTGTTAAAATTCATTTTGAGTTTTAAATTTACATATAGTTAAATTATTAGAATTTTTTTTTAATATTTTTCAGTTTTTTAAAATAATATAAAATAACAAAATTAGCCTTGTGATAAAATAAAAATATTTTTTAAAAATAATTATTAATATTGTTATTATTTTATATTTTATTATACCTTTTTTTTATGTAACCATGTTATATTTTATTATACTTTAAAATATTATTTATTTAACTTTAATTATTTTATATATAAAATATTTCTATAAATTTATTATATTTTAAATCACCGTATCCTATGCTATTGAGTTCTAACCCAGCTCCCCTCAGGATAGAACTTTAACTAGATGGATATGATATAATAGGTGACATGATTGATTTATCATATCCTGTTGGCTCACCAAACCAAACAATAGTTAAACGAGCCATGAAAATATTATTTTCCCTCCCTTCCTGCACCAAACAATGAAAGTGTTATTTTTCCTCCCCTCCCCTTCTCTCAACCAAACACAACTCAGAGTGTCTGATCAAAATCATTCCCCTCCTCTCCCCTCCCCTCCTTTAAAATCCCTCCCCTCTAAACCAAATTCACTCACATATTTCCATTTGACCCATTCTATCTCTCTCAACAAGGGTCTTGATAGTTGATACACTAACCCCAAAAAATGGATGAATGAACAATTATTTCTCTATCTCTGCAGATTATCCGAGGCCCAGCATACACCTTCGCTGCCAATATAAGCGTGGAAGCATGCACAAATTCAATGATGCACGGGGATTTCTGTAACAATACAGTTCATCCACTTTCATGCACAACATCTAATATCTATAATGCTTGGGAGGCTACAGTGAACAAGCCAATGTTGGAAAATGTAGCAACCTGCAAGAGTAACTTTGAAACGTTTTGTGATCATGAAGGTGTACCAAACTTCTTCTCCTTTGATATATTGAATGTGGCGGAAGAATTTACCATTACAGCAACAAATGCCAGGTTCATTGTTACACATTCTAATAACATTTCTGGTGCAAATGATGTTAATTTAATGTGTTTTGTTCGCCATGGAGCAATGCCTTCAGTGACATTGCATGATTATTCTAGTGATTTGAGTAAAGTCCCTCTTGTAGTTCATTCACCACTGATTGGTCGTTGGTACATTAGCATAGTACCAGTCAATGTTACAAAGACTCAGGATAGCAATTTAAGAGTTTGCTATTCAGTAGAATCACAAGTGCTTCATTGCCCACATGGCAAAGCTGGACCAAATTGCACAATGGATAGCTATATGCTACAGGTAGAGTTTGTAAGACATGTCTCTGCCTTAATTTTTGTTTTGAGCTTGCACCTCAAGTGCCTTATTTTTTGTAATATTATGATAATCAATTCTAAATTTCTGTCTTGTGATATTTCTTGGACTACAAAACTATTTTAAAGGTAACAAATTTAATAGGTAGAATCAGGATATGATCACTTGTACCCAAAAATGGTTGGTCGTGGTGGAGGTGGACTCTGCCCCCAAGCGAAATTTATCTGCAAGTCAGGAGTTTGAATCCTAGAGTCGTCACTTTGGAGAGAGCTTTACCTTTTGTTTTATAGGCAAATGTTAGTAATTATTGTGTTGTGTTAACGGAGGGAGTTGAACCCATGACCTCCTTATCACTCCAAACCTGATGTCCCTCCCACAAACCAATCCGTCCACCTTATAACTCCCTGGACAGGGCTTTACCTAACTAACATACTTGGCCTTAGTCTCACAACTTTGTTGTACGATGATCGGTCAAAGACAAGAATAAGGATATGATCACATGTAGTCATATCTCATTAGTTACAAAGCTAAAAAGATAAAAATATTATAATATTATTATTAACTTAGCAAATTAAAGACTGATAACATCTGAAATGTACAACCTAGATGGATGCAGTATGCAGAAATAGGAATGCATCTTATCACAGTGAAAGGATTAGCATACAAATGGTTTGCGTCCCTTGAGACTTCTGCTTCTTGACTTGTTTGCTGGGATAAAGTGAGCTACTGAGCTATCTTTTAAAGATGTTTGTGATTTAAATTACTTTATGCCCAATATAGAAAAATAAGGCTTAAAATACTTGTTCAACACATTAATATTACTCATATAGAAATTAAAATACTTGCATTTTTCACTATGAAACGTTTTTTTTTTTGGTTTGTTAACAAAAACTTAAGAACACCCTGTGGTAGAATAATTTCGATATCTTGATGATTTGTTTACATGCGGGAATGAATTACTGACAAGTTGAGAATGATTGTCTGCAGACATTTGTAAGGAGGGGTTCAACCCCCTTTGAAGCATACTACTTGCCAGTTGGTGGAGGAGCATCTTATGATTCTGCCAAATTTCCTCTTGAGCCACTTTTAGGCAACTCATCATACAAAGGAGAACCTAATAGCATTTGGACTTACTTTCTTTTAGATATCCCCAGAGGTGCGGCTGGAGGAAATATTCACATACAGCTATCCTCAGAAGTGAAGATCAATTATGAAGTTTATGCTAGATTTGGTGGATTACCATCTCTTCATAGTTGGGACTATTATTATGCTAACAAGACAGGGAGAAGTGCTCCATCTATGTTTTTCATGCCATATGATTCAAGTGATGGCAAAGTTGATTTTTATATTATGTATGCTAGAGAAGGTACTTGGGGTTTTGGTCTAAGACATCTTAATACCAGCAGTGATTCTTCAAAAGCGCAAACTATCATGTCTCTTTCACTTGAACGATGCCCAAAACAATGTTCCTCTCATGGGGACTGTAAATTTTCTTTTGATGCTAGTGGATTGACATCATACAGGTTTATCTCAAGTCCTTTGTCCATTATTAATTCATAAGTTCTGTTTACATTTCTTTTTTGTTTTCTTTAAATTGTCAGACATGAACCGTGAAAGTCCTTGGTAATGGCTGATACATTGTAGGATAAGAAACACACATGCTTTCCAGACTGCATGTTTTGCATTTGTTCCCCAAACTTATTAGAGAATTTACTGTTTTAAATGTTGACTTTTTGGCCTCAGCTTCTGCTCTTGTGATGGAAACCATGGAGGCTTTGACTGTAGCATTGAAATTGTACCACATCAAGGTGATTGTTTACTTTAGAGATTGATAAACTTAGTAATTTTATTGCAATTATCTTGGTTCAATATCCCCCATCCTCTCCTTGTGATGTTATTTTTAACTTGGCAAATAATTGTTTTTCAACTGAAAGTATCTGGCATAGCAAATCATTTCATGTAATTTTGTAGATAAGCCTCTATATTATCTGTATTTATTGAATTGCTTATATACTTTGTGTAGTTGAATGTTGAAACACACGGATCCATCATATGTCTCTCTTCTCTCTCATTACTCTTGATAGAACTAATTGTCCAACTCATGGTTGTAAAACTGACAAGTTGAATCTCCAGTAATCTTGCAAACTCACCACCAAAATTATGTTAACTGCTTCAAGCTTGAAACTAGTCAAACTCATTCACTATATTTGGGCCAGTCTTTTTTGCTTTTATACTAGGCTGCAAGTCCATTGAACCAATTTCCAAATTTTCAATTAAAAAAAAACCTCTTAAGCAGACGACAGACAGAACCCGACTTAGCGTCAATTTTATTTCTATTATGAAATTATTAATTTATGATTCTTGTTATGTAACTTATGTATTAATTATGGATATGGTGTTAGTTTTGTTTAATTCTTTCTCCATTTTATGTTGCATATGTAGTATTTTTTTTTGTCATAAATTCAAAATATATGTTTTTTCAGTCATTTATTAAAGTTGGTAAACTCAGTGAGCTTTTAAGTTTAACCTCCTTCATGATTTAAGTAGTAAACTCATGTATTTGGCACCTTCGGTCTAACTATATGAAGTTAAATCTATTAAGTGTTTAAGTCCCACATTGGTTGAGTATATGAGCCAAGAACCATGTATAATAACTTGGACATCCCTCCCTCTATGAGCTAGCTTTTAGAGTAGAGTTAGGCCCAATTATTCTAACATGGTATCAGAGCCTCTCACGATGTTGGGCCATCAGCAGATGTCCAATCCTGCAAACTTCACGCTCCAGATGTCCGGTCCTGGGTGTGAGGGGGTGTATTAAGTGTCTAAGTCCCACATTGGTTGAGTGTTTGAGCCAAGAACCATTTATAATAACTTGGACATCCCTCCCTTTACGAGCTAGCTTTTAGAGTAGGTAGGCCCAATTATTCTAACAAAATCCAAATGTGCTTTTCTCTTGTTTCTCTCTTCTGTTTGTCAAATATATATTTGCTATTGAATTTAGATTTCCAATGTGCTTTATATGACATTTCATATATATTTTTTGTTCCTTATTATATAGTTAATGAAAATTTGTGCAGAGCTTGTACGACACTCAATTTTTCTCATGGTATCAAATGCTGCAGCCTTACTTCCAGCCTATTGGGCCCTTCGGCAGAAGGTGGTTCTTTCACTTTGCTTTTGGTAACTCTTGTTTTCTCCTTTTAGTTTGGATTGACAATCAGTTTATAATGCTGATAAAGGACTATGACCTTGTTGGGATGGTAAGCAACTTAACTGAATATTATGGCAGAGGCATAGTCCCCCCTATTATTTGGTTTTATCATGATTTATCTACCTGCATCCAACAATTGATTTTATGGTGTCACCTTGGCACTGTTTGGACTTGTATATAAATTATGTCCAGTAGAAAGAATTCTAGTTATTTAATTCATCAAAGTGAGATGGAGAAAAAAAAATTGGAATCTCAAAAAGTTCTATAATGTTAAATCAGAGCATTACTGATGAATAGCCAACAAAATAAATTTCAACAAGCAATGCTAGCATCACACTCCTCTTAACACACCCTATTATTGGGTGGATTTAATGTGGGACCATGTGTTTTGGTGGGTCTCACATGAAATACACCCAATAATAGAGTCTATTGAAGAGGAGTGTGATAAAGAGTATGATGCTAGCATTTTTCAATTTCAACTCATTTTGTAGATTTTGTGATGACATGAAACCCATAGTTTCCTTGTAATTTCCTTTATGCAGGCATTAGTAGAATGGGTTATATTTACATCCAGTGGAATTTCAAGTGCAATATATCATGCATGTGATGCAGGTACATGGTGTGCATTGAACTATTCAGTCTTACAGGTTAGAGCTCTGCCTCTAGTATCCCCTCTGACTCACTATGAAGATATAAGAAATGATTTTGGAACTAGAAATGTCATGTCACTGGCATAGCTGTTACAGGCTTCAGAAAGCCTCTTCAATTTAGCTACCTAATGGGATATGTTTTCCTAATGACATAAATTATGCTGTGAAACACAAGACTTGGGCGTCAATCATAGTCAGAGCTCGCATACATGCTTAGATGAGAAGCTGAGATTTGACTCCCTTAAGGATATAGAGTTTCAAAATATAACGTAATAGAAAACGGCATTACATCATTTACATGTGTTTATGGGAATTTACAGTGGGTTTACATATCAATTTTTCAGTTCATGGACTTCTGGCTCTCTTTCATGGCTATAATTAGCACTTTTCTTTATCTCGCAACCATTGATGAAATATTTAAGAGAGCAATCCACACAGCTGTAGCTATCCTTACAGCCCTAATGACTGTTACTAATGCAACAAGGTACATGACTAGTAGACTGAATTTATACATCTATAAATATACACAGCCAAAGATGTTTAAGTCTTTTCATATTTATCTATGCTGAGTTATGCAGGTCTTCCAATGTTGTGCTTGTTCTTGTGATTGGTGCTCTTGGTCTTCTTATTGGATGGTTGATGGAGATCTCAACAAAGTATAGGTCCCTCTCCCTTTCAATTGGATCCTCACTAAATTTCTCTCAGACGTGAGTTGTTAGTACTTAGTAAATTTGCTTGAGGACAATATTATATTGATTTACAGGCAACATAGTAGCAATTGATAGCATAATGATTCATTTTCAAGTTTTTTTTTTTTTCATGCATTCATTGCCTATTTAGGGTTAGCATTGTTGTGAACCTTCACCCAGCCTCCCCCTCATCAGTTTTGTGGCTGATCATAGCATAATCTAGCTCTATGCTACTATTTGTAGCATGTTCCCCAATTCACTCCAATAATTTGCCAGTGATCTCTATAGGAGAAATGCATCTCATGTAATTAACAGGGATAATGTATACTTCAATCAGCTTAGTTGGTTAAACTGTGGGACATGAATTATGAGTGTGTGGGTTAAACTCTTGCAATACGCTCCACCACTTTCTCATCCCCTTAGATAAAAATAATAGGGAAAATTATGATCAGGAAATATTAAGTTAACTAAAAGAGTGGTTAACTGAAGATTATGTTCATTTCTTTAATTAATTAGGAGTTATTGTGAATAATTATGTTTTTTTTTTTACTGAGTGAATAATTATGTTTTTAGGAGTTTTTATAGCAGATATATTATATTTTAGGAGTTAGTGTATTTGATATCTTTTAGGATTCCTTTTATTTACTCGGTTGTTTACTCTCTTTAATAGGCAGATCTGCCTATGGGAAATGGGAAAAGACTATAGTATATGTGTTGTACCATTCTACTGCAATGTGAATCAGAGAATTCAATCATTTGAACCATTATGGTTTCAAAGTGCTCTCAAACACAAACAAACCTCAAAAATCCCTATTATGGCTTCTGAAAGCAGCTCCCTCCAACAGTTCTGTTGTGCCCGTCACTTGGCATAAATTCAATGGAAAAAACTATATTCAGTAGTTCCAATCTATCCTCATGTTCATCAGGGGTTAGGAAAGGATGATTACCTTACTAGTATCAGCGCAACTCCCTCCAAGTCTAACCATAAGTACAAGCAGTGGAAGTCAAAGACCCACATGGTCATTTGTGTTTGATCAACACTATGAACTTGGAAATTGGTTAGAACTTTATGTTTTTCTTTACTACAAAGGAAACTTGGGATGGTATTAAGGAAGGAAACCTACTCCAACAAGGAAAAACTTCTAAAATCTTTAAAATCAAAGGTATTCTCCACAATCTTCAACAAGGTGAAACATATGTGACTTAATATCCTTACTTGTTACTGGCACCAACTTGACATGTCAGAGTTTGTTAGTTGCAATTGCCAATATGAAAATATCTCTTGTTATTGACATTTGGCTACATCACAAGCATCTTGGGCATGCGCCTTTTACTTTGGTTAAGTCAATATTTTTGTCTTTATTTTTAAGAGTCTATTGCCTCCTTTCATTGTGATGTTTGTGAGTTTGCTAAACATCATCTTATAACCTCTTCCCCTATTTATAACAAAAGTGTTGAAGCTTTTGCCTTTTGCCCTTGCTCATTCTAATGTTTGGGGTCCTGCATCTACTTCTAGTGTTACTAGTGTCAAATGGTATGTATCATTCATCGATTGTTGTACTTGGTCACTTGGCTATTCTTAATGAAAGACAAATCATAAGTGTCCAAATTGTTTGTTCAATTTTATTGTATGGTTCGAATACAATTTGGAAAATCTATTAGATGTCTATGCTCTAATAATGGTACGGCATATTTCAATCTCTCTCTCTCTCTCTCTCTGGTGCTTTTAAAAGAGTATGGTATTGTTCATAAACTCACATGAGTTGATACTCCTCAACAAAATGACATTGCAGAAAGAAAGAATCATCCCCTACTTAAAATCACCAGTGTTAATGTTCCAAATGTCTTTTCCATTCTTATATTGGCGAGAAGCTATTTTAACTGCTGCCTATCTGATTAACCGATTACCCTCTCGTGTCCTTGGAAATATAAGTCCTATTCAACTCATGACATTTTTTTTTCTCCTGTTCCTAATATGCAGAGTCTGCAGTCTCATGTTTTTGGTTGTGAAACGGAGGTATTAAAATTAACTCTCTATTATGTTAATATATATACATCATATTAAGCTGTCAGGAGAGGGAAAATTGGAAAAAGAGTAACTACAGCTTAAGTATTGCCTATAGATGAGAAGCTGGCAAAAATAGAAAACGAAATAAATTTGTAGCTAATAAATACAATGATTATGTAATAAATTCATTCCCTTCATCCTTGGGATTTTGATATCGACTCCAACAGTCCCTTTCAAGTTGGTGAATAGATGTCAATCATTCCCTACTTGCCAACATTAGAATCAAAATCTGACTTCAATAAAGCATCTGTAAACATATCAGCTTCCTGTCACTTGGATGACACATATTGGTCCTTCAATAGGAATAAATAGGTCTTGTAGTAACTTAGCTACTTACCCAAATATGTTCACAAACTCCATGTGCAATTGCCATGTATTTCACCTCGGCGCTACTTGTGTTTTTTTTGTTTCTTCGAGTCACCGCATTTGCCCACACTTTTGTGCAATACTAGTTGTAGACTTGTGTCTTCTATTGAACCCACTGAATCTGCATCTGCATAGCACTCAACCTCCTAGTGACTATTTCTCTGAAACAACAGTCCTTTATTGGTAGCCCCTTTTAAGTAGTGAAGGATCTGATTTATAGCATCTAAGTATAGAAACGAAGGAATGTTGGAATGTATGAATATTATTCCTTGAATAATTGTGTACAGAGAAGGTTACAATATATAGGCTAATGCCATTGATTGCTATCCTAAAAATAAGGGAGAAAAATCAGCCTTAATAAAAAGAAGAATAAAATCATATTTGTACATATCAGATATTAATGCTAATATATTACAACACCCCCCCTCAAGCCGGTGAGTGAATATCTATCATTCCCAGCTTGCAAGTAAGACCTTGAAATCGCTCTGTGGGAAGTCCCTTGGTGAAAACATCTGCTAATCGGTGCTCTGAAGGGACGTACTCTGTAGTTATAAGGCCATCATCTAATTTTTCCTTGATAAAATGGCGATCAATCTCTATATGCTTTGTTCGATCATGTTGAACTGGGTTGTGAGCAATGCTGATTGCAGACTTATTATCACACAGTAACCACATAGGAGCTTCATACTTTATTCAATCATCGAGTATGATTCTCATCCATAACAGTTCACAAATTCCTTGTGCCATAGCTAGAAATTTTGCCTCTGCACTTGACCTTGCAACAACATTCTATTTCTTACTTCTCCAAGTCACCAAGTTTTCTCCTAAAAACATGTAGTAACCTGAGGTAGACCGTCTGTCTACAACTGACCCGGCATAATCTGCATCAGTATAGGTTTCAATGAGCAATTTTTGCTCTCTCCAAAATAGAAGTCCTCTAACTGGGCTTGTCTTCAAATACTGGAAGATTCTATTCACAGCTAGCATATGTCTCTCACGAGGATCATGCATGAACTGGCTAACCACACTGACAGCATAGCCTATGTCTGGTCTGGTGTGAGACAAATATATCAGTTTTCCCCCAAGTCTCTGATATTGTGCCTTATCCACCCTTGGGCTCTCCTCAATGTTTCCAATCTTGTGATTTTGTGCAATAGATGCCCTTGTGGTTTTGCAACCTAGCTTATCTGTTTCCTTAAGAAGATCTAGGACATATTTCCTTTGGGAAATAAAGATATCTTGTTTGGAATAGGCAACATCTATCCCAAGGAAGTACTTCAGCTTCCCCAAGTCGTTCATTTCAAACTGTGCAGCTAGTTTTTCTTTTAGGACCTGTTTCTCAACCTCATCATCACCGGCAATGATCATGTCATCAACATAAACTAGAAGAAGTGTAAGCTTGCCTTCTTTGGAATGTTTTATAAAGAGGGTATGATCTCCCTGGCTCTGCCTATAACCTAAAGACACCATAGCATTGGTGAACCTCCCAAACCAAGCGCGAGGAGACTGCTTGAGTCCATATAAGGCCTTCCTTAACTTGCATACCATATTCCCTCCACCAGTAGGTTCATATCTTGGTGGGATGTCCATATATACTTCCTCTTCCAAATTCCCATGGAGAAATTTTTAACATCAAATTGGTGCATGTCCAATCCAAAGTGTGCTGCCAAGGAGAGAATGATCCTGACTGTGTTCATCTTTGCTATTGGAGCAAATGTTTCCGCATAATCAATCCCATATGTTTGAGTATATCTTTTTGCAACCAACCTTGCTTTGTACCGGTCTAGAGTACCATCAGACCGATATTTCACTGTGTAAATCCATTTGCACCCAACTATCCTTTTGTCCTTCGGCTTCTCAACAATTTCCCAGGTCTCATTCTTATTCAAAGCACTCATCTCTTCATGCATGGCTTGAACCCAATTCTTATCCATTAAAGCCTCTTGTACTGAAGTGGGGACTTTGGTAGAATCAATTGCTGAAATAAAACTCTGATGCTGTACTGATAGGTTTTTAGTGGACACAAACTGAGATATAGAGTATTTTGCACAAGTTCTTCCGGCTTTTCTTAAGGCTATTGGCAAGTCATCAGGGTTAGGTTCACAAATATCGTTTAAAGGACTATTCAAAGGCTCAGAATTAGGAATGCTTACCTCTGGTTCGGGCGACTGAAGCTGTTGTTAGACCAGGTTGGGTTTTTCCCGATAATACACCTGTTTGTATCGATCTGTAGGAACAGATACTGATTCTTTAGGTGTCTCTGAAGTACCAGAAGATGACGCCACATCCTTCATCAGATGAGCCAGAAGAGGAATAAAAGATGACTCAAGAGACTCAGCTTCTTGAAAACTCTCCCCCTGAAGCTGAGGACGAAGGTGAAAAGACTCGGATTCATGAAAAGTGACATCCATGGAGACATAGACACGATGACTTTGAGGATGATAACATTTGTACCCTTTTTTGTCTGGTGCATACCCTATGAAAATACATTTGATAGCCCTGAGATCCAACTTACCACGATGTTGACTATGGACATGAACAAAGGCAACACAACCAAAGACACGACACAGGAGATTCTTCATGGTAGGAACGGAAGGGAAGAAGGAAGTCATGAGTTGCACGGTACTAAGACCATCCAAGACACGGGAGCACAATCTGTTCATCAAGTATGCAGCAGTTAAGACAGCTTCCCCCCAATAAGACTTGGGGGCAGACATTTGGAATAGAAGTGCTCTTGCAATTTCTAGGAGATGACGGTTCTTCCTTTCTGCAGCCCCATTTTGTTGGGGGGTATCAACACAAGTGAACTCATGTAACACACCATGTTCTTTATGGAATTTTGTGAAATGTTGATTCACATATTCCTTGCCATTATCAGATCGTAATCTTTTTATAGATTTTCCAAACTAGGTTTGAACCATGCGATAGAAATTCAAGAATAATGGAAACACTTCGGTTTTATCTTTCATAAGAAATATCCATGTGACCCTAGTGCAATCATCAATAAAAGAAACAAACCATTTTGTACCAGATATATTAGAATTAGAGGAAGGTCCCCACACATCAGAATGAATAAGATCAAAAGGTTCAATACTTTTATTATTACTTGGAGAAAAAGTTGTGCGATGGTGTTTCGCAAACTGACAAACATCACAAGAAAAGACTCAATAGACTCTTTTTTAAACAATTGTGGAAATAACGACCTAAGAAGACTGAAAGGAGGATGACCAAGGCGTTTGTGGTGAAGCCAGATTTGAGATGCAGCGGAATCTGAACTTGTCTGATGACTGGATGTGGACACCGTCTGACTGGTACTACCATGAGTCCGATGTAGAACATATAACCCTCCCTGTTCCTTAGCAACCCCAATCGTCTTCCCCGTAGTAAGATCCTGAAACACACAATGAGAGGGAAAGAAGGTCACTGCATAGTTTAAATCTCTGGTTAGCTTATGAATAGAAATAATGTTATTTGACAAATGAGGGACATGAAGCACATTATGAGGGAAGGTTGAAGTGAAATTGTACCACATCCTGAAACAGGGACATGGGATCCACTAGCAACCGTGATGTGATGCTTACCAGATAATTTAGAGTAAGTGGAAAAATATGAGGGATGAGGGGTCATATGATCAGTAGCACCAGAGTCAATAATTCAGAGATCCTCAGATACAGTTCTAGAAACATTAAAGTATAGTGAACTTAAATTCTTACCAGTCATGGTTAGAGAACAAGTGCCAGAAGGCTTACTCATAGAATCCAAGAGAGTGCACAAACGATCCATCTTGGCTTTACTAAGCGCCGAAATTGCCTCCCCAGATGGTGGTGCAGATACCTCTTCACCCTCAAGAACCAAGTCGGACACTGTTTGATTAACTTGCCTTTGTTGAATGCCTTTAAAAACCCCAAAACGTCCAAGAACCTTGTCTCTGCCATGGAGTTTAAAACAAGTGTCCTTAGTGTGACCAGGCTTCTTACAATAAGTACACCAGCGCTCATCACGTTTGGCGGACGACCTCCAAGAGGATGATCCAGGCTTTTCAGATGATAACCCACCAATAGGACCTTTGCCGGTGGCCAAAGAAGAACCATCACTTGAATTACCATTATTCAACAATAAGGCTGCTCAGCGGAAGGAAAAAACAAAGGCAAGCCCTAGGAACAAAGGCAAGCCCTAGGAACTACCTAGGCTGCTGATACTATTTAGAAACGAAGGAATGTTGGAATGTATGAATATTATTCCTTGAATAATTGTGAATAGAGAAGGTTACAATATATAGGCTAATGCCATTGATTGATATCCTAAAAATAAGGGAGAAAAATCAGCCCTAATAAAAACAAGAATAAAATCATATTTGTACATATCTGATATTAATGCTAATATATTACAACACTAAGTGTTCTCAGTAGGAGAATGCACATGAACTGACTAACAGGACTAACATTATAGGCAGTTGTCAGGTCATGGAAGAGATAGGTAGATCAACTTCCATACTAACCGTTGGTAGGATTCCCTCTCCATAGGAAAAATATGATTGTGTTTAATTTGGTACAATTCCCAACCCAAATTTGCATCGAGAGATTGGAGAACTCTGATCAACACTAACAATAGTGTTGGTTTGAGAGTGTTGATAAGTTTGCCTTGGCTTGGAAAAGAATACCTAGAATAAGCCTGCAGAGGCTTCGAAAAGAATACTTCTAGAAGGCCTCCAGAGGCTTTGAAAAATACTTGCAACTGATATGAAGAGGATTCGAAGAATACTACTGAAAAGAACCCAAAAGAGGCTGTTATGAAATATTGAATACTCACTGAGGATGAGCTTTAAGAGGCTTGGTAAGGAATACATGCAACAAGCTTGAAGAGGCAGCTTGAAGAACACTTTTGTAAGGCCTGAAGAGGTTTTGAAGAATACTGGTATGGAGAACAGGAGAAGCCTGAAGAGGCTGGTTTGAAACAAAGAATAGTTGTTGTTGTTGAGCTTGAAGTGGCTAGGAATTATACTTGTAATTAGGTGCTTTTATTCTAAAAAATCCAACAGATGTTGGGACTAGAAGTAGCCTAGAGGCATTCATCCCTTGAGTCTTTTCTTTCTGCACTTTCATTTTGGTTGTTGCTGATAACAGTTTTATGGGTTCAAGTTTTTGAACACTTTTTGAGTAGCAAAACAAGTTTATGAGTTTTTACAAATAATTGTTTTAACCTATAGACCCCTCAGAATCAAATTTGTGTGTTTTAGTGTTGTTTTTCAAAAGGAACCTTCTTACACTGAAAGGGTGTTCGTCATTCAGAAACCTGTGACAATTTGTTTAAAGCATATTCATCTCTACTTTGATCTCATTATATATCCTCAGAAAGGTCAACCTTCCAAGAGTCTGACCATCAGCTTCTACTACCTTTTGATTGCCAAGAATCATCTTGAGTAGAGAAATCATAAGTGTATCACTTTTCCATGTGTAAAACTTAAAAAAAATTACTATTCAACCCTCTTCTAGTGACTCTATATTGTTTACTTAAAACATTCATAAGGTAAGCTCAATATCCTACTTGTGTATGTTGGTGACACCATTATATCTAGGGATGACTTGGGAGAGAAACAATTGCTAAAAGCAAAATTTGCAGTTGAGTTTGAGATGAAAGACCTCATAAGACTAGAGTACTTCTTAGGATTGAAGTTACTTACTCCAAATAAGGAATCCTTATTTCTCAAAGGAAACATGTTCTCGTTCTTCTCAAGGAAACCAGAATGTTAGGCTATAAGGCCACTTGTGTACCCATTGAACAAACCCATAGGATGTGAAATGATTAAGATGGCACAAAGGTTGATAGAGCTCGATTTAGAGGTTAGTAGGAAAATTGATATACCTGACACATAGTAGATCAGATAGAGCATATATATGTTGTTAATATTGTTATCCAGATTATGCATGACCCAAGGGAAAGACACTTGCAAGCCATGGACAGGATTCTACAGTATCTTAAAACTACACATGGAAGAGGATTTCTATCCAAAAAAGGTGGAAATTTGTCCGTTGAAGGGCATACAGATGTTGATTATGGAGGATCAGCTGTTGACCGAAAGTTAACATCAGACTATTGTATTTTTTTGGGTGGAGATAAACTTAGCAACTTAAGGAGTAAGAATAAAACATGGTAGCTCGGTCAAATGCAGAAGCTAAATTCAAAGCTATCAAACAAGGAATCTGTGAGTTATTATGGATGTATATCTTATTAGATAATCTTAAATAAAGTATGAAACTCCTATGAAGTTGTTATGTGACAATAAATATGTCATTCACGTTGCTCACAATCTGATCATTTAGCATGACATGACAAAACACACTGAGATACACATACGCTTTATCAAGGAGAAGTTAGATAGTGGGTTGATCAACACAATGTATGTTCCTTTTGGATCATAGATTGCTAACGTGTTAACTAAAGGGCCGCCCATATAGAGGTTCAGTTTACAGGCTAGGAATGAAATATATCCATTAACTAGCTTAAGAGAGTGTTGTACTATCTATATTAAAATTAGAATCTTTTGTAATTATTGTAGATTGCATAGTTAGTTGGGTAGTTATCTGTTTCATTATTTTCTGTTATTTTTTAGGGATAATTAGTTATTTACTCCTTTCAGCCTATATATATTGTAAATATTTATAAAGTTATATACGACAACTGAGAAATAATATTCAGATTTCTCCTTTCAAGTGTAGTTCAATCAAACCGATGGTATTTGGCATACCAACCTACGATCTTGAAATCACCTCCATTCAGTTTGTTGTATGCATGTTAATTCCCTCCTAAAGTGGGTTTAGGCCCGCAAGCAAGGTTGTCAAACTCGAGATCCTACATAGGATCGTTCGAAGGGTGAAAGATCGTAACTCGTGGGATCGTAACACGGATCGTAAGATCCCACCAGAAAGACAAAATTATATTTAATATATATTATATATTATTTATATAACATAAATAAGAAAAAGTAACCTTAAAAACCAAAATAACCTTAATATAAAAATGTCATACATGAATCATAAGTCACAAACTCACAATCTCCACAACACCACCAAAATATCAAAACACCACAACACCACAAAAACATCAAAACACTGTAAAATAAAAACATGAAAACAGACACCACAACACCATCAAAATAAAAGAGTCCCAACTCTAATTTAGCAAATCATCCAAGCCATGGTGGTCATAATAATCATCCTCCATATGATCCATGCCATCTTCCTCTCCAACTTCATCATCAACATTAGGAATCACCAAATCATCTATAGGGGCAGCAGCTGCACCATTAGCCAAGTCTCCTTCATTTGGAGTATCCAATTCCAATTCTTCATTGTCTATTGTTAAATCTAAAATGTCAGATGAACCTTCATCATTATCCACAATCCATTCATCATCGGATGCAAGATCATCAAGGTTATATTCAATCTTCTTTCTAGGTTGCTTCTTATTGGCCAATTTTGAATTGGCCATCACAAATACAACATCATTCATTGTCTTCTGTTTCAAACGGTTTCTTCTCTTTGTGTGGACCTAATATATATAAACTCCATTAGTATATAGCAAGTGGTAGGCAATTTTAAAAATGAAATGTGAGTGAAATTTTACCATCTCAAAGACACTCCAGTTTCTCTCACATCCAGATGAACTGCAAGTCAAGCTTAATACACGAATTGCAAATGTTTGGAGTTCTGGATGCTCATCCCCATATGACTCCCACCATTGTGATGGAGTTTTGGTTTTAAGAGCAGCCATGGCTATTGCACTACCAAAAAACTTTGCTCGCATCTTGAAATCTTCAAGTTGATCATCAATCTTGGTTATCACTTCAACATCTCCCACCATCCTTTGTAAACAATCATATAACCCACGTTTTACTTCATAGTCAGCTTTAAATTCAGGACCATAATGTAATTGGGGGTTAAGGTAGTAACCCGCAGCATGCAAAGGTCTATGGAGTTGCTTGTCCCATCTCTCATCAATGATATCCCATAGAGGCTTAAAACTAAATAATACAAAAATAATTGAATTAGTTTTGAAAATAAAGTTTATAATTTAAATTAAAATATACAATGTAAACCAAAGTTTATAGTTTACCTTTTCTGGACACCATTGAAGGCTTTTTGTATGCTCTCCTTTAGCTTGATCCATTGCCTCATAAATAAACCCCATTGCTGGCTTCTCATCCGAATCCACCAAACGAAGCACTTTGATTAGTGGATAAGCACCTCTCAAGCACGTCACAATGTTCTTCCAAAATTCCTTATCCATAACCACTTCTTCAATATGCTTCCCATCCCTTGTCCTTGCAAACCGGCTTGATGTCCATTCATTAGAGGTAAACATTCTTATCAAGGCCCCTTTGTTGTCCATGAGACACCCTAAAGTTAGATAAGAAGTGGCAAAGCGAGTCATGGCTGGCCTCACCAAATCCTTTCCTTTGGTGAAATGTTGCAATAAAGAAATGAGAGAAGTCTTGGAGTAGATATAGGTGGTAATCTTCTTACCCTTTGAAATTGTTTCATGGTGAACTGATATTTTTTTCTCAAAATCCTCCAGCATTAGATCAATGCAATGCGCTGCGCAAGGTGTCCAATAAAGCTTATTCCTTTTCTCCATCAACAACGTACCAGCAGCTTTGTAATTTGCTGCATTGTCGGTCACAATCTGGACGACATTTTCTTCACCAACTTCCTCCACAATTTCATCAATCATCTCAAATATTTTATGAGCAGTTTTTGATACATGAGATGCATCAATCGACTTCAAAAAAACAGTACCTTTAGGGCTGTCCACTAAGAAGTTCAATATTGTTCTCCTTCTTTTGTCAGTCCACCCATCACTCATGATGGTGCATCCTGTCTTCTTCCAAATGGCCTTATGTTCTTCAATGTCCTTTGTTGTCAAATCCACCTTTTGCTTCAAGTACTTTACTCTAATCTCGTGATAGGATGGCGGCTTAAATCCAAGGCCATGTCGGGCTACCATCTCCAACATCTTGTAAAATTCTTCACTCTTTGCAGCATTAAACGGTATGGCATTGTTGTAGAAGAATGAAGCAATTTCTTGGCATGCTTCTTCTCTCAAATTCTTCTTGAAGATGCTGTTGATGGTGGTTTGAGAGGTCACTCCCCTCTTCTTAAAAAGATTTCCAGGTGTATCCTCTTCCTGCCTTTTTTCTTTTCCTTTCTCAGTAACTATCTCCTCATCATCTATGCCTGATTTCTTCACTAATTTTTCTTGCAAGGATTTTACAATCTCCCACATTTGTTTCTTCACTTCATCAGGAACAGAATTACAAGCTCCAACATCTTTTTGTGTACAAGCCAAGTGATGCTTCAACCTGTAAACCCCTCCAATAATTACTTTGGCACAGTAATTACATTTGATTTTTCTTGTTCCCCCTTCAACAGAAACTCCATGCTTCCATGCTGTATCACTCCTGCTACCAGCAGCATTAATCTGCACTCTAGGGGGTGGACCACCAGAGCTGCCAGCAACAGGGATGCTAGAAGACATGTTGAAAGTTGAAACAGAGTGGAAGAAACAGAGGAAAAAAACAGAGTTCGATGGAATAACATTGTTTGCTACTGTCACTGTGCATATATACTCAGTGAAAGAATCCATGTAATGAAGAGCCCACAATGATGCAGCCGTATATTGGGAAGGAATGATTTGAAGTGAAAACGGTAGTATAATAAATTTGTGACAATTCCAAAACAAAAGGCATTGAAAGCTAAAACGGGTCTGTGTTTGAACTTTGAAGGGTATTAACAGCAGAGGCCAAAGAGTGATACTGATACGGCAGAAATAAGGAAAGGCAAAAATAGGGTTAAAACTTAAAACAGCTGGGTCTGTGTTTTTATGTGTTTTGGGCTGAAAATTGCAGTTGGGCCGAAACGGGTTATTAGGGAAACCGGGTCAAAAACACCCAAAACAGGTCGCGCCGCAAGAAAACGGGTCGCGCACCAGGATCGCGCAACTCGTCCAGAGATCGCCGCGCCGACCGCGTTCACGCGTTTCCTCGCCGCGCCGGCCGATGACCGCGCTTTCCCACCGATCTACCTCGCAGCTCCGATCAATACTCGTAGGAGCGTACGCTCCCACGAGTTAACTCGCGCGCCTAACAACCTTGCCCGCAAGAGTAAACCATTGGAGGCTTTTTGTGACCTAATTTCATTAGTTAGGTCCATAATTCTATAAGAACACATACTTAACTATCCAAATTACTAGGTAGTACCTGTTAAAGTCATTAATGAGTCATCTTTTAGCAGCTTGAACATTTAAACAAATTGATCCTTGACAACACCCAATCATAATAAAATTCCAATTAATGCAAATATGTCCTATTTTTCCTAATACTTAACCTATCTTATATCCCTATGCCATACTCCATCGTATAAGCAACAACGAAGTTAGTCAAGTAGATGAATTACCTTAACTGATTCATACATGACTACCTTAAATTTTCATTTGGGTTAACCTGATGTTTGGTTTATGGAATGTTTTACTATCAGGTAAACTATATTCCCGGAATCTCATTCTCGGGAATATTTCTTTCCCACATCCACACTTGGGAATAGAGTTTTCCAACTTCATTCACTAATTTTATTCTTGGATATCTTTTATGCCTGAGAATAGTTTTTAAAAATTTGTACTAAATATTGGAAACTTTTATTCGCATGCTCACATTCCCGGGAATATTAAAATAAAACTTGTACAAAAAAATACCTATCAGGCCAAGTTCAATATGGTCATTGTCACATACTATACAATGTTATGCTTTTATGTTAAACTTGCATGTGCCTGAAGATGAACTACCGAACATCCACTAAACAGCTAATGTGGTTATGCCTTAATTTAATTAAGAAGGTAGTAATAATGAATTCTCACTGCAGTTTGCAAACTATAAAGCAATGGCTTGTGATGACACTTTTGAGACGGTACCGCTGGGCTTTTGCTGCATTGGCCATAGCAACATTAAGCTGGACACTGGAAACCAGAGAAAACTACTGGTTTTGGCATAGGTATTACTGTAGTACCACTCTTCTATCTGTGTGTGTGTGTTTCTATATGTCTTATCTATCTCATGTTTACTCTTTTTTAACATGTTTACAGTATTTGGCATATTACAGTATACACATCTTCTTTCTTCTTCCTTTGTTCAAAAGCAAATATTGTGGATAGTGAGAATCAGCTACTTAAAAGTGGAGAGTATCAACTGACTCATCAAGATTCACTTCCAAGAGGTGGTTAGATCTTTGACTAGTGTAATAAGGGCAGAGACAAGTAGATCTTTTTGGATTTTAGTATTTTTGAGCTAAGGTGTTGAGTTCATGTGAAAGTGGCACAAGAATGTATGGTTGCCAGTATTGAATAGGAAGAATATATGGATGCTGACTTGAATATTAAATCATCCTATAGGAGTCAACTTTGAAGCCAATAACAATTGTGATCGTAAATTGTTTTCTGAATAAGGTTTGTTTCTGCCATTCTTTATAGGATATTTTTGCCACACGTATATCTCAAGGATGAATAATCAAACAAGGGATAAATTTGTGACCAAGGATAATGGGACTTTGTTCATGTAATTATAATTTATATGATAACTGTATTGTGTTAAGATTTTTTAATAAAAGCAACTCATTATAACTCTTTTTTTTTTTTTTTACAAAACAACTCATTATAAGTTAATTAATGGATCTCATTATTATCAAAAAAAAAAAATTTAATGGATGTTATTAACTTCGGAAGTTACTTTTTTCTATCAAACAAAAAAAAAAAAAACTTCAGCAGTTACTTTTTCTCTGTTTTTGAAAATAAAAGAATTTGGAGAATTTTACAGTACGCTTTTCTTGATAAATACAAATCATTGATTTAGAAGTATATTCAATGAAAGAATGGAGAATCAATGAAGAGCTTTGAGTACGAAGAGTAAATGCTTGTGCACATGTATATATGTAACTTCTTCATATGTCTTTATTGTCTTCCTTTTATAGGCTTCAACAAATAAATCTGTTGAGAGACATTCTTCCTCGGATTGATGCTTTGTTCTTGTATCCATTAATGTCAAAGAGTCGTTGTGTTCAACCATTTAATGTTTATGGATGTCGGTAGGGTTTATGCTGAAGAACGTACTACTTTGTGTAATTTATCATAGAGCAGCAAATGTGTTAGAGCAGGTGCATACATGTTTTTTTTTTTTTTTTACCTTGAGGAGGGCGAACTACCTTTTTTGCGTAACAATGAGACAAGTCATAGTAAAAGCTCTTTTATGTTGTGTACAAAAGGGATAATAGGGAAACTTCTTCAATGATTTGACTTCTTGTAGTGTGTGTTCCTCATACAATTGGTCTTCTTTGAGTCAGAGTGTCTTAGCATATTTGAATTTTGTCTTGAGTAGACTCCTGACTTTGTGTAGCTTGAATTTGCTTTTGGGCAGCTACTTGATCTGAGTCGTGTTGTCTTCACAACTTACAAAAAGACGCTTGTTCACTATTTACCTTTATAGCTTTCAATTGGACGCTTTCTTGGGAACTCCACTTGGATGCTTTAGCTCGACAGATGCATGATATCTCTGAGCTCAGTCTTAAAAGCTAACTTTTTGCACCCTTAATAAACTCATTAGTGAATTTCAGACGATTCATTATATCATTACTATAAATGTTTGGAAACATCAAACTAAAGGGTAATAAAGCTTAGTTCAGACGCTTGGAGACTCAACATTCTATTTCGATGAGCAAGCTCTTACCAAAGAAAGTTATAAATGGAAAATCGGGAACCGCAAACCTAAAGTTCTTGATTACCTAGAATAGAATAACCACATAGAATAATGAAACATATTATCTTTGTCGAGAAGCACAAAATCATATGTATATGATCTCAATTGTGCATCTTCATCAATTGGATGGTTTTTTTGTAGATTACAAAGGTTTCTTAGACGTGTTTTCAGGTATTCCCATGAGAGATCTATTTTCCTTTTGGAAGCTTCAGGAGCTAATCAATCAACCTATTGATATTGGAAGACTCAAAAGATTCTTCCAATGTTTCATTTCTGGGTCCAATGGAATTCATATGCATAGGAAGAAGCCCTGTCAAATAAAGGTTTTTTCTTTTAACCACCTCTCGATTGTTGATACGATATATTAGAACTGATACTACAAAGAGTACTACATTATTGATCATGAAATATTGATTGCTTGCTAAATAAGGGTGTAACGGGTAGGTTTGATTCAAATTTAGGGGGGGAAATCCAAACCAATAAAAAAGAGTCAGTTCGGTTTGGTTTGGTTTTTGCAATTCTTTTGACAAAACCCAAACCAAACCGACCCAATGAAGAACGTGTTGGTTCAGGATTGGTTCAATCAGGTCAGAGAAAGAAGGAGAAACCATGAAAGAAGAAAAAAAGTGGTTCTCATCCTATCATTTACTACTTAGGTTGGGCCATTGGTGCCCTATACGAACAGATCAAGTGAACATCCCATAATACTGAAAACTCTAAGCCCTTCCTCTAGCTCTGCTTTTTCTCTCTCACCTCTGGCACCCGCCCTACTTGGCCACCTCTGTGTGTCAGGACGTCCTTCGACGCAGACACGCACTGCCCTCTGTTTGTGCGTCACAAGTCGTCCTCTGTATCTATCTTTGTGCGTCACTTCGCTGTCAGTGTCCCGCGACCTAGTTCGTCAACTTGTAACTTTGTGATGTCTGGTCATTGTTATATGGGAAGTAGTATACACTATTACACGATCCGATTCAGAGAGAGGGGGGAAATGGGAGTGAAGAGGGAGTAAGATCTGAAATTGAATGAATGTATGTGAAAGAGAAGAGGAGATAATAATAATAATAATAACAATAATAATAATAATAATAATAATAATATTATTATTATTATTATTATTATTATTATTTTGGTATAGAAGAATGAGAAGAATGAGACTTTCTTTTCTTTGTCTTCCCTCCCAAACAAGTCTGTGTGTTGTGCTTCTATTTAGGTTTGGTAATATTCTTTCTTAAGTGGGAATTAAAAATAAAAATAATATATAGTGGTTTGGTTCGGGTAGTGGGTGATCGGTTTTGAATGTCACGAACCCGATACCCGAATCAATAGAGGTCGGTTTGTTTGGTTTGTTCGGGTTTGCACGAACATGGAAAAAATAGAACCAATTTAATTGGTTTGGAGTGGGTTCTCAGATTCATCGGGTTATTGGTTCGGGTCTTACACCCCTATTGTTGAGCCCTATGAATTGCGTGAAAGTAGGATACTCCATATTCAGGAGTCCAAGAGTTTTATTAAACTGATAAAGTTAAATTCATATCATAAAGTCATCAAAATGACATCAAAATAAAATGAACAACCAAAATTGCATTGTCGTAGTTTTTGAACAAAACATCAATCCACATTTGATTTTAGGTTCAAATTTGAATTTAGTAGCAGCAGCAGCAGGAGGAGCAGGAGCAGGAGGAGCAGGAGCAGGAGTAGTAGTAGCAGGAGTAGCACCAGTAGCAGCAGCAGGAGCAGCAGCCTGGCGGCGGCGGTGGTGGTTATTCACATTTCATTTGATGGTCAGAAGCGAATCGAAAGCAAAGTAGTGGTAATTCTAAGGATTACATTAGTAAAAAACTGAGATGTCTCCTATATTACCTGTACTATGTAGAAGTAGTAACGTAATTAATTTCATAGAGTCTACACTTTTTTCGTTATAACCAGGGAAAAATTTCATGATCCCATGGATGACTTCTGAATAAATTAAGTATTCATAACAACCATAGACTCATTGGTAAATCCATTTTGATTCTCTATCAACCCATAATTTTAGACCATTGCCGTACCATGGTTAAAAGTTAAGCAGTTTTAACTCTAGATAGACATCGTGTAATACAACAGGAAGGAACATCCAGGGGCGGACCCACGTTGGAGTGAGGGTGTGCACATGCACACCCTCAATTTTATTTTATTTTTATAATTTTCTTATATTAATTTACTTTGCCCTCACTATTGGGAAAATTTTGTCCCAATGCCACTGGACCCCTAACATTGGCACGGACCGCACGACAGACATTGAGATAGCAAGGCCCATGTACACTTTCTAGCTGTGATGGACATGTTCTATCTGTGCTACATTGCTACTTGAATTTTATTTTATTTTACTGTGAGGAGCCTTTGTCTTTTAACCTTGCTATGAGCCTATGACAACCTTTACGGAAGAAGAAGCAAGATTTCCCAAAATGAAATCAAATTTTTTTATTAATCGAAAATATAACTTAGAAACAAGGGAAGGTATAAATAAATAAATCGAATCTCATATGAAACTGAGCATAGATTACTAGCTAGTTTAAAATTATATATTAATATAAATATTATCTTTTGAGGTAAATTATTAGTATACTAGATTATTTTTTATTGTATATATATTATATAAAATAAAAATATATATATTTAATCACAATGAGTTTAATCAGTACCCTCACCAGTTTAATGATCGGTCTGGTTTTTAAAACATTGATCAATATACATCTTGTTTATAGAAAAAAAAAAGATTAGTTAAACATGAAATTAAAATTCATTTTATTTCCTTGATTAGAGGAGATAATAGAATTTTTTTGAACGAGGTATGTAATTTATTTGATTAGATATATTAAAATTTTATGCCTTTATCTTTAGTTTAACATTTATTATATGCCTTTATCTTGATATATATGATGATAATTATTATTAATTATATTAAAGATATATTGCCTCCGCTAACTCGGGTCCTAGATCCGTCACTAGGAACATCCACATCCAGAAGGAGGGGAAGGACAAGGATGAAAATATGATGAATATATATAAATACAAAATTATACTTACAAGAAAGTACCCAAAGTTGAAAGAAAAGCTCTACTGTGACCATGACGTACACATTTTTGCATATAATAAGGATACAGAAATTATAAAGGGTTTCAATTTTCTTGATTTCTACATGTGATTAATTTCCAATTCTTGTCCAGTCCATTTCCGCATTCGTTCTGATGCTTGTTCAACCTGAAAATTTGAGATTTATTAGGTCTATAAAAGGGAGAAGATCCAAAATATACTTGCATTTACTTCTGTTTCCTTAATTTTTTAATTTTTGGCGTAATTGTAAACATTCAATACCTCCATTGTAGCCAATTGTTTTAGCAAATGAAATATGATTTTCATGATTACCCAGAAAAGCACTCATTCTTACCTCTTTGTTCCAGTTGGTTTTGTAGATAATATACACCAAGATCAATGTCTGCAATATAGTCCCACAGATCATTCCAATCCAAATACCCTGAAACAGCATTGTCCATCAGTAAGGACTTAAAGGGATATAATACTACAAATAATGTAAACATAGTCAAATAAACTTGGCACATGCCCCTTGCTCCAAATACCCTTTAGGGCTCGTTGGCTTCTATAAAAATGAAAAAAAAGAAGAAGAAGTGATTTTTAGATATTAAAAAAATTATTTTTTATGTATAACTAATTTAAATCAGAAAATATTTTACATTTGACTATGATTATAAAAAGTATTTTTTTACTAAAAACTTCTTTTATTTAAATCAATATCTTTTTCAGAAAAGCTTAAACTATAGCTTATCCTAAAAGCATTTTTAGTTCTTTTGTAACTCGTGTTTTATAGCATATTTGGGAACAAGGTGGATACTTTTGGACGTCATTTTATAGAAGCTACAATTAATAGTTTTTGCCTTGTAGAAGCAATTCTGAGACAAATCCACCATGGTTCCAAACACCCACTTAACAAAAACCCAACCAACCAAAGTAAGTATTAGGAGTGATATTTGAATTATAAAAAAACTTTGTTTTGTGGAAAAAGCTTAAGCAAACAAGCTCTATAATATTGCAAGTGGCTGGTTTTGACATTTGAGTAGTAATGGTTTTCTCTACCTCAACTCTATAACCCAACTTGTAACCAAGAAGAAAGCCAAGAGGGAGTCCAATGATGTAATAACAAAATAAGTTGATGTAAGCTACCAAGGCCTGCCAACCTCCTCCTACAGCAACACCTGCAAGAATTTACAAGTATTAAATGATTGATTTCCTTATTGAATAGGAAGTTATGTAATAACTATTATGGGGATCCTCTTACCAGATATAACTGGTTGAACACTATTTAGAATCATGGTTATGCCAAGAAGGGATGCTAATTTAGAAACTGCCTTTTGCATATCTTTACTCTCAGTGAAAATTACAGCAAAATGATCTTTTGTAATTACAATAATGAAAGCTGACAATATCCCAATGATGAGAGACTGAATAACTGTGACAATGACACAATATTTTGCAGCTTTTGGGTGTCCTGATCCAAGCTCATTGGAAACCCTTACACTGAGAAAAGAAGGAAACAGAGAATGAAAAATCATTCATTGAAGTTGCATAAAACCCTTAATCTGATATGGGGAAAAATTAGCCATAAACAAACAATTTACCTAATAGCTGCATTGATTCCCTATAAATAACATGCCTTCCCACCCATTTATATTCATGCTGAAACAGGAAAAACAGACTTAATATCAAATCAATAAATAATTAAGAGTATTAAAGAGAACAGAATTAGACAAAATAACATAATCAATATTGTTCGATATCAACCAACGCATGTTGGTTTGAGTGGTAAGGAGCCTGATTTCATATTCGAGTATTGGGAATAAAAAACAAATAAGCATTGATAGAGTTTTGTCCCCCTAAATGGATTTTCCTAGCTTAACTTCGATTAATCCGAGTTTGAGACAATTTCTGGATACCTCGGACAAAAAAAATTGTTCCAATATATTCATAAAGTTTGTCTGAAAGTATCTGTCAGTTCAGTTAGTAAAATCTCTTGAATGGATCCACCATTTACTCAAATAAATGGAGAAAAGTATGAAAACCAAGAAGCTTGTGTTAAGTATCATCAGTTAGAAATTAGAAACTCAGCTTCCTGAATAAGTTTCACACTGGTTAAAGTTTCAAGGGAAATTAATTATAGATCATAAAGGGGGAATGTAATTGTATAACTATATGATCTCACCATATTGAAAGAGAACCAACAGCAATAACTGGATTGTCAAGGTGTCCAGTGAGAACAATCAAGGTCATAAAATACCAAACCTCTAAGCAAAGCATAACAGCTGAAGCAAAAGACAACTTCACAAATGCCCAAAGATCCTTAAAAGCTAACCAAGACAAGCCTCTCCACCCTTCCTGACACCAACCAACAACATAAGCCACTTGAGACAAAGCAACCCCCCAAGCTGATATATCATATGCTGCAGCAGCACCTGCTGTACCCCAACCAAGCACCTTAATAAAAAGCACAAGAATCCCAATATGTACAACTAGAGATATGAAACCAAGCCATGCTAGAATTCCCACTTTGCTCTGAGCCTGCAAGAACTTTTGGGTAGGGAAATTGATGCATAAAGAAAACAATTGAGGGATAGATTGGATGGTGAATTGGCCAGCAAGCTCTGCAATATGGGGTTCTTGTCCAAGGAGAATTAGAAGAGGTTCGGAATAAAGGTAAAGTGGCAAGAGGCAGACACATGCACCAAATAAGATTATCCAAGAGCGTTGCATATAGACACCCAGCATTTCTACTTGTCCTGCACCAAATGCTTGTCCACATAATGTCTCTAGTGCACTTGCCATTCCAAGCTGCAAATTTTATGGTAAAAATTAAAGGCCTCATTATTTTTATTTATTTCAAGAATCGATTATTATGCATAACTGATTATGATAGAATCAATTTTATGTTTTGGATGTGTTTTATAAAAAACGATTTTAAGATAATATATTTTGTTTGAGTTGTGAAAAAAAAAAAAAAAAAAATCTTGTGTTAAGTATCAGTTTAAAAAATCTTGTGTTTCACTTTTTACAATAAACTAAAAAAATGTATAAAGTTATTTGTATAATTTAAAATTAAACACTTATTCAATAAGTTTTTTAATAAGTTAAAAAGTACTAATTTTCATAAGTTTCTTTCAAGTTTATTGAAAGAAGTTATAAAAAAACTTACAGGAAATTCAACAAGTTGATCAAGTAACAAGTGGAAGTTGCATGTTCATATTGGGAGTTATAAGTTGCCTGTCAAAAAGTTAAACGTTGCATGCCATTAATTCAAGAAGAAAAAAAACACAGCTTGAATAGTCTATAATATATTACTGTATAAATAAATAAATAAATAAATAAATAAATAAATAAAAAACATGGAAATTAAATGAACCCCAGAAGTTCAAAGAATAAGCTAACCAAGAAGCCAAAGGAGAAATTTGAAACGACTGAGAGAGAGATTGCAACTGCAGAGAGCTTGCAGATCACCAAGATGCCCAACAAAGATACTTGTGAAGGAATTGATGGCATAATTGCATAGTATGTTGAAAGCTATAGGCCCTGCAATTGCCCAAAGCTTTGTTGATTCCACAAAAGTTATATTTTTAAAATCTGCAAAGCCATTTATTCCAGAGTAGTCTCCTGCATTAGTCTCTATAAGCCCATCAGGAGCATGGTGAAGCTCTGTTGTTCCCAAAGAAGAGGGACCAGTGAACAATGGTGTCTCCCCTTTTGATGTGCTTATCATAGGTGATGATTCAGCAGAGGATGAGCTACTGCTCTCATCCCCTGCATTGTGTGCTTCATTTTTTCTACCTATTTTTGCTGATTTTATTTGAGCCCCCTGTGTTTTTTTTTTTTTTTTCAGGTGTTAGAATCAAACAGATAAAACGAAACTTCAAAACTTAACTCACATGCAAAAGAAAAGGAGAAGAAAATGGGTCTTTGTTAATCCTTTTTTTTTGTTTCTTGTTTTCCTTTTGTTTCTTTGGTGATAGAGAACATAAGCATGATTTTGTTGCCTATAACTTAGGCTAGCCTTAGAATGAATTCATTTAGACCATGAAACAGATGACTAAGTCTCCTCCATTCACTACCTGATATTTGTCTAGAGAATTACCGTTATTTACCGACTGTTATGCCCACTTTTCTTGTTTTTTTTTTTCCTTGTTTGGATTGGCCAAATATAGAATAACACCAGGCAAATTTGGATTTGAATCTTCTCACGTAATTTTTTCCAGTAGGCGTTTATGACTGAAGGAGAGATAGACCAAATATTCTATTGCAATGTCAATCAACATTTGTGAAATTTCATTTATAATCTTTGTATTTATCTTTCTCTTCCAGTTACCGTATAAAAAAGACAATTCTACGTTTTTTTACCTTTTTTTTTATTACAAGCGTTTTTTTTTTTTTTTACTTTCATCTTACATGTTTTATTTTTTAGCATTTTGGTCTTATATGTAAAGAAGGTAAAATGTGTACCATCCCGATTTTTCAGCTTTCTAATATCGGTAATAATTATATAAATGATTATATTTTTATCCGAAACCTAGAAAATGATTTTGGATAAACTAAGGTCATTTCCCTATCATACTTATTTTTATAAGGTTACGAGAAAATTTTGGAATGAAAATTTAGACGGAAACCGGTCTGTGTTTTCTGCGTTTTCACTGACAGTAAGCTTTTACTGATCAGAAACCTTAATTTCGACTCATGAACGAAACCATTATGTTTTATATTTTGCCCCGAGCAATTTTCCACATTTTGGAAAAAATCATTAGGAATGAAATACTATTATTTTATTCGGGCGTAATCTTTAAGGAAAACGTGTAAAACCTAAGTAGGGGATAAGTCGGGTAAACGACGGAGTCGATTATGGAGCTGAGGCATTAGGAGGGATTAATGTAGCAGAGAGGACAAGGAGTCCAGCCTTAAATTTTAGTAATCGGGAATTTTCAAGTGAAATGACCAAAATACCCCTAAGGTTAACCTAACCGACGTTGAGTTAAATTTTAACCATGATTAATTCTTATGGTCCAAAAACAGCCACACTTCTTCTCACTTATTCACCACATATTTTCCTACTAGCTCATGATGACAATTTAAGTTGAATTTGCATTTTGGTCCTTAAACTTTCTATTAATTTCATTTTGGTCCCTAAACTAATTTCCATGATACACTAAGTGAAGTAGATCAATTTTGGCTCTTCCAAACCATGTTGGGCTGCGGTTTTTGAGGCCCAATATCATGGTCATGAATTCATTTTGCATACAAAAATGCTATTTGAACACAGAAATCGACATCAATACGGGCGACACCGCATTGTAGCCGCACTGTAGCGGGTCTTTTTTTTTAAAATTAGTTTTTTTAAATTTTTTTTATAAATAAATTTTTTGGTTAAGTATGTGTAAATATCTGGTGAATCAGGTACAAATATCTGGTGAATTCAGTTCATTATCTGGTGAATGGGTTTTTTTTAGAAATAAATTTTTTGGTTAAGTATGTGCAAATATCTGGTGAATCAGATACAAATATCTGGTGAATTTAGTTCATTATCTGGTGAATGGGTTTTTTTTTTAGAAATAAATTTTTTCGTTAAGTATGTGCAAATATCTTATGAATCAGGTACAAATATCTGGTGAATTCAGTTCATTATCTGGTGAATGAGTTTTTTTTTAGAAATAAATTTTTTTTTATAAATAGATTTTTTGGTTAAGTATGTTTAAATATATGGTAAATCAGGTAAAAATATCTAGTGAATTCAGTTCATTATCTGGTGAATGAGTTTTTTTGAGAAATAAATTTTTTGGTTAAGTATGTGCAAATATCTAGTGAATCAGGTACAAATATCTGGTGAATTCAGATCATTATCTGGTGAATGGGTTTTTTTGAGAAATAAATTTTTAAAATTTTTGGTTAAATATGTGCAAATATCTGGTAAATCAAGTACAAATATCTGGTGAATTCAGTTCTATATCTGGTGAATGGGTTTTTTTGAGATAAAATTTTTGGTTAAGTATGTGCAAATATCTGGTGAATCAGGTACAAATATCTGGTGAATTCAGTTCATTATCTGGTGAATGAGTTTTTTTTAGAAATAAATTTTTTATTTTTTTAAAAAAGTCAAATAAAAAAAAATGCTACAGTAGCACTGATGTTGCGTATGTTGTCGCTGGCCTGTGTTCAAATAGCACGCCTCTTTTGCATAAGGTAAATTTCTACTCTTAACTTTCCTATGCCTTTGTTATGTCTTCAACATTTTTATGTTGAAAATCAAGTGTATGAATTGGACTTCCCCAAGCCCATTTTCGCAAGGCCCAAGCCCAAGGCCCATGAGGATTACTTCATCAATTTAGATGATGCCATCTCCTTCTCCAAGCTTCATTCATCTTCTAACATCTTCTCCATTCTTCCATTTTCTCTCTAACTCCATAAGCTTGAGTTTGTGAAGCAACTTGGAGATTCTTGCACTTTTCTTCAATTCCAAGAGGTAATCCATAATCCTCATCATCATTTAGCTATATGTTCTTCAATAAGTTTTTCATTTCAAAGCCTTAATCATTTTTTCAATTCCTAGATCTAGAAACTTTGATAAGTCATAGAAAATCCTAGAAAAATCCTAAAAATATAAAACCAATTTCTATGTTCCTATTATCATCTCTACTATCATAATCCAAGAGTTTGTTGCAAACAAAATTTTCCTCCCCATTTAATTTGTCAAAACCGAATTCTAAAAAAAAAATGGGTGGAGGAACTTTTGTTCAATTTTTAGAAAATGACCATAGATCTCATCTTTCTCATAACTCGAATAGAGAGAGAACAGGGAGCAGATAGAGGGGTTTGAGAGGGCTGAGAGAGAGTTTGAGAGAGAGAAAAATCTGCCCGTTCGATTTCGTTTTCGACTTCGAATACGTGATCGGAGCAACGAGCCACTAAGGTAATGCTCGGATCCCTAACTCATCGACATGTTGACATTGTCATTTCCCTTCTTTCTCGATTCTTGCTTCGATTCTAGCTCTTTTTGTAAAACTGTTACAAAATTAGGGTTTATGACATTGTCAGGACTCTGTCCATATGTTAGGGCAAATTTCGAAGCACCAGGGAGTTCCCGGGGTGCATGGCAGTGGATAAGAGGAAGGGAGGAGCTTGTTTCACCAAGTTCGAGGTGCCGGCAAGAGGGTTTATAAGGTGGGGAGAAAGTCTCTAACTCCCCTGGGAGGTAAGCGTAATATTACATGTTATATTGTGTTTGTAGGTTGCCCCAGACCCTACTAGATGTCGAGTAGTCGACGATGGTTAAACCCTCATTGAAAATGATTTTAAAATAATATTTTGGGTTTAATTATCGTAGACTTATCGACTTTAGGGCAAAACCTTAGGTTAGACAATTCTGGTTGAGGTTGACCGTGTTATTTGTCACATGATGCTTATTATGGTTGATAGTGTTGTTTGATGTGTGATCTTTGATAACATGCATATTATGTTGCTTTGATTTATTTATTTATTTATTTATATTGAATACATGTGGGCTGTCATTGAGGGTGTCTGTTGATTGTGCTGTTAGAACCCTAGTTGACACCATGATGGTACATCATATGGGTTTTGTTAAGTCTAAGTTTTTGACATCTCTGATTTTGATGAATCCAAACAAAGAATGATTTTAATTGAACCTTTTTTGTGGAATTGTTGAATGAGAATGGATAATAATATGGTTATGTATGTTGTCATATGTTGGTGTGTCGTACCACTGCATGCCTGCTTTATGTGGACGATGAATTGGGATCTCACCTCATTTTCTGTGTTTTCTGGTTTTCTGTTTTATTATATATCCTGAAATAAAGATGGTAGCACTACTTCATCAACAAAATCAGCATTGGATACTGAGATGGATCGGTCATGAGAACGCATCTCCAGGGATCAGTATATGGTAGATGTGAGAACTCAAACCCCAGTGTGACGATGTATCGTCCTCAGTGGTTATTGTGGTACAATGATGACACATTGTCGTTATTTTGTACAGGCCAGCATGATGAGTCTTTATGTATATGTTTAATTTTATGGAGCTGCGTCTCCAAGGTTATTTATGTTTTCTTGGTCATGTCATTTTATGGGCAATGAAATTTTACACCTTTTGGTATTTCTGTCTTTTCCTGACTCTTATCTTTAGAAAAAGGATTTATGAAAGTATTATGTATATACAAGGAATGTATAAACATTTACTGCTTATTTTCCCATTTTATGGATGTATATGTTTTAGAACTGTTAGTAGTTGGAAGATGTTAGCCAATGTTAAGTAATACCTATCTACTTATTTGGGAAAAGGAACATGGAAAAATAAACCCGTATCTTTTGAAAAAATTATTTTCCGCGTTACACAATATTGCGAAAATGTCACAGAAAATGTAGCACCCAAGAAGGGTGTTACATAGAGACCATGTGAGTAAAATTGAGAAATTTTCTATCTATCATCTTGTTCAAAAGATTAAGAAAGATATCACTGATCTCATTTTTAGGCTCATGGAGAAAGCTGCTAAAGGGGAAAATAAGGGCTATCCCTATGGCATGCTCATGACCAGAGTATTTAGGGCAAATACTCTAGTGGATTTGAAAACTACCTTCAGTGTGAATCTTTGCACAGAGATCACTACCAAGACTCTGTCTCTGATGAAGGTACAGTTGACACCCTTTGAGGAACCTGCTGTAGAAGAACCTCAACAAAAAATGATGGTGAAGCTACAACTACTGCTACTGCCACCACTTCTACCATGCCACAGAAACTACCTTCCAAGAGGAAAAGAGTCTCTGAGGATGTTGGACAGGCTGAGGGGGAGTCTCAAGTTGATGAGACTGTAATCCACAAGAAGAAGAGAACCACAACAACTAAGAGGAAGGTTTATGAACCTCTTAGACAGTCAACAAGAATCAAGATGAGACTAGTTCTGTAGGAAACACCACCCTCATCACCCTCTCAAACCAAACTGCCAACCCCTCCACCTACCAAAACCAAAACACCATCACCTCCACCTAAAACCAGAACACCTTCACCACCACCTGAAACCGTCTCACCTTCACCACAAAAAGCTCCCACACCAACACCTACATCACCTATACTTGAAACTGAAACTCACATGTCTGAACCATCAACACCACACTCATCCCATTCTTCTGAACATTACCAAGATGATCATCTCAATGATTTTGACATCTTTGACTCACCCACCTCACCTCCATCTAGATCACCTACACCTGATTATGTTAAAAATCAGTGTCAAGTCCCTCTGAGAAAGATCTTATCTGATCGCTTCTCTGATATCAGGCATAACTCTCTTCCTAAATCATCTTTGCCTCACTATCATCCTTCCTCAAGATCCACTCCTTTTGAAGTCATTAATGAATGCAGCTCTGCCATGCTTTTTCCAAGGATCTGGCAATTATTGCCTCCTTAGAAGTGGAAAGGCAAATGGTCCAATTGGATGAGAAATAGAAATTCTCTGCAAAATGGAACCCTAATCCTCCTTTGATATTAAAGACCTCCACTGTGATCAAGATCATGCCAGACTCTATGGTTCTAAAAGGAAAGCAGAAGGTTATTGACATCTATGGTGAACAAATAGATTGTCTGATCAAGCTGAATGACAGGAAACTGAAGTTCAGGAAAAGAATTGTTACAACTGCATCTTCCTCTCAGTTTCTGAAAGTTGGAGATACTTACATGAGATGTGTCTCTTGCCCGGGTCTGTCTGATACAGAAAAGAAGGAAATCCCTATAATTGGTAGACAGGCTTTTGCTCTTTATCCCCTTTCCCGTTCCATTTACTCTTTCCCTCCTTTCTTTGTAGTTTTATCCTTCTTTGTTTTAAAACTTTCCAGAGTCAACCCCTGCTACCCCCATCAACCTCATAAGGAGATCCTATGATTTCATGCTAACTCAGGTAGACTCTCCTCTGCATCATGAAAGGATCAAGTTGTTTCTGGAACACTTCTTCCTAAACAATGATTTTGAAACTACCCTCTCAACCAATGTCTTTATGGATCCTTAACCTGAGGATGAAATTGTGGTTGAAGAGATGCCTTCTACCAGTCCTCCTAGTCCTCCTCCATCTGCACTAGCAAATCCTACAACTTCTTTGGCAACAACAGACTCCACCACTCCTGTTATTGCTCATGACCCTGTTGCTCATCAGAGGCTAGATGAAATGGCTACTTGTCTGCAATCAGTTATGTAGAAACAAGATCAAGCCCTAGAACAACAAGCACTACAAAAAAATATGTTTAGCGACCACCACATTTGGTCGCTAATGTGGAAATTTGGTCGCTAAACCATTTAGCGACCACCTGACGTGGTAGCAGATTGCCTGGTCGTTAAACCGTTTGGTGGTCGCTAAATCGGTCGCTAAATGGTTTAGCGACCGATTTAGCGACCGAATTTTTATATTTAACGACCTAATTCCACATTTAGTGACCGATTTAGTGTGGTCGCTAAATGACTGGTCGCTAAAATGACTTTCTTTTGTAGTGAAGCTTCTTTTCAAGCAACTGTGCTAGCCCAACTATAACATTCGTGATTTTATGTTTTGTTTACGTAAGAGGATTAGATTTAGGACTTGAATTACATAGTTAAGAGGTTGTTTAAGGTTTAGAGACCTTTGCATGGAAAGTACACAACCATTTAAAGTGAGATTGAACGTAAAAACACCTTAGGGTTTTCCCCGGTTATCGTCTTTAAGATGTATGAGTGTGAAACAAGAAATTTTGGAGGTAGGAATGAGATTAGGTATTTTTTATGGTTTGAGGTTGTTTATTAGGTCTTGATGAGCCTATATTTCAAATTTGAGGTCAATCGGACGTCGAATGGACCCAAAACGTGACAAATTGACTTCTGGTCAATGGTCAACGCTCGAGCGTGGTAAACACAGCAGTGCTCAAGCGTCCACAGAATGCTCAAGCGTGGGTGTATCAATGCTCAAGCATTCTGGTCGACAGACAAGGTCTGGCGTTGACCTGCCACGTGTCGATTAGGGCTTACGTGGCACCTCGGGATTGGTTGTATGGCGCGGTGGTCCACCTACCTCCAACGCTCGAGCGTGGAGAAGCCAACGTTCAAGTGTTGGAGAGCTTAAGCGCTAGGGTTCCAGCGCTTGAGTGTTGGGACATGAATCAGCAAAAATAAAATGGGACTTAAGTGACATAAGTCACTAAGTCCCATATGAAAACAGAGAGCTGAGAGTTGAGAGAAGAGGCAGAGAACAGAAAGGGTGAGGTAGCGAGAGAAAGAGTGAGAAAGTTAGAGAGAGAGAGAACTTCGAGACGAGAATTAGAGCAATCCAATCATCCCATCACGATTCCGGATACGTGGTTGCTTTCGTTGCAGCGTCATCTTCATCATTCTCTTCTTCTTTCTTCTATAGAGAAGGTAAATCCTACCCCTTTTATGTAGAAATGTCGTCCGTTACGGTATTTGAATTATCTTTAGTTTCGGCTATCGGATTTCAATTCCGTCTTCGTGTTAGGACTCCTTGTAACATGCTCTTCACAACTTGATGTTTAGGTAAAATTTCGGAGGCTCGAAGGCCTTATAACTGAGCGTGGCAAGATCGGGAGAAGTTGAGGAGGAGCGGTTTCGTGACGTTCGAGTTACCGTACGACTTTCCAGGTGGGGGAAAGAATCCATCTAACGTCGGAAACGGCGAAGTGGGATTATTTCAATAATGGCATAGGGCGACCTAAACCCTACTAGAGAGCGAGATGAGTATGTTGTTGATATATGATGAGTTGTCTGTGTGTTTATGCTTATTGGATAATAGATAAAATTATATTATATTATTTTATATAGAGAAGATTGAAAAGATGACATGTTGACACGATAGGTGATTATTGTGATTAGAGATTTTATGAGCATTGACACGTGATGAGTATAGTGATGTATATGGGGGTTCATGATACATGAGTTCAGAAGTGCCTAACCAAGATGATTATTGTGATATGGTGATGAGACTGATGAAGTGTGATTATTATTGAGGTTATCTATGAGATAGTGATGAGAGGTTAAGGCACTAGGGGGTGACCTGAAACATGGTATGTGATATAGTGCATTGGCACTAGGGGTCTTATTCCGCGGAGGATGCATTCCTGTGGTTTAGACTAGTGGCAGGATCGTCCCAGACATTATTATTATCATTCTCGCAGCTATAGTTCATGCATTGCATGAGCAGACTGGTCGTGGGATCAGGATGTACACCAACGTGTATTGTGCAACTATAGTGCCATTGCTTTGCATGGGCATTCTCCCTCCGTGGACGAGAATGTGCGCCGGGGACTCTGGAGACGTGTCGTTACGGATATTCGGATATGTGGCCAAACCTGATTATACACATTGCATTGCATTGCATCATGATAGAGGGTAGAGGAAAAATAATAGATGTTGTCAAGATGGTTGTGTTATATATATATATATATATATATATATATATAGACATAAACCCTTTCCACGTTTGACCCAGTCACCTGGTTCGCAGTATATACAGGTCCAGTCTCGGTGACTATCGGGTTCGGACATGGAACTCCTTTGGATCTGATAGGTACGTTCAGAGCCGGTCAGACATTTCCTTTCCCTATCGGATTTCCGGATGCACAGTTACCGCTGATGCCTCCGATGCAGGAGATGGCACCAGTTCCCTTCCTAATACCCTTTAAGGTACTTGTCCCAGAGCCCGCACCAACACCTGCACCCACACCGGAGCTTGTTCTTGCACCAGTTCCAGAGGAGAACCCAGTAGCACCAGTTGTTGATTCGATGCCTGTTCCGGAGGCACCCGCACCTCCCAAGGTTAGAGCAACACGGTCGGAGTCCTCCAGAGTATCCTCTAGGCTACCATCCCGAGATAGCAGAGCTTACATACGGTTGTTCCAAAGGTCTTCTGATAGGAGCTCTTCCAGTGGCAGCGGGGGAGTAGCGATACCGTCGAGACCTCCGGGGCGTCAGTGAGGGTAGTGGTTTTTGATGGCTCAGGGCAGTGTTATCTGTATAGGTGTGTGTGAGGTTTTGATGTACAGTTGAGAGGGGACTGGGTGTTGAGAATTGGCGAGGTATCTTCTGTTCCAGTCTTTTGATGTATTTTTGTTGTAGTCTTCAGTCTGTATATATATTCGGGATCCTACTGATGGGGATTCCCTCTCTACAGTACTTATATGATGATGTATGGATGTATACGTATACGTGTGTATATATATGTATGTGTGTGTGTGTGTGTGTGTGTGTGTGTGTGTGTGTGTGATGTATGTTTTATATTTAAGTTTTAAATTTTTCCACTGTTTTAATATAATCACGTAATGCTAATATCACGATTAGGTTTTAATATTTTCGGGTTTTCTTTAATGGGACGTCGGGGCGTCTCACCAACAAGCTGCAATGCAGAAGATGCTAGAAATTAGGACTTCTTTCTTTTCTGTGTCCAGAGTCATGCAATGTACTATCCATGATGTCTTTACATCATCTTATCAATTTTATAAGTGTATGTTCTTGACTCTTTAAGTTATGGAAAATGTTTCTCTTTTGGCCCTTTGTGATTACAATATACTGTCTGACAATTTTCATTTGTGTGCTCTTTTTGATTGATGCCAAAAGGGGGAGGAAGTAAAACTGAGACAATATAGACTTAAGTAAAACTGAGACAAAATAGACTTAAGTAAAACTGAGACATTATAGACTTAATAGATTTAATTGCTCTGATGAATTAATTGAGGGGGAGCCATAATTATAATCTGTCTTTGTTTGAAAAAAAGAATATACATGATCCGAGACTTATCTAAAAATATCAATTGTCTATATTTCTTGCTGTTCAATAAAATTAGAAAAATTTATTTGTCATCATCAAAAAGGGAGAGAATATTGAGACTTCATAAGTCTGGGACACATTCAATGTGTAAATTCTCTAAGTTTTGATGATTCCAAATATATTAAGTATGGTGATATTGAACCATGTGAAATTACTGATAGGATTGCTTAAGTGTGCAGAAAATTGGTCATTAAGATCACTCGTCTAAAAGTGACCCGTCTAAGATTTCCAAAGAAGCAGTTTTTCTGACCTGTCTGAAAAACCACCCATCTGAAAAATAGACAACTCAGACAGAGAAGTCAAATCTTAGTCAAAGAACTGCTCAAGAAGATGACCTGACAAAGAACAACTTCTGAAGAACCTTTAGTGGATCACTCGTCTGAAATAGACTTACCCACCCATCTGTTTTTGGATCTATACACCCGTCTATTTTTGGACTCTACTGCACCCGTCTAAATGTCAGTTGTCAGAAGAAAGTCCAAGTCAACCGTTATTTAATAAAGATGCCTCCTTTAATGATCTCGAAGACCTCTGGATAAAAGCACCAAGCACAAAGAGTAAAGAAATCATTCTTTCAAGGTTTTAAGGAATAACCACGCTACCTCTGCACAAAGTCAGTAGCTTTTAGCTATTTCAAGTACAAAACAGAAGTACTTTTTCAAAAGATGAACTGAGTGTTGCACTGAAATGGGAAAGTCCTCTGCTGCAACTATAAAAGCTCAGCTGTTGTAACTCTGAAACAACAACTGCTTAGAACAAAGTGTACTCTTGGTCGCATATGTCAAAGCTCAACGTCCCTAAACATTTAATGCTTACTTAGAACGACTCTTTGGCATTAATGGCGTCCCAGAAGTCAAGTTAAAGGAGCTCACTTTCTGAAGATGTGTCTAACGGATCAAATTGATTGAAGCCTTTAAATAGTGCAAACCATGAAGATGAAGTTATGAGAAACTCTGTGCATATTCAAGAAGCATTTTCTCTGCTCGTTTATTCTTCATTCATTCATTTATTAGCTCTTCAATCATTTGATATAAATTTCGCAGTCTTTCATTCTTACATTAACTCCACTCCTTGACTGTTACCAGAAAGACTTGCAAAGTTGTATGAAATACTCAAAACCTTTTTACTCTCTGTTGTTGAGCCTGAAGAGGCTAGGTGAGAAAATAATACTTGTTTGAGTGTGAGCCTGGAGAGGCTAGGTGTGAAAAGAATACTTGTACTGTAATCTGATCAGTTATAGTGAAGAAACTTGGTGTTGCCAAAAACTGGACGTAGCTCTGTTGTTTTTGGGGTGAACCAGTATAAATCTCTTGAGTGATATTCCTCTTCTCTAATCTCTTTAACTTATTTAAGAGTTTGTTTGTTATAGCTTTTAACCTGGGGAGTTAAGTTTGTGAATATCAAATCTTCTTTAATCCTTCATTGTGGGCACACGTGTGCTGTTTTAAAATTAAACGAGTCACCCATCTAATTTTCTATACTTCAGTTTTGCTTGCTGTGCCTACGAAAATATTTTCAAAGTTCTCTAAAAAGTTGGAAAACACAATTCAACCCCCTTCTTGTGTTAAATTTGGTTATTTCAGTTAGGAATCAGGATTTATAGAGATAGATCACTTAAGTTGTTGGGCTTTAGTCAGAGCACGTTATGTACTACACCAATTATCTTGTATGCTTTGAGCATAACAAGAAGGTACCAATTGATATCATTAAAGGTCACTTAACTGTAGTCAAGAACATCCTTAAGTAATTGAGAAGAACTGAGGATACCTTCTTAACAAATGTAGGTGAGGAAGAAGTCGTTGTAAAGTGTTACATCTACGCTGTTTCCAAACCGATAAAGATTATTCCAGATCACAATTTGGATTTGTGTTTTGTCTTAATGGTGGCACTGTGAGCTTGAAAAGGTTCCAAGTGTGAGACCGTTGCAAAATTCATTACAGATGCCAAGTATATAGTTATCTTAAATGCAGGTTTAAAGGCCATTTGGATCGACAAATTCATTTATGAACTAGGAATAATTCCTAACTTTTTGAACTCCGTTGATCTCATTGCGATGATAATGGAGTAATATAATAAGCTAAGGAAACTTGATCTCACCAACAATTCGAACATATACTTAGGTGCTTCCATCTCATTTGATAAATGATCGGTAGAGGAGAGATGTGAAGATGTGCAGAATGACAACACTAAATAATCATTTTTTGGTATAAATTTCAGGTGTGCTGTAGATGATTGGTAGCTTCAGGGGTGCCAACCTAGTGAGGATGTCTGTTGTTATTGTGATGCCTTTGCATGCCTGCCTTTGCTTTAAAAAAAAAAAACAACAACAACAGGCAGCATGACACTCATACTAGATCGATGAGTGTTAGATTGATGCCCGATTAGCTCTAGTGTTAGTAGGAGATTGTTGGTGTAAGCCCTAATGACCATTCTAGTTTGAATAGATCATCATTTGTATTATGAATTTAATCATACATTTGATATATGAATAAGATATTCATTTATTATGTTATTAGTTTATAGCATAATAAAGTCCTTAGAATAGGCAGTTCATTCAATGAGATATTAAGTATGTGACTTAATCGTGAGACCTCATTGAATAATAGAATGTTATTTTTAAATATCCGAAGTCGAGTATTATTATTAATTAGGATGACAATAATACACAGAGACTATTGTGTGAGTAGACTGATGACCACATCTCACGGGTCATGGATATGTGATATCAAGTCGGCACACTATGAGAATACTTCATAATAGTTATGTAAGTGTCATAAGTATTCTTATGGCGACCGTATTGAAGTGATCCTCCGACTTGAAGTCACTACGATTCCTACATGAGGAGTTGTAGGCTTTAATGCTATCAACCGTCAAGCGTAACAGGGTGATCATAAAGGTAGTTATTGGGCTTGCAATAAATCATAGTGAGGAGTGTGAGTGATGTAGACATGATTTGTCCCTCCTACATAATAGGGGTAATGTCATGGGCCACTCGATAGAGTGAGACGTGAAATATGTATGACCACGTGGAAATGGGTCAATGTGTGATATTCGGCCCATTTGTGATTACATGTCTACTTGGGGATCGAGGAATAAATAATTGAACATAATAAGGATGACACTTTTATGCCTTGTATTCAATTAAGACATATGGACGAAGGGACATTTACTGCACGATAAATTTTGGTCGTGACAAGGCTAAAATTGGATCACTGATACTTTCGCTGATTGGATAGTAATGATGCATTGCTAAATGTCGCTCATTATTTATAATATTTAATATTATAATTAATATTTAAAATATTAAAATATTTAATATTATTGCCAACTTAGTGGTAGCCTATAGGGTCACTCACATAGAGCAAATGTGGAGCAGTTAAATTAATTAAATATGATTAACTAATATAAAGGACATTTGGGCTTGTAGTGTACAAGACCCAATAGAGTAAACAGTTAGGTCAAAGGGAGCTGACAGCTTATAAATAGGCTAGTGCTCTCCCCACTAACCTAGATTTGCTTGTCGTGCCTCCCCATAGCCGTTTGCTAGCACAAGACGCAGAGCTCCAACGCCCTTTTACTCGCGTGGACTGAGTAAAGGTGTTGCACATTTCGTGGCACTTGTGATCATAGTGAAAGCACGCTACAATAGGTAAACAATATTACCCTATGTGATTCATGTTAGTAATACGCGATCCATGGATATGATTTTCTTCCGCCTTAAGATTTGATTTTAAAAGAGGATAATCTCATGAAAACCCAATAATATTCTCTTCATTCTCCCAGATTTCTCTCCTTCCTATTTCAAATTCATTTTTGCCAAAGTCACCACGCTCTATCGTGTTTCACCTAGAAGCTGTCGCACGATCGATCAGACCGGGGCTCCTTTGCACTGCACTAGTCGTAGGGTTGGGGAAGGGTCAACTACGGCTGCTTGCAACCATTGGGAAAGAAGACCCATTAGGGAAGAAGACACACTGGGGAAGAAGGTCTAAAATTTCGATTTGGTCTTTTATCTTTTTATTTTGATTCAATTTGGTCCTCCTAAGTTGCTCAAACACATACTGCCGTATGGAGGACGTGTCAACTTAGCTGCCTACATCACTGCATAACTTCCACATACGCCAACAATGTTACTAACAGAGGTGACAGAAAGGACTTTGGCTGACGTTTCATAGTTAGAGGACTAAAATGAAATTTTTTTGAAGATAGATGACCAAAATGAATCTAAAAAATAAGATAAAAGACCAAAAGTCTGATTTTGCCTAAAATATAAAAGCCTTAATCCTATCCTTTACTTCACCCTCGTGTCTTGTCTTGAACACAAAAGCTCTCCTCCTCGCTTAATCCTAAAGGAGGCAACCAACCTATTTATATCGGGTTCAAAACTTGGGTTTGTTTGGATAACAAATTTAGGTTTGAAAAAATTGGGACCTTTTGGATCTAACCCGATAACGCCTGTGACACAATCCGGTCATCTTGTGCTAGCTGGGCCTGTTTGTTTTATTTCCAATTTCCTGTTTTCATTTCCTATTTTAAATAATTACAAAACTATTACCTTATTTTCATTATATTTCCTGTTTCCAAAGATTGGAAACATCATGAAATATAAAGTGACAATTTTATAATTATATTTAAATACAGAAAATTAGAAACAAATCTAAATTAATAGCCCAAACCACCTTGTTTAGATTAGAGGTGTGAATATTCAACTCAAACGAAGTCGTTCTGAGAAAATCCCTAATGCTCTCATCTCGGCCGAGCAGCCGCTCCCTCAGTAGCTCCCACTCCATTTTCCTCCCTAAATCCCACACATCAAGCAGCAGCCCGCGCTAGTAACCCACTTCATTCATTTTTCTCGCAGCAAACAGCCCGCGCCACATTTCTTCTTCTCTTTCCCCTCGCAAGTTTTAGGTATTCTCACTGTTTCCTTCTTTCTAGGTTCTCTCTATTTTATTTTAAAAAAAAAAAAAAATTAATTTCTTATTCTGATTGCTCTAGCTGCTTCATATGCATTTTCGTTTGGTTTTTAGCTTGTGAGTTTCTCTTCATAATGATTATACTTAACATAACCTAGTTTGTAACTTTAACCCCTCGACCTTCTTGATTTTTTTTTTCTTTCGTGCCCTGTTATTAATTCTTATGTTGGGCGTGTATTGTATCAGTTTTATTTGCATTTGGGGATTTGAAGAGTATTCTCGTGTATTTGCACTTTGCAAGATAATTTCTGTTCATTATTTTTTAAATAAGGTTCAATTTATTTGGATTTTTTTAATGTTAATGCAATTTTGATTTGGGGCTTCGTTCTGTGAGTTCTTTTTAGTCTTTAGGTGAAGGTAATGCCTGGTGAATAATGTCTTCTTTGTGGTCAATTTGTTGGGTTTGTAACTTCAGTCATTGTTATATTTGTTCTTTACTTTCGGGTTAGGAGGGGGGCAGGTTTTATTATCTCTATTCCCTAGTTTCATGGGTTCCTTGTAGTCTCGAATACATAGAAGATCCCATTTGAGTATATAGTTTCAACTTCAAGAATGAACTTTTCTGTGATTAAATGTATTTGAACTGAAGTGATGCAATGAGGAACTCGGATTCTACATATTCTTTGATCTTTTGGGTCTATACTAATTACATATAGGTAGGCCTGGCAAAAGGATCCGCGGACCAATTATCCATCCGGTCCATCCACAGTAAAATCCATCCAATCTATCCAATAATAATAAAAAATACTAAATGGATTGGATGAGTTGGATTATTTTTATTAATGGATGGTTAATGATCCATCCGATATATTTTTTGATCCATTGGATCAAACAAAAAAAAAGGAAATGGATCATTTATGATCCATTCAAATTTTTTTTTTGTCCAAACTGAAACGGTTTTCACGAATCACAGCGCAGGTATTCCTTTCTTCTTTCTTCCTAGTTCCTACCAACAGTTTTGTTTAGTTCCCTAAAGTTTCGGTTCAAAGAGCATAAGAGATTTGGCCCATAGGTCAAACTAAGATCTTCATATATAAAGTTGTTTGTGTTTCTTTGATTTATTATGAATGTAATAATGATTTCGGTCATGGTCAACACATTCTCATTTCTTCCCATATTTTACAAAGTAAAGTCAACCATGTTAGATCCGTAACTTCAAATATTTCCCCTCCATTTCTTTCCTTTTTTTTTTCTATTCACTTTTTTTTTTTAAATTCTACCTTTTATATTTGCTTGAATGAGAGACTACTACTACTAGTTGACATACTATGCTGTTAGTGAGCCTAAAATTTGATAATTTCTTCTTAAGGTGGCTCAGTCTAAAAATCATGTATTTAATTAATGTCCTAAAAATTCTAGAGAAAGAAAAAATATTTAATATTTTTTTAGTAGAGTAGATAAAATATTTAGTATGTAAAATTGTTAAAATAAAATTTTGGTATAAAAAATACTTTTAAATGGATGGGTTGGATCCATCCATATAAAAATGACTAATGGATGGGTTGGATGGTTTTTTATTAAACGGATCATGGACAGATTGGATTTTTTTAATATATTTTTAATGGATCGAAATGGATTGATGGATTATTTTGGTCCGATCCATTGCAATCTCAATCAAAATCCATCCGATCCATTCATTTACCACCCTTATATACAGGTATAATTGATTGTATTATTTATTAGACATGACTTATCAATATGTTATTAACAAAACTAGAATGGTACCCGTGCTGTCGCACGGGTCACCGGTAATGTTGATTTTTACTTATGTTTTTAAAATTACTTTTATATATAATTAAATATTTATTTAAAATTAAATATCAATTAAATTGGTAAAAAAAAAACAAATATTATGCATGTTTCTCAAAAACAGATGCTATATATAATACCACAAAGTCTAATAATAAAGACTTTCAACATTGATAACACAGTATATTAAGTTGTAGCCTAACATTATATTTAAAGAGTATTTCCATTATTTTTTTTGACAAAAAAAGTATTTCCATTATTAAAGCAAGTAGAAGCTGAGTTTATTTTATGGAGCATATATTTTGTTTGACATTATTTCTATAAAGTTGAGAAAGTGCAATCGAGAAAAAAAAAAGATAAAGTAAAGTTTGTGTTATTAATTAAGTGTATAAAGAGAAGATTCTAATAAATAAAAAAGCCAAAATTTGAACTAGAAAAACATGTCTTGAAATTATGAATTGCATGGGTCAATATGTTATCTTGAAAATCTTGATCAAGTCCCATAGCATATTTCTATCTTCAACTATGATTCACGAAGGATATTCTCTACTAATATAAAAAAGAAAAAAGAAAAAAGAAAAAAAAGAAAAAAGATATTTTCTACCAATAAGCATTCTGAACAAAATGACCAGTTTAATGAACAAATCTCAGTAAATAGTGTCTTTGCCAAAAAGATGAATAAGTGTTACAAACTAAGAAATAGAGTTAATAAGCTCGTCAATATAATTTATCAATTGAATAACAAAGAGCTGTTACAACATTTTTATGCCCATAGATTTCTTGAATTATTGGCATTCCTTTATCATAAGCAAAATATATTGAGCAACTTTATAATCTGTATTGAAACCATAATTCTAATATGATTCTATCAATTTCTCAATAATATAGCAACAAACAGGAAATGAATAGTGACTTCTAAAAATTGATACATTGCTAGGATCAAGTTTATAATATTATGAGACGATGACAGAATATTGTATATTTGATTTTGAATTAATTTTTTATAAGCATAAAACCTTTTAATGAAGTGATATTTTAGTATTAATCGACAATTTAAGAACTCTTTATTCTAATAATAGATACAAAATAAATCTTTGAATCATATAAGTCAAGATAATTTAGGCATTATTATTGACAATAAGATTAAAATATAAATATATTATTTATTTTCTTAAATAAAATTGTTGTTTTGGAATAAGTGATAGAGAGTTTATTGAATATATATATATATATATTATGTATTTTGGGTTTTGGATGTATAGTTTATTGACCCAAAACAAATAGTTCATTAAATACATTCACATAAAAAAAAAATTTAAAACATTTCCTTTTATGAAAAAAAAAATTTAGTTTATCAGTTTCTCTTACCTCATTTTTCGTTCCACTTGTGCAACCTTCATATATCATATTATTGGTTGATGGAATAGGAGATATCTTCTTAGTTGAGGTACCAACGGGTAAACCTTCATCTTGGGAGGAAAAAACTATGTGGAGTCACAAAACTGAGATGACTAATACTTTGTCCTCCATTTGTGCTTCCACTTGTGCCACCTTCATATATCATATTAATGTGTTAGTAAAAAAAAAAACAAAGTAAATATATGCGAGTCTAAATATTTAGGAATTTATTTCTTATAACATCTATAGTTAGCTGGTATATTAGTAAAAGAATGAGATGATGGTTCAACACCATCATTTTTCTCACCATTTGAATTAGGAGTTGGTAATGGAGACAATGGTTCTCTATTCCCATAGACATTGCTCCCAAAATTCCTCTTGTTTACTCTTCCAACACCAATATTTTCCTTACTATTTGCCTCTATAAGAAATATAAGCAACAATTAGCATGAATGATGACAAATAACATGTTAAATGTGGGTACAAATCAAATGATAAATTGTAAAAAAAGAAAAAAAGAAAAAAAACAATATTTCTTTTAATTTATAATTAAAAGAACGTGTAAATATAATTAATCAACCTTCTCATTCATCAATAACATTTCCATAGTATATGGTTTGTAGATAAATAAGTATTGTTTATATGATTTGTTTATAGATAAGAATATTTACGTATATTTAAAATTTGATTTATTAATTGATTTATATTTAGTTAATTTTGGCTTTTATTTTCATTGTGTTACTTTTTGTTAAGTTTATAAATTCAATAATAAATAAAAAAATTTGTAGTGCTGATACTTGTCATCCATTCAACATTGTTGCATTTCATGCATAGGGAAGATGACACATGACAAAATCATATTGCATAGGGGATATAATTGTATTGTTAAATAGAATAGATAGATAGATAGATAGATAGATATAAATCTTGTAAAAAAATATATAAAACTGACATAAATTAATTAATTAGATAAGATTAGCTAAATTTAGAATTTTAATTTGTATTTCAATTTGAATTATCGAAATTTCAATTTCAATTTAAGATTAGTTAAATTTAGAATTTAAATTTGTAGTTTCAAGTGTGAAATTTAAAATAAAATAAAAAATCTTAAGATTTGTTTATAGATAAGAGATTTACCTATATTTGAAATTTGATTTATTAATTGATTTATATTTAGTTAATTTTGGCTTTTGTTTTTATTGTGTTATTTTTTGTTAGGATTATAAATTCAATAATAAATCAAAAAATTTGTAGTGTTGACACTTGTCATCCATACAACATTGTTGCATTTCATGGATAGAGAAGATGACACATGTCAAAACCACATTGCATAGGGGATAGAATTGTATTATTAATACATAGATGACATAAATTAATTAATTAGATAAGATTAGCTAAATTTAGAATTTTAATTTGTATTTCAATTTGAATTATCGAAATTTCAATTTCAATTTAAGATTAGTTAAATTTAGAATTTAAATTTGTAGTTTCAAGTGTGAAATTTAAAATAAAATAAAAAAATCTTAAGATTTGTTTATAGATAAGAGATTTACCTATATTTGAAATTTGATTTATTAATTGATTTATATTTAGTTAATTTTGGCTTTTGTTTTTATTGTGTTATTTTTTGTTAGGATTATAAATTCAATAATAAATCAAAAAATTTGTAGTGTTGACACTTGTCATCCATACAACATTGTTGCATTTCATGCATAGAGAAGATGACACATGTCAAAACCACATTGCATAGGGGATAGAATTGTATTATTAATAGATGACATAAATTAATTAATTAGATAAGATTAGCTAAATTTAGAATTTTAATTTGTATTTCAATTTGAATTATCGAAATTTCAATTTCAATTTAAGATTAGTTAAATTTAGAATTTAAATTTGTAGTTTCAAGTGTGAAATTTAAAATAAATAAAAAAAATCTTAAGATTTGTTTATAGATAAGAGATTTACCTATATTTGAAATTTGATTTATTAATTGATTTATATTTAGTTAATTTTGGCTTTTGTTTTTATTGTGTTATTTTTTGTTAGGATTATAAATTTAATAATAAATCAAAAAATTTGTAGTGTTGACACTTGTCATCCATACAATATTGTTGCATTTCATGCATAGAGAAGATGACACATGTCAAAACCACATTGCATAGGGGATAGAATTGTATTATTAATAGATTAATAGATAATAGATATTGATAAAAAATGTGGCAGGCAGGGCCGAATAAGCCCACTGTCCGCATGGTGCCGGGCTAGGTCCATCATTTTGGTGGCCTGAATAAAGCCGGCTTTTTTTGGTCTGGCCCAAGTAGCCCATTTTGCCACATCTATTCAGTCCTTTCAAGTTTGAACCTCGTTTACCCTCTTTCTTCCAAATTCTATTATCTGATCTGTGATTTGTGTTGTTGGGGTTTAAGAAAAATGTCGACTTTCGGAGCAGCCACGAATACAAATCCCAACAAATCCTGCGAGGTATCTTCATTTCACTCATTAGAGTTCTCATTCTCAGCTTATGCGCCTATGTTACGTTATTTATATATTCTTGACTGTGGAATTTAACCTAATGTTAATGTTGGAGCCATATATGTTTTAGGCTTTTGTTTGTTTTGATCCTTTTCATTATCTATTATCTATTTATGCTATTAATGTGTGAGCCACATTTGCCTATTTGGATTCACTTGAAAATTTCATTTCAGGTAACTCAACCACCTGGTGATTCTGTTTCAAGCCTTTGTTTCAGTCCCAAGGCCAATTTCCTTGTAGCTACTTCATGGGACAACCAGGTCTGGTTTCCCATCTCAACAACTTTCTTTATTTTGTATTGCATGTAGGTAGCATTTGGTAGACGTGTTAGAATGGGACATACATAACATATGGGTTCTATTATGTTTGGTGTGTTTCATAAATACAACAGAATAGGACAGGAGGTTAAAAAATAGGCCATTTTCATTCTACTAAAAGGAGCTGAACCAAAGAGAACCGAACAGAACATACCGTCCCATTCTGTTCTGTTCAACGTCCGCACGCCAAATGCTACCTTAATTTATTATGATTTTATCAAATATCAAGAGACAAAGAAACTTGATTCACAGTTTGTTGCCTTTTTTGGCAGGTTCGGTGTTGGGAGATAGTAAGGAATGGGACTGTTGTAAACAGTACACCAAAGGCTTCAATTTCTCATGACCAACCAGTAATGAATTTGAATTTGAACACATTTTATTGAAGGAAAAAAAAAAGATTGGAAATATTATTATTCTGAGACTGAAGTGGCATTGATCGTACATTCTAACCTAATGTTGTATTTTTTTAGGTTTTGTGCTCTACTTGGAAGGATGATGGGACAACAGTGTTTTCTGGTGGCTGTGACAAGCAAGTCAAGATGTGGCCACTTACGTCTGGTGGACAACCAATGACTGTTGCCATGCATGAAGCTCCCATCTCAGATATTGCATGGATACCGGAGATGAATCTTTTAGCCACAGGAAGCTGGGATAAGACTCTCAAGTATGCATATACAATTATATAAAGAGACCTATTTATTTGGTGGTAGGCTTTATTTGTTCATGTTAATGATGTGAATTCAAATTGTGAAGCAAATTTGCCGTTATATCTTTTCTAGCATGAGTTAGGGCCCAATGCAGATGAGCATTATTTTAGAGAGTAGACAACATTGTTAAAAGTAAAAGCACATAACACTTCAATGCAATCGCTAATATATGTATAAATTAAGCAATAAAAGGCAGCATCTTCAATGATCATTGAAAATTTGTGTTTGTGTTAGGGTCATGGACTACATTGTTTTAGGCCACACATTTCCATTAACACATAAACATACAACTATACAAGTAAGGTGGTCTTTTTCTTTTAATGCATGCTCTATTCTTATATATTGTAGTGTGCTTATGTTAATTGATAGGTGGCATAATACATAGAATTGCACTTATTATATCCTATCGAAAAAAAGTATACATCAGTATAGGTGGCTTCGTTTGTATAAGCTTATTTTCACTCACTTTGTTTCTATTTTTCTCATAAATTGCTGAAAGCAAAACTTTCATAAATGAGCTGCTTTCTTATTTTGTTTTTCTTTTTTAAGAAGTTTATGATTGTCTCTTTGGATGACACTATGACTGTTCCTATGGGAACTTCTTGTATTTTGATCGTTAAAATGTATTTTCTGTTCTAATTCATTTTTTTGGTATTTGCATGGTGGCTTCAGTTGAAGTTTTAGCTACTTCATAAACTATTTTATGCTTTATTTTATTTAGGTATTGGGATACTAGGCAGTCAAGTCCAGTGCATACTCAACAACTCCCTGATCGCTGCTATTCAATGACAGTTAAACATCCTCTGATGGTTGTGGGAACTGCAGATAGAAATCTGATTGTCTTCAACTTGCAGAATCCTCAGGTGATATTTTATTCTTTCTAAAATATTTTTTTGTGTTTTTGTTGCTTATAGCCTTGTAAGCAATAGGTTGGTGCCATAATGTAAATTGTGATTTTTATGCTTAGGAGATGAAGTTTCAACTAGAAATTCTATTATTAGTATCCAATTTGAGTAACTTGGGTGCTAGTGTATAATTTTACAATATAATTTGAAATCTGCATTATCTCCTTTTGCATTGTGCAAGGGGGTAAAATATAAGAACTTGAATAGCAAACTGTGGTTTGTCCTCGTTAATTGTTTGTTTTTTGTTTTGTTTTTGTTTTGTTTCTTATTATGGTTATATATGTGATACAAACTCAGTAAGATTTAGGTGTTGAGAAGAGAGATTAGAGAGAACAAGAGAGAAAGAAGTCAGTCTCCGTCATTGATTGCTCACAAATCAAAGAGAAAAATCTCCTTCAAGGGTCTCCCCTTCACAAGACTTACCCTTTCACAAACTACAAATCTCAGAATGAGTCTTTGCATCCTTATTCCTCTCTATTTATCTAACTGGTTAACTAACTGATCTCTCTAACTAACCAACCAACTCCTCTAACTGTCACTAACTACTTTCCCCCTTTTGTCCCTCCCTACATACACCCTCCAGCCCCTGTCTTCATTTGTATTATGTCTAACAATATGTCTCTTAAAAAACCTTTTAGTTCTTTGTCGAAGGTATAATGGTTACATGATTTGTTTTTATTTCATTTTATCCTGCTATTGTTAGTTTTCCATTATTTTGATGAGGAAAATTAAGGAGTGCCGATTTCATACTAATATTTGAGTAGCAATTAGTTTCAATAGATGTCAATATTATATGTTTTTCTTCTAATCTGTGTTGGAATCCCAACAGACTGAATACAAACGAATCATATCACCCCTGAAGTATCAGACAAGATGTGTTGCTGCCTTTCCAGATCAGCAAGGTTTTCTGGTATGTATTCACCTCTTGCTTACAGCATATACCCTCATGCAAGTCTTGTTTATTGCTGTTCTATTTTTAATTTCATTACCGCTGTGATGTGAGGTGATTCTCCACTTGGTTGGGGTTTTTGTGTCCATGCTGCTAAGAGCCTCTACAGCTTGAGGATGCTGTATTTGTACATTTGCATTAAGTGTCTAGAAAACTGGGTTATCAATGCATCATTTGTTAGATTAGAAGAATGTTGAACTGGCATCTATCAGATGACAATCTTGAGGCCTTATTTGTTGACATAGATAAAGCTCCTCTAAATTGAGCAAAAGTGTAAAGTGAGAAAGTATAGGTGTGTTCACCCTTGCATTGAGATCTCAACCCACTTAACTAATCAACGGTAGATACACCCTTACGTTTTCAATTTAAACTTTTGCTCACTTTAGAGGAGTCTAATCTGAGATTGATAAGTCTTATAGAGAAACTGCAATTGAGTTCTGTGTATGTCCTTGTTTTCCTTTGCTAGATTTGTTCTGTACATAAACAAACTCAGACATCATCAATCAATTCTGTCTGTTCTTTCAGTTTAAACAGTTTCCTTTGTCACTTATATGCTCTTCGTTGTTCTTTTGATGTTATTTTTGTCGCCATTGGTCAAATTGTTGCTGTATATTCACTGCAAAACATTACTATTGGGCTTCAAAAATTTAAATTGTTGACATTATTGAGTATTGATCATGCTACTTTTCTTTAGGTTGGCTCAATAGAAGGAAGGGTTGGAGTACATCACCTGGATGATGCACAACAAAACAAAAATTTTACTTTCAAATGCCACAGAGAGAATAATGAGATATATTCAGTCAACTCCTTAAACTTCCATCCGGTAATACACATATTATAGTAAAATTAGTTAAATTTCATTTTGAAAGTTGTTGATTTAATATTCTTGTGTAAGACCTTGTTTGATGTCTTTGCATTCAGATACATCACACTTTCGCAACTGCTGGATCGGATGGTGCTTTTAATTTCTGGGATAAGGACAGTAAACAGAGACTTAAGGTTCCTGCTTTTCTCTAAAACCCTCCTTCCTTTTAGAATTTTTTCATATGGAATAAATACTTTGCACTTTTGTTTCATAGTAGGATCCATCTGTATGTATGGCTGAACACCGACATTTGCCTAGTCACCAACAAAATGTCTTTCTTTTCCTTTCTTGCTAGTATTCTTTTGATGGATGGGGACTCTTAGTCTCTAATATGGCTGTTATTGCTGACTGGAAATTGGAAGCGTTGAAGAAATAAGGTTTTGGTCTAGCCAGCTAGGGAATTAGAGAGACAGTTGTAGACTGATAATATTATTGAAAGGTTTAACGTGAATTGTGATTGGTGTGATGAGATGTGATACAAAAGAGTAACCCAACAATCCTATGTATACTAATAGCAGGCTCAGATCTAATTAAATAAGGCAACAAATCGGGGAATATAATTAGAAAACAAATAGTTAGAGACCATCTAAGATAATCATCTAAGATACTCTCAAATATTCTAAAGATACAATCAAGATTTATTGAGATATTTTCCAGATTTAGTTTATCAACAGGAAGGATGAATCTGTTTCAATATCAGATTTGAATGTTTGTTTCTTTTTGGTTTCATAAAGTTCTGATTACTGTATTGATCATGTATCAAGATCTTGAAAGTAATATATTGTCTTCTATCCACCTTCAGTTATCTTTTTGAAGTATTTGTTGTTATTGTTGTTTTACTAACACGTGAATGTGTTTTGCAGGCTATGCAAAGGTGTAGTCAGCCCATACCTTGCAGTACATTCAACAATGATGGTTCCATATATGCTTATGCAGTATGTCTCATTGATGTTTTCACAAACCATAGCTATGCAGTTTTATATATTTTTGCCTCTCCATTTCATATTCCATTTTTCCTTTAACAAGGAAACATGTATTTGTTGGTGTGTATGATCTGTATGACATGCATTATTTCACCTCTTTAATTCAAGTCTTACACTCCCCCACCCTCTCTTGCACTGTAGCACACACTAATGCTTTGTGCATACATCATAAATATCAAATATACAAATATGTAATACGATATCCAACTGTCTGCTGTCTCTGATAAATATATACCATGGGGGCGGGGGGACACGGCTCGTTGTATACCAGAATCATCATAAATTGAAATCTTTACTCATTCATACCCCATTTTGTGAAAATATCATGCTTACTATCGTCATTCTTTAAAATGGGTGGTCCCTCTGTACCTTATGTCCAGTTCTTGTCCTAGTCAGTTTTATAATTGAATTTAAATCAATAAATTGAATGTTCAAGTTGTATTGTTTACAATTTTTTTATAAAACCAACAGATGATCTATGCTGCCAAATTTGATGTTAGCAGAGAGATGAGATATTAACAACTCACTCTATTAACAACTTTGAAAGTTAAAATTGATGAATTTTGAATGATTCAAGGACTTCCTAATTCACATGCATCTTTAAGCATAAAGACAGTTAACTATAAGTGAAAACAAGACTATGAAATGAGTTTGCCAAAATCTCATCCAGCCACTTGGGTTAGATGTTTGGGTTAAACTATCATAGTTCTATGCATCCGCAACAGAGTTTGTGATTAGTTGATTCCAGTTAGACGAATAAATTTGCAATTTCTTATTCTCCATGCAACTTACTTTCAAAGTACTTGAATAAGATTTACTTGCCTTTTGCTGACATCATGATGTGACCCTTTCCATTCAATTGGAGGTAATTTGGTACTAAAACTTTTTGTGTATAGGTCTGTTATGATTGGAGCAAGGGTGCAGAAAATCACAATCCTGCTACGGCAAAGAACTACATTTATTTGCACTTACCACAGGTACACTTGTGCATACATTCGAGTTTAAATTGTTGAATAATCTTCCTATGAATATATTATGTACAACTCCTTGGGATGGGTGTAACTGAATGAAATTAAAAGAGATGGTAGTTATTAAGGATTGAAACAGAATGGGAAGGATAATAATGGTATTCTTTCATTTGGTGTATATTTATCTTGAGAAAAGAAAAGGAATGATGATTAAACAATGATGTATTTGCTCATAAAATTTTATTGTCTTTTCATCATATCCTGATTCGCTGGCTTTTTAGAGGGTAGCAAACAAAAAGCTAATTGAGGGATGCTTCGTTCATTTTAATATTTAATTTATTCCTTTGCTTATCATAACGCATTCATACATGGGATTGACTAGTTTATTCTTGTATTGTTTTCTTTCTATTTTTAACCCTTTCAACTAACTTGAGAGTTTTGGAGTAACTTTCTTTTCTCATATGAGCAGGATTCTGAGGTTAAAGGTAAGCCACGAACTGGAGCAACGGGTAGAAAGTGAAACTTCGTGTTCAAGGTCCTTTGTGATTTGGTGCATTCATCTAAGGGCTTTGAAACTAGAATCAACAGATCGGTCTTTCAATGTTTTGGTGCAACAGCTAAATTGTTCCTTCTTTCAGCCACTAAAAAGAGGGGGAAATGAAAAAGATTGTTACTCATACTTTGGTCTCAGATTTAAAATTCTTTTTTTAGGTTTGTCCTTTACAATAGGGACATTATGAACTTGTTTGATTCATGTAGCCGACCCTAGGACATTATGAAGTTGTTTGATTCATGTAGCCGACCCCTCTTAGTGAGAAAAGGCTTGATTGATGTTTCTTAGGTTTGCTCATTTTTGTACTTTGTGGTTTTACTGGTTTGATGATTTAGGATTAGGTCGCTGCTCTTTTATCACATGTACAGATTCAATATCTTGTTCCAATTTACGTGGATGGATCACAATGAATTCTACTTTCTTTTATACTTAGAGAAAGATGTAAGAGGCATGCCTCTTCATTTCTTGATCATTATATCATCGTTCAATGATAATATGATGGTGAAGGTTATGGTGCACCATTCACCACTAGCACAACCTGATTGGTTCAGATTGCCACTTGGGTAAATTGGACTTTTCAACCTGAATTCTATAGTGTACCCTCTCAAAAGTGGTGTATATATGCACCTTAAAGTAAAGCAATTTAGAATATTAGAATTGTCACAAACCCACTATGCTCCAGGGTGCTTCTTTCTCCTGCCTCTAATTCTTCTTCTTTTGCACGGTGGAGAAGGTGTGACAGTCAACGACAAGCGGTGGTGGCTAGTTGGTGGCTAACAACATGACAGGGACGACGAGGGACAAGGAGAATAGCGATGGTAGGGACACGAATCTTGTCGTAATGTGCGGCAATCCAAGGCAAGGATAGTTTCCACTCACGATGGCAATGCCAATTCGGGAAGATCTGGAGATCTTGCTCGCGGCTAGGTGCTGGGCTTTGCAGTGGTCTCATGACAGTGATGGCTGGCTTGAGGGGACACACAACAGTGGTCTCATGACAGGAAGGGTGCCTCGCTGCCCATTGTTTCGTAAATTCAGGGAGATGTTAGATTTGACTCTGCATACTACCATGACTGGAGGGTGGTGGTGATAGAGAGAAGGGTGGGGGATGATGGCGGTGGTGAGGGAGAAGTGGGGGTCGGCAGTGTGGTGGGAGAAGGAAGGAGAATTTTTTTTAATAAAGAAATAAATTACATGTACAAATACAAAAAAAATGAGCACCTTATATGCAAATACAAGAAAAACTATGTTCCCTTGACCTATTCTATACGGTTTGATCAAATTCAAATGTGCATCGGTGCACTACCCAAGTGGCACAATCTTGACCGTTCTCCTTTCATTTTCTTTAATACTCCATCATAGGAGTTGTGCATCAGTCCTCCTTTCATTTTTTACTGACCAAGTCGGTTTTCGGTTATTTAGAATAAAATTTTGCTTTTTGACATCCGGTGCCACCCAGTCAGTCCCCGTCATTGTAGGATGACTAAAATAAAATAAAAAATAAAACACGTTTCTTATTCATTCACTTGTCTTTCTGTTGTTCTATTTTAGGAAAGAACCAAACAATCAACAATGGAAGCATCAAGTTTAGGAAATGTTCATTAATCATCATATACACCATGTTCATTAATCATCATAAACAACACTGATTATATATGGTCCGATGATCTGGGCATTTGTTGATATGCATTACGTGCAAAATCTCTCTGCTTCATCTGCTCTCACCTGTTGGAAAATTAGAACCAATGAGCAAAGTCTCATTCTAAGTCTTGACAACTTATTTAACAATCACCAGTATAAATCCTCTGTAACATCTGCGGCTATATATTATTGCTCCCATCTGTGGCTACATCGTGGTCGACGATGAAGGAGACCGTACAACAATGTAGGCGGTTGTTGATGATAGTGTCATGCTGTCCAACAGTCCGCATACGACGATGGGAGGAAGCTCAGAAAAAATAACCGCATGAAAGTATTGGTGATGGGATGCAATCCACACACATCAATGACAACATGCACCTATGGCGTCCGTCGTCGTCTTCAACTGGATTGTCGCTTGGCCTCAGGGGTCGAAGGTGCCGGGAATATGTCTCCTTCAGTTTCTCTCTCATCGCACACTTTTCAGCTGCCGCCAAAGATAAACCCTTCTACCCAGTTGCCTGCAAAAAGTGAAACATCTTTAACCGGTTCCTTCCACTAAGATCTCATCCGTTGATTAAATTTAATAATATATCAATGGTCATTTATTAAGGAGGACTGAAATTCTGAGTTCATGGTGGAGCATTGAAGATGATGCCCTCTTTACAGGGCGGATTCTACAATCCTCCAACATCAATGTTGAGGATTTATCCTCCCTGATGTTTATCGGTTATAACAGGGTAGCTCTTTCTTTGACTTTTTCTTAAAAAATTATTAACTGTTTATTTTTAATTTTATTTTTAAACTCTAAAATCTTTAATGTTATTTCCTACCTTTTGGGTATGTTTGGGAGGATGGGGTGTGATTGTTAGCAATAGAGTGGAGTAGTTAAGATCCCTTCACCCTTTGTTTGGGAGTTTTTTAAACAATGAAGTGGAATGGTTGGGGATGGGAGGGCAAACCACTCAAAACCATCATAAACCCCTATTTTTATATCCTCCAATTTGGGGCGTTTGGGAGAGAACACTCCCTTCTTTCTCACATTGAATTCGCTAGCATTTCATTAACTAGGGGTGATCAGGACTCGACAACCCGCCCGAACCCGATAAATCCGTTTCAAAATTTGGTGACGCGGGCGGGTTAAAATGGGTTGGCGGATGTGAAATACGGATTTAAATGGGTAGTTACGACCGGGTTCGGGTTTGTAAATTTTAAACCATCGGTAACCGAACCCGACCGAAGAGTGCACTACACATTTTTTAATTTTTTTTATTGAAAAAAATACAAGACTGGTGACGGTGAATGCTCACCCAAGTAAAACAGTAACACTAACCTTATCTGTAACCTTATCTCTAAAAGCAACCAATGAGAAATAAGCATAAGGATCGTGGGCTATTTTTTCAAATTAAAAAAAAAAAAGGACTTTCCAGAAAACTCCATGTCTCCATTGTCATCCTCCTAAAGAGAAAGTCTTTCTAGAAACTGAAAAAACTCCAAGTTTCCATGTTTCACATCTTCTTCCTCCCATCATCATCAACTCAACCAACTTGTCGTTGCCACCTCTCAGACAACAACCGCCTGGTCCAAGTCTCACGACTCCTTCCTTGTCGTCACCGCCGCCGCCATTGTATCTGATGGATCTGTGAAGCTCTTCGTCCTCGCCTTCCCTCCTTCCTCATACCATATACGCTTCTTCCACTAGCAGTCGAGCACAACAACAAAGGTGGTCTGGCACATGGGGGGCGGCTGGGAGTGAGGCGTCGTTGGGCTTCTCCCTCCCACTGTCGAAGCTAGATCTGCTAGAGTGCTGGGCGAGACAAAGAGATTAGCTGGGCGAACACAGTGAAGCTAGATCTGCTGGGTGAGTGGGTGGGATTTTTCTGGTTTGTGTTTTATATTTTTTGAAAACCAGACCCGTTTCCACCCGCCCGCCAACCCGTCAACTCGACCAACTCGTCACCCGAACAACCCGCTCTATGTAACGGACGTGATTACATTTTTTCCCTCGTCGGTTTGCTGCGGGTCGACCCATTTGAAACCGAACCCATCCGAACCTGATCGATGCTCACCCCTATCATTAACTTTGAAACAAGTACCTACTCCAATTTAATTCCTCCCCAAACTCAAATAGTTTGAACATATTCTGTTGGAAAGAACAAGTCACCGTTAATTTATTGATTTGGTTTTGCATTTTAAAAAAAAAGAATATTAGCTATACGGTCATGAATTGTGTTTAGTTGTAGTTATAGTGTCTAGTTTAAAAAGGGTAGTGTTGGGGAGTCCGGGGAGCACCGGGAGAAACAATGGGCTAATGATTAGGACCACCAAGAGACCAAGACACCATATCTTCACCCAAAATCTTAAGGCATTAGGTATGGGTCACCTCTCTTATATATCCTTCATTTAGCTCATTCATAGCCAATGTGGGACTTAACCACTCACACTTGAATTCCAACAATCTCCCCCTCAAGTGTGAGTCTCCCACATGACTATACTTGCATCATCGTTACCAATCAACGAGACACGCCGCCTGACTCCACCGCGATCATTGTAATACCCTATTTTTCCTATGCTTTCTGTAGTAGTATAAACATATTTAAATGTGTTTATTTTTAGATTAAACTCAGAGGATGATTTTAATTAAACTAAAATCATTTTCTTGTGTTGTTATATCATATGAACTCACGGTAAAAATTTCGGTTGAAAATTCAGACGGAAGCCGGTCTGCATTTTCACTGCCGGTACAAGTTTACTGAGCAGAAAACCTAATTTTTACCCGTGAATGAAACGGTTAGTGTTTTTATGATGTTTTGTATGATATTGGTTTTTTTTCAAAATTTTGAGTTCGGAAATAAAATAAAATATTTATTCCGGGCGAAATACGAGCGGGAACTTGAACCGGGTACGAAATGGAGCAGATTAGGGAGCACAAAAGAAGAGAAGTGACTTGATGGGACTTGATGAAAATGGGTTATGACACACTCCAAAAGTATAATCATCACACTTTTCAAATTATATCATATTATATTCTAAAAACTTATTTTTCTCTTTCCTCTTTAACCAAACAAGGCCTTAAGACCAAGCTTGCCCCCCAAGCTCTTTTCTCTTCCTTGGAGCCGTGGACTTCTCTCTCCCCCTCTATATATACACCTCTCATTTTCACTTCATCACTTTCCTTCTCCAAAACTCTATTAAAACTTCATCTTCTTCCTTTTCTTTCAAAAGTTCAAGCTCTTAAAGCTTTAGTTTTTATTCATCTTTTCTACTTGAGTTCTTCATTAAAGTTCTTCCTTATACTAAGGGTAATGCTCTCATATGAATCTTTTTGCAAGTTTCATCTTTTATATCTTAGTTTGCTTTATGTGTTCTTTATATGTTTTAAACTTCTAAAATCTCTCTAAAATGGTAGAAAAGTCCTTTTGAGTTGAAACCACTTTCTATAGTCTTGTATTAACTTATATTTATCTCTACCTATCTCTTCCTATGAAGGCCGAATGCTATACATATGTGGCCTAGGAGGTTTTTGCTTCAACTTTTGGAATATGATCATGTATTTGAGTTTCTAACTATTCCTTGACCTTAAATCTATAAACCTTGGAAGGTTTGATAGCTTGTTTCCTATGATGGCCGAAAATATGTAGAAGTAAACCTAGGATACTATGTTTCAACTTTCCAAGTATGATCATGGATTTAGAACTCTTAATACCTTGTGATTCTAAACCTAAGAGTTGTTATCAAACAAAGAATATTTTCCTCATTATCCTATGGAGGCCGAAACTTAAATGTTTTGGGGCTATCATGTTTGAGTTTTCTTTTTCCAAAATGATCGTGGACTTGAGCTCCATAAGATATTTGGATACCAAGTCTAAGAGATTGGAAAGTTTAAAGATTTCTAACTTGTTTATTCTATGTTATTAAACCTAGGATATATTACTTTCCATTTTTCCAAGATGATCATGGACTTGAGCTCCATAAGATATTTGGATGCTAAGTCTAAGAGATTGGAATGTTTAAGTTTCCATTGTTTTCCAAAATGATCATGGACTTGAGCTCCATAAGATCTTTGGATGCTAAGTCTAAGAGATTGGAATGTTTAAGTTTCCATTGTTTTCCAAAATGATCATGGACTTGAGCTCCATAAGATATTTGGATGCTAAGTCTAAGAGATTGGAAAGTTTAAAGATTTCTAGTCTATAGATCCTATGAAGGCCGAACCTAGAAGGTTATGGACTTAGGATACTTTGTTCTTATTTTCCAAAATGATCATGGTTTTGAGCTCCTTAATACATATGGATGCTAGACCTAAGAGATTGGAAAGTTTAGTGAATGTTACCCTATTTTACTACCCTTGGCCGAATACCCTAAGTTTATAACTTAGTGGGATTTTAATTCAACTTTGTTAAATGATCATTGTTTATGAACTCTCAATACTTAAGGATCATAAATCCAGGAGTTGTATAATTTTCGGGAATCTCTAACCCTAAGAACTAGTCTTGGCCGAACCTATACCTTGTGGTTTAGTGTTCTTGATTGATTTTAACTTGTGATTTTGTGTTCATAACCTTAGACTTCTATCGCGGAGAAAGCGAGAACGTTCGTGGTATACCTTTTCAAGCATCTAATCTCCTTACTTTCACGGAAGGTAAGAGGGGATTGCCTAGGGATATTCAATGACTATATGCATGTGTGTATGTGTTTACTTGAGTAATTTGAATTTTATTATGATATGGAGTCAATACTTGAATGACTTGTTTACTTGAAATATTGTGATTATTACTTGAAGTTGATTACTACTCGCTTTAAAGTATTATGAGTTATATATATGCGATGAACTGTCATTAACTATGATATCATTGTTTGAGGATATATTACTGTTGATTGAAGTTTGAGAAGCCGGACTTGAGTCTCTGCCCAATGGTTATAAGGATCAAAAGCCTTAATAAGCCTTGATTAGAACTTTGAAAGTATTGGTTTCATTTATAAAAGTTCGTGCATATTTCAAAAGAATAAGATTCTTGTTTTGGAAAAGAAATGTTGAAGTGATTTTAAGTCAATAGAAACTACCTTTTTATGATCCAAAGTTTGCACGAGAGAAAACCTTTTTCGAACTATGTGTTTTATCAAGGAAAAACCCCTTTGAAAATATTTGACTTTATTCCATCAAGGATTTAAAAAATAAACGTATTTCCTAAATGTTTTATAAAAGAGTTTGTAAAGTAAAAAGATTTTCTCCTAAATGATTTAAAAACGTTCCGATTACTTGGATAAGTGACCAAGGTTTTGTTTTGGATTTTGGTTTTCACTGAGCGAAAAGTAAGCACATGTGAAAGAGAATCTAGTTCGCGAGATGTCGCCTCTACTATTCAGTTATATGCACGTGATCTGGGATCCGTGTCAAGAATTATGGACCCGGGGTCCTAATCGTGATAGTATGGGCTAGGAGTCCTAATCTCGGAATTGAGGACTGCGTGTTCTAATTTCGTTGTTGTGGACTAGGAGTCCTTATCATGTTGAAATAAAACATGGATAGAATTATAATTGTTTATACGACCACAAATCTTGACTGCGGCATCGGTCTAAGGCGTTGTGATTGAGCACTCGGACTGCGCATCCTGTGTTATTGATTTTTCAAGTGATGAAAATTGTGAATAGTCGTTAGCCTTGAGCTTCGACAACGAAAAAGAGTGAACGCAAAGAAAAGTCTTGAATAATGAAAAGTTTTTTATTCATATGCATTTCCCCTTAGCAGACGTGCTTGAGTTACCGAATACCCGCTTAAGATGTGGTGTTCGATGATGTATACATCCGAATGGCCATTGATAAGGAATTCGTGATGATGTTGATCCGGGTGCATAAGGTGACGGAGACAACTTGCCAATGCGGCATACGAGCCTGATCAACTCTTTATTTCTTAATGATAAAACGGTGATGATATCTCATGAGATTAAGTTTAGAGCCTGATGATTGAAGTGTCATGCATTATCTTTACAAAACTGATTGATTCGGGTATGAGACCCATTGATATAATACTTGTTGTCTTACCTATGAATAATGTTTAATTGCTAGCATGCCAATGTGTTGTATTGTATGTATCATGTATATGGTTGTTGAGTGATATATATATTATCGGTATCTCACTCTTTCATTTCTACTTGTTTTTCTCTCTTCCTTTTTTGTATCACCATATGTATATGAGCTCAGATGGATACCAACATCCCTCTTGTGCCGACGATGTCGAAGACTGAGGTCTTCGACGACGCAGGGAACGCTGGGGCATGGCAGATTCATCCGGGGGCGACGTCTGCCACGTACCACGGATCAATCACCACAACTAATTTGAATGCTGACGGAGACCCGATCTGTAGGAGCCAGACCATGGAGACTAGGAGAGTTGCTCTGCCTCCGACTTGGTACTACCCTCACGCACTGCAAGTTAATGGTCTGCTACACGAGCTACCACCTCTGGATGTTGAGCAGGCAGCACCGATCGAGGAGGATCCTGAGGAGGACCCTAAGGAGGATCCCGAGGAGGACTTCTATGAGGTCATGGAGGAGGATGAGTCTGAGTATCACGTCCTGGATCATGACGACGACGACGATTCCGTGGATGAGGGCGGCGACATCATAGAACCATTACCTGATTTCTCGTCTCGTGGGAGCATTTGCGGAGACTCTGCTTGCAGCCAGTGTTAGTGACCAGTTTGGAGCGTTTTGTGGACAATCTTCCGTCTTCTGACTTTCTAGAGTTACCTCTTTTTGTGATGTGGTTCCGGACCCTCTTTCCCCGTGTTTTCGCTTACTCTATTTTCAGTTGTATCTTCTAGATTTCTAAACTCTGTTACTATGGTCATTGATAAGGCCCTAGCTTATGTACTAAAACTTGGGTCCCAACTGGGACATGTTATGAATATTTATATATACATGTTGTCTTAGATTCATGTTCTGAGTGTTCATCACTTTTATTTATCTTATCCCTTTCCTTATAAAAAAATAAAATAATAACTACCATTTTTTTAGAGTACTTATCTATCGAGAAAATGATATTTTCTGAAAGTAACCAGCATTGTAATCAGTTTCATTTCCGCAATTGGGTAACCATGTGATACCGGGTTTAGGGTGTCACAATCATGAAGACTTTCGATACAAGGATCCAATTAGGGGTGTTTGCAGATTGGATTGGATCGATTTTGAGCTAAAAAGTCATCCGATCCAATGATGAAAATAACGTGCGGTTTGGATTGGATAGGTTTGCTTTCTTAAAAATATTCGATCCGATCCAATCCAATTAAATGCGGTTTGGATTAGATTGGATAATTCGGTTTTTGTCATATTTTAATTTTTTTTCTTATGTCAAGTGTCCTTGCTACTTATTTAATAGTAGACAAAGGATAATCTTCATTTTAATTTGGGAGTTTGAGAAAAAATAATTATTAATATTTTTTAACACGTTCTTTTATGTTAATTTTATATATCTACTCTCATTTATCCTATTTTTTCTCCTTGAATCGACTACAGATAAATTGTAACTAATTATTTTTCAAACTTAATTGATTTCATATTTTTCATGTTTACTCAATCAAGTATATATATGTTATGCATCAAAACTTTTAGCAAAATATAACTTCAAGACATTAATATTTATTCTAAATAGTCTCATAAATGTCATTCCAACAAAAATATTAAAGAGAATGAAGGACATTAAAGTATGAAAAACAATGTTTAAGTATGAGTAATACTATAATTTCAAAAATAATAGTATATGTATATAATAGATCGATTTGGATTGGATTGGATTTCACTAGAAGATCCAAAATCCGATCCAATCCAATAAAAAATTGCGGTTTTTCGGTTCGGTTTTTGTGGTTTGAATCGGTTAATGAACACCCCTAGATCCAATACACCTGGATCCACTCCCGCTCCCTAATCAGGCCAATCCATGGCTCTGATACCACTTGTTGGGGAGTCCGGGGAGCATCGGGAGCAACAATGGGCTAATGACCAGGACCACCAAGAGACCAAGACACCACATCTCCACCCAAAACCTTAAGGCATTAGGTGTATGGGTCACCTCTCTTATATATCCTTCATTTAGCTCATTCATAGCCAATGTGGGACTTAACCACTCACACCTCTGCTCGGTAGGCTCCGCTCCGCTCCAGCGACAGCCCAACTTATAATAAATATGAACCATACACAACAGGTAGTATTGGAAATAAATTTTATAATCCACCCCAATCCATTACTCATCATTGTTACTTCTAAACAATGGAGTGGAATGTCTCATTAAAACTCTCAAACAATGGAGTGGTATATTTTTACCACTCCACTCCACTCTAAACTACTCTATTAGTAGGGCAAGTCTTTAATCCTCCTTCCTAGCAGTTGTGAATCCATCCTCCTATGCAAGTGACCTGCTGCGACAGGTTATCTAGTTGACATCCCCAGCTAGGCCTCAGGCAGCTTTATAAGCTACTGTAGCGTTATCAGAGTGTGTCCGTGCAGCAGGAGTTGGTGCACCCCATTTTACAATTTATTTTTATGCTCACTTCCACAATTTCAATAACTTATCCAGATATTATATTTAATTATTTATATAAATTATATTTACGCCCATTACGCCCACTTCCACAATTTACGCCCAATATTATATTTATATATATAATTTCAAAGTAATATTATAAATTAATATTAAAATATAGGTTGAGCTTATTTTAATTTAAAAAATTATAATTAGTACCTGAGTTTTTAAATCCTTAATATCATCTTTATTAATTTTAAGGAACATGTCCAACACAGTGATCTGCATTTGCTTTCCTTTAGCTGTTGGATCTCTCTCTCAGTCAAATAAGTCCCTATTGGTTGCATCAAGCTGCAATTGCGAATGAGATGAAAGTCCTACCTGAACATGGAGTGAATTTTGCAATTTCAGCTATTTGATCTTGCATCTCCAGTATCATATCATCTCTTATCTTCAATTGGTGCTGCAGTTTCTAAATGACTTCCCGCTTATTAAAAATATCAGAACCAGATTCTAATACACATGGTGAATTTGAGCAGTTTGAATGGTATGGCTTTAAAGACAATCAATATTTCTACCATTATCATACAAACATACGCAAACAATAAGGCAACTCAATGTAATATTGTGTATACAAATATAAATTGGACTTCAATTCGAGAATTTCTTGAACTGACAAAATCAAATAGCTGCTTTGTTCTCTTCTTCTTGGACCTCAGCAAAACCGGATCCGACCCTAATAACGTCCCTTCGAACCTCTTCTCGGCGATGGAGACCACGAGTCCCACGCTCAGCAGCGTCATGAGGTAAACTTGGAGAGCTGTCCCAATCTCGGTGGTAAGGAAGATGGAGTCGGATAGGGTGGCGAAAAGCTAGAGGCACTGGGGAGAAGGCGAAGAGCAGGCGTAGACGAAGATGGAGGTAAGGAAAAGCTTTTCTGAACACAACAGATGATGATGAGAGAGAGAGAGAGAGAAGAGAGGCAAAACATATCCACTGATATATCCGGTTTCCCTTCACAACAGATCTTTAATCTTGATCGTTAATTTATTTTAATGACAAATCAATGGTCATGATTCATGGAGGATGGATCCTCAGAAATAATGAATGAGGATTGAAGATGGAGCCCTATTACTAACCATTCCATTCCATCCTCTCCAAAACTCTCAAACATAGCCTTATGGTCCTCCAATGGTTCTCCACTCTGCCATCTCTCCTGTCCTGACACCGACCGATCGACTCTCCTGTGAAGAAAACATTATATTTCCTTCCACATTCATCAGCATAACCAGACAAAGATAGCTATGGAACACAACTCAAACCCATTATTGTGAACCTCTTACCATTTGGACTCTTGCTTGCTACCACCGTTTTCCTGATCTCTGCACCTAACCAACACTACCATTAATTCCTTTCCTTGCATTCCATGTCAATTTGATACTATACTATTTAATATCTTAAAAGTAAAAGCCCACCCAAGATATAAACTTCGATCTATATTTTTAATCCTTAGATAATGGATAAAAATTTGTGTACCCACCCCACTGCACACGATCCTCAACGTGAATTGTGAGGCCCCTTTTTTTCTTTGATCAAAGGCCAAAATGTCTCCACGTTTTCCCTCTTTGTAGGGTTCCTCTGCCTCAAGCGTCCATGGCTATCTTTGTCGGCATGTCCATAGCTGCGGTCTCAGCTACTGAAACGAAATAGAGAAGTGAAGCTTGTAGTCTGAGCTCCTCCTCTAAGAGATGCAAAGATGTAGAGGATCGAAGGTTGAAGACAAAACAAAGGGGATAAGGTACCCCGATTCATTCACCTCTTTATGGCACATGGGTGTCAGAAGCCAGAAAAAAAAAAAAAAAAAACAAAATATTTTTCACCTGGTTACCCGTGTTACCGAGTTATTCGTCCATTATAAAAATTAATAAATCAACGGTCTTATTTTAGGGAGGATCCATCCTCCAACTTTAACGTGGAGGATTGAAGACAAAGCCTCTTTATAGCACATGTTAGAGTCTTATTCATTCTGAATCCTTTTACAAAGGATTTTGAATGTCTTGAGTGACTCATCCTTGTGAGTGGCTAGAATAGTACTGTGATTCTGGAGCAATTGCCTACTATAACAAATTCATTTCCTTCCACCAAAATTGACGATCTTTGTAGGACCAAACTGAACATGTTGTAGTTCAAGAGGTCTTTTATGAAAGTTACATTTTTAGGTTGAAGAGAAATGCTAACAACACACTTTCTTATTGGTTGAAATCCACGTGGGTCTTATAGAATTCAAGTAGGATTCACATGAATTATGGAACTCATTTCCAAAATAGTGAGACTCATTTGAATTTTTTAACTAATAAAAGAGGGTGTGTTATAAAGAAATTGTTAAAGAGTGTGTTGGAAATCCTCCTCTTAGGTTGAAAGTTGGAACTTGTTTGTTTTCCTTTCACAAGCTCTGTAGATCATATCTTTTAGAGAGAAAAAAAAAAAAAATTGGTAGTCTGTTAACTAATTCCATTTTTGGAAGTTTTGAAATTGTTTTCATATTTACATGACCTATTATCGATGGTGGATACTTCGTACTTATGTCATGGTTACCAAAAAGAGAGGTCCTTAAGACAAATGTTGTAGAGATTCTTATCTCTAAGACCTGATTATAGGACTTTTCTAGAAGACTCTAATTACACAGATTGTTGGTTGGAACAAAACTTCATAACCACTATCACACTAATAACTTATGCTAAGAAGGTTGTTTTATAAACTTTTCACTTTATAAAAGTTTTCAATATAAGCAGAGGTAGACTTACCAACTTTACCTACACTTCGATCCAAGCTTTACCATTGTCACCAACCATGACTGAACCTCCATTTTTCTTATCGATAGACTGAAATTTGCTTTTGTCTCCAGTCATGTGTTTGGAGTAGCCAGTATCCAAAAATCATAGCTTTTTTTCCCAGGTTTGATAGAAGGTAAGGCTCTTCATCATCGGAATCATTATGATCAGTCACAAGACAGATATTGGAAATTTTCTCTTTTTTCCTCACCAAAAGGTCTTTTCAAATCATCCCAATGCATGACTTGGTTGGCCATCACTTCTTTCGGAACCTTCTTCTCTCTCACGGTTAAGTGTACGCAACCCCTTAGAGGCTAAACTCTAATACCGGTTGAAGTGGTACGAAGAGTCACAAAAAGGGGAGTTGAAATTTGACCACTTCAAAAATTCCAACCTATTGCACTGGGAGGCTTCCTAAATGTTTACAAAAGCTTACACTTGGTGGTAAGAAAAATATTTGAGTTGTTAGTTCGTATATAGAGAAAGCTTTGCTTCCTGATGTGCAAAGTAAATATATAATAATCTTCGAAGTAGGTAGTTGTCGAACATAAATATTCATCTTGATAACATAAACTTTCTGAGTTAGAGAAAGAAAAGATTATAAGTTGAAAAAGAATTCAGAAAGTCTCTTCTTAGAATATTGTTTACAGAAAGGCACTGGGTTTGAATTTTTTTTCAAAGTTACGAATGAATTTTTTCTACAGTTACAAACCGAAAAAATAATTAAAAACAGTAAAGAGAGTAAATAGGAGACATAGTGCTTGTTTGGAAATGCTGGATTATCTGAGTTTCAACTGTTTTGGAGATAAAAAGCAGTTTCTAAAATAATCAGTTTTGTTTGGCTTCCAGCTTAAATTTTAACAAAAGTTTTTTTTTCCCGTAGAAAAAAGCTTTTTTCATGCTATCTGATAAAAAGGACTGTTAGATACTTTCACTTAGATTATTTTTCATCTCATAAATATTTTCCCCAACTTACCCCCAACTTTTCCACTCCTGTGCGAACTTTTTCTATCATGTTGCATTAATGATGCTTCATCCAAAACCAATGGCACTGTTGCAATGTTACGATACTTGTGTTTCTATTACATTGCATATTGTGTTTCAATCAAGTTTTTTTTTACATGTTAGGTGCTCCTCTGTTGTCATGCTTCACTTATTTTCATAATCATCAAAAAAAAATTTACAAGTTTCATTCAATTTTTTATAATAGAAAAAAAAATTTGATGAAAAATATTTTTTTTAAAAAATCAACAAGTTTTAATTTTTAAAAAAGCACCAAATTATTATAAATATAAACAAATAAATTTATACCCTTTTTTTAATTTGCTATGTAAAAGTAATTATTTTTTTCACATTACCCAAACGAAATAGATTATCTTAAAATCGCTTTTCAGCAAACATACCCAAACAAAAAACATATTCTGATTATAATTGATTATCACAATAATCGATTATTTGAAAACGGACTATCAGTATAATCTTTTTTTTTCCAGCTTTTCCAAACACACTCATAGTGCACAAATGTTTTATCATAATCTTGTCAAAAAAAATGTTTTATCCTAATTTATCCAAACAATCATTGGGCTACGTCCAGTCCCCACTCACCGGTGAGATTCTCCACTATAATTTTCACAGTACATGTAATCTTTTACCCCTGCCTCCTTAGATTTAATAAAGTATTTTTAGTTTGAAAACAGACTCTTTAGGCTTCTACAAAACCAATATTCTATCTTTGAAACAGCTTCTGCAGGCTTCTCACTCTTAACCAACACAAACTCAACCTAACTAGCTTGAGAGAAATACAATAGAAAGTACCATGACAAAGGAGACAAACTAAGTATTAGATTTCTTTATCGGAGTGGTGCTTCACTTGGACCTTAATGTTTTCTTTTGTAATCGAATAAGTAATCGAAAATTACATTGATCTCCCTTAGATTTTGTACTATCAGGAAATTAGTAGGGGGGAGACATGGTTAAGTGGGAACAAAACCACCAACCCATGCTCTCCAATAACTGTTGCATAGTGGGTTAAGGATATGGGGATTAACTTCCCACCTAGGAGTGGGGAGAATTAGTGTAAAAGACCGTTGATTTAATTAGGAAAATTAAGCTATTTTGTACCCTAACTCTCCTAGTTCAGAGAGATGTTTCAATAAAAGAGAGTCATTCTGAATTAAGAGTTGTGGTGGGAATTAGCGACACTGTTCTTCGAGTTCGTGGATTAATATCGCCAGAATTTGCAAGGACATTTGGCGCCCACTGTGGGGCTGAGGTAAACTTTCCCCGGCCACACATTTTGACCAATGATTCTAAGGAGAAGGAGAGGAAGAAAGCTCGGCAAAGACTTGTTGAAATTGTATTTGAAAGAAGAAGAGGAGAGAAGAGGGGGAGGAGGAGGAGGAGAAGGAGAAGGAGAAGGAGAAGACAAAAAGCGAGAAGAAGAAGAAAACTCAGTTTACTAAGGGGGAGACGAAAAATAAGAAGAAGCAGAGGCGAGAAGAATAAGAGTTGAGACATGTATGATTAGCTCGGAGAAAGCTCGGTTTTCTTGAAGATATCTATCAAAGTTTTTTCGCGCGTGTACTCTTTTTCCTACCCTGGGCTTTTTTTCCTAAAATGGTTTTTGCCCAGAAACGTTTTAACAAGGCACGCCGAATGTTTCTTTGAAGACATCGGCAAATCAGCTTGGAAAAAGCTCGGATTTGCCTGGAGACATTTATTGCTCAGTTCAGGAAGAATCTGTTTTACTTGAAGAGACCTTTTAAAGCTCTTTCGCTCAGAGCTTGGGGGACTTATACGTACTATCAGGAAATTAGTGGGGAGAGACATGGTTAAGTGAGAACAAAACGTGCCGATACTCTCCAATAACTGTTGCATAGTGGGTTAAGGATGTGGGGATTAACTTCTCACCTAGGTGTGGGGAGAATTAGTATAAAAGACCATTGATGTAATTAGGAAAATTAAGCTATTTTGTATCATTTTACTCTGCTAGTTCAGAGAGAGATTTTAATGAAAGAGTGTCATTTGAACTAAGAGCGTTTGTGAGAAATAGCGATATTGTTCTTTGTTGATTCAGGTCCTTATTGCCCGAATTTGCAAGAACAGATTTGGTTTTAATTATACTCAACATCCTTCTTGTTTTAAAAGCTACATTCATCTCTCCCGAAAGAGAAGTGAAATGTAATTACACTAACTTCCCCATCAGGAGTTAAGTGTAGCTTAACAAAAAGCGTACTACATATAATTAAGTTAAATCTCATGGAGGTCTCTGTGCAAATCCCACAAAAGTAATCTTCCGGATGCACTCTATTCTTTCAAGCGTTCCCAACTTATTAAAATTCTTTTTATATAACTACCAGATTTTTTTTTTTTATAAATAAAACACTACGTGTAACAATTATCATTTGTTAAGATTTATTAATTGCCGATCTATTAAAACCAATGGCCTTTGCACCTAATTATACTTCTTTCAAAGATATAAATTTGACAATGCCTACAATATAGATTGGTCTTGTTTAAATACATTTTTTTGTAACAGTTTAAAGAAAAAATTTGAAGACACATCATGTGACAAAAGCAGACACAATTTACCCATAATAGGATTGGATTCCTTAAATTATCATTATTTAACTTTTAGAGGACACTTATTCTAAAAAAAAAAAAAAAAAATTAGAGAATACTTAGATTCCTTTAAACTACATATTTTCCCAATTAAAAACAAGACTAAACAAAAGCATCAAGATAAAATTTATTATTAGCTGTATCAGGGACGTAACTTCAGTGGAGAATTTTTGCTACAACAGGATTGTAAGTTGTAACAGCTACGTTGACAAAGATTCCAAGGCAGGCATTAATCAACGGACACTGGCTGCATGTTTTCAGCCTCTTTACGGAGCTCTTGGAACAGGACAGATGACAAGTATCGTTCCCCGAAGCTTGGATGAACAGTCTGCAATTCAGGTCACCAATGATTTTCACAACATCAACAACGAAGAGAAAGAGGTTTGCACCCCCAAAATAGTGGCAAGCAATTTCCACAGAATATGATATTAAAAGAATTTATTTTAAAAATCGAGGTTAAAAAAATTGATTTATTTTTAGGAACAATATTTTTAGAGTATGTTTAAAAAAATTGATTTTGTTTAGGTGATAAAGTAAAATTGCTTTAAAGATGTTAAAATAAAGAATTTTGTGAGTTCTACGCATATAATCAATTCAACTCAATGGAAAATTAAGAATTCTTACTTCTCTTGAAAATCAGTTCTACTCGACTCAAAATCGATTTTTTTATATGCAACTTTGTAAACAAACATATTCAAAATCCTCAAAATCACACTTTCACTGCACTTAGAATCACGTTTCGATTGCCAAAAATCTTTAACCAAACAGCACTACATGGTGTTACTGCTAGGTGTGAATTAACTACTGAGGCTGATGTCACATTGGGAATTTAGGATTAAGCCTTTAGCTTAATGTTGTTCCAAGTTTTAAGGAATTATGTTCTTACCACAATAAGTTTTCCTTTGTTCTCAGGCAGACTAGCCAATTTGAGTGCTGCAACAGTGTTAGCTCCAGATGATATACCTACCTGCAAAAATTTAGGGAAAAAAAATAATAGCAATTTGAGGATATCATTTTCTAATTTAGAAATAGTCTGTTGCCAGTTATTTTATGTAAAAAGGTTGAAAATTGTCAGGAAGTTCAGGAAGTTTTCAAAATTGTCATTCGAAGTTTACCATGAGTCCTTCCTTTAAGGCCAACTCCCTGGCCATGTTAACTGCATCTTCACTGCTAACCTACCAATGACAGTTAGGAGAAACATAAAACTTTCTGTGACAGTGAGAAGATACATAAAATTTTCAAGCTAAATCTCTAAATAGAAGCAAATAATATTTCTGTACTCACTTCAAGAACTTTTTCCATAACATCCATGTCCAAAATGTCTGGTTTGAACCCAACCCCATTGCCAGTTATTTGATGAGGACCTATATATAAGGACAACATCATCAGAGTCTGCAACTTCCATAGATAAAAGAATGGACTTTGGAATATCATAGAAACAGACCATAGTTATTATCTACATTACTTTATATCCCTTTTGTTAAGGTTTATATTAGTTCATCACTTTACCAATGGCATAAATGACTATGGGATGTTAAAATTCTAGAGACTGAAACAATCTTTTTCAATTTTATCTTATGTTTAATTGGAAGACAAACAGAATTCAAGAAGAAATTATGTACAAATTTATCATACCAGGTTTGCCACCGTTCAGCACATTACTTTCAGCTGGCTCCACTCCATAAATCTAATATGACAGAAAACATTTCAAAGAAATTTAATGAGCCAATCTAACATAACACTGTCCAGTTTCTAATTTGAGTTGTGATCTGAAGAACATCACCTTAACATTAGGATTTTGGGATTTAAGATATTGTCCAACCCCAGAGACTGTGCCTCCACTACCAATTCCCATAACAAATATATCAACTTCACCATTTGTATCCTCCCATATCTCAGGGCCTGTTGTTTCAAAATGCACCTGTTTCCCATTTTGAAGTGAATTATATATAACTCATTATTAAAAATGCCAATGATTCAATAACTATCTAATATCAAATTTAAAGGCAACTGGGAAATACACAAGTATAGGACAACTGGACAAGCATAGTTTTAAGTTTTTCTTGATAAAGGATTTCAAATAGAAATAGTAATTTGGATTCAGGTACCTGAGTATTGGCTGGATTTGAAAATTGTTGCAGCATAAAAGCATTTGGTGTAGATTCCAGAAGGTCATAAGCCTTCTTAACTGTTCCTCCCATTCCCTTTGGTTGGATCAGTGAGGATTAAATCAGCTCCAAATGCCCTCATGGTCACCCTTCTTTCCAAGCTTGTGTAAGAGGGCATGGTCAAAACCATCTTGTATCCCTTCATGGCAGCTATAAATGCCATGCTGATACCCATATTGCCTGATGTGGGTTCTATCAAAGTTGTCTACACCATAATATAAATAAATTAAGATAAATATGAGCATGTACATGTGAATAAGTGAGCAAAATTGGTTCCCAGAATCAATTGGGCTAACCTTTCCAGGAGAAATCAGATTCTTTTTCTTCAGCATCTATGAACATTGCCAATGCTGGTCTGTCAAAACTCAAAAGAAAATTACAAATAAGTTCTGTTAACAACTTGAACTTTGTTTACTGCTAAGAATACTATGAAACCTGATTATATTTAAAGTATTAAATAAAAATAAATTCAAATAGGATTAAGGGTTGACCTGTCTTTGATGCTGGCAGTGGGCTGCATCATCTCTTGCTTGACAGCAATATAAGCTCCACATCCTTCACTGACTTTGTTAAGATAAACCAGTGGAGTCCTCCCAATGAGCTGAAAAATGAATTGTTGTAATGGTAAATAAATTAAAATTAAAATAATAACAAGAGATATGTAAACTGAACATTTTTAAGTGAAAACTCTAATTTAATTTGCTTCCAATATTCTCTTTCTAATTTCTATGTGCCTATGATTCTATTTATGGGGAAAAAATGTGTAGTTATTTCTGTTTGGAGTCAGTATAACTAAAAAAATATTCTAGGTGTTGGTGAGATGGCTTGAAAGTCAAAGACCAATTATATAGGTTGACAGTGTTTAGTATACAAGCATACATCACCAAAAATCAGAAAATTCCTGTATCATTCAATCTATATCATATAGCAGAGTAATAATAATAATAAATCATCAAAATAAGAAAGAGGATAATCAACTTTTATGACAATGATTACGATTTTGTTAAAACAAATTATTTAAGCTGTGATCATCCAAAGATCTATACAAAGAATTTAAGACAGCTTTTCAAACCAACACCAGAGAGGTGGGCGGGCAAAAAAATAAAATAATAATAATAATAATAAAACAATTGATTCGAATCTCCTTTTAGCTTTTGGCAAAACTAAAGGATCAAAGTTGGAGAAACGGGGAATGTTGCTATGTACACGTGGCATGATGAGTGAACAGCATGATGCCTCAAACTTGTATGTTGTCGATAGGGATATTCACGGGTCAGTTCTATTCTGATTTGAATTAAAAAGAATTCGGCAAAATGAAATCAATTAATTCGTTTCGAATTTGCATCAAATTATGTATGAATTGGTTTGATTTAATATGGTTCAGACCTGAAATATATATGCATATGTATATATATATACATTAAAATATATTTAAATATTAAATTATAATAATTGATCTAGTTTGCTTTTAGAATCCTCGAAAATCGAACCAATTATTATCGAGTTTGGTTATAATTATAATTGATTATCGTAATAATCGATTATCGATATTGATATAATCTAATTTTTGTAGCTCTCACAAACAAATTATACAAATGATTTCATGGGTCATGCTAACCAGTGCATCACCGGTTAAAGAAACCAAAAATAATAAAGATTCACTGAAAAACCAAGCTCAACACTTTTTAAAACATAAAATACACCAAGTCCCAATACAAAATTTTCTTTTTAAGATCCTTAACCAATGCCCTTACTGGTTAGCATTCTCCTAATTTCATACCCACTTTAATAATTTACTATATAAGTGATTTTTAACTCAATCCAGATGAAATAAATTACCTTATAATAACTTCTTAACAAAAACATCCAAACATAAAAATTGATTATATTATACTCCCTTCGATCCTTATTATAAGAGATAAATGACTATTTTTTTTGTCCAAAATATAAGAGACATGCATGTATTTTGACAAATATTAAATGCTCATTTTCGATTTTACCCTTATTTATCATAAGGTTTATATTTACGAGACAGTGCAACTTTCAATAAAAGTAGGTTTGTTCATTAATTATTGAAGAGGTAAATTTGTAAATTTATATGAATATTAATTACAAATAGCTTATTTCAATGCATTTCCTTGGTCCGTGTGTTTTAGGATTTTGCCTCTTATATATAAGACCAGAGGGAGTAATTGATTATAACAATTGTTATAATCAATTATCTATATAATCAATTGTTGAAATAATTAAATTTTCGCAGTTAATCCAAACACACAAATTTATCAAACATATTAGATAAATTTCAAAATAATTTTTTTTAAGAAAAAAAAAATCCTTTTCCAAGAAAATTAACTTGTCCACTTGTTCCAAACACACTAGATTGATTGATAGATAGAGAGTTACCTGGGAAACATCCTTCTTGATGTTGGTTCCAGGAAGATCCTTTGGCAAATCTCTGATTCTCTGAGCAAAAGAAGGGGAGTCAATAACGGTTGCAGTTGAGAACAATCTTCTGGCCTTGGAGATGTGGGAAGCAGCAACATATGAAGAAGACCTTTGATTGAGGAAGCTCATTAGGGAAGCCATTAGAAGAAGAACTCAAGGCTCTGCAGCAGTATACTACTAGGCTGTACCAAAGTTTGATACTTATAGACTTACTCAATCAATTCCCACTTGAAGTGCAAGAATCCAAGTTTGCTTTCAGAGTTTGTTTGTAATTAAAGAATGGCAAATGATGTCTAGAGATGGAAACGTCCCCTTTAGACGGCACTTGATTCAGAAAATACCAAATGCATCAGACATTTATATAGGGTGGCCTGTGGCTGTGGACGACACTGTTGGTTGGTGGGGTCCGCACGTTACTCATAGGCTAGGAAGGATGTTGTTTGATAGATACTTAGATACATTGCACAACCAACCAGAATTTAATTAGTTAATGAAATATCAATTATAAACAATAAAGTCCATATTATGGTGACTTTTCGTCAATGGAATGTAGTATTATTGAAAGAAAAATTACATTTTTTTAAAATCTCATTTTCATAGATATATTTTTTTCCATTATTACATATAGGAATAGAGTTTTTAACTTTCATTCAATAATTTATTTTTAGACATTTTTTATATCTGAAATTTGTTTTAAAATAATTTATGTCAAATATTAGAAACTTTTATTCTTATATCCACATTGTCAAAAATATTAAAATATAACTAACAGCTTTTTTTTTTAAAGAAAAATATAACTAATAGCTAACATAACTAATATCAAACACTACCAATAATCGTTGTGTTTAAAAAGACAATAAAGTTACTATTATTTTAAAATTATTTTAACTTTCACTTTTGGTTTGTTTTGTCCAATAAACCTATGTCCATGTGAGATTTACTCGAGTCGGGACTCTAAAATTTGAACCTGGTCTTCACTTTACACCAAATCATCGGTGTGTGTTGAGACTACCTCACATATAAAATTTAAAAAATATGTATGCAAAAATATTTTTAATAATATTTTTTATAAAAATATTATACATCTATAATTAATTCTAAAATATCCTTAAGAAAGGAACCCACCGGCGTGGAGCATGTGGAGCATATTCAGGAAAGCTGTATTTTTTCCATTTCAACTGTTTTATCCCAAAAAATTGTTTTTCAAAATAATCTTATATGTCACTTTGCTTAAATTTATAAAAAAAAATTAGAGAAAAAAATTTGTTGTATTTCATCTAATTTATTTTAGCTCAAGATTGTTGTGATTTGATTATTTTTCATTCTCAAAATTCTCTTCCATCTTCCATATTTACCATTACAAAATTAACTTCGAAACAAGTATATTTAAATTATACAATAACTTCATTCTCTTTTTGATAATTTATTATATAAAAATAATTTTTTTATATCTTTTAAATAAAATAAATTATCTTAAAATTATTTTTCACTAAATAAATCCAAACATGATGAACAATTTTTTTTTTCTTTTTTGAGCTTTACCAGTTCCGCCTTCTAAATCTGTCATTGCATTTGTGGATCTCTTTAGACACGAATCTCGACAGCCATCCACAGTGGATGGTGTGCTACCTTTGAATTTCAGATACGGTGCATATTCCCCATAAGTTGACGTCAATTTAGGTGGGTATTAAATATGTTATATTTTTCGAGAAAAAGAAAAGGTTAATTCTCAGAGGATAAATACCCATTTTGATCCCTGACAAAAAATATGATACCCATTTCAGTTCCTGAAAAAAAAAAACTACTCGTTAGTCCCTGACAATTACTACATGGGACAAATTAGTCCCTACGTGACTTCCGTTAGTCAGTGTCTGTTACTAAAATGTCCCACGATACTAATTGGCAGGGACTAATTAGTCTCACTTTAAATATTGTTAGGGACTGTAATGTCTCAAAGTAATTGTCAGGGACTAACTTGTTCGTGTTAGTAATTGTTAGGGACTAACGGAGTAGTTTTTTTTTGTTAGGGACTAAAATGAGTATCGTATTTTTTGTCGGGGACCAAAATGGGTCTTTTGAATGTCCACATTCTTACGGATCTAAAAAATGAAGAATGACCAAAGGAGACAATTTTATATGAAAAATTAATATATTTATTATTTTGAAAAGTGTTAAATTTATACTATTTTTGAACCCAATTATAAGTAAAAATAATTAATTTCATACTTATTAAGTAAGTTAGTTAATTTAGTTTAATAGTTTTGATTTATGTAAAAAAAAAAGGAGTTATAATTATTAAATTACCCTTTAATTGTCTCTGCAATATGCAATGCTCTTAGAAAAGTAAAGGGAGAATTGGTTTGATTGATTAATTTTCTTGATTTTTGGAATTCTTACATTAAATAGAGTTAAGTTGGTTGGATTTTACTTATATTTGAGTCCGAAAAATATATGTTTTTCTTTCCTTATAATTGAGTCCAGAGGTAGTACTACTTTCAATACAATCTTTCCTTTAATTGATTCCTTAATCAATGTTCTTAGTACACTCATTAGCAAGACCCAATAACTTTTGGTCTTTTTAACTTATTTTTTAGTTTTAACTTGGTCTGTTAACTTTTAAAAATTTGAAGTTAGTCTCTGAATTTATCTTTATTAACTCAAGTTAGTCCTCTCCGTTAATGAGTCAGTAATGGTATTAGTTTTTTGAGTTTCATACCAGAAATTAAAGTATTATGTTGAAACTTGTTAACAATTTAAAAGAACAATTTGAAACTCATTCAAAACATAAAGGACTGACAGTTTACATTGTTACTATCTTCATTGATGGATATGACTAATTTGTGTAAATAAAGACATATTAAGGGATCAAATTAAGACTTTTAAAAGTTAAGGGGCCAAATTGAAATTAAAAAATAAGTTAAAAGACCAAAATGTATTTTAGTTAAAAAAAAAAAAAAAAAGGTCTTGCTAGGGGCATTGGTTAAGGAATCCTATAAAAGCAATTTTTATTTGAAAACTTAAGATAACACTTCCCAAAATTTTGAATACATGACTTCTCATGAAAACTTTCTTATTTTATTCCTTAACCAATGCCCTTAAAGAACTGGTTAGCATTCTAAAATAATTATATTTAAAGGATATGTTTGAATAAATATCTTACCTAAACATCTATTGGATAAACCATTTTCAAATATATTAAGTGTCTCTGGATAAACGTATGATAAAAGTGATTTTGAATGGAATTGATTTTGTAAAATTGATTTTGTTATAATTGAGTTTGAAGTAAAGTGATTTATGATTGGATGTTTTCATTTTAAAAGCAAGTTTGATGTAAAACTTATTGTAAAATTTTCAACTCAATGCAAAAGATACATTTTGTAGCTTCTAGTCAGAATCGCTTCTGAAGGCAAAATCAATTCTATCTTACAGTAACCAAACATCTCATTTTTACTAAAACCACGTTTAACAGGGGTCAGAATCAATTATGGAGGTTTCTAGCTTGAAACCAAACACATACTAGAAACAGCTTATAAAAACACTTTACACCAAATTTAATTCTTCGAATTTGATTCAATCTAATAGCTTAAGCTTATTATTTTTACGGAAGAGGAAGAATAGTTGAAATTAGCTTATAAAAATATTTTTTTTAGATCATATTTATCTGTGGGTGCCGTAAGATATCTTTTCTCTCCTTGTGAGATGTTGAAGGTTTTTTCCTCTCCTCTTATGTGAGAAGAATCCTTATTTTACTGTTTCTTTTTTTTTTTCCCTCGGGTGTAGAGGTGGTAAGTGGTATGGCAGGGTTAGAGAACCTAAGTATCAGCGATGATGAGGAGGAAGTTCTCTCTTTCAAAAGGCAGGGCAGTCAAGAGAGGAATGCTATTGCAGACTTATGTCTTGTTGGGAGGTTTCTCACATAGAAATCCTTGCGCATGCATATGATGAAGGAGATGATGGCAACTATATGGGAATCGGTATGATGAGGTTTCTATCAAGGAGCTTGAGAAAGCTGTTTTCCTATTTCAATTCTTTCACAGGATTGATATGCAAAAGATTATTAATGAAGATCCCTGAAACTTTGATGGGCTCTTGCTAATTCTTTGTAAGGTTGAAGTAACTAATATACCAACATAAGTTCCTTTATTTCATGTCATGTTCTGGATTCAGGTTCATGAATTTCCTCTTGGTTTCATGAATTTGGAGGTTGGAAAGGGCTTGGGGAATTATATAGGGGAGTTTGTGGAGTATGATGCTAAAAACAACTCAAGCTTCTGGAATTCATACATGAGGATAAGGGTGAGTGTGGATGTGAGGAAGCCTTGAAGAGGGGGAAGAAGGTTAGGATGGATGATGGAGATGTTAAAACTGTTAAATTCAAGTATGAGAGTTTAACAATTTTCTGTTTCATGTGTGGGCTGTTAGGGCATTCTGATAGCTCATGTGAGAAATTATTTTTGAAGGAGGAGGACAATGGAGTGCGGGATGGGGGCCGGAGTTAAAGGTGGGGAGAAGAAAACCAATTGATATCGGCAGCAACAAGTGGCTGAGGCAGGAGGTGGTGGATGGTCTGTTCCCGGGTAGCAAGGATCCAAGCAAAAATCATGCAGTATCAAATTTGAATTCAAACATCCCAAATCAAAGTGTACTAGGGGCGGATTTTGTGGCAGCAAATCATGGAATTAATGATGAAGGGAATCAGATTGTGATTGTTGTTATGCTTGCAGTGAATAATGCCCCATCAATTGGCATTGATGCAATTCATAATGGTAACTACAATCCTGAAATCTCGATTGACCACGATCCAACATTAATTGGGGAAAGAAAAAGGAGGCAGCAAATCCAGGAAGGCAAGAGACTTGTTTCCAACATGAACTCCATTCAAAATGCGCAACATGCTCGTGCAACTCCTTCTATGAATGTTCAACAAAGTGGCCCAACACAACATTTTTTATTGGCAGGCTCTGGTTCCCAGGCCTGCTAGAAGCCATGAATATTTTGAGTTGGAACTGTCGAGGCTTGGGTAACCTGCGTGCAGTTCCTACATTGAAGGACCTCATTCAGACTTATAGGTCGGATGTTATTATTTTGTCTGAAACTCTTGTTTATGTTAACAAAATTGATGAAATAAAAATAAAGTTGGGTTTTGATTATTCTTTTGATGTCGATAGGGATGGTAGAAGGGTGGTTTAGCTATTCTTTGGCGGCAGTCTGTTGTTTGTAATTTGAATAATTATTCTGCAAATTTTATAAATATAGAAGTCTTAGATGCCACTAAAGGCAGATGGAGACTTACAGGTTTCTATGATTTACCTAAGAGGAGTAGAAGACGTGAGTCTTGGGCGATGATAAGAAATTTGGCAGCTAGCTTAGATATTCCATGCTGTATAAGTGGTGACTTTAATGATATGTTGCTCGCTAAGGATAAGAAGGGTAGAGTGACTCATCCTACTTGGCTTCTTAATGGTTTCAGAGAGGTGGTACATGATTGTAATCTTATTAATCTCCCTCTTATTGGCTATCCTTTCATGTGGTCAAGAAGCTTGGGTTCTGATGATGCTGTGAAGGAGCGGTTGGATAGATATTTGGTGACTGATCCTTGGCTTCACATGTTCCCATATGCAAAGTTAAAAAATTTGGTTGCTCCTATTTCAGATCATTCTCCTATTCTTCTATGTCTTGACGTGTCAGTGCTCCGAGGTCATAGAAGAGGTTTTCGGTTTGAGAATGGGTGGCTAAGGGAGCATAGCCTTGTGGATTTTGTTAACGCCAATTGGGAGAAGGCAAGTGATGGTGATATCCTCATGAAGCTTCAGTCATGTAGTAGAGATATGGAGCATTGGAGCAGAAATCTGAATTTTAATTTCAAAAAAGCTATCTTTGGCTCAAGGATGGTGATTCTAATACAAGTATTTTGATGCTACTACTTCTGCCAGAAAAAGAAGAAATCATATTGATAAGCTCCTTAATGGTGATAATGTGATGGTTACAAATCAAGAGGCATTATATGATGTAGCCCGTGATTATTTTTAGGATTTGTTTCAAGCTCAGCAGGCAATTTATGATCCGGTTTTAGAGGTGGTGCAACTTGTTATTGATGGGGAGAATAATCAAACTCTTTTGGCAACTTTTTCAGAAGAGGAATTTAAAGGCGCTATCTTCCAAATGCACCCAGATAAGTCTCCGGGTCCAGATGGCCATAATGTAGCATTTTTTCAACATTTTTGGAATCTCTGTAGTAAGGATATTTTTCAGGCTTGCTATTCTTGGCTTGAAAATGGTCATTTTCCTTCTTCTATTAATGATACCAATATAGCTTTGATTCTAAAAGTGGAGAATCCTATGTCTATGAAGGATCTGAGGCCGATTTCTTTATGTAATGTGTTGTATAAAATTTTAGCAAAAGTCATGGCTAACAGATTAAAACAAGTTCTTCCAAATTGCATTAATGAGGAGAAGTTTGCGTTTGTGGAAGGAAGACATATTCTTGATAATGTTCAGGTGGCTTTTAAGCTCATCCATTATCTGAAGTGTAAAACAAAGGGAGCTAAAGGTGATGTTGCTCTAAAAAATGATATGAGCAAGGCTTATGATCTGTTTATTGGGGTTTCCTAAAAGCTATGATGGCTAAGATAGGCTTCCATGATCGTTGGATTAGCTGGATTATGCTTTGTGTCTCCTCAGTTAATTATTCGGTTATTGTTAACAAGGATATGGTTGGTCCTATTGTGCCTGGTAGAGGTTTGAGATATGGTGATCCTCTTTATCCTTATCTCTTCATTGTTTTTGCACAAGGTCTCTCTGCCCTTATAAAAAATGCAGAAGCGCGTGGTGATATTCATGGAATTAAAATCTGTCGTGGAGCTCCTTCGGTTAGTCATCATTTCTTTGCGGATGACAATTTTCTATTTTTTTAGGCTTCTGAGAATGAGTGTCAGGTGATAAAATCAATTTTGTATGTTTATGAGGTGGCCTCAAGTCAACCAATAAATTTTGATAATTCTAAAATTTTCTATAGCATAATTGTTGCCCATGATTTGTGCCATTCTTTGCCTTCTATTCTGGGTGTTCAGGTTTGTCTTGGTATAGGAAATTATTTGGGGCTTTCTTCTATGATTGGCAGAAAGAAGAAGGCAACCTTTAAATATATTAAAGACAAAATTTGGAAGAAAATAAAATATTGGAGTGGAAAATATCTTTCTAGAGCGGGGCGTGAAATTCTAGTAAAGAGTGTTTTGCAATCTATTCCCTCTTATTGTATGAGTACTTTTCTTCTTCCCCGTTCGTTATGTGATGAGATAGAGAAGATGACGAATTATTTCTGGTGGGGCTTGTAACATCCCAGGCTGCTTTATGGATTGACAACTGTCCCCACAGACCAACACAGGTCTTTTCAGCGTACTTTGTCCTCACTCACGCGCTTCCTAGGAAACTTCTCAGGAGGTCACCCATCCCATAATTGCTCCAAGTCAAGCACACTTAACTGTGGAGTTCTTAAGTGTTGGGTTCCCAAAAAGAAGATGCATATTGTTGATAAGGGTAGTACCAATCAATTCTCATAAGTCATCATCAACTATGTAGTCTCATACCTACACATTCTCAGGATTCCTCTCATTTCGATGTGTAATCGGTTCATTCATGTGTCCCTCTGCTTAGAAGCCTGCCAAGAGTCGCTCTTTGTCCGTGCCTTCTTGAACGACGACCACTCCCCGCCTACGTCAACCCCGGGTGTGACATGTCCACCAGCTTCAGTTTGGTTCGTCCCCGAACCACACCGTATGGGGAGAGGTACCGCTCTGATACCATTTGTAACAGCTCAGGCTGCTTTATGGATTGACGAATGTCCCCACAGACCAACACAAGTCTTTTCAGCGTGCTTTGTCCTCACTCACACGCTTCCTAGGAAAACGTCTGAGGAGGTCACCCATCCCAGAATTGCTCCAAGTCAAGCACACTTAACTGTGGACTTCTTAAGTGACGAGTTCCCAAAGAGAAGATGCATCTTGTTGATAAGGGTAGTACCACTCAATTCTCATTAGTCATCCTCAATTGTATAGTCTCATACCTACATATTCTCAGGATCCCTCTCATTCCGGTGTGTAATCGGTTCATTCATATATCCCTCCACTTAGAAGCCTGCCAAGAGTTACTTATTGTCTGTGCCTTCTTGCATCGGCGACCAATCCCCACCCTCGTCAACCCCGGGTGTCACAGGGCTCGAAAAAGGGTGGCTCAAAAGGTATTAATTGGATGAGGTGGTATGGTAGTGAGAAAAGAATTTGGTGGCCTTGGGTTTAGAAGCCTAAACACCTTTAATTTGGCAATGTTAGGGAAATAAGGTTGGAAAATTATTTCCAACCCAAAATCTATGTTATATAGAATCCTCAAAAGCTAAATACTTTCCAAGGAGAAGTTTCTTAGAATCTTTTCTCGGTCACAATCCGAGTTTTTCATGGCGTAGCATCTAGAGTTCCCGGGTTTTGTTGAAGGAGGACACTAGGTGGAAAATTGGGGATGGAAGCCAAATTGATGTTTGGAAGGAGCCATGGTTGGTTGGTGGAAATAAAATAAATTTCCCTCCTACCTTACATGTGAATGCGCCTACTCTGTATGTTAAGGACCTTAAGCTGTCTGGTTCTAAATCTTGGGATGTGAATAGGATCCATCATTTGTGTGAACCTATGGATGCTGCTTCTATTCTTGCTACACCTTTATTCCATGCGGTTATACATGATTCTTGGGTGTGGAAATTTACAGAAGATAGTGATTATTCTGTGAAGTCTAGGTATAGGTTGTTTATGGACTTCTTTTCTAGTGTTGAGCAAAACCAAGTGGAGGGGGATTGGTCAATGATATGGAACCTTCCTACTCCTCCAAAGGTGAAGTTATTCCTTTGGTGTGTTTGTAGAGAGGTGCTTCCCACTAGATCCAACTTATGATCCAGAGGGGTGGAGTGCTCTAGTCTATGTGTTTTGTGTGAAAATGCCACTGAAAACACTTGCCATATTCTAGTATCCTGCCCTGTGGTTTCGCAAGTCTTGAGCCTAGCGGGTTTATGTGATATGTTAGACCCTTTGCTTTGACAAGTTGAAAGTTTCATAGAATTTTTCTTCAAGGCATGCAGTGTTCTGGAAGTAAACAAAAGATGTTTGTTAGCATTGCTTTTTTGGAGTGCTTGGCTCATGAGAAATGTCAAATTGTGGGATAATGCGCATATTACCTCGCAGCAGGCATTTACGGCTGCAAAGGAAGTCCTTGCTTCCTGGAAACTAGCTCAAAGACCCCTGCTTGGTAATTCGGCGGTACCTGCAGCTACTGTGCATGACGAGTTTATGAGTGTGGAATGCTCCAATTTTTTGGACTATGAAATGTAATGTGGATGCTGGATTTTTTGAAGCCTGTAACATCCCAGGCTGCTTTATGGATGGATGATTGTCCCCACAAACCAACACAAGGTCTTTTCAGCGTGCTTTGTCCTCACTCACACGCTTCCTGGGGAAACTTCCCAGGAGGTCACCCATCCCAGAATTGCTGCAAGTCAAGCACGCTTAACTGTCGAGTTCTTAAGTGATAGGCTTCCAAAAAAAAGATGCATCTTGTTGGTATAGGTAGTACCAATCAATTCATATAAGCCATCCTCAGCTTATAGTCCCATACCTACACAGACTCAGGATCCCTCTTATTCCGGTGTGTAATCAATTCATTCATTTGTCCCTCCGCCTAGAAGCCTGCCGGAGCCGCTCCTTGTTCGTGCCTTCTTGCACCGGCGACCACCCCCCACCCTCGTCAATCGTGGGTGTCTCATGCCCACCAGCTTCCGCTTTGTTCGTCCTCGAACCATACCGTACTGGGAGAGGTGCCACTCTGATACCATTTGTAACATGCCTGGCTGCTCTATGAATTGACGATTGTCCCCACAACCCAACATGGGTCTTTTCAGCGTTGTCCTCACTCACACGCTTCCTGGGGAAAATTCTCAGGAGGTCACCTATCCTAGAATTGCTCCAAGTCAAGCACGCTTAACTGTGGAGTTCTTAAGTGATGGGCTTCCGAAAAAAGGATGCATCTTGTTGGTATAGGTAGTATCAATCAATTCATATAAGTCATCCTCAACTGTATAGTTACATACCTACACAGACTCAGGATCCCTCTCATTCCAGTGTCTAATTAGTTCATTCATGTGTCCCTCCGCCTAGAAGCCTACCAGGAGCCACTTCTTGTTCGTGCCTTCTTGCACCGGCGACCACTCCTCGCCCTCGTCAGTCGCGGGTGTTACAAAGCCTAGGGATTAACAGGTTTTGGGAGGTGCATTCGTGATCATAGAGGTGTAGTGATCCATGCTGCATCAAATTGGACAGCTCCTGTCTTGTGCCCGCATGTCGGAGATGCTTTGGGGCTATTCTTTGCTATTTGTTGGGTTCGTGACATTGGCTTTGATAAGATGATCTCCGAGTTACTCCCTCCGGTACACAATATAAGCAAAAAATTCCAATTTTTTGGTCCAAAATATAAGCAAATTTCAACTACTTCCATCCTATTTAATGAAGTTATTCTCAAAATACCCATCATTTAATACAAATTTTGTTTTCCAATGACTCATTTTATTCTCAACTTAAATTGATTGCTCATTTTAGTTCATTTAAAAGTCATTTAAGTTTTAATTAGAAAGCTCATTTATGTGTGTGTGTGTGTGACCAGTTTTAATTATGAGAGCTTTACTTACCATTTACATCCTTTTCTAGAACAAGCAATACAAGTAAGAAAATTTTCCTTAACCCATCTTGATTGCTTGCATGTCCTTTTGCCGCTTTTTGCAGTTAGGTCCTTTTCACGCTTTTTGCAATTAGGTCCTTTAGTTGAATTTGCGTGTTGGTCCTTAGACTTGAAATTTCTCTTTTGCTCATCATCAAAACAAAAGTACCTATCAAGGCATATATCCACAACAATCACGTCCAAATCCTTCCTAAACAGCATATCAGAGTTGCAAACATCTAAGACAGAGAAAGGAGTGGTTCTGGAGGAGAGATTGTATCTTGGTAGGGTGGCTTTAGGCAAGGGGTTATGTCTAGTGTCAGAAAACAAGTCAGGAAAGATTATTCTCAAGGGGTCTTGGCACTGGTTTTTGATGTGATCAGGTGTTGGTGATCTAGGTGGAGGTGGAGGTGTGGTAGGATTGTCAAAAAGGTCAAAATCATTAAGATCATCGTGGTGAGTTTCAGAAGAATAAAGGGAGTCTGGTATGGATGGTTCAGATACATGATGTCCAGTTTTAGACATATTTGGTTTTGAAACAGAAGGGTGAGGTTCATAGATTTGGGGTTCAGAAGTGTGTGGTTCAGGTTCAGAAATAGAAGGTTCTGGAAAAATGGTTCTGAAGTGTGTGGTTTAGAAGCAGGGTTAGGTGGATATTCATGGATAGGTGAGGCAAGTGGTGGTGGTGTGGAAGCTTTTTCTGGTCAGATATGTGGTGGTGTTGGGGCTCTTTGTGGTGAGGATATTGTCAATGGTGATGTAGGTGGAGGAGTAGGTGTTTTGGTCTTTGGTGATGGGGAAGGTGTTTTTTGTTTGGGTGAAACTGAGGGTGTTCTGGTTTTGGTGGTTCAGGTTCAGAAATAGAAGGTTCTGGAATAAGTGGTTCTGAAGTGTGTGGTTTAGAAGTAGGGTTAGGAGAATGTTAATGGATAGGTGAGGCAAGTGGTGGTGGTGTGGGAGCTTTTTCTGGTGAGATATGTGGTGGTGCTGAGGCTTTTTGTGGCGAGGGTATTGTCAATGGTGATGTAGGTGGAGGAGTAGGTGTTTTGTTCTTTGGTGATGGGGAATGTGTTTAATGTTTGGGTGAAGGCGAGGGTGTTCTAGTTTTGGTGGGTGTTGGCCGTTTGTTTGGTGAAGGTGGGGATGGAGGTGTTGGTAGCAAAACCAATCTTGTAACACCAAACCAATTTCTATGGTTTTATCTAATCAAAGACTACAATCCTAACACACAAGAATATGAATTTCAGTACAGCCACTGAAATTCTCAGAAATTGCAGATTAATCCCTAAAGACTCATTAATTCATATCTTTCAATATACATATCCAAATCAATCCAAACCAATTTCTATACTCTTATTTATTCATGCAATCCCTGTAAAAATTATCCAAACAAATTACATCAACATGGAACCCCATTACTCAGTTATGGCCGAATGGCCTAAATTAATCATGTTAGGCATTTTTTTTAACAAATCAATCAAACAACAACCAAGGTTCCAATTAGAAATTATTAGGATCAAAACCAACATATATCACAACCAAGCATCAACCAAATCCTCCAAGAGGATCACACACATATGCAAATAAATATACAAATTTCATACTAAGGAATTACAAGACCATAGATACACTAAATAAACCACCCCTAAGGTAGGATGATGATAATCTCCCCCATACCTTTGCTGATCACTCGAAAGTCAAGTAATAAAAGGATGTTATTCATCTAAAGCCTCAAGGTTTGAACCAACAAAACCTAGCCATGAACAACCAACAAGAAATCAAGTTAAAGAATGAAGAAAATAATCCTAACCCACTTGAATCATAGGTTCGGCCAAGTTAATTCTTTTCTAATCAATGACAATATTAATTTTACCCAATAAAATAACTAATTAATAAATTAGTAGTTTTTAGCAACATGTTTTTACATAAAAATATAAAAGGTAAATAATTAATTTAATATATATTTTCTCATATAATTATTTTAATAAATAGTGAAAAAGACTTCAAAAATAGTTAAATAAACGATTAATATCAATGAATTGAATATAAAAAGATATTTATCAAATGTTTATATTTTATTAAATAAATATACTTAACTTTTTTAAAATATTACTTATTTATTAATAAACATCTCATATTCTATTTCATCAATATTTGTTATTTTTAAAACTATCTCTATAATCTGTTTTTATCTCTTTATTGAAATATTATACGATAAAGTAAATATGAAATTAATTTTTTTTACTTATTAATGATAGATAGGTGTTTAGGAAGATATAAATTTTACCTAAATAAATTATTTTCCCTAAGAAAATTGATATTTATGAGATTTATATTTTTACTTAAAAAAAGTTGTACGTCAATATTTATTATATGTAAATTATTAATGTTTTGTTAGTATTTATTAAATATAGATATAAAAGTTTATGATTTCTAATAATGTTTATAATTATTTTATTGAGTTCTTTTATTAAAGTGTCAATGAATTGTATAAACAGATTCTCATATGATAAATATTTTTGAAATAAAAATATAAAATATTTATTTAAAAATATTCTAAATTTAATAAAAGTAAAGATACTTAGTATATATATATATGTTTTCATTGGTTAAAGGTTTTTTTTATTTTTTATTTTTATTTATCAAAGCCAACTTAAGGTATTTCATTCATAACAACGACTCAAATATAAGTAGGAGCAAAATCATAATGGTAGAGACTAGCACCTAAAATAGAAGTCCTAACAAGAGTATGAGTCACTAAATTAGTTTGTCTCTTAATAAACTTAACTTGAAAGTTAGGAAAAAGAGATAGGATATCTTTGCATTGAGAAATGATGGAGCCAAGCTCGGTAACATTAGGCCTAGCACTCTCCACAACATCCACCACTTGCTTGCAATCTACTCCCTCCGGTCTCTATTATAAGCAAAAATTGAATAAAACACACATATTAAGGTGGTTAGTTGATCTCATTTAAAAGTGTAACACCCCGTTTTTCGGAAGTATTTTTATAAAGCTGGTTTTTAAGTTGGAAGAGTTGGTTAAGGGCTAAGTGAGATTTTAGCTTAAAAGTCCATTTCTGGTACATGAGCACGCCCATGCTCATTAGCCAGCATGCCCGTGTTTAAAGTCAGAAGCGTGTTTCTGATTTTAAGTTGAGCACGACCGTGCTCAATAGTGAGCACGCCCGTGCTCAATGCGCTGACCGCGTCTCGGTGACGCTAAGTTGAGCATGACCGTGCTCAGGTCCGAGTTTTATATATGTGCACAGAACCGAGGGTTGCGATTTTTAACCCTACTTTTGGTGGCTGCTAACCCTGTTGTGGCTGACACAGTGTTCTTCCCTGTTTCCACTAAAGTCAGCCAGTTCTAGGAGTTTTTGGAGCCGTTGAGGAACCCTGTGCAACTAGTTTGGTTTAGAGGTAACAGTCTCTTTCCCCTTTTCAGTTCTTTTTGGTTTTCTAGTTTGGAAAACTAATGATTGATTCTGTTCTGGTTGTTCAAGGCTTGTTGGGTGTGAACCGCTTAAAGGGGAGGAACCGGTTGCTGTTAGGATGCTGTTAGAGAGCTACCTTCAATCCAGGTATGGGGAGAAGGGTAGTGTAATCATAGGCTCGGGGTTAGGGTAAAGTAAAGGGGTTCCCATAACCCTGGTTGATTGTATGAGTATATAAATGATTTGTTAATTTTTCAGATAACATGTTAATAGTTGGTAATAAGTTGTTCTTATGTCTATGTTCATAATATTGGTTGTGTTTATGTTGTTGTGATGGCTATGAACATGATGATATTGTTGGGTTGATGCCACTGTTGAGTTGATGTTGATAATGTTGATGAATTTAATCCTTAAAACATATTGATAACTGATTTAGGATGATCAACGAATTAAATTCTTGAAATTGGTTAAGTTTCAGTCTCTATCCCTGCCCAGAATAGCACTGTCGCGCGATGAGCACGACCGTGCTGAACAGGGAGCACAGTCGTGCTCCCAGTTGAATTCTGAAAAATGGCCGCTGTTTAGCATGGCCGTGTAGGACAAAGAGCACGATCGTGCTGCTAAGCACGACCGTGCTCAATAGGAAGCACGATCGTGCTTCACTTAAAAGGGCAGCACGCCCTCACGTGTTTAAACACGACCGTGCTGGGGTTTAAGCACTACCGTGCTCACCCCTCTTGGGCAGAATCAGAATTAAAGAACTTAAGGGGTTTTAAACCCCATTCTCTAATAATGATGAGTTGATTAATGATAAAGAGTAGACAACTTGGCTAATGTTTACCAAAGATAATTAAGTAGATGAGATGGTGAGGTGTCAAGTTGATAAGTCGGTACCCATTGGGTACCGCTAGCTGGTGAGCTGTGCCTTGGCACTTTTTGGCCAAGGAAGCCTTGACCCCACGGTTTGGGTCTAAGGTGTTGTTGTTGTACCTTGGTGGCCGAGAGTTTGCCCCAGGTGCTACGGTTGATTCCGCTAAAGTCCTCAGGTAGATTCTGCGAGGCAAGATGTTGCAGTCGATTCCGCTAGTTGACTTCGGTCGATTCCGTTGGAGTTATGGAGGTGGCGTTACCGTTGTTGTTGTGTTGCATACGCATTGCATCGGAGTTGTTGTTGAGGGATGTTCGACATAGGGGAGGTCGTCCTAGAGTACGGCGATCTGGCCATCCACGGTTGGAGTAGATTCTCCTAGCGCCCTTGTGACGAGGCATTCGTTGGTTTGATGCATTGGCTATCCAAGGAGTAGATTCTCTGGCGTTGAGTATATTCTCAATGTGGATATTTAACTCCGAAGTCGTCCATCCCGAGTTTAGTGGATCCACATGCATTGTTGGTTTGGCGGAGTAGGATTGCATTGCACTACATAGCATGATGAATGTTGATGCTGTTGATGTATGTTTATGTTGGTTCCATGTCCGTTTGATATACTTTACTTCCTACTTCCTTGCTATGATGTTTACATGATTCTTACTCCCTATGTTTGTTTGTTGTTGGCCTGATTGGCACCTTGCAGAGGATGACGAGCAGCCCGGAGAGGAGTGACTCTGAGGAGCCGCCACTCATAGTTAGGGCTAGTTTCATGTTTAGTTAGTTGTTAGTTTTCAGTTGTAATTTGGTGGATTTTATTCCGAGACGGTTATACCAGCTCTGTATGTGACATCGGGGTTGGGATATGTTTATTTCTTTGTTATGTTTTAATGGTTTAAAACTTATTTTAATTTCCGCGTTGTGAACTGGTTCATGTGGGACTTTTCTACCCATGGACAATATTTTATATTATTCAGTAAATGTGTGTTTTTCATTTAATTGTTTTATATTAAATGCTTTATAACATGCGGGGTAGAAGGGTGTCACAAAAAGAGTCATTGAGAATAAAAAATTAAGTTTGTTACCTAAATTAGCCTTCCTCTTCAAATTCAAATTTAATCAGAGGAATAATCAATTAGCAAGCTCTTAAATATGCTTTAAATGAGTCATTAATTATAGAGTTGCTATGTTTTCGAAATTTGAATTTGAAATGCAATAATCGATTATGTAATCGATTATGCTATTATGATCTCGTTTTATAGATCAACTTAAATGGCTATTAATGTGTTTAAATGAGTATTAATTATCTCTAGCCGTTAACTTTGAATTTGAAATTATATAATCGATTATGATGTTTGGAAAATCGATTATGGCTTTTCGAAATGCAAGAAAGAGAAAAGATAATCAATTAGTATAATCGATTATGCCTTTTAACAGTCAAATGGATTTTACACAGAGAACAAGTAATCGATTATACCCTGACTGTTTGAAGATGCGCCTTTTAAAATGAGTTAAAATAATCGATTATGACATTTAAATAATCGATTACTGCACGATAAAAATGAGTTTTAAAATGGGCTTGACCTAATTTCCTTGGGCTAATCACTTCTTTTATATAAAGGAAATTTAGGCTGATAACAAAGTGTCAATTCCCATTTTTCTAACTATACTGAAACTCTGTCAAAATCATTTTCTATCACTCTCACTTATTCTTACACACTTGGCCATATATTCTTGGGAGAGCTTTACACCATATAGATGTTGTTGTGTATTGTGCTTCAATTTGTTTCTATTTGCACTATTAAGAGTGCTTTATCTTGGTAAGAGTCGGATTGACTCAAACCACCTTTTTGGTTACCAAACAAGAGAGGGTATATGATAGCGTGAATCCGCAAGTATACGGCTTCGTCGTCAAGTAATAAAAAGATCGAACCCACAGAGACCGTGATCTTAAATAACAATTAATTATTAAATCAATTTAACTAAACTATATATAAAAAAGATTTGGTTTTTAAAATAAAGATTAACTAACAAATCAAATATCTAAAACAAAATCAGTTAAAAATCGCAATCAAATCTAATCCGGTGTTTTTCAAATTAAAAGATATTTCCAGGAATTGGGTTACCAACAAGACTGCTTATGTTACTAAATTGACTACTCCTCTTGCTAATTATCAGAATTGCTTTGAAGGTGAATTTATCCTAATAAAGTTAATGTTCCCTCTCGAGATACAAGAACCGTGCCCAATTAAACCAACCCCTACTCTCATGGTAATTGTATTTAAATTGAACCCATTGAGATTTATGACAATTCAATGAACCCTCGAAGGACCGCTTCTAACTCTCGTGATTTAAGTCCTAAGTTCAATCCCTATAGATCCAATACCTAAGTTCACTGCTAGGTTCATCCTTAGAGTATCTAAGACATGCAAATAAGTGCGCACCAAATTTACAAGTAAGTCATGCAATAGGAATCAAATCGAAAGCAAATTGAAATTAACAAGAAGTAAAACGTCAATTCATCACATAAAACGAGTCTTGGGCATAGCCCCAATTCCTAGAAATAAAACGACTACTCACACATTGCCATGTTCATAGCAACGTTGAATAACAAAAACATGAAAATCCTAAGAGAAGAGAAGAAATTGAGAAGAAGAGAAATCCTAAAATTAAGCCTAAGGTAGCAGCCAAGAGGTCCCTATTTTCGAGCCTTTCACTCCTATTTATAATGTAGGGCAACTTGGATCCAAATCTGTTACAAAATCAAATTAAATCTTCAATTTAAAATTCCAGATATTGCGTGTCACGGCCGTGATGGCCATCACGGCCTAGGCGTGATCTCTTCTGCCTTGGGGAATGACTTCACTTTGAGTCTGTCATGGCCGTGATGGACATCACGGCCTAGCCGTGATCATTTCTGCCTGTGAGGATCTGGTTCAGCTTTCATGTCACGGCCGTGATGAACATCACGGCCTGGCCGTGATGAGTTCTGCTTTGAGCATTTTCTTCCTTTTCAGCTCCACTCGGTCACGGCCATGATGCCTATCACGGCCTGGCTGTGATGGTTTCTGGTTGGCCAATTTTCCTTTATTCTTCAAGCTCCTTATGATTGATTCTAAACATTTAAGTCCTCAATTCCTGCACAAACACACCACAAAATCACCTTACCCGTTCCAAGGCAAAAACTAACAAAAATCAAATTAAATATGCCTAACCTATATGAAAATTGCATGCAAAATGTCAAGGAAATATGAGGTGAAATCACACTCATCAATATATCTCTTGAGATATTTTTGAGGCTCTTACACAAGGGATTGTATGTCCTGTGATTTGCGTTAAGGGTTCTCTTCATTATAAAGGTTCTAGCTGTGCCTGTTTAAAAGCTAGGGATTTGAGACTCTGTCACTGGGGGATTGTATGTCTCTGGTCTGTGAGGAGTTCTCGTTATTGTAAAGGTTCTAGCTGTGCCTCTTTAAAAGCTAGGGATTTGAGGCTTTGTCACTGGGGGATTGTATGTCTCTGGTCTGTGAGGAGTTCTCGTTATTGTAAAGGTTCTAGCTGCTCCTGTTTAAAAGCTAGGGATTGAGTGAAAACCCTTGGTGGTATTGCCTCGGGGACTGGACGTAGGCCACGTGGGTAGTCTGTGGCCGAACCAGGATATATTGCTGTGTCAATCTTCTTATCCCTATCTCTTTTACTTTTTCTTTATCATTTGCAAAAACGTTTTTACTTGCACGCGATAACGTTTTAATTTGAAAAGAAATTCATATCCGCTGCTAATTCTGTTTTATATCATAAAGGGTTTTTGATTTAACGAAAAAGTTTTCATTTTTATCTAAAGCCCAATTCACCCCACCCCCCCCCCCCCCCCCCCTCCTCTTGGGTATGGTTGCCATGGCCAACAAGTGGTATAAGAGCCTCGGCTCTGGTTAGTAGCTTAACAACTTAGAGTTAAGATCCTTTGGCAACCTTTTTAGGTTTTGAAATTGACAAACCACCATTCTTTAATGGTGAGAATTTTATTTATTGAAAAGCGATAATCGAAATTTTTATGCAGTCAATTGATGTTGATTTACGGGATGTTGGAGTTCATGGACTCATTCTCAAACCCAAAGAACATCAGACTGAGTTTGATAAAAATTGTTTTTGCTTGAATCTCAAAGCTATGCAAATTCTCAGGAATTGTTTATGCGATGATGCTTATGAGAAAATCAAAGATTGTGATTGTGCCAACGATATTTTAAATGTGCTTGATTATAATTACCTTGTCACTAACAATTTTGAGATTGAAAGTAATTACAGCAAAAGGCAACATTCATTGGAGGAAAAACATCCTCAAGAGCATGCCAAGAAGAAGGACCACAAAAGCCAAGAGTCTTATGTGCAGAAAATAGAAAATGTTCTCAAAGAGACTCAAAGGAATTTGGAGGTAAACGATTCTGAACTCAAATCATCAAATGGTGAATGGTTACGTGCATACAATGAATTGTATGATGAATTGATGAGTTTAGAAAATAAAAATTTAAAATGCTTGCAAAGTGTTTTGTCTATTGAAAATCAAATTGAGATTTTAAAAGACGAATATTGTTTTATGAATATGGAAAAATTGGCAAATTATGATCCCTTACCTCATTATGAAAATTGCATTAATGTTGAACATGTTTTATCGAACTTATCCTGCAAAAATACTAAAATCGCAAAACCTACATGTTCACATTTTGTGTCTAGTAACAAAAGGGATGACAATAATTTTAACCTTGAAAATCCAGGTGAAACTCATGACAAATACTATGTTCATGACAAACCCAAAGCTACAAGTAATTCTTGCAAGTTGAAGTTAACATGTAATTATTGTGGAAAGTTAGGACATATTTCTCATATATGCTATTATAGGAAAAACTAGTTTATGAGAAATAAATTTGTTTAGGTGCCTAAAGGCAAAAATAACTTGTCCACTAACCCACAAGGACCCAATGTGAAATAGGTACCAAAAAGTTTCTCTAGTACTTCTAAAGTGCAGGAAAATTCCAATAATGAGAAACAAACCATCTTGGAAAAGGAGATGACATCAAGAAGAAAGATTCACAAGTTAGAAAATGCAATTACTACCAAAAGAAGCAAAGGTCTCTTGATGAACAACTCAAAGAATAAGATAGGTGATGCAAGAGCAAAATTCAAGCTCAAGCAAAAGTGGCTAAGAAAGAATGATCTTGTCAATTCATGGAACGAGGTAACTTTACCTTCTACTCCTCATAGATGCTTAAATGTGACATTTGTTAAATGGAAGTATGTTAATAAAAATAACAATTTGATATCAAGACATATTTCATGCGATAATTCTAACATGAATATATTTGCTTGATTGTGGACTTTTGTGCTAAATGCCAACAACATGCTTAAAAGATGTTTGATTATTTTTGTGAAGCATGTTATGATTATTTTGAGTGAATTAAAATTCTCTAAGAAAGCTAGAAAAATCAAAGGATGATATAGGGCTTCTTAGAGAAATAGTCAAATCTCCCTGGTTAAGAAAATTGAAAAACGAACTGGATAATCGATTATATAATCGATTATGGTTCCTCGGGAGAACTAAGAAGAAAGTCAGAAATACTGTAATCGATTAAGATAATCGATTATAGGATGATGCTATAAAATTCACAGAAAATAGTAGGCACATAATCGATTAGCATAATCGATTATGCTACGAAATTTGGCATTATTTGAAAATATTATTTTTTTTCAAATCCTAAATCAATTTTCTAATAGATGCCTTATTTTGATATGATATCCGATTTAATTCTTTAATCTTTTTCAAGATATCAAATTAAAATGATTTCAAATTTGATTTGGCATTAAAGCCTTTTATGATACAAAATTATTATTTTCACTATTTTTTGAAAATCTGATTTGAAAACTCAATTAGTGATTTAATTCATGATCATATTTTATTGGCAAATTGATTTCTTATCATGAATTAATAAACCAAATATTTTCAAACTTAAAATCATTAAGTTTGTGGCAATAAATACTTGATATTGAGTGCTTCAAAAATTTACTGAAGACCAGTTTTTGAAATTTAAATGATAAATAAATTAGTATATCATTTTAAAGAGAATTCAATATTTGAGATTTTAAAATCACAATTCAAATTATTTTTTATTATTTTCGAAATCTTTGAATTATGGAGATATACTAGTTTTTAGCACCCGTGCAATGCACGGGTACAATTTCTATTAAATAAATTTCTTTTAAATTTTATAATATTGATAATTAAAAAATTACATTATTATAAAAAACATATAGACAATATTATGTGTACATTAATTTTTTATGATAGTGTAGAAAAAAATTATGGAATGACTATTTTTTAACAATGCATCACTATATAATTATCAAGCAATATAAAAATCGTTAAACTAATAGCATGTAAATTTTTTTTTCCTTAAAACACATAAACTTAAAACTTTATTTTATAACAATATCAACATTATACTTATTACTCTAATTTACTTTACATTATTTTCATTTTCATAATAATTATTATTACTTCTACTCCGAAATTATTTTTATGTTTTCCTGACCAAGCAAACCATTGCGCCACAATATTCGCACCACCGGTTCATTCTTCCAAAATCTAGACAATCTAGAAAAAAGTTTAACAAATCAGTCAACATGTAAAAAATAAAAAAGTGGCAAAATAAATTAAATTAATACATGCAAATAGACAATAATTACTAAATAAATACATTCACGTTCATCTTCGACAAATAAAGGATTCTCCCAATTACAAACTTGAAAATTCATTTTTATTTTTAAAATATTAATAACAATGAACCAATTAAATAAAAAACCGAAATGAAAGTGAGAAAAAGTTATATATAATAATACAAACAAAAAGTATTTGAAGATTACGTTGCTAGCATCCACTCGACTTGAAATTCTAAACCTATTTGTTTTTAAAAAATATAAAGCAAAAAAAATAAAATATAATCAATGTCTATTTGAAGACAAAGTTAGTACATTCACATTACCCTTTCAAAGACATAATTAAATATTGAAGTAAAAAATAAATAATAAAACTTAAATAAATGATACCCTAAAAATCAAGACCAATAAATTTAGAACTACATAACTAATAAAGGTTGTAAAAATACTTAATAAATATTTTACATATTAAAAATTAAATATTGTATACAAAAAAGTCCAAACAAAATATATTAAATAATCATATTCTTATATATTTAAAAAAAAAAACAATTCTATTTCGGAACTATTTCTATGTTTTACTGGCCGTTAGACAAACCAAACTATGGAGCCATAATGTTTACAACACAGGTTCATTCGTTCAAAGTCTACATAATCTAGAAAAAAGTTTAACAAATCAGACATGTAAAAAATAAAAAAAGTAACAAAAATAAATTAAATTAATATTTGTATATAGACATTGATTACTAAATAAATAACATTACCTTCATCTTCAACAAATAAAGGATCATCTCCATCATGAACTTGAAAATTTATTTATATAATACCAATAATAATGAACAAATTAAATAAAAACTGAAATGCAAGTGGGAAAAATTTATACAATAATATAAATAAAATAAAAATTTCTATTACCTTGATGTATTGTGAAATTAACAATTTTTTTACGTAATATATCCCTATAACTCACTTGAGTTGGTAGACCATGTTGCTGGCATTTCACATGACTTAAAAAATCTAAATCTATGTTTTTTTTTAAATAAAGTAAAAATAACCAAATATAAACAAACTATTCAAAGACTATGTTAGTACATTCATATTATATTTTTTAAAAATATAATTAAATATTGAATTAAAAAATAAATAATAAAACATAAATAAACGACCCCCTAAAAACCAAGGCCAATAATTTTTAGAACTACACAATTATTAAAGGTTGTAAAAGATACTTAATAAATATTTTACATATTAAAAATTAAAATTGTATACACATAAAGTTCAAACAAAATATATTAAATAATTATATTCATATCTATTTATTAAAACAAAACAATTCTACTCTAAGACCATTTTTATTTTTTCCTGACCACTCCTCAAAACAACCATTGCACCACAATGTTCACCACACCGGTTTATTCGTTCAAAGTCTAGACAATTTAGAAAATTTTTAACAAATCCGTTGACATGTAAAAAAAATAAAAATAAAAAGTGACAAAAATAAATTAAATTAATATATTCAAATAAACATTGATTTATAAATAAATACCTTCACGATCGTCTTCAACAAATAAAGGATTTCTTCATCATGAACTTGAAAATGCATTTCTATAATATCAATAACGATTAAACAATTAAATAAAAATCTGAAATGCAAGTGAAAAAAAGTTATATAATAATATAAACAAAATAATAATTTTTATTACATTGACGGTTTGTTAAATTAACATTTTACTCTAAGACCATTTTTATTTTTTCCTGACCACTCCTCAAACCAACCATTGCACCACAATGTTCACCACACCGGTTCATTTGTCCAAAGTCTAGACAATCTAGAAAAATTTTAACAAATCTGTCGACATGTAAAAAAATAAAAATAAAAAGTGGCAAAAATAAATTAAATTAATATATTCAAATAAACATTGATTTATAAATAAATACCTTCACAATCATTTTCAACAAATAAAGGATTTTCTCCATCATGAACTTGAAAATGCATTTCTATAATATCAATAACAATTAACCAATTAAATAAAAATCGAAATGCAAGTGGGAAAAAGTTATGCAATAATACAAACAAAATAACAATTTTTATTACATTGACGGATTGTTAAATTAACATTTTATTCTAAGACCATTTTTATTTTTTCCTGACCACTCCTCAAACCAACCATTGCACCACAATGTTCACCACACCGGTTCATTCGTCCAAAGTCTAGACAATCTAGAAAATTTTTAACAAATCCGTCGACATGTAAAAAAATAAAAAATAAAAAGTGGCAAAAATAAATTAAATTAATATATTCAAATAAACATTGATTTATAAATAAATACCTTCACGATCATCTTCAACAAATAAAGGATTTTCTCTATCATGAACTTGAAAATGCATTTTTATAATATCAATAACAATTAACCAATTAAATAAAAATCAAAATGCAAGTGGGAAAAAGTTATACAATAATACAAACAAAATAACAATTTTTATTACATTGACGGATTGTTAAATTAACATTTTTCCTTCTATGTAGTATATCCCCATAACTCACTTGGGTTAGTAGACTATGTTGTTGGCATTACACTCGACTTAAAAAAACTAAATCTATTTTTTTTTAAAAGTAAAGCAAAAAGCGAAATGCTTAAAAAAAAAAAGTAAAGCAAAAAAATTTAAATATTAAGAAATTATTCGAAGACAAAGTTAGTACATTCATATTGCCCTTTCAAACACATAATTAAATATTTAAGTAGAAAATAAATAATACAACTAAAATAAATGATTCCCTAAAATTCAAGACCAATAATTTTTAGAACGACATGATTAATAAATGTTGTAAAAAATAATTAATAAATATTTTATATATCGAAAGGATTTAATTGGTATACACTGACAGTGTAAAGTTTTTTTACACTGTCAATCAATCAGAAATTGATACACCATATCAAATCTTTGATTCTTATCCTAACCACCTTAAAAGTCATCAATTCCATGATTTCTGATTGGTTGTCAGTGTAAAAATCTTTATACTGACAGTGTATAGAAATTAAACTCATATTAAAATTGGAACATTGTATACAAATAAAATTTAAATAAAATATATTAAAAAATTATATTTATATATATTTATTAATTAATAATGTAATAAAAAAAAACCAAAAGAGGTTCATCCGCATTTTACTGTAGATCTACAGTAAAAATGCGGATGAGCAATAGATAGTTATATAGATTTTGAAACTCAAAAATCATCATTTCATCATAAAATCAAAATCTGGTTGAAAAATTATTAATTAATCCATGATTGCACTTTATTTGAAAAATTGATCTTTTATCATGAGTTAATAAACCACATCTTTTTCAAATTTGAAATTATTTGAGATTGTGGTGATAAATCCTTAATGTTAATTGATTTGAAAAATCTATTAAGGATTGTTTTTAAAACTTAGATGATCAACATAAATTCTGATGATATTTCTCTTTAATGAAAATTTCAAACTTCACATTTCAAATTAAAGATTCAAATCTTTTTGGCTATTTTCGAAAACTTATGGGGAAAAATCCTTTATGATGATTAAATCAATATTTATTGAGGATGGATTTGGAGAGTATTTTAAATTCAAAAGTTTCAGATTAATGAAAATCTTTTATTATACCACAAATATATAAATGAAGATTTATTAAGATTGTGGTTAATAAAGAAAGTCTTTAAAAGAGCTTGACATATCTTTTATTGGAATATTTCTTCTTGCCAAAAATATTGAAGATTTCAAATAAAATATTTTATGATTAATTTCGAAAATCTTATTAAATTGGAAATCTAAGTGAATAATTTGAAATTCAAATTTTTCGAGTTTATGGAAAAGTTTTAAAGTGCACCACAAACTATTAAATGTATATTTATTGAGATAGATTGTGGTTAATGAATTTGGCATCGTTTTACTTTTGAGTATCTCTTGTCAAAATGAATCCAAAATTTGAAAATTCAAATTCAAATATTCTTAGAATTTGAATCTTGGAACTTAATTAAAATTGAAGGATCAAGACTAAATAAAAATTAATTAGAAAGATCCTCTAAGTCTAATTGTGAGAAACATATCAATATTTGTAATAAAGCCTTTTAATGTTTCCATAAGAAAGGTAGAACCTTTGGAAATATAAAATAAATGTTTGAAATCTCAAATAGATAAAGTTGTGATGTTTCTATAAAGAGAGGGAAAATATTTTAAATCTATAGTATATACATTTAGGAATAACCTCGTTGAATTCTATACTATGTGTCAACCTCTTAGAAAAGCACCATTTAATGCAAATCCAATAATAAAACTAAAGGAAACAAATCAATTAATAATATTTTTTAAATCAATTAATAATATTTTTTAAAATAATATTATAGATAAATATATTTTCTAAAAATGTTTAACTTACATCGGAAAGATAAGAAATAAATCAAATAAATTTTCAAGAGAAAATAAAATTAATAAAATGATATATAAATATATTTTATAAAATGGTTAAGATGCACGGGAAAATATGATAAATAAATCAAATAGATTTTTTGGAAATAATAAATATAGTAATATGATAGATAAATATATTTTTACAAAAATGATTAATTTGCACAGGGAAAGTGGAGAAATCTATAGTATATACATTTAGGAATAACCTCAATGAATTCTATGCTATGTGTCATCCTCTTAGAAAAACATCATTTAATGCAAATCCAATAATAAAACTCAAGGGCACAAGTCAATTAATAATATTATTCAAATCAATTAATAATATTTTTTAAAATAATATTCTAGATAAATATATTTTCTAAAAATAGTTAACTTACATCGGAAAGATAAGAAATAAATCAAATAAATTTTCAAGAGAAAATAAAATTAATAAAATGATATATAAATATATTTATAAAATGGTTAACATGCACAGGAAAATATGAGAAATAAATCAAATAGATTTTCGAGAAATAATACATATAATAATATGATAGATAAATATATTTTTACAAAAATGATTAATTTGTGCAAGGAAAGAGAATAAATAAATCAAATAGAATTTCAAGAGAAAATAAAAATTACGATAGATAAATATATTTTCTAAAAACTGCTAACTTGCATGAGAAAATAGAATAAATAAATCAAATAGATTTGCAAGAGAGAATAAAAAAATATAAAACAAAAATATATTTTATAAAAAATGGTTAGCTTGCACATGGCAAAGGGAGAAATAAATCAAATATATATTTAAGAGAGTAGAAAAAATAATATGATAGAAAAATATATTTTCTAAAAATGGTTTAATTTATCAGAAAAAGAGTAGAAATAAATCAAAAATATTTTCAAGAGAGAATTAAAAAAATGATACAATAGATAAATATATTTTTTAAAAATGGTTAATTGGCACCGGGCAAAGAGGACAAATAAATCAAATAGATTTTCAAGTTAGATGAAGAAATATATTATGATAGATAAAAATATTTTCTAAAATTGGTTAACTTCCACGGGAAAATAGAAAAAATAAATCAAATAGATTTTAAAGAGAGAACAAAAAATGATAAATATATAAATGTTCTATAAATGGTTAACTTGCATGGGGAAAAAATATAAATAAATTAAATATATTTTTAAAAGAAAATAAATTAATAAAATGATATATAAGTATATTTTCTATAAATAGTTCACCTGCATGGAGATAAGAGGATAAATAAATCAAATATATTTTAAAGAGAAAAGATAAAATATGATAGATAAATATAATTTCTAAAAATGGTTCACTTGTAGGGAAAAGAATAAAAAATAATACTTTTTTAAGAGAGAATGTTTATAAATCAAATAGATTTAAAAATATCTTATAATTAAACTTATATGAGGATTTATCTTTTATATTTTACATAACAAATTTTTTTTTCAAATATTTCTGCATAATTAACCTCATAAATCAATAATTTGAGGTTTATAATTCCCTAACAAAATTTTAAACTAAAAATGTGAAATCAACAATCACATATTTTTCGATGAAATCCTAAAAAATTAGCATATTCCCCGTGCATGGCACGGGCCATTTACTCTAGTATCATATAAATGCATAGAAGCTATTGAGTACCAATAAAATATTTGAAATTTGGAAAGAGTTTATTAGAATGATGATATAAATGCATCCCTCATTAAGGTATTGAAAAATCATGATATGGGATAATATATTTTGTTTGGGAAAATAAGATATGAAAAATTAAACTGATTGAAATGATAATGCGCTAAAATTGTCACCTTTATTGAAGGATGGATAAGATGCATGTATGTGTTAATAAGAGCTAAACATTGATTCAATATGTACCTATACCTAATGTTATGAAGTTGATTAGAACATACATATATGAATCATAATGCTAAACATGCAACCTAGAAATGATTGTCTTCTTGAATGTTATGTCTTCGATTTCTTGATAAAGAGTGTGGTTTTACTTGTTATATAAATTCTTAGCACTCTATCTTATTAGACATTAACATTATCCAACAAGTGGCGGTATTGAATTTGAAGTTTAGATGATTATTTGAAATAAAATAAAATAAAATAAAAATCTTCAATTTATGGATTGCTTTAACTACTCCACAGGCAATTAAAACTTATTGTGATTGTGATTAATAAGGAAATATTTTAAATCAATCACGGATTGCATGAATGCTTGTGTATGCATCCTTATTTTCACCTTGTTACTTCTAATCTGTGCGTTAAAGTGTGAAAAGAAGACTATACAGGTTTTTTTCCCAAGATATTGGCAAAGTTTTGAAAACTCAAACAATAATCGATTATGAATAGTAGATAATCGATTATCAACAAGTCAGTGAGCCAATAATCGATTGAGATAATCGATTACACGTGATATGGGGAGAAACTGGAAAATTCCAGAGGCGATATAATCGATTAGGAAAATCGATTGTTTGTTCATCAACAAGTTTGTAACATAAAATGGAAAAGCTCAACGGAAGATAATGCAAGTTCAAAAGTTGGATGCAAATAAGGAGCTCCACATTATATCTAACTCAATAAGTTTCTCAATCCCTAATTTCTTATAATATTATATATTGTGGATTGTTTGATGCTTGTCTAGGTTAAATGCTTGTCTACCCTTTCACCAATGCCCCTTAGAAAAATGAAGTGTTAATTTCGAATTTTATTTTAGAGAGGGGGAGAAAATTCATTTGAAAGGGGGAGAAATACTTGCTTGCTTAAAGGAAATAATCATGTATTTGCAAAAAGGAGGAAATCCTTTTTACTATCATGGCTTTTGCTTCCGCACATACCTAATCTCTTATGATATTCAATCTTGTGGATTGTTTAATACTTGTTGAAATTAAATGTGATTATATGCTTTCTCCTATAAATAAAATGATATTTTGAAAAATTGTTTTTGAAAGGGGGACAAATATTTGCATGTTTAAGAGAAATATAAATATACAACATTATATACTTGTCAAGGGGGAGAATTTTCTTTTAAACCATGTCATATCTCTAAAACTCTCTTCTTGAAAATATGATTGTTTTTCATCTCCTTGATTCTCCTGGCATTTTTGCTTCCGCACATATCTGATATATGCATGCCATGGCTTATATCTCAAACTTAAAATTTGACTATCACTTTAATGGATATATGCCATATTAGAGTTAGAAAATACTTTTCCCGCTTTTTGATAATGATAAAAGGGGGAGAGTTACATGAGTGCATGCTTAAGGGGGAGATAAGCTAAATTGAGAAATGAATTTTATAAATGCATGCTTAAGAGGGAGATAAATTTAAATTGGCAAATCTTCTATTGATTGCATGCTTAAGGGAGAGTAGAGCAAAATTATGAAATGAGACATATACTTTATTGCTCTAACTGCATAAAGTGAGGGGGAGTAGAGCGAAACTAAAAACATGTGATATATTTTATTGCTCTAACTCTATTCTTTAGAAATTCCCTCATGAGATGTTTGTCATCATAAAAAAGGGGGAGTTTGTGGATATATGCCTTGATAGGTACTTTTGTTTTGATGATGAGCAAAAGGGAAATTTCAAGTCCAAAGACCAACACGCAAATTCAACTAAAGGACCTAATTGCAAAAAGCGTGAAAAGGACCTAACTGCAAAAAGCGGCAAAAGGACATGCAAGCAATCAAGATGGGTTAAGGGAAATTTTATTACTTGTATTGCTTGTTCTAGAAAAGGATGTAAATGATAAGTAAAGCTCTCATAATTAAAACTGGTCACATACACACACACATAAATGAGCTTTCTAATTAAACTTAAATGGCTTTTAAATGAACTAAAATGAGCAATCAATTTAAGCCTTTAAGTTTTTCAAATTCAAATTTAATTAGAGGAATAATCAATTAGCAAGCTCTTAAATACGCTTTAAATGAGTCATTAATTATAGAGCTGCTATGTTTTCGAAATTTGAATTTGAAATGCAATAATCGATTATGGTAATCGATTATGGTAATCGATTATGCTATTATGATCTCGTTTTATAAATCAACTTAAATGGCTATTAATGTATTTAAATGAGTATTAATTATCTCTAGCCGTTAACTTTGAATTTGAAATTATATAATCGATTATGATGTTTGGAAAATCGATTACGGCTTTTTGAAATGCAAGACAGAGAAAAGATAATCAATTAGTATCGATTATGCCTTTTAACAGTCAAATGGATTTTACACAGAGAACAAGTAATCGATTATCCTAATCGATTATACCCTGACTGTTTGAAGATGCGCCTTTTAAAATGAGTTAAAATAATCGATTATGACATTTAAATAATTGATTACTGCGCGATAAAAATGAGTTTTAAAATGGGCTTGACCTAATTTCCTTGGGCTAATCACTTCTTTTATATAAAGGAAATTTAGGCTGATAACAAAGTGCCAATTCCCATTTTTCTAACTATACTGAAACTCTGTCAAAATCATTCTCTATCACTCTCACTTATTCTTACACACTTGACCATATATTCGTGAGAGAGCTTTACACCATATAGGTGTTGTTGTGTATTGTGCTTCAATTTGTTTCTATCTGCACTATTAAGAGTGTTTTATCTTGGTAAGAGTCGGATTGACTCAAACCACCTTTTTGGTTACCAAACAAGAGAGGGTATATCTCTTGGGATATTTTTGAGGCTCTTACACAAGGGATTGTATGTCCTGTGATTTGTGTTAAGGGTTCTCTTCATATCCCTATCTCTTTTATTTTTTCATTATCATTTGCAAAAACGGTTTTACTTGCACGCGATAACGTTTTAATTTGAAAAGAAATTCATATCCGTTTCTATTCCTGTTTTATATCTTAAAGGGTTTTTGATTTATCGAAAAAGTTTTCATTTTTATCTATGGCTGCCATGGCCAACAATTGTTTCTCTGGAAGTAGAGAAACAATTGGTCAAGCTGGCTGAAAAACAGAAGTTCACAGCAAGGTGGAAGCCAAATCCTCATGTCATTATGAAGCCCTCTATTGAGATCAAAATGATGGCTGACTCAATGGTGCTAAAAGGAAAGTAAAAGGTTATCTACATGCCTGGAAAACAGATTGACTGCCTCATCAATCTTGATGATGACATATGCAAGTTCAGGAAAAGGATAGTCACCACTGCCACTTACTCTAAGTACCTGAAGGTTGGAGACATCTACTTAAGATGTGGCTCATGCTCTAGGCTGTCTGAGGAAGAAAAGAAGGATATCCCCACCAGAGGTAGCCAAGCTTATACCCTTTATCCTTTTTCACCCTCTGTGTATACCTTCCCACCCTTCTTTGTCATCTTACCTTTCTTTATCTTGAACTTTCCCCAATCTACCCATGTATCCCTCATAAATCTCATTAGGAGATCTTATGAGTTCATGCTTACCCACATTGAGTCTCCCCTCCATCATGAAACAATCCAATGGTTTATGGATACTTTCTTTCCAACAATGACTTTGAAACCACTCTGTCAACTGGTGTTTATATGGATCTTCAGCCTGAGGATGACATCCTAGTTGAAGAGTTAACTCCTACCCCTCCTCCTAGCCCTCCTCCATCTGTATCTGTAACTTCTTTGGCTACAGCAGATTCTACTACTCCTGTTATAACACATGATCCTGCTGCTCATCAAAGGCTGGATGAAATGGCCACCTGTCTGCAAACTGTTATACAGAAACAGGATCAGGCCTTGGAACAGCAAGCTTCATTCCAGGCCACTATCTTAGCTCAGCAAGCAGCAATCCAGAGGATGTTGAAAGCTTTCTTCAAGAGTCAAGGAGGCCCTAGTTCTTAGTTTGTAGGACTTGGTCTTCTTTTTTTATTTTTTTATTTTAGAGTCATGCAATGTACTGTCAATGATGTCCCTATCACTTTCTGTAAACAATTGCTTTGATTCTAAATGAAATGAATATATCATTCTTACTTTTGGCTCTTTATTCTTTTAATATATCTGTTGTTTTTTTTTTTTATTGATGCCAAAAGGGGGAAAAAGTAAAAAGTAACATAAATAATAACTTAACAGTAAAATCTGTCTTGCTCTGTAACTTGTTTTTTACTATGATATCTGTTTTTGCTCTGATACTTGTCTTTATCTGATGCACAAACTAAGAGGGAGCATAGCATATTTTCATACGTATCTTCTTTGTCAAATTTCTGCTATTACTTTTTTTATGTTCAATAGAATCAAAAAAATTATTTGTCATCATCAAAAAAAGGGAGAATGTTGAGACCTCATAAGTCGGGAACACATTCAATGTGTAAATTCTCTAAGTTTTGATGAATCCAAATAGATTAAGTATAGTAATATTGAACCATATGAAATTACTGACAAGTCTGTTAAGTGTGCAGGAAAATAGACTTAAGGTCACTCGTCTAAATTTGACCCATCTAATAGATAGTCAATTCAGACAAAGACCAAGTCAACTCCCAGTCAAAGTTCTGATTTAATTGATGACGAGGCAAAGATCAAAAGTCTGAAGAAGCTTCAGTGGATCACCCGTCTAAAAATGACTTGCTCACCCGTCTAAGTTTTGGCTCACCTCACCCGTTTACTTTTGGACCGAACAACACCCGTCTAATTTTTAGATTCTGCTGAATCAATCTTTTGTCAGACCTGTCAGAAGAAAGTCCAAGTCAACCTTATTTGAAAAATATGCCTTCCTTAAGGATCTCGAAGACCTTTGGACAATAACACCAAGGACAATGAATAAAGAATTCATTCTTTCAAGTGTTTAAGGAATAAACACACTACCTCTGCACCAAGTCAGTAACTTTTAGTTGTTTTACTACAAGGTAAAAGTGTTTTCCAGAAAGTGAACTGAGTATTGCACTGAAATGGAAAGTTCTCTGCTGCAAGTACAAGAAGTCTCTACTGCAACTCTGAAACAACAACTGTTCAGAAGCAAAGTGTACTCTTGGTCGCATATGTCAAAGTCCAACGTCCCTAAACATTTAATGTTTATACAGAACGATTCTTTGGCATTAATGGCATCCCAGAAGTTCAAATCAAAGAAGCACACTATCTGATGTTGTATCTAACGGATCAAATTGATTGAAGCCTTTAAATAGGGCAAACCATGAAGATGAATTTAAGAGCTTTGCGTAAATATTCAAAGAATCATTTACTCTACTCATTTACTTCTTCATTCCTTCATTGAATAGCTCTTCAATCATTTGACATAAATTTTACAGTATTTCATTCCTTCATTTATTCCACTGAGTATTATCTGAAAGATTTGCAAAGTTGTATTAAGTACTCAAATCCTTTACCCTTTACTGTGTTGAGCCTGAAAAGGCTATGTGAGAAAAGAATACTTGTTTGGGTGTGATTCTGGAGAGGCTAGGTGTAAAAAGAATACTTGTACTGTAATCTGATCAGTTATAAACTTGGTGCTGCCAAGAACTGGACGTAGCCCTGTGGATTTTGAGGTGAACCAGTATAAAACTCTTGAGTAACATTCCTCTTTCCTTATCTCTTTAATTTGTTTAAGAGTTATTTGTTTAAGCTTTTAACTTGGGGAGTTAATATTGTGAATATCAAATCCTGTTTTAACCTTCTCTGTATGCGCGTGTGTTCTGTTATGAAATTAGACAAGTCACCTATCTAACTTTCCTTAGCTTTATTTTTGCTTGCTGTTCCTGCGAAAATAATTTTCAAACTTTCCTAAAAAGTTGGTAAACACAATTCAACCCCTCTTCTTGTGTTAACTTTGGTTATTTCAGACTAATGATCGTGATGGTTATGATCAAACCAGGAAAAATATCGACTTGCAAAATTTTCTCCCTATCTCTCTTGACTTATTAGACTTGTAGTTTTATATTTCTTCATCACATCAATTTGTTGATCAATATGTGGCACGTTTTATTTTTTATTTTTGATACAAAAGGGAGGAAAGAAAAAAAAAAAAAAACTAACTAACTATGCGAGCAAGGGAAACCGCTCTTCGGTCGTTGTCCAGCACCAGCTTGAGTTGGGGAGGAATCTGATTGAAGTAAGTTCTCTCAAAAAATACCCAAATGTCCAAGGTTTGCAAGGATATCGACGCTTCTATTTTCTTCACGATAGACATGATGGATAGAAACGATCCAACTAAGAACAGACAGTTCGGCTAGAGCTGATGTAGAAGAGCCTAGGTTACACCAAAACCCTTTGATGAATTTTCCTTCAAAATAGCGAATTAGACCATCCACATGTTGATTGTCCTGAATTACTTTTGTAAGAACCATCAATATTCAATGGCATCACGTTTTATTTAGAAGACACTTTATTTATAAATACAAGATAATCCAATTTATTCCGGTAATGGTTGTCTCAAGCAAAATATATATATATATATATATATATATATATATATATATATATATATATATATATCACAGATTAACTTATCCAAGTTATTTATAAATTCATAAGAATACTTAAAGCAACAAAAATAAAATATCAAATCTGATTAAGTTTCTTTATTGCAAAATATCTTAACCGAGATACCATAGTAGAAATTTTTACAAGTTTATTACCAGCTTTGTAATTATGAGACTTTGTTTATTCTCTGAAATGTTACATGATCAAGGAGGCTTCTAGGGTGTGCAATGTCCTCATATCGCTCACGGTGGGAGACCAATCAGAGAGTGTATCCTACACCCGCATGCACCATATCCCTTTCTCACACTTTTGATCAAACTGTGTCTCCACCTGCCATGAAAATGGTTGAATTTGGGACGGCGGTGAACCATATTTGTGGAGAATGGTTGATAGCTGTATCTGAGTTCTGCTGCAAAATCGGTGAGAGAAAGAGTGCCTGATGGAAAGGTGAGAGAGATGAGAGAATGAAATGAAAACAAAATTTGATGAGGGGGGTGCATGATAACATTCAATGGACCTTTTTAATCAGATGGTAGAGATTGGTCTCTCACCATAGGAGACATGACCAAGTCATGCACCCTAGCCAAAGCCACATGATCAAATGGTTTAGGTCTTTAAACAATCTCTTATCTTGATAAAAAAAAAAAAAAATCTCTATTCATGCATTTATTTATTTTATTTAATCTATTTTTGTAATTTAAAACTTTCCAAAAACTCAGCCCAGGCAAAGCATGCAATGCAAAAAAAATCAATAACCTCAACAAAATTACCAACTCAGAACCAACAAAATTCACATTAATCCACAGTCACCCAAGTTATTTATTCAAGCTTGTGTCTTCCAATTCCATACCTTATATACAAACTTGATTCACCACACTTGAACCTCCAAAATCAATAATTCTCCTAATGAACTCCAAAATCACCACACTCCCCTCTCTCTTCCTCCTCCTAGCACTTCTTCTTCTATTACAAAATTCCCATTTTGCACAGGCAGGAAAGCGCAGGGTCCACATCACCGACGACTTGGACGACGTATTCGACGACGAGGAGGATGATGATTGGAGAGAATGGGGCAAGAAACCTTCACCCAATTTCCAGCCCTCTGATATCTCCAAGATGGACCCTTCACAGATCCAAGCTGAGATGATGAACCGCCACACCGGACCCGTCATCGGCTTCGTCAAGCTCCGATTGGGTGTTCAACGGACTCCGGTGAGGAAATTTTGCTCACAACGCATTTTCTTAATTTTTTTTTTTCCATTCGCTATCTATGTGATTTAGTGGGTCTCACTGAGCGTGTTGAGAGGAATGTATTGCTAATATTTATTTATAGTTTTAATTTGAGCTAAAATTTGTGATTTTTGGTGAGAAAATTCGTTCATGCCATTTTGGGGTATTTCATGTGGAGATCATTGAGGTACTCTCTATTTAGTGGGTATAAACTTTAAAAAGAATGTAGAGAAGATTGTGTTGGTAGCATTTTTTTTTTCCCTTCCCAATTTGAGTTAGAATTTGTGATTTTTTGGGGGGGATTTTGGTGAGAAAAATCGCTCATGCCCGTTAATTGTTTTTTGAATTTGAGCTGATTGTGGCATTTTTGCTCGTAATGCATACTGGGTTTGAGATAAAGTTGTGATTTGTGCTAAACTTCCATTAGTTTTTTTTTTTTTTTGGTACAAAACTTCTATTAGGTTTTTGATTTGAGCTCGAATTTGAGTTAAGTTTGGGATTTTTGCTCTTTATGCTTAGTGGGTTTGAGTTAATTAGTTAAAGCATGCCCAATTGTTTTTCTTTTTAAACTTTTAATTTGAGCTCGGATTTGAGTTGAAGTTGTGATTTTTGGTCGTTATTATTACTTAGTTTTGGTAGATTCTGGTGAGCACATTCACTAATACCCATTTCTTATTTTCTGAAATTGAGCTTGAATTTGAGTTAAAGTTGTATTTTTGTCGTTATAGTTATTGGGTTTTTGATTGGTATTGAGGTTTGCTTCCTCAGAGGAGCTTGACTTTTTAATCTCTACCTGATGTCTTAAAATTTACTTTGTTATGAGGGAGGTTTCTGGAATGAACTTTTGGATGAATGTTATGTTAAGCCTCATAACCATTATTTTCCATGCTTGATTTTAGGACATGGTAGCTGAAATTGCCATGAAGTGGACACAAGTTCTGAGAGCTGGAGCTGTTGGAGTAAGGTTCATGGGTGTTGATCTGAGTACAATCATGTTCAACATGGAAAGCATCAAAGACTTGGAGGAGGTATGGCTTCTCGTTTTATTTATTTATTTATTATTGCTATATTTTTAAATATAAAAGAACGAAGAATAGAAGCAGTAGCTTGGTTTATTAATTTGATAAATCACAATCTGCTATTATGTTCTTCACCTGCATGTCCCGTGTAATATAATTCATGTTGAATTTGAATCAATACACCTTAGCTTTTGTTTCTCTGTTCTATTGAATAACTAGCTTAGATTCAGCCTAGAGGAGTTAATCAGCAAATTTTGCACATCCTTAGTTTATGATGCTTTTGTTGATATTGTCTCATACTCATATGATGTCATCAGTTGAAGGAGTTTGTCTTGGACCAATCAGAGGCATATGAGATTAAAATGGGGGATCAAGTTTTTCGAAGACCTGGAGATCCACCTCTAGATGAAGTTGTTCAGAGACTTAATAGTGAGAAAAACAAAGCAGATAATGCAGATCCAGAGGAAATTGATGGTAACTTGAAAACAGAATTGTAGTTAAATAGCATAAATATAATTCTCTAGAAGTTGAGATCAAACAATTGTGTCACTGACTTTCGAAGGTTTAAACTTGCAATTTTTTTATTTAATCACTGGCTTACAATTCTTTCTTCCTCCTCTTTTAAGTTGCTAAACTGCTTCTAAATGCTAGCCTTTGCAACATTTGGCAAAATAAGGGGTCAGCTCCAAATTGTCAAGTAACATAGTTACAATATCTTAAAACTTTAGTACTCCCAAATCTGCTTTTCATTCTTGTTCAAAAATTTGAGCCCTATAAAAATACAAGTTCTTTCTCAAATTAGTTATGAATCTGAAGTAGCCCATAAGGACTGCAGGATTTGAATCTACAGTAGTTCAGGGTTTGAATCTACAGTAGTTAAGTAGGGCAGATGCAAGTCACTGCCAAAACTTCACCCTTATCTATTAAGAATGTATCTTGGACACTGCCAAGAATTTCAATTATCCTCATCTTCAATCTATTGCATGAATACAAATAACTGAAGTTAAAAAAAATAAAAAAATAAATAGAACAAAGGAGTTTTCTTAATCTCATAATTGTTGCAATCATAATAACAGAAAACAGTCACAAGGAATTTGTTGTTTAAATGAATATGATGGAAGAAAATATTCAATTCAATGATTAGAAATCCAATGGAGTAAGACTACTATATCAGCTTCTTACTGAAGTCAGAGAGCTCAAGAAGCTGAATCCTGGGGTTGGCTGCTGCTGCTTCTCTCTCTTTCTTTGTGTTGAACCCCCAATCCACTAATCCAAACAACCAAGCTTAGCAAATATACTACTCTGAATAACACAATAATGCAAAATATCGAAACTGAAAAAAACAAAGTGCAACAGAGTGCAGAAGTTATAATGAGGCAAGTGAGAATAATTCTACCTAGATACAAATTCCATGCATCTAACTCTGGCTCTTTGATGACATTTTTTAGGGTTGCAAGCCTGTCTTCCACAAAGCTGTTCAAAACCAACTTCATTTAATTTCTCCAAAACCATCTTAATAAGTAACTACAAGGTTATATTAATTAAAATAACCTCAAAGCAAAAAATCTTACTGTAGTGTTAGCCCTTGGTGCTCTGGCATCTTTTGAAGCTTCTTTAGCACTTCTCCCTTAGGACTGTGGAGAAAATTTAAGATGATATGGGAAAAACAAATTTGTCAATGAAATGAAGCAATTAAAAGAAAAGAAACATAATGAAGTATTAATATAGTGCACCACAGCACATCAACTAGGCCAAATTTGTCAATTAGTAATACAAACCCAGTTCCTAGACCATATATTCTTTCTAGTGGTATAGTCACTCCAGCAAGCTCTCTTAGTAAAGCATCAGCAAAGCGGGTCTGAAACCAGAGAAGGGATAGGTGAGTGAGTAGAAAAGGCAGAGGAATAAGGGCATGGCACCTTTGCAGGATCAGGACAATGCCTCATTTATATTCCCTTACATTCATTTTCCTTAATATTGAAAGTAAAACTATGTATTCTTAGGATTGTTTGTCTTCATATGCTAAGAGCATAGAGAGAAGGTCGGACCTGTTTCGTGGTGGCGATATACACCCTTGAGCTTGCAAATCTCAATGCATCAGTAACACCAGGATAGAATCTAGAGGTAAAATATCCACTAATTAGCAATTTGAAATATCCGAAATGCTAGCAACACACTCTTTCATTCATTCTCTTTAACACACTCATTCAACCACATCTCACACCCTCTTTCAAGTCTAATTTAAAAAAGAAGAAAAAAGTGTGTAATCTGACCCAATAAGAGAGAGTATTAAAAAGAATGTATTGCTGGCATTCCTCATAGACTTATATTTAGTCAGCACAAGCAAACCTACAACATAAACTCAAGATGTTTATTTAAGAACAATATTTGCTTTGAAGCATAAGCAAAATATGTTGTATAACTTAGGCAAGAGCTCAACATACACTTGCAGTAACATTTCTAAAAATTGGACTTCCATGCCCACTGTATCACTCACTGTGTTATTCCTTTAGGTTTCTCATGATTCATCTGGTGTAAGTATCAAAAAATGATCCCATTTCATGATATTTGATTGGACTACCTGTTTGCCCCAATCCAACCAGCAAAATCCGTCTCCAACCATTCATCTCTGACCTTTCCAAAAAGATCTATCAGTTCATCCCTATTCTCATCCCATTCTTCCATGACAATGGACTTCAATTTGAACCAGTTCTCCAATATACCCTCAACTGTGAGCCCCTCTGCAACCTTTCAGAAGAACTATGACGTCAGTCAAGTAGCATCATCATAGATGACAAAGTTCCTTAGAATCTGATTAGATGACATCCACTTGTCAATACATGATAAAAATTAAAGCCAAAGGCTTGCACCAAAAGAAAAGAAAAGAAAAAGGGTTAATTACTCTATAGGTTCCTGAACTATTTGAGAATTTTTAAATAGGACTCTATGCTTTAAAAATTTGTAATCGGATCCCTAAACTTGTGAGTAATTTATAATTGGGTCTCATGTTTGTAATCGGGTTCCTGAACTTATAAATAATTTGTAATTAGGTACATGCGGTAGAGTTCCTCCAGCAAACTTCTTGATTCAGAAATCCTAGCCCAGGAACCTAATTACAAGTTCAAGGACCCGATTATAAATATAGGACCCAATTGCAAATTATTATAGTTTAGGAACTCATTTACAAATTTTTAAAGTACATAACCTATTTAAAAATTTTCAAATAATTCAGACTTGCAAAGTAATTTAACCAAGAGAAAAAAAAATCAAAGCCATAGGCTTTATACCCACCGAAGACTTCCTGATGGAAGGAACTCTACTCTCAAGCAACAACCTCACAAGTAAAAGAGTTTCATATCCAGTTTCCACCACTGGTCGCACCTGACATGAAAAAACTATAAGTCCATCTTTACCATTTCATAGGTAGAAAGAAAGGTGATCAAACTCAAACGTTATATGCATAAGTTGTCTTGAAATTGCAATTTGCCGGTATTTATATGGCATAGATTAGTAGCACTAAGGTCTGTCTGTCATTCAAATAAACCCTGGTTGTAGTTGGAGGCACTGCTCCTCACTTCAAGACCCTGAAGATTGTGATTGATGCAAGACAAAAAGACATAATTTTGGTGCTACTGAAATGTTTTATTGAAGCAAATGTAATCTTTATCCTCAAAACAAGTAATCGACACCAAAAGGGCAGCACTTCTTTTGTACCACTAAAAATCAAAAGTTGGTAATATAACCAATGTGAATGCTAGCCAGTGTCCTTAGGACATTGGATAAGGAATCAAAAGAGACAAGTTTGTATAGAAAATTGGTGTATTTATTATTTTGAAAAGTGTTAACACTTAAATTCTCAATACAAACTTTCCTTTTATGGTTTCCTTGAACAATTCGGGCATAAGCCACAAGAACCTAAAGAAAGAGGAACTGCTTGAAAATGTAATTTGCAAGGAAGTCAGCAAATAGTATTTCCCACCTCAATCTTTTTCTTTATAACAGTCCTTTGATATCCTGCATTTTATGATCATTTGGTTGGATTTTGCATCTCAAAAATGTTATTTGGACATCAAAATTTGACAACATGTGTTACCTAGTTAATGACGTTTAAAATCGTGGTTAATGACGTGTTGGACTTGGTTAACAGGTACAATTGTACTAGATGAGTAATTTGTTAAGAGAAAACTTGGTTGATGATATACAAAATCTTGGTTGATGAAGCTCAGTGAATGGTTGATGAGTTACTCATTAATCAAATTCAACATGTTATTAACCATGATTTTTAACGACATAAACCAGGTACCGTCATGTTGTCAAATTTTTATGTTCAAATAAGATTGCTGCATCTACATCTTCATCTTCAGAGATAATATCATTACATTGGCAATTTCATCTTCAGAGATAATATCATTTCATCTATAAAAATGAGCTAACAAATGGTTAAATACTTCATTTGAGCATCTATCCATCAAATTCAACTAAATACCTCTTCAAAGAAATCTAGAATAAATTAGTAAGCTAACCATGGCATCTATATCCTCCTACAAATCTTCTTAAGGAATGAGAAAATGTTGAAAAGTCAAGATCAATTTAATGTTTACAGCATTTCTCCGATTTTCCTCTTTCCTTCCTTATACTAAGCCTGCACCAGTCACCAGTCACCAGTCAGTGCTCGCCTACCAACATTGATAAACTCTAAAGTAGAGAGTAGTGTAATTGATAAAAACTCAAACTAAAACAAAACCAGCCATAAATTATTTACTGCGATCATCTGATCAACAATCCAATCCTCTGTAGCTGAATCCACACCGTCAAACAATGCAGGCCATCTCAGTTTGGCAGCCTAGAAATTTTCAAACGAACGTAGTTAAGCAAAAACTATGTTAAACTGAGCCACTATCCCCAACTTTTTATTATATTTTCTTGTGTTTTCTTCCGTTATTTGGTGACCAAATGGATCTGGATTCTCTTCAGCCCCAATCTCTCTAGCCCCTCTGCAGCAGCACATCTGGGCCATCCAATCAAATCTAACGGTTCAAAAAATTCATGAATTTTAAAACATAAAAAAATAAATAAAAACTAAAATACCCAGCATTTTAGCATCTCCATCGTGTCTCGTTCGGTCCCTATTACCCCCATCGCTGCAACCAAAATCGCCACCGCCGTAGACGGTGGGGCGTCACTCTGTCCTTTCTCTCGCCCCCCATGTCCCTTTCTCTCGCCCTTCATTCGTCTCTCTCTTCTCTCCACGCTTAAAAACTTGCCAATGGAGCCAAATAAATGGCCGTTAATCTTGTATAATTAGGATGTTGTATACTACAATGTAATAAGCCATAATGAATGGGTATTAAGGTCCAGCTCTTATATAGCATTAAAACAAGAGATTTTGGGAGACATTCCAATGACCAAGTTATATGACTCATCGTCAGGGACAGGCGCATTTCCTTTTTGCAGCATCCTAATAGTAACCATGCGTGGAGAGAAGAGAGAGTGACGAGTGAAGTGCGAGAGAAACGGACTTGAGAGAGTGAGACAGAGTGACGCCCCGCCGTGGCTGTGTACGGTGGCGTCTTACCGTCAATGGCGACAGGACGGCGGTGGCAATTTTCGCTGCAGGGGCGGTGAGTAACAGGGACCAAAAATGAACAAAGAGAATGCTGAAAAGTTGGGTTTTTTAAATTTTTATGTTTTAAAATTCATGAATTTTTTGAACCATTAGATTTGTTGGATGGTCAGATGTGTTGCTGGAGAAGGGCTGGAGAGGTTGGGGCTGGAGAGAATCCAAACTGGTAATTATAATAAGAGTCAAACATTTTTAATGATGGAGTATTGGAGGTTACACGCAATTCACTAAATAGAGCGGGTCTCGCATAAATCACCAATTTTACATAATAGAGTCTCATCTACATGTAAAGCTCACATTTGACCCAAAACAAGCCTCATAAATATGATTTTAAGTACATGTTTTTACTAAACCATATCAAAATTAACATAATTCAATTAGTTAAGAACATATAAAAAAAAGTTAAATCAAACCATATGGTCTTGGACAAGTGATTCACATAGCTCGAGCTTTAACTCCTCACATTTAATATATATATATAGTTAAACTCAAAAGAAGACATATTAGCATTATTTACTGATAAATGAAAATCAAAAAAGGAAAATTGCTACACCAGCACGTGTCTTGATTTCATTGGTAGCTGCACCAAAGATTTCAATCCTGCTTGGATGCCGGGTAATCGTAGACCATGCAATATATATATATTATCTTCGGATACGTATGGCAACGTTGAAAGGAAGACAGGCAAATGGGCCATCTCTATGCATTGGACTTTGATGGAGTTCTCTGTGATAGCTGTGGGGAGACGGCTATATCTGCTCTCAAGGTTCTTGCTCTCTCTCCCCTCTATTTCGTCACCAGTTTGGATTCTCTCCAGCCCCAACCTCTCCAGCCCTTCTCCAGCAACACATCTGACCATCCAACAAATCTAATGGTTCAAAAAATTCATGAATTTTAAAACATAAAAATTTAAAAACCCAACTTTTCAGCATTCTCTTTGTTCATTTTTGGTCCCTGTTACTCACCGCCCCTGCAGCGAAAATTGCCACTGCCGTCCTGTCGCCATTGACGGTAAGACGCCACCGTACACAGCCACGGCGGGGCGTCACTCTGTCTCACTCTCTCAAGTCCGTTTCTCTCGCACTTCACTCGTCACTCTCTCTTCTCTCCACGCATGGTTACTATTAGGATGCTGCAAAAAGGAAATGCGCCTGTCCCTGACGATGAGTCATATAACTTGGTCATTGGAATGTCTCCCAAAATCTCTTGTTTTAATGCTATATAAGAGCTGGACCTTAATACCCATTCATTATGGCTTATTACATTGTAGTATACAACATCCTAATTATACAAGATTAACGGCCATTTATTTGGCTCCATTGGCAAGTTTTTAAGCGTGGAGAGAAGAGAGAGACGAATGAAGGGCGAGAGAAAGGGACATGGGGGAGAGAGAGAGAGACAGAGTGACGCCCCACCGTCTACGGCGGTGGCGATTTTGGTTGCAGCGATGGGGGTAATAGGGACCGAACGAGACACGATGGAGATGCTAAAATGCTGGGTATTTTAGTTTTTATTTATTTTTTATGTTTTAAAATTCATGAATTTTTTGAACCGTTAGATTTGATTGGATGGCCCAGATGTGCTGCTGCAGAGGGGCTGGAGAGATTGGGGCTGAAGAGAATCCAGATCCTCATAATTACCTAAAAAATCATATGTATGACGAATTATGATTGAATGATAGTGTATCAAAATTAAACTTATTTGTTTAACAAAACAAAACATCTAACCATAAAAAAAATGTAATATTGAAATTGTTGAACATCACAAGATCTAACCACGAATATGAACTCTAAAGGTGTCAATCTTATTAAGTAATCGATTATGTAATTCACAAATTGAGTGTCGTGGTATGGTTGAAAAGGTGGTTCCAACCTAAAACGACATTTAGGAACAAGTGCATCCAAGATGTATCCAGTCATATCCAATCGCGTACCCAAAAAATAAAAAGATAAAAAATGATTCATACTTGATATGTATCCACAAATACCCAATAAGTTCCGGTATTTGGTACGTACCGATGCATTTCCATCATATTTTTGGATCCACCTTATGGATTCAGCGTTGGAACACCAAACTTTGGATTGAAATGTGTTTAGCCCATTGCAATTTATCTCAAGTTTTACAATTAGACCAATGGGCTAAAAACTTGAAATGTTTTCTCTAATCTATCTCCATACATAAGCTACTATTCCTCAGGTCACTAGTGTGCCATTTTGGAATGGTTTATACTCTGAACTCATAATTGACTGTGTAGTGGTTTCTGTCTTTCTGACGATGATGAGATACATATTTCTCGACATGGAAAGCATAGTGCAGGTCGTTTACATAGGATTAGCAATAAAGGATGTCTAGTAAAGGGATGACAAAATTCTTATTTCATTTCCCAAATTCTGAATCTCATTCATTAACAAATCCACATAAATCATGCAGCATCATAAAACAAAAGTACAAGTGAGACATGTTGAATGCTAATTTTCATCTTGCCTATGAGAAGATAGGAGTTAAAGGTATCTGATACCATAAAGGTATCTGAGCAGTATGTGAAGATAGGAAAGGGCTATGCGCAGGTGTGTGAAGAGAAGGAAGAATAATATGTGAACTGATTATTCATTGTTTGATTGGATACAAGTTAATACATGTATTTATAGAATCAGGAATAGGGAGTGACTGATCTGAGATAACAGTCTCCCTAACTGAGACTAACATTGAAACTAACTCTCAACAGAATTACTGAATTGTGATTCTGGTTTACAGGAGCGAACCTCACTCGTGACTATGAACATTTGTCAAGAATTTATCTTATACTACCAAGAATTTAAGCAATTCCCACTTCCTCTGAGGGGCATGAAAATGAGATGAAAGAAAATATTTGTCTTATACACATCATGATGTTTTCTAGATATGAAAATTATAATCACTAGAGATTTGCCATTGTTCAAATTGAGATGGAAGAAAATATTTATCTGACAATCCAATGAAGCCCACTATTTCAACTTCTTACTGAAATCAGACAGTTCAAGAACCTGAATTCTGGGGATAGCTATGGCTTCTTCTCTCTCTTTAGGAGTGTTGTAACCCCAATTCCCTGATTAAAACAATCAAGTACACTCAAAGTCTTAAAAACCACAATAATGCAAAACATCATGGAACCAGAGACAAAATCAAAGAGTGTGTTGAAACTATGAGGCAGAGAAAAAACAATGTTACCTAGATACAAATTCCATTGGTCTAACTCAGGCTCTTTGATGACATTCTTTAATGTAGCCAGCCGATCCTCAACAAAGCTGGGTAATATTAACTGGAATTAGTTTCTTGTTAACCATCCTTACAACAAGGGCAGTAATCTATTCATAGAGATAGCCATGACCAAAATGACATTAATTACTGCTGATAGCACAATATCTTACTGTAGTGTCAGCCCTTGGTGCTCTGGTTTCTTTTGAAGCTGCTTCAGCACTTCTACCTTAGGACTGTAGGTAAAACCGTAAAAGTAACAATAGTCCAAGAAAAGTTTTTTCTTTTTTTATTATCAAAATCAAGCAAAATAATAATAAAAGAAACAAGGTTTAATCAACTTTTTAATCCCTACAAATATAGCTATTTTTGGTTTTGGTTCATATCTTTTTTCGTTAAGTTTTGGTGTTTCTAACTTTTAAAATATTGAAATTGGTCCTGTCCGTCAAGATGCACCATTAAGTGCCGACGTGACTAACCACGTCAGCACCGCCACGTGACATTAAATATAATTTTTTTAATGTCACGTGCCATTTAATATATATATATATATAATTTTGGTTTTTGTTCCTATACTTTTTTTCTTTCTCTGCAAGTTCAAAAACATTGGAATTGATCCTTGCCGTTAATTTCATCTGTTCATTGTTAATGTGGCTAACGGTTCCCACATCAACACTGTCACATAGAATAATTAATGACGGTTAATGTGGCTATAATTTTTAATGTGGCAAACGGTCCCCACATTAAAAAAAATTATATTTTATGACACTTGACAGTGCTAACGTGGCAATCCATTAGACATGACAATACTTAATGGTGCATTTTGATGTCAGGGACCAATTAAATTTTAAAAGTTAAAAACACCTAACGAAAAAAAAAGGAAAGGAAACAAAACCAAAAAATGCCTATATTTGTAAGGACTAAAAAGTTCATCAAACTTATTAGTAAATCGGCAATGCATCTTCAATTCAAACTATATTAAGTTAATTGGTGAAAAGTTATGTGAATTGTTCAAACTTCCAATTACCAAAATATTGGGAACATGTGGCATAGGTTCTATGGGGAAAAAAATTTACTTTATAATACTCCCTCCGGTCCACAATATAAGAAACAAAACCCTAAAACACACAAACCAATGAAATGTATTGGAATGAGTTAATTGTAATTAATACTCATATAAATTTCCAAAAACAACCTTTTTAATTTTAATTAATATTCTGATGGCCTATAATTAATGATAGTAATTAATACAGGTAAGATTGGAAATTAGCATTTAATATATGTGAAAATTGATGCATGTTTCTTATATTTTGGACAAAAAAAAGGACCCTTTTGTTTCTTGTATTATGGACCGGAGGAAGTATTATATTAGATATTTTTGTTTCTTTATATTTTCATTTTTGCTTGAATATTCCTTCCTTTTATATTAGATATTATATTAGGTTCTATGGACATGTGCATTCTTCATTTTTGCTTGAATAATCCTTTCTTTTTTTACTACATTTGTAAAAAAAAAATAAAAAAAATAGAACTTATGCCACATGTCAACAATACTTTGGTAATTGGAGGTTAGAATAATGCAAAGAACTTTTCACCAATTAACTTAGACTCTGTTTAGCAAAAATAGCTAATAAGCTAGCTTATGACTAATAAGCTAGCATATGACTAATAAGCTAATTTTTAGTTGAAAGCTTATAACTGATAGCTGAAAAACTAGCTGATTGAATTTTAAGCATTTGGTAAAATTAACAGTGAGTAAATCTTATATGGGCACAGATACAACACATCACCCTTAGACACATCCAATTAATAAATGACAAGAATATATGCTTATCAAAAAATAATAATAATTAAATGACAACATATTTAAAATGGGACCAGTGACATTATTTTTTAATTTTTAATCTGGTTTCTCATCCTCCTTCCTTGAAGAAAGTAAACACCCCACACCCACCACCACCACCATCCCCCACCCTTCTCCCTCACTGGTGACATCACCCCCAACCCCATACCGACGACCACCCAAACCCCACATCCAACCAAAAAAGTACAATAACAAACTTTAATTTCTCTCTGTAACACACTGGAGTATTCCTCAGTGGCAACAACACTAACAAGCTCCTCTACTTACCCCTCCCCCACACTCAAAAAATGGACCCATCACCTTCTTCTCATTCCTTCTTCTCTCTTGGACATACCAACCAATCATGGCTTCCTTTTCTTCCCTCTCCCTTTTCCAAGCACTCCTCACCAAACCCAACCACCATTCTTCCCCCACCCATCTCTCTTTCCCCCTTTTATCCACCCTTCGCTCAACCTCCTCCCTTAACCTTCGCCCTATCACAGCCGCCTCTTTCCATTATCGCGACATCGTTGCCTTTGAGACCTCCGAGAAGACCACCACCGACGCGCCCTTGGTGGAGAAATCAGTCAACACGATTCGTTGTCGTGGATGCTGTTAATAAAGCAATCTCGGGTCACCCGGGTCTACCCACGGGTTGCACCTCGATGGGTCACATGGGTGGCACCAGTGCGGGATAAGGGTGGTGGAGGGATGATGGTGTGTGTGGGTGTGGAACTGTAGGGTGTTTGCTGGTTCAAGAAAGGAAGAAGATAAACCAAATTAAACAAAATTAAAAATAATGGAGTGGGTCTCACTTTAAGTGTGTTGTTATTTATTTATTGGATGTGCCCAAAAATGATGTGTTATATCTATGCCCATCCAAGACTTTACTCATTAACTGTTGAACTAACTTATAAATATAAAAGGACATAAAAGGACATATTTATGATAGGTATGGCAAAGTTATAATTTCATTAGATGAATGGGATAAAAACGAGATAAAATTCAATAAGGTACAAGCTATAAGTCATGGGGGGATTAGGTAACTTAACTGGTTTGAGCTAAGGGTACAAGGTGTTAAGGAGCAAGAGGTCCAAGGTTCAAACCTTGGCAAATAAGAAAAAAAACTAACATAACATTTAACTTACTAACATTGGCCTATCGAGAATATAAGTTATAAGTCATAAGCTATAAAATAGCTTATGAAGAAAAGCTATAATCTAATGAGATAAGTTTGTTTATCAAACACCTTTATTTCAGTCAAACAAGCTTATAAGCTACTCAAAATAAACTAAAAGCTAGCTTACTGGACTTGCCAAATAGAGCCTTAGTATAGTTTGAATTTTGAAGATGCATTATTGATTAACTAATAGTCTTAATAAACTTTTTAGTCCCTACAAATATAGGTATTTTTTGTTTTGTTCCCTTTTTTTTTTTTTGCAATGTTTTGGTGTTTTTAACTTTTAAAATTTTGAAATTGGTCTTTGCCGTCAAAATGCACCTGTTAAGTGCTGACGTGTCTAACAAATCGCCACGTTAGCATTGCCATGTGGCATTAAATATAATTTTTAATGTCACATGGCATTTTAAAAAAATATTGAAAAAATTTTGGTTTTGGTCCCTATACTTTTTCTCCTTGGGTTTTGGTCCCTACAAGCTCAAAAGCATTGGAATTGATCTTGTTAGTTTCCATATGCTGAGTGTTGATGTGGCTAACGGCATGCCACATCAATACTGTCACATGGAATGAGTTAATATTTTTGTATGTCATGTTGGATTAAAAAATCATTATACATAAATACATTCAAAATATATATTAGCTCAAAATTGAAAAAAGCTTAATTAGTACTGAGATCAATATGTATATTATATTATATTATTATTATGGATGGAAATGGAAAATAGTCATTGAGGATTATTTATATTTTTATAATTTATAATTATTAATATTATTATTTATTATATAAAATTATTAAAATATTTAATTTTATTATAATAATATTATTTGTTTTTTATACCACATGGCATGGAGCTTCACGGAGTGGCTTCATATGACATATGCTCAAGTTTTAATCCTCGGTGGCTGCTATCACAAAAGCTCATTGTTTACTTTAGCTTACCAAATCTCTCTATTGCTAAGTTTCGATATAGTTCTGCTCAACTAATAATACATTTAGAACATACAAAATTATTAATTTATAATAATATAAATATTATAAATTATTAAAATATACAAATAATATTTTTTAATCCAACATTACATACAAAATTATTAATTTATTCTATGTGGCAGTGTTGATGTGGGGGCCATTAGCCACATTAGCATTGAACAGATGGGAACTAACAGTAACTCAGCAAGGACCAATTCTAACGTTTTTAAACTTAAGGATCAAATCCTAAGGAGAAAAAAGTATAGGGACCAAAAACAAAATTACATTTTATATATATATATTTATTTATTTAAATGCCACGTGGCATTAAAAAATTATATTTAATGCCACATGGCAACGGTAGGAACAAATTCCAAAAATTTTAATGTTAGAAACACCAAAACCTAACAAAAACAAAAAAATATAGGACCAAAACCAAATATAGCTATATTTTAGGGACTAAAAAATTGATTAAACCAAGAAACAATTATAGAAATTCAAATGCACCACTTCATATTATTTTAGCAAAATATATCAAATACCAACCCAGTTCCTAGACCATATATTCTTTCAGGCGGTATGGTCACTCCAGCAAGCTCTCTAAGTAAAGCATCAGCAAAGCGGCTCTGAAATCAGAAAAGGGTATGATGTGAAATTGAAAAACTGTGCATTGATGGTATTGAGACAATGACCCATTATCTTCCTTCCCTCTTGTTTTCCTTGATACTGAAAGTGATACTAACTATTGTTAGGATTATTGTCCCCTTGCTAGGGACAGAGAGTGCAGGTCATACCTGTTTCGTGGTGACAATGTACACTCTCGAACTTGCAAATTTTAATGCATCAGAAACACCAGGATATAATCTAGAGTCAAAACATCACCAATTAGTAGTATCAGTAATCTCATACAGGACATGTGCAAAGAATAAGAGTTTATTAATGCATAAAATGATTTATAAAAAGCAAATATTAAGTTAACAGCAGTGCAACAAAATCTCTATGCTTTCTGTAAGAAATAAGAACAATATCTAGCATGAAGCATAACCATTAACCATAATACATAGTCTAACATAAATTGTTCCTTCTGGAATATATCTTTGAAGGGACTATATTTTTGTTCTACATTAGTTAAAAATTAGAACAACATGCGTCCCATTCCCATTTTTTATAAATTGAATGTTCATGGCTTCATGCTTAAAGCTATCCCTGTATAGTGCTTTAGGTTTCTCATCAATCATCATGCATCTCCTATAGTATAAGCATAAAAAAACAAATCCCCTTTTCAGGAGGTTTGATTGGACTACCTGTTTGCACCAATCCAAGTAGCGAAATCATGCTCCAACCATTCATCTCTGACCTTTCCAAAAAGATCTATTAAAGCATCTTTATTTTCGCCCCATTCTTCCATAATGATGGGCTTCAACTTGGACCAATTCTCCAATATACCCTCAACTGTGAGCCCATCTGCAACCTTGCACAAGAACCATGACATCAGTCAACAGGTCCAGTGTCCATACCAGTTATTTGAAAGCAGATGCAAATTCAAGGGCACTAGCTTCATCATAAATCATAAAATCAATTCCAGTGCCATGGTTTTCCATTGCTAATAATAAAGGATATAAAACTGAGCCATAGGCATTATACCCACCGAAGACTTCCTGATGGAAGGTGTTCTGGTCTCTAGCAACAGTCTCACAAGTAAGAGGTTTTCATATCCAGTTTCCACCACCGGTCGCACCTGAAATGTACAACTACAGAAGTTCATCTCTAAAATGAAAACAAGTCAACCATACTTCCATATAGCAATAGTCTTGATTCTTGATACTGAAAATCCTTATAATAATTACATAATAATTTGTGACACCAAATAGTTTAAATGTCTGAATATCAGTCAAGTGCTCCCTGTTTGAAGGCAAATCTATGATTGAAGCAATCAAACAAAATTCAAGGCAGGATCGTTAAAATGGAATAAAACGATCTTCAAGACAGGATCATTAAATTGGAATTAAGAAAATAAAATAAAAAATTCTACAGCATAAGGAAATAAAAAAATTCTACTTTACACCTACATTCAGTCCTCGAAGTACACTAACAATGGATTTAAGACCTTCTGGTCTAGATTGTATGTCCAATTGTCTACAAACATTGCCTCGGTTTCAAATTGCCTTGTTGTATAACTGAAAGTTGACAAATAGCAAACACTTCATTCAAAATCAAAACCTCTAATGTCTAAACCCATTGGAAGAAGTAAAACCCAGAGATTCAAGACAAATGCTTCCTAAAATACATTAACTAATTATAACCATTGCAAAACCAAGTCTTTTCCCACTAGGTGGGGTCGGCTATACGGATCAAACGACACCGAATATTCTAACGTAAATCATGTCTATTTACAAACTATTTAAAGCTACATAATTCTTAATGGATTTTCTTTATTTCCCTCTACCTCTAACTATTGGGCTACCTTCCATCTGAAATACCTTCCTTACCTACCTACTCTCCTTACCCTCCATCTATGGTTTCGCCAATAATTTTTTCTACCTAAATCAAATTACCATTTACCAACATAGGTAAACCAAAACATGGTAGTATAAAATCGATAACAGCTCAAACTAAGTCAAAGCAGCCACAGAATATTTACCGCATGCATCTGGTCAACAATCCAATCTTCTGTGGTTGATTCCACCACATCAAACAAGCCAGGCCATCTCACTTTGGCAGCCTGCAAATTGTCAAACAAAGTAATCAACAGCTTAGTTTAGCACACTCGTGAATACCTAGAAAAACAAAATTAAGAGTGAATCCCCATTTTGGTCCCTTAAATTGCAGAGTGGTGAGAAGGTTAGTCCCCATATTAAAAAATAGGCAAAAATGTCCCCCAAATTAAAAAATATTGCCAAATTATTAAACTAATTTGATGGAGGTTTTTCAATTTAGAGATATTTCTGCCTATTTCTTAACATGAGGAACCAACTTGCCATCACCAACCAAAACGGTGATTCACTCGAAAATTTAGAAACTTTATGAATAACCCAGAAATTGTTTTGACTGGAAACGGTAAGAGATTGTCTTTTTTTTTTTTTTTAGCAGCTTTCTTGAACTTTCAGGGAAACCAAATGGAGAAGAGAGGAAAGAACCTTGATAGCAGAGACAGAGCTTTCCCCGCAGCTATCACAGATGATTCCATCGAAGTCCAAAGCGTAAAGCTCCCCCATTTCAATGTATCCCTTCCACTGCCTTCCGAAACTGTTTCCTAAAGATAAATCACAGTAAATTTCAGTGCCATCCAAACAGCCCCTAACTAATGCAATCTTGTGGCAATCAAGGCACGTGTTGGTCCATTAGTTCTGGATCCAAATGTGCTCGGGTTGGGTAGGGTCGGGTTTGGGGAAAATAAGGTGTAGCCCGAACCGGATGTTGGCTTGACTTTTCAGAAAAACGAAAAAAAAAAAAGGCACTTGCAAAATTTGCAGATTGAAGATTTGCAGTATATTAGCCTTTTCCCTTTAGAAGAAATGAAAAATCGAAGGAAAATAACAAATAAATCACAGACCAAATCAACAAACTCAAGTTACTCAACAAAGAGAAGAAGTAGAGATTTCAGATTTAGAGAAGAGGAGTAGTTACAGATTTCAGATGAGAGAGGAGGGAGATGAGTTGCACTGTTGCAGACGTGGAGATTGGAGAGAGAGACAGAAGAGCAGCGCCGCTAGCCGCTAGCCGCCGCTGGTTGTCCGGAGGAGAGCGCCGCCTCTGAATCGGTGTGACGACGCCGACGAATGGAGGAGAAGGGAAGCAGAACGGATACGTCGAGACGAGCAGGGAGAACAGAGTCTACTCAAAATGCAAAAGGCATATAGTAATTGGGTCGGGTTGCTCAGGATCCAAATATGCCAACCCGTTGCCCAACCCGAACATGTTGGGTTCATGACCTATACCAACACCGATTTTTTGGTTTGGGACGGGTCGGTTAGGTCGGGCCATCAAACCCACCCCTTAGGTCTCAAACTTGAGAGGTTAGTCTTTTGCAACGGAAAAAAGACAAAACAAATGCTTTTGTTGTTTTTCTACTTAAATGAGTTCATCAATAAAAATAGGTATAATGAACTTTTTTAATCCCCGCGAATTGACATGTTTTGATTTTGATCCCTATAACTTTAAAATTAAATATCTCCTAAAAAATTAACTATAATAAATATGACAAATATTTAATAGAAAATAAGCACCCAAAAATCTCGTGTCCAATTGAATTCCATTAAAAAATAAAAATTAATTGGTTCATGTGCAGGGGTGTTCATTAGTTATGATCCACCCGACAAATCGAATCAAACTAATTAATTTTTTTCAGGATTTTTGGACAAATTGAATATGAAACAAGTCGATCAAGATCCAACAGTAATTGATTTGATTATATTATATTCAAGGTTCCTAAAATTGAACGCAACCAAATCGAACTGACTACATATGTATTTTAACACACACACACATATATATATAATTTTTTTGCATAACAACTTTTGATACTTTTTCTCATATTTGAGAACTTTTCATGTATTGTCTAGTTTGAAAATTTATCTCTTTATTATGTATTTACGATTTTTACGATAAGTTTATGCATTTTTTTTTTTTTTGTATTCTTTGAATTAATCCTTTTTTGAATAACCGAACCAATATATTCTTGATCGGGTTGATTTGATTGAGATTTCTTAAAAAATATTTACAAATTTAAACTAAACCAAACCAAACCAATTAATTTTGATTGGTTCCAAAAAATTTTTTAGCTTCGATACCTAATTCCACTATTTGATCTCTACTGAATTTTCAAATCAACGTTCGGTCTTTCAATCTTCTCCTATTTTATCCTTCCATTTTTTCGACCCTTTTCTCCAAAAGATATTAAATTAAATTTTTAGATGGACTGATTTATCTTTATTATTTATTTAAATTTTTTTGTTCACTATCTTTATTATTTATTGTTAATGTCATTTAACACTTTTTAATATATGTACAGCTTATTATATTTATATTTATATTTATATTTAAAATAAATTAAGCACATAAAAAATATAACTACTAATTTTTAAAAGATTCCAATTTTTTTTTTTTTGACACAAAAAGATTCCAATTGTTAAAAAATAGCTGCAAAATAAATCTATTTATTATTTAATTTATTTAATTATTTGCAGTGGGTGTGCTACACGTTTCATCAACCCTGCGTGCGACAGTTAGCTCCCATCCCATGTCTCTGCCTCCATCCAATCCAAACGCTGATAACCGGTAAGTCGGTAACCCCCCACCTTCACCACCCTTCACTCCACCTGCTACACCCGGTAACGTTAACCGATACCGTCGGTAACTTACCCGATAAATGTTAAGCACTATATATAGAAACCCCATTTGCTGAAACAGTTTAGTTTCAACCTCATCGGAACCTCATCGATATCGTACCTCTCTGTTCTGGTCGCAGATCGTATCGGATTTAGCTTCTGTGAGTCTTCTTTTTATTGTTTAAATTTTTTAGTAAAGAAAAATTCATGGATCATTGTGGATTCTGATATGTCTGATGGATGATGACGATGATGGTGATTTTAATTTTGATTTGGTGGGTTTGTTGTTTGTTGTTTGTGCCATGTTTGGATCTCTATGTTGGGTTTTAATTCAGTTGGATGCTTTTGTTTGTGTTTGTGTTTGTCTTTGTGTTTGCTTTTGTATGTAACCTTGCATATGCTGTTATTTGAGTTCAATGGATTGATGGGTTGATGGAGCTTGTGCTTGTTGGATGGAGTTCATAGTGAATTTTGGGAGTAAAGAGTTTTATTATTCTAATAAGGAATTTGTGATTGGATACAAGGATAAAGGGGTAGAACTAATTATTTCATTTCATGGTGTTTTTGACTTGAATATGAGGAAAATGAAACGAATTATGAAATGAAAATTAAAAAGGGTGCATGAAATTTTTAGCATGAAATTTTGGCTGTTTTTAGTGTTTTTTCTGTTTCTAAATAATAGTAGAAATTGCATCAAGCAATTTTTTTATCAAAGATTTGCGTCTTGGTAGAAATGAAGCTGTTTTAGAATTTTGGTACTGATGTTTGGTTTATAAGTTGAGCAATGCTACATCATTGCACATTTACAGAGAAAAGAAAAAAATCGCACCCCTTTACATTGCCAATTACCTATGGCTATCATCACTTTTCTGCACATGCAATTCAATGGCTCTGCACATGACAGTAACTTTTTTAGTCTTTTTTCCCCTTCAAAATAGCAGTTTTCCTTTTTTGGTTGAGCAAATCCCCTCTCCCCTGTATATAGGCTTGTTATGTCTGTTTGCATTTGAATTTATTTATGTTTGTGTACTCTAAATAGAATTGGAACTCTAATATCATTTTTCTGATGAAGATAAAAGATGGCAGACAATGAGGATGGAAAGGAAAAGACTTCTCGTGGGAATGAATGGGAGGTTGTATCTCTCACAGCTTCAACATATGCTGCTTCTCCTGGCCCTGATGAAGTTGAGTTGAAAGATGATGACAACGAAGATGTATATTTGCAGAACAAGGCAGAAACATCTTCCGCTTTGTTCATGTCTGGTCACTTTGTCTTTCCACCCAATCAGCATGAGAACTTGCCATTGGAACCTGATGAATCTGGAGGCAAAGATGTTGCCTCTGAAATGACTAATGAAGAAGGTAACAGACCAGCTGGAAAGGATGAACAAAACTTGTCATTTGAAGGATTGAATGTTTCAGAGGAGTTTGAGGGTATACAATATTTTGATGAGAATATCAACAAGTTATCTGTTCATGGTAAACAGTTTGACGAAGGTACTACTCTACCAGGTTTTGGTTTGACTGAAAAAGAGGAATGTATGTATGACTCTGCAAAATACACTTCTTTCCACAGTGAAACAGCTATTGGTTGTGTAAAAGCGTATGGGGAAAGCATAGTTGAGTCTGAAACAATCGAATTAGCCGAGCAAGGGCCCAATGTCTGTCCTGATTTATCACAGTCAAAGAACCCTTCTATAGATGATAATCACAGTCCTTCACATCTTCCTTGTGGAGCTTGGTGGAAGCGGGGAGCTGCCTCTTTGTATGCTCATGCAAAAGAGGCGAATGCATTCTGGTCTGTTTTTATCGCAGCTACAGTGGTGGGCCTTGTGATGCTTGGGCAGCGCTGGCAGCAGGAACAAGCTTTACAACTGAAGTGGCAGATCGGTGTGAATGACGAGGTATATTATTGTCAATCAATTGTTTCTTTAAGATATGCTTTGCTTTGTCGTATTATAGTTTTTATGTACTGGTAAAGAGATCAATTGTCTCCAATGCAATGGATTCGATTGATGCGTTGATACAATATTTGTACAATAATTAAGTTGACAGTCCTATGAGAAATCACCAAAAGAAAGAAAGCAAATAATTACAGATTTCTAAAGATATTTACATATTGTTGTAATCATGTTATGATTGATCACAGCCTCTAAAATCATGCCATCAATACTCTCCCTAAAGTTGGTGCTTTAGTTCATGGAGTAACGAAGTGCCCAACTTGCCAAGCAACTCATGAAAGTGATCCTTGCCAAGTGACTGAAAAGCACCCAAGCACTTGGGGAACCCTCCCTTAAAAGCTAGCCATTAAGGGGGAGAACCAAGCCACTTAAATACTCCACCGAGCATCCCGTACTACTCGATGTGGGACTTAGGCACTCCATAATACCCAGTCCCTATCATAGCACCGCCCCTGAGAGTTGTCGTCTCGGCGACTGCACTCTACGTCGCTTCACTCGGCCTTTCCGGTCAGTCCCTCCGTAGGTAGCCCTTTCTGAGACATCGACATCCAGTTCTGATACCAAATGGTAAGCACCCAAGCACTTGGGGAACCCTCCCTTAAAAGCTAGCCATTAAGGGGGAAGCCAAGCCACTTAAATACTCCACCGAGCATCTCATACTACTCGATGTGGGACTTGGGCACTCCATAATACCCAGTTCCTATCAGTAGCTTAGTAAAATTTTTTGCTAGTTGGTGCTTTGTGGAAATTGGCCGAGGAACTAGAACACGAGATTAAATGTGTTTTTGAATGAAGTGACTGTCAATCTCGGCATGCTTGGTCCGCTCAAGAAAGACAGGATTAACTATGTGAAGCACCACGTTATTGTCATGGAATAAAGGCACCGAAGAATCACAAGTTACCTGTAATTCTTAGGAGGTGAACCAACCAAATGATTTCGCTAGTGGCGGTGGCCATTGCTATCAAGGAATGAGCCACAACTATTTTCATCTTAGAGCACCATGAAATAGGAGATGATCGAAGACGAATTATGTAACATATAGCGGACTTGCGAGTGCTAGGACAACCTGCCCAATTTGCATCACAATATGCTTGTAGACTAAGTGGATTGGTATAACAAGGGACACTGGCCTACAGGCCTAGTGAACCTTTGAGATACTGAACTACTCTAAGTGCTGCCTCCATGTGTGGTTGTCGCAGAGTTATCAATCCCGGATAGCGTAGCAGAGCGGCTGACCCCGAAAACGCTATTGCAGGATGGTCGCTATTTTAGGCTAGTGGTGAGAAATGAGAAGGAAAAAGAGGAAGGAGAGGTAGATGGGAAAGAGGAAAATGGAAGTGGGAGGAAGAGGCTCTGTCGTTCTGAAACAAAACAATTAGAATAACAAGTTAGGGGAAAAGAGAGTGGCAAGAAGAGTCCTTTAAAGAAATAACGGTAAAATAGAGATTTTAGTTGGGATAAATTAGGGTAAACAAGCAATTTGAATAAATAGAAAGGGGCAAGACAGTGAATATGCGAGCTAAAGAGGGTAGAATAGAGAATTTGTGAGTTAAAAGAGAGGGTAGAATAGGAAGGCCATACTAAAGAATGAGCAGAACTTAAAAAAAAAAAAAAAAAACCTAGATCTGAAGTCCCAGCCGACGGGGAGGAACACTTAGTCAGTCCTGGGAGAGGAAGATCCACCCGTCGAACAGCGGCGCCGATGGTTGGGTGTGGCCGGAAGAGGCTCGTCGGAGTGCTCTGTCGACGGTATATCGGCCCACCAAACAAGGGTGGCCCAGGAGTGCCCGCTCCACCACTTTTCGACGATTTTTCCGCCACGAAAGCGGCCGCTTCCGCTCCAACACGAAAACGCTCCGCCACGCCCCTCGAGTGGCTGCCACCCGCCCCACCGCTATTGCGGTGCTAAAGCACGCAATTAACTACCCTGGGTTGTCATGGATCATGCATATACTACTTAGACATGGACAAAAGGTATATTGATGTGAAGCTTATGTCTAAGAACTTAGAGAACTATTGCTCCAATGGTTGCTTCTGAAGAGCTCGAGGGAATGGAGGTTTAGGCTTGCACGAAGGTGGATTGTTAGGAAACAACTTACTCTTGGACTTTTCAGTGTCTTGAGTAGATGCGTCCTTGGTGGGTCTTCAATGCTCTTTAGAAGATTCTGATTGACTTCAATGCTCTTTAGAAGATTCTGATTTTTCACTCTCTTTCGCCTCTTGCTCATCTTTCGCTCTTCTAATACCTTACCACTTCTCAAACTAATGGCCAATAATGCTCCTTAGGATTGGTCTCTATGGTGCTAGGCAAGGTACCTTCTTGCCTTGACTGCATCATATGTGACAGTTGACCTACCTGAATCCCAAGATTCTTAATAGACGCTGCTTGATTTCATAACAAGGTGTTAGTCCTTATTTGGATCCCCCACAAAATTAGCTTGCTCATAGGATGGTGGTATGTCATTCATAATTGGGCACTCATAAGACCCAGCTTTCCTTGTCAATAACTGGTTTTTTTTTTTTTTTTACTCTGGTAGAAAATATATGCATTTTGATAAATGATGTAACATTGTCGAAAGAGTTTCTACTTTAAAGCATTAGCCATCCTATTAAAGCAAAGTGTAAAAGTGATATATGTAGAACTGCTTTTCCACGTTATATAGGAAGATGTTTGATTTTGTCAGATTTGTGTCACAGATTCTAACTGTCCAGCATACGCATCTTCAACGATGTGCACACTAATTTGTCATGGCACGCTGCACTATTATGGGCTAAGGATCTGGCGGTGGTGATATAGTGAATGAACTGTGGCTTAAGACCGAATGACCTTGTGTTGCGATTTTGATACAAGAATGAACTCGATTCCAATTTAAAAATTAAGAATGCTATTATTAATTTTTGAGCGATGTAATTATTTATTTTCCTTATTTAAAACGTTAGAAGTAGTAGCAGTAGTAGAATTTTGAAGCGCTATATCATTGAACTTCCTTCTCCTCTAGAGAAGCATATGGCTACAAATTAAGGTTATTTGTGTAAACTTGATGCCATACTATAACAGTAGGAGGATGGCCATGAATTCTTTTTTGGTGCAATGCTTTAACTGCCTCTTTTGGTTCCACTTTATGCTTCAAAACATTCTGACATTCCAATTGTTATTGTTACTCTTTACATAGGCAAGGAGCAGGGTGCTTGCTCCCTTATTTCGACTCAAAGATGTCATTGTTGGCGGCCACCGTCGTGGTTCCTTGATCAGGGGAAGCTCCTCTGGTGAAACTTAAGAAGACAAAAGTGACTCAGTGCATGTGGCTTCCACCGCTGTGGCAAAAAGCTAAGATGATGACGAAAAATTGCATGTCAGAGAGAGGTTGAGACAGGAATGCTAGGGTTGTGTAGTACGGGTTTGGTACTTGGATTGGTTGATCCTCCCATTTATGAATACGGTTGAACATTTTATATTGTGAATTTCTTTCTTGATCTTTGCCTTGATTTGCATTGTATAGCTCTTGAATCTTATTCAGCTCAGTAAGTTACAAGTTATGTATTCTGATTATTCTGATTATGTGGAATTGGCAGTTTAGACACCAAATATGAGATGTAAATTAATTGATTGCTTTAGTGATATAGTGTCGAGTTTTCCTGACTCTGACCACTGCGGCAGTCTTGCTAATAGGACTGAAGTGGGTGAATCCCATTAAAAGAAATGTTAGTAATATGATCTCAATGTTTTTTTTTGGTACAAAAAAGTTTAGGTGAGTTGGGTTCACAGGGTTAGGGCAGGCCTCATGGCTCACTTACAGATTACCCACCAACGAGGTTCTCATATCGACAGTGGGATTTGAACTCATTGTCTTATGTGTTATGAGCGGAATCCTTACCAACTGGATCAATCTTCGTTGGCTTAATGTTTTTAATACTCTCTTATTGGGTCATGTGTTAAAACACTTCTTTTTTTAAAAATCATGCTCAAAGAAATTATGAAACGTGGCCCTGTAAGAGACAAACTATTAGAGAGGTTATGAAAGAGTGAGCATCCAATGTCCAAGTATCAAGATAAGTGTTTCTTTTCTGTTGTTAAGCGGTCTGCAACAAGTATAATCATATTTTTAGGTACCAAGATTGACTTGGGTCCTTTCTTGTTAGTAATTAGTGGACGTGCATGCTTAACATGTTTCTTATTATGAATGCATCTAGATGTAATATGTCCATTTTTACAACAGACTTTACAGTAAGCATTGGACGAGTGAGATCTTACTTCTCTATGATGTATATGCGGTTTTGATACTTTGTGAGAAACATTTTGCTTATCTTTGTCATATAGCCCAAGCCAGACTTATCATGAGGTGCTTTTGAGTACCTTAGTATCATATTCAACTTTTCTGAGCCTCCAACAAACTTGGATAGGCTCTCAGTAAGATAGTCACGTCTTGTTTAAGTTTTGCAACTTCACACGTGACATCTGACTCAGATGTGACTTTGTCAATAAGACTAACATTCTTTGTCTTTAGCCTATTGTTTTCATCAATAAGCACTTGTTTCTCCATACAGATTTTGTCATATTCTTTTGTGAACTTAGAAAATTTCTTCCTAAGACTTTTGTATTCATGAGATAGAATGGACGATTTACTTAGAAGTTCATCAAATGCTTCTTGAATGGTAAAAAATCATATTCTATTGCCTCCTCTTCTGCTTCCTCTTCAGTGTTAGACGAGGGTAAGTCCAAGTCTTTCCATGTTGCTATCAGACTTTTCTTCTTCTTGAAGAACTTCTTTTTGTCCTTCAGTTTTGGGTAGTCTGCTTTGAAGTGACAAGGCTTCTTGCACTCGAAACACAGAGGTGGACCTTTGTCTTTCGACTCAAGTTTGTCCTTTGAAAACTTACAGTTGAATTGCTTTCTTCTAGTTCCGCCTTTCTTTCTCCACATTTGTTGGATCTTCCTTGAGATAAACGAAAGTTCATCTTCATCAGATCTTCCACCTTTCTTTCAGATGGCCCAGCCTCATCCGAGGATTCCTCAGCTTTAAAAACTTTGAACGAGATAGCTTTCTTGGCTTTTAGGGTAATGGACTTCCCTTTTCTAGTACTTTCTTCTTCATTAAGTTCAAGCTCGTGGACTTTGAGAGATCCAAAGAGCTCTTCTAAAGCGAGAATGTTGAGATTCCTAGCTTCTTGTGTGGAGGTGACTTTGGGTCTCCACTACTTGGGTAAGCTTCTCAAAATTTTCCTGACATGTTCCTTGCTTTCATATGTTTTTCCAATGGATCTCAAATCATTAGCTATAATTTGAAATCTTCCAAACATTTAATCTATGGTTTCATGTTCACTCATCTTAAACAGCTTATACCGGTAAACCATCATGCTTATCTTTGATTCCTTCACTTGAGATGATCCTTCATGAACTATGTTTAGAGTATCCCATATATCCTTAGCTGTGTTACATGTATGTACTTTATCATGTTCAGATCTTGTGATAGCACAAACCAAATAATGTTTGGCTTTGAAATTGAGTTGATGTTGAGTCTTCTGATCAGTTGTCCATTGAGCTCTTGGAAGAGCAACTCCGGCATCATTTGTTGGTTCTCTATAACCATTCTCGATCAGCTCCCAGATGTCAACATTTTGTGCATCGAAGAAAGCTATCATCCTCTTCTTTCAGTAGTAATGGTCACTACCATCAAAGAGAGGTGGTCCGTTGATGACTTGTCCTTCGTTATCCACAACTTGTTGGATCGTGCTTTCTCAGCACTTGCTAGATGCTTAACCCTTTCGAGGCTGAGCTATGATACTAATTGAAGTTGATATAGAGAAACACAAGAAGGGAGGGTTGAATTGTATTTCTTAACTTTTTGGAAAATGTTTTTCAAAAACGTTTAGCAAGCAAAGCAGAAAATAATGCACACACAAGAAAACACGATTAGAAAGAAATGTTAATAAACTCAATGTCAAATCCCCAAGAGTTAGCTAAAACAAAACTAAAAAGATAAGGGATAAGAAGAAACTACACAAGCAATTTATCTTGGTTCACTCTCTTCCAACCGAGAGCTACGTCCAGTCCCTTCTACTTGAAGGTTTTATCCACTATAAACCAATATCTTTACAAATATCCTTTCTTCTTGCCTCTTAGGCTCACAACCACTCAAGGATTGAACACATCTTCAGGCTCCCAAGTATTGTTTTACAGTGAAGTCTTTTCAGGTTCACTCTAACTTAAGAGTTTAAAAGATTTGAGCTAAAATTAACTCACTATGTGTGAGAATATTACAAGGTTAAGCTCAAAAAAAATTCAACAAAGATTATAAAGAAATATTTGAGCAAAGTTTTCGCATTTTGAATCTCATAGCATTAGTTGATTCTTCAAAGAAGGTTGTCCAGTATTTTATAGACAAAGTGCATCTTCAACTCTTGTTCTTCAACGGTCTTCAAAAATTATCTGTTTAGAGATAACATTAAATGCTGAGATCTGTTGAGTCTGATAACATGATATATTGTTCTTCAGAAAAGTGCTCTTGGTTATCAGATAGCTCAAAATAGAACTGTCTTTTCTCTGATGTCCCCAAAAGTTGCCCTTTGTCTTTCCTAGTTTAAGTAGAGTAAACTTTGAAGCAACATGTCTCAAAAAGAAAGGCATTTATATAAACAAGGGTACTATGTTTCCGATTTGCTTTTACCAAGATAAAATTGTATTTTTATTTTAAGCATAAAAGGTAAAGTCACGTGAAACGTTTAAATTGAAGAAATGTTTAGTTGGACGAGTGTCAGGCAAACTTGTCTCAGACAGCAAGTACGTCTTTGGACGTCTATTAAGAGGTAAGTGTTAAGTGTCATTGGAAGTCTAATGTAATAGTCGTCTGGTGAATAAAGACACTTAGCGATAAATCTTTGGACTTCTATTTTAGACTTATTTGTTTGCCTATTAGACTTTTTATGTTCCTGCGCACTTAAACAAATGAGTTTGTCCACAAAACTAACTTTGTTCTTCGAATTTAATCTTTTTGTTAACATCAAAGTTTAGGGGTCAGTAAGCATTACCACTTTGGTTCCAACAAAACATCCGTCGTTAAACACTTCATCGCTAAATTTGTCACTAATTTTTATTAGATTTTAACAACAAAATTACCGACGGACACAACATTGCCAAATATTTTGTCGCTGAATTTGTCATTACTTTTTTTTGAATTTAACGACTTAATGTCCAACAGATATATTCCATTACTAAAGAATTTGTCGCTAATTCTTTTGTGAAGTTCAAAATTTAAATCAATTTTCAGCTTGCCATTGGAAAAATTGAATCAAATTTGTCTTGTAAAATAATATTTATATACATAGTTAAATACGTACATATTCTAACACCACCACAAGAAATGTGATGTTGAATGACCAAAATTTAGTGACAAATATAATTTTTTAAATAGTATATATATATTAAATTCCAATTAGTAATCATTAATTTTTTTTTATATATAATACTCTATAACTTGATCTTATTCTTGGCATTATTAAAAAAAATTTAAGATTTCTTGTTTGATGGGAAAAAAGGGATATTGTTAATATATTTAATTGTTAAAAATATATTATATAGCAATTATTTTTATTAATTATTTTATTACTACTTGAAAATAATAATTATAATAGGGACGAAATTAATATTCATTAAAATAATTAAACTATTAAATACTAGTGCTACAATAATTTCCTGTTCAATAAGAAGAAATATGTAATTTTAAGAAATAAATACTAAACATTTTTTTTCATATAAGAAAATACTAAACACTGTTAATAATAAAGTTTGTTTCACAAATTATATATAATATCAATCAATTATCATTGTTATAATATTCATCAATACCATTGATTTTCACATCTTCTCACTCGCCTCTTTATCATCAACAATTTTATTTGGTAGGCATCATTGAACTTCCATCAACAATTTATGTAGGGCATCATTGAATTTTCATCACTTGGTCATCAACTATCACATTAGGCCTAGGGCGGATCTAGTCAATTTCATCATTTTCTTGGCATAACTCATTTGTAGGGATGGCAGTGGGTAGGGTCTGGGTAGAGTATTATAATACATGTCTCCATACTCGCGTTTGAAAAAATTATCCGTACTCGGACCCATACTTGCGTGGGTAACAACTTTAGTACCCTTACCCGTACCCGTACCTGCACCCGTTACCCGCACTTTAACTGTGAAAAAGCAATAAATAACAAAAGAAACGTTATAACAATTAAAAAACGATTCAAAGGTTTTTTCAATTTACTCATAAAACATTACAAATTAAATTTTTTGAATAAATAAACATCCAAAAAGGAATTGTAGATGTAATTAGGTTTAGAAAATCAAAAATCTTTAGGTTAATTTTGGTTTTAAAATTTGTATTGTATTTAAAATTATATATATTAGTAATATAAATAAATAAATAAATAAATAAATAAATAAATAAATAAATAAATAAATAAGTGTGGGGCGGGGTGGGTACCATAGTACCAGTACCCGTTCAAATTTGCGGGTAATTACCCATACCTGGACACTTACCCATTATGCGGGTAATTACTCTACCCATCGTGGGTAATTTTTGCGGATACCCAATAGGTAGGGTACAAATTGCCATCCCAACTCATGTGTTGCCTCCTCGGGCATATCATATAAGTTTCGGGCTTTGTCTTCATAACAACTAGCCATTTAGGATCCTTGGTGTCTTTAACATAATATACTTGTCGAGATTGTACTGTTGGAACACATGGCTCATTAGTGTTAAATCTATCATTTAGAATGATAAGAAAGAAGTTATATTTATTGATCAAAAAATAAAGAAGTCATATTCATCTTCCTTATATCATATATTCCTTTAGAAAACACATCCTATTAGTCACATTTAAATAAAGTTATTATGAAATTAACCAAAACAAGAGCAAGATATTATAAACTAAGAAGAATAGAGAAGAGATGAGAGAATGAGAGAGTCTTTGTATCATACTCTTCATGGTACAAACTTCACAATGATATATGAGTCCTATTTATAGGACATAGGAATTGTAACCACCCAAAATTATTGAAAGCCTATACATAATGATATATTTACAATACAATAACTTGTGATAAAAACTTTTGCTAATGGAGGTTACAATACTAAATGGACATCCATCCATATTTGACACATTTTTCATAACACTCCCCCTTGGATGTCCATTAAGGATGTGCCTCGTTAAAACCTTACTAGAAAAAAACCCAGTGGGAAAAAATCCTAGTGAAGGAAAAAGAGTACAATATCCTTTATGTGGGAAGTGCCTCATTAAAAACCTTATGAAGGAAAACCATGTAGGACAAAATCTTGATTAAGGAAAAAAGAGTACACTTTTCTCCCCCTGTTAGAAGCATCGCTTAAGAATATGAGTTCAACATTCTGATCTTCTCCCCCTGAAGCATTTTGAAGCAATATTCTTCTCTCTGACACATTTGACATATCCTTCTTTCAATTGAGCTTTGCATGACTATATTTTCTTCAATTGGAATCACAAGATTCTTGAACGAGATGAATCGAAACTTTAACCAGAAGCATTAACAACTTCATCTAGATCAAACAAAATATCTTACACTTTTTTAATGCCTTTTGGTTGCCGAAGAACAATATTTTATATCACACCAGTCCATGCAATATTTAACAGTATTTGTGTGTGCTTTTGTAGCACTAAGGTAGGGTCTGCAGGACCAAGATATTTGTTATTTTCATATCCAGCTACCGTACTATACTAATGTTCTCGATAGATATAATCTATCTTGAGTCACTTAAGAACTAGTTCTTTATACCTTGTTAGACAAAAATTCACCTTGCTATATGCTCAATCTACGGGTCGAGACAAAACTTCATTATTCAAAAGTATTTCATCTTGAGACATTTCTTTATATATTCTATAATTCTGGAACAACTTCAGGCCATTCCATAATCATCAAAATCATAATAATTATATTAAACACATTTATAAATTTCTTCACATAGATATCTAAGAAAATAAAAGTCTTGTTAAGAAATTGAAATAAATTTATCTACCATTGCATGAAAAACATCATGCATATAAACTATAAATCCAAATATACCGATATATTTAATCCTTCCGGGATTTTCCATGTAGATATTACTCGCGAGTCAACCATAACATGTATTAACAACTATTTATGTGAATATACTTTATATTCTATAGATTTTGGACTTTAAGTCCATTCAAAACTTCTAAAACTTGAACTATTGTTCAAAATCCTCAAATTGCGCAATTTGAAAGAGTATATCTTTCAATGTTTTAAATTATACATTTCAAACATCTAAAATCCTTCAGGGATATGTTTTGTGCATGTTGAATCCTTCAAGGATATGCTTCCGACACCTTGAATCCTTCAGGGAGTTTCATATAAATGTCATTATCGAGCGATCCATAACAAATAAGTTGTAACAATATCTATTATAAGTAAATTGAGTCCTTCATGTGCTACCAGACTAATTAATTATCGAAAAACACTTGCGTCCACCACAAGTGCATACGTCTCTTCAAAATCAACATCAGGTTTTTTTTTTTTTTGCAAAAACCCTTGAGAAACAAGTTGTGCTTTGTATCTCACAATTTCAACATTCTCATTTCGATTTTGCACAAAAACTCATTTGTATTGATCAACTAGATTTACAACTTCAGGTATACGGACTTCAGGTCAAAAAACTTTTCGCTTGATAAGCGAGTTTAATTCTGCCGCAATTGCATCTTTCTATCTTGACCAAACATTTCTTTGTCTACAATCCTTAATAGACTATGGTTCGTGATCCTCATTATCAGTTATTACATTTAGCGCTACATCATATGAAAATATATCGTCAACGTTGACTTCATTTTCGGTTCCATCATATTCCATTCATGACATAATTTATCGAGATCTCTTTATTTTCACTAATTTCAGGTACCCGAGTTTCTTCTGGAACTGAAAAATTATTTATGTCAGTGGACTCTTCTGGAGTTTCCAAATCCTCAATTTGGCCATCTTACTTTTTAGCTCCTTTTCTTGTTTGAGGATTTTTATCTTCGGAACCGACGAGTCTGCCACGCTTCATGCGTGCTTGAGACTCATTTACAATATTACATTGTCCAACAGGGACATCAATTTTAATTGGAGCAATAGCAGTTGGTATAGTCAGTGAATTATCTTTTGAACTTCTAGTTCATATTCTTTTGTACTAGGATCAAAATTAGAAATGATAATTCATTCCAGCTAATCTCCTTTTCCAACTGCTTATTCCCTCCCCCTAATATTGGGAAAACTAATTCATCAAATGACAATCGGCAAATCGAGCCATAAATAAATCTCATATTGATTGTCCAAATATTTTACTATAGATGAAGATTCATATCAATCATATATTCCCTACCTTCTTTAAGGACTCATCTTTGTGCGTTGTGGTGGAGCAATTGAAACATATATTGAAACATATATAGCACATTAAAAAATTCTTAGAAGGGGACATATTAGGTTCTTTACAAGAAACCAAATGTAAAGGGGGGGACTTATAATAACTTCTTGGCTGATGCGAAACAATGTCTAGCATATAAGATTGCATGTCCCCAAGTATAAATCGGAAGTTTTGATCTCATAAGTAATGGTCTTGCAACCCTTTTGTGTATGAACATATGCTTCTGGATATTCACAATACTAATTAAAGGCTTGCGAAGTAACTTTACCAACATTAAGGCATATTTTCTTAATTTGATAATCAGGAAAATGAACTCCTAGTCGAAATATATAGTTGAGCAAACAATCTTGCAAACTTCTGGTTACGAGTTAACAAACATGTGACCATCTAGTTGATGGATCAATTAAAATATCTAAATGGTCCACACGGTGGATGTATTGGTTCACCAATATCATCTTGTATACGTTCTTCAAATGTGAGAGATTCACTCTCAAATTTTATTTTATTTTTTGTTGGTGATATCTGATTATCAACTTCCCTTAGGAACAAGTAATACTAATTGGATTGAAGAATCTCCAGGCTCTTTAATGGGTGTCCACATGATTTTTAAAACTATCAACTTCCCTTGGGAATAAGTAGTACATATTGGAATGAAGAATCTGCAAGATCTTCAACGGACATGATTTTTCAAATATTTTTCGCATCATAATAGACTCGGGATGGCCTAACCGGTCATGCCAAACAACAAACTTATTATGATTTGTAAACTTCTGGTTTACAATGGTATAACGAACTTAGTTTAGATATGCATTGCAAACTTCTGGTTTACAATCAACACGTCATTCAACTGCACTCAAATCTATTTGAGTTGATATGATGCATAAACATAATTTATAAAAATTTTCTATCCAAATAAAACAATATAGTAGATATTTTAGAGACTGGATTTACCTTTTGTAAAAAGAGAGGAGTTCTCCAATTTATTTATAGGATCTCATGTCCTTGTATAGTACTTCAAACATCAACAAGGAGAGTGGTTACACCTTTCAATATAATACACAATCATGTACAATGATTACAAAATAAGTGCAATAGTTACAAAAGAATAAAGTATACTAAAAGTTATAATCAATAAATCCTTACTAATGGTACCTTTAGTATTACCATATTCCAAAGTTTACCATTTATATATAAAGATTTGGAATCACACAATTTTCTTCAATGAATAAAATTATAGAAACCATATCATATATATATTTCATTTAAATACTTATAACTAATTAACGAAATAGGAAAAAAAACGTGTATATATGCGTCTAAAATCACATAAAAACACAATGAAATGGATCATTTCAAGAAAATAATTCAATTAATAAAATCATCAATAAAATAAAAATAATTTCTCAAAAAAAATTTAACAAAATAGATATACCCAAATGCATGTTATTTATAAGAAAATTATCAAATGAATAAATTCAGAAGGAATATTTGAATATTAACCCATAGCTTACCTCATCGGGATTTGGGAGACAAAAATTTATCTTTACCTTGATTCAAACTCACTTGTAAATATTTGCAAATTTTGACATATAACTTATATGTGTTCAATGTCATTTCATACATCTTACAACACCAAAGTAACATGAAAAGAGAGGATAAGAAGACATCAGGATAAAGAAAATAAGAACATGAACGAGTCTAGTTCTTTAAACTAGGCATACAAACCAATTCTTCTTATTTCTTCTTTTAGAAAATGATGTCTTAATATAAAATTTTAAGAATAAGTGGGAGAGAAGTTACACTTCTCTATAATGTATATGAGTTACTACTCATTGTTAGGAATAATAAAGGTCATAACCAAAAATCATACTAATGGCATTTTATCACCCTTAATGCCTAATGAATATATTTAATTATCACATGTAACACATTCAATATTTTTTTTTTTCAATTGATATGATATTCTTTTCTTCTTCTTCTTCTTTTTTTCAAGATCTTAAATCATCATTTCATACATTTCTACCACATCAATAGTCATGACCACAATTTTGTCATACCCAAAATTATAGTATGATACATTCACTTCCGGGAATGGAGTTCAATCCATTAGATGACGTTTATCATTCCTCATCAATAACCTCTCTTGTGCTCAATCACAATAAAGCTTCAAAATATTCTTTGAAATATTTTCTCATTTTGCTACTTCAGGAGCACATTTGAGTGACACAAAATATATGATCTTTTTTCTCAATTTGCTACTCCCGGAGCATAGTTGAGTGACACAAAAATAGACGATCTTTCTCTTACTTTCTTTTGTTTCAAAATACACTATAAGATCAAATAGATCTTTTAGATTTCAATTATGGTCTAAAGGTCTAGTTCTTCAGGAACTAACCACAAAACTTCATACAAATGATGACCAAGAAAATATAATTTTGTGCATCCTACTGGGATGCGTGAATATTATATTCTTCCAGAATTTACCAAACAATAACAAGATAAAATACGATAATAGAGAACACAATTCATAATAAAATTTCTATATGAAACATTAAAAGAAAATTCATACTAAAAGTAACATGAAAAACAAAACAATAAGAAAGGATATGATCACTCAAAGAAAGTAAGAAGAAATGAATCTTTTCAATGTAATCTCCAAACTTATTAAACCATTGCTCATAAGGTAGAGATTTGTGCTGATAACGTAATATGAAATTAACCAAAACAAGAGCAAGATATTATAAACTAAGAAGAATAGAGAAGAGAGTAATAGAGAAGAGATGAGAGAATGAGAGAGTCTTTGTATCATACTCTTCATGGTACAAACTTCACAATGATATATGAGTCCTATTTATAGGACATAGGAATTGTAACCATCCAAAACTATTGAAAGCCTATACATAATGATATATTTACAATACAATAACTTGTGATAAAAACTTTTGCTAATGGAGGATACAATACTAAATGGACATCCATCCATATTTGACACATTTTTCATAACAAAAGTAACATTATTCCCACTGAATTAGTTTGTTTGCGTCAACAAACAAAAAAAAAGTTAATTTAACAATACCTTTAATGACACTAAAACAACGTAACTTGCTTGCATTCTCATCACGTTTAACTAAAACTATTATTTTGTGATTTTAATTGTATATCATGACCCTTTATAATAAACCTTCAACCATTTATAATAAGCTCTATTAAATTTTTCTCTACCTAACCATTATATATATATATATATATATATATATATATATATATATATATATATATATATACTTTCTATGGCTTATACACATTTTTCCTGTAAGTGAACAGTAAAAATGAGGATGAGCCTAATCCTATGGTGTTTTGTTTCATAAATAAATATAAATTAATTATTTAATATATTTTGTTTGAAGTTTATTTGTATATAATGTTTGGATAATTAATAAGTAAAATATTTATTAAGTATTTTTTATAACCTTTATTAATTGTTTAGTTCTAAAAATTATTGGTCTTGATTTTAAGGGATCATTTATTTAAGTTTTATTATTTATTATCCACTTCAATATTTAATTATGCTTTTGAAAGGGTAATGTGAATGTACTAACTTTCTATTCAAATACTTTGTTTATATTTAATTTTGTTGCTTTATTTTTAAAAAAAAATTAATTTTTTTAAGTGGAGTGGATGTCAGCAACATAGTCTACCAACCCAAGTGAGTTATGGGGATATACTGCGTAGAAGAAAGAGTATTAATTTCACAATCCGTCCGGGTATTAGAAATTGATATTTTATTTGTATTATTCTATACCTTTTTCCACTTGCATTTTAATTTTTTATTTAATTGGTTCATTGTTATTAATAATATAGAAATGGATTTTCAATTTCATGATGTAAAGAATCATTTATTTGTTGAAGATGAACGTGAAGGTATTTATTTAGTAATCAATGTTTATTTGCATCGATTAAATTAATTTATTTTTGTCAATTTTTTATTTTTACATGTTGACTGATTTGTTAAACATTTTTTTAGATTGTCTAGACTTTGAAGGAATGAACCAGTGTTGTGACCATTATAACACCCTGTTTTTCTTAAAATGTTTTATTAAGTTAATTTTATTTATTTAAATTTGATGGTTAAGGGCTAAGTGGGATTTTAGCCTAAAAGTCCCTTTCTGGTACATGAGCACGCTCGTGCTCATCAGCCAGCAAGCCCGTGCTTAAAGTCAGAAGCGTGTTTCTGATTTTAAGTTGAGTACGACCGTGCTCAATAGTAAGCACGCCCGTGCTCAATGCGTGGACCGCGTCTCGCTGACGCTAAGTGGAGCACGACCGTGCTTAAGGAGAAGCACGACCGTGCTCAAGTCCGAGGTTTATAATCGTGAGCAGAACCCGAGGGTGACGTAAAAACCCTATTTCTGTTTTGGCAGCCGTCACTAGTTCGGCCAGAGAGACCTTTTTCCCTGTTTCCTCTTCGTTCATTGCCATAGTGGACTTGTGGAAGCTAGTTGGGAAGCTTAGTGCGTTTGGGTTGGTGTTAAGGTAATGGTCCATCTTCCTTTGTCAGTTTCCTTTCATTTTAATGAGAGATACTGACTGTTTGTATTTCTGATCAATCAAGGCTTAGTACCGGAGTGAGCCACTTGAGGATTCGGGACCAGTTCGTCGTTGGGGACCGTCAGTAGAGCAACCTTCAATCCAGGTATGGGGAGAAGTGGGATTGTACTCATTAGGCAGTGGATAGTATAAGATAACGGGGTTCCCTATGACCTCGGTGTTTTTGTATGTCTGATTGTTGTAATATGGCATTTAATCTGTAATAGCATGTTTCTGGTTATTGTAGTGTTATATGCCTATGAACATGATGATTGTTTATACGATGCTATGTTATTGTTATTAACATAATGATGTTGAATGGTTGATCGTTGTTGTTGTTACTGTTTGATGAGTGTATGTTGATAAAGTTGTTAATGGAATAATTAAGTTTAATAAACGTGTAAGGTTAGATGTTTCATCCATTAAAAATCTAGTTGGAACTTGGCTTCTATTCCTGCCCAGAACAATGCAGTCGTGCATTGAGCACGACCGTGCTGAACAGGGAGCACGACCGTGCTCCCATTTAAATTCTGGAAAATGGCCGCGCTGCTCAGCACGGCCAAGCAGGATAAGTGGCACGATCGTGCTGCTGAGCACGACCGTGCTGAGTGTGAAGCACGACCGTGCTTCACTTTAAAGGGCAGCACGCCCTCACGTGTCCAAGCACGACCGTGCTAAGGTCTAAGCACGACCGTGCTGACCTCCTGGACAGTGATACAATTAAAGGACTTAAGGGGTTTTAAAACCCCATTCCCCTATGATGATAAGTTGAGATAATTAATCAAAGATAGAGATTAGACAACTTGGTTATTAATTATATAAGATGATTAGATAATCAAATGTTAAGTCGGTACCCGTTGGGTTACCGCACGTTGATAAGTTGAAGTCTTGGGTGCTTATAGACCCAAGCACGTTGAGTTGAACCTTGGTGCTTATTGGCCAAGGGAGCCTTGACCCCACGGTTTGGGTCTAAGGTTACGTTGAGTTTGATGTTGAAAGTCTTGGGAGCTTCATGGCCCAAGCAAGGAGGTGGTTGAGATTGTTTGTTGTTGTGCCATTTGCATAAATCATTGGAGTAGTTGATGGGGGAGGTTAGACAAAGGGGAGATCGCCCGAGAGTACGGTGATCTGGCCATCCACGGTAGGTCACCCAAGGTTTGGTGACCGAGGCCCCCCGTGATGAGGCATCCACGGTTTGATGCGTTGGCTATCCATGGGGTTCACCCAAGGTTTGGTGAACTGCCGGTGTTGGTGCTTTTATGGCCAATACGGATATGTAACTCCAAAGTCGTTCATCCTGAGTTAGTTTGGATCCACATGCATAGTTGGAGTAGCGGAGTAGTTGATGCATTGCATAGCATAGCATACTTTATTGTTATGATGCTGTTGGATGTTGATGTATGCTTATGTGTATGTTTACCTTGCGTACTATTCCCCTGCTGTTTATATGATTACATGAATCTTACTCCCTGTATAGTTTGTGTTTGGCCTGATCGGCATTTGCAGAGGATGACGAACAGCCCGGAGAGGAGTGACTCTGAGGAGCCACCACTCATAGTAGGGTTGTTTTAAGTTAGATAGTTTGTTTCCAGTTGTATTCCGAGGATTTATTCCCGGAACGGTTATACCAGCTCTGAATTGTGACATCGGGGTTGGGTTATTTATTTGATTATGTTTTTATTTGATTAAACTTATTTTGTTATTTTCCGCATTGTAATCGAGTTCATGTGGGACTTTTCTACCCATGGACAACTGTTTTATTTAATTCAGTTAAGTGCATGTTTTTCTTATTAATTGTTTTATTTTTAAATGCCTTATAACATGCGGGGTAGAAGGGTGTCATAACCATTGTGGCGCAATGATTTGGTTTGAGGAACAGTCATGAAAATATAAAAATGCTTCCAGGGTAGAATTGTTTTGTTTTAATAAATATATACGAATATAATTATTTAATATATTTTGTTTGGACTTTATTTGTATACAATATTTGATTTTTAATATGTAAAATATTTATTAAGTATTTTTATAACCTTTTATTAATTGTGTAGTTCAAAAAATTATTGGTCTTGGTTTTAAAGGAATCATTTATTTAAGTTTATTATTTATTTTCTACTTTAATATTTAATTATTTTTAAAAGGATAATTTTAATGTACTAACTTTGTCTTTGAATACTTTGTTTATATTTAACTTTTTTGCTTTTTTTTTAAAAAAATATATAGATTTAGATTTTTTAAGTCGAGTGGAATGCCAGCAACATAGTCTACCAATCTAGGTAAGTTATGGGGATATACTATGTAGAAGAAAGAATGTTAATTTCACAATCCGTCCAAGTAATAGAAATTGTTATTTTGTTTGTATTATTGTATAACTTCTTCCCACTTGCATTTCAGTTTTTTATTTAATTGGTTCATTGTTATTTATATTATAATTTATTTAGTAATCAATGTTTATTTGAATCGATTAAATTAATTTATTTTTGTCAATTTTTTATTTTTACATGTTGACTGATTTGTTAAACATTTTTTAGATTGTCTAGACTTTGAAGGAATCAACCAATGTTGTGAACATTGTGGCGCAATGGTTTGGTTTGAGGAACAGTCAGGAAAACATAAAAATGCTTCTAGGGTAGAATTCTTTTGTTTTAGTAAATAGATACGAATATAATTATTTAATATATTTTGTTTGGACTTTATTTGTATACAATGTTTGATTTTTAATATGTAAAATATTTATTAAGTATTTTTTATAACCTTTTATTAATTGTGTACTTCAAAAATTTATTGGTCTTGGTTTTAAAGGGATCATTTATTTAAGTTTATTATTTATTTTCTACTTTAATATTTAATTATTTTTAAAAGGATAATGTTAATGTACTAACTTTGTCTTTGAATACTTTGTTTATATTTAACTTTTTTGCCTTTTAAAAAAAAAATAGATTTAGATTTTTTAAGTTGAGTGGAATACCAACAACATAGTTTACCAATTCAAGTAAGTTATGGGGATATACTATGCAGAAGAAAGAATGTTAATTTCACAATCCGTCCAAGTAATAGAAATTGTTATTTTGTTTGTATTATTGTATAACTTCTTCCCACTTGCATTTTAGTTTTTTATTTAATTAGTTCATTGCTATTTATATTATAATGGATTTTCAAGTTCATGATGGAGAGAAATCTTTATTTGTTGAATATGAACGTGAAGTTATTTATTTAGTAATCAATGTCTATTTGCATCTATTAATTTAATTTATTTTTGTCATTTTTTTATTTTTTGCATGTTAATTGATTTGTTAAACTTTTTCCTAGATTTTATAGACTTTAGAAGAATGAACCGATGTTGTGAATATTGTGGCGTAATGGTTTGGTTTGAGGAGCGGTCAGGAAAACGTAAAAATGGTTTCTGGGTAGAATTGTTTTGTTTTAATAAATATATATGAATATAATTATTTAATATACTTTGTTTGGACTTTATTTGTATACAATGTTTAATTTTTTATATTTATTAAGATTTTTTTACAACTTTTATTAATTGCATAGTTATAAAAATTATTGGTCTTGGTTTTTATAGGATCATTTATTTACGTTTTATTATTTATTTTCTACTTCAATATTTAATTATGTTTTTAAAAGGGTAATATAAATGTACTAACTTTGTTTTCAAATACTGTGTTTATATTTTTTTTTTTTATTTTTTAACAGATAAAAAGATTTGGATTTTATAAGTCGAGTGGAATGTCAAAAACGTAATTTACCAACCCAAGTGAGTTATGGGGATATAGTATGTAGAAGAAAGAATGTTAATTTCACAATCCATCCAAGAGTTTGGATTTCACTTAGAAGGTTCCTTGAATTTAGATTAATGAATAGATCTTTTGAGGGGACAATTTTGTTGAACAATAAAAGGTTATTGCAACAATTTGTCGTTGATACATACACAGTGGTTGAAACTAAAAGATTGTCTTACGTTAGAAGAAATCAGAGTATTATTAGAGGTGATTTTTTAAAAGGTATTGAAGAAGCTGTTGATCTAGGAGATATGAAAGATTCCTCTACTGAAAAATGTGTTAAGGCAAAATGCCATGGCAATTTATAAAAGGTTTGGATATCCAGATTTGTTCTTAATTTTCACATGTAATCCAAAGTGGGATGAAGTCCATCGGTTTGTTTTGGAGAGAAGACTTAGTTCGTCGGAACGTCCTGATATTTCATGTAGAGTGTTTCAGATGAAATTAGATCAATTAAAGTTGGATTTTAAAAAGGTGAATTTTTTGGGAAAGTTATTGCAGGGTGTGGGTGCTAAATAACTCGTGCTATTATTTTAACTTTTCATTTGTTTTGTGCAGTAATTTATTTGTTATGATTGTCTACTTATAATTTGTTGTGATATTTGTTCAGAAATGTACGCTATTGAATTTCAAAAGAGGGTTTTGCAACATGCATATATACTATTGTAAACAGAGGACAAAGATAATTTATATTCTGTTGAAAGCACATATATCTATATTATAATGAGTATATGATATACTTATACATATATCTTAACCAGAAACAAAGTATGCGAAATTTTGTACATTAATAATACGTGAAATCAATACAAATTCAAAAGTGGAATAGGAATATTTACTGTACATCCTATTTGACAGGATATGCACCATTTAAGGACAATAAATTAGTTTTTTAATGATTAATTTTTTATTTTTATTTTATTTTAACCATGGTCAGACGCATTTATTGGTTCTTTGACCAACCATGCTCCATTAGTGCTATAGTCAGGTTTTTAGGCTACGTTAGTTGATTTAGGGGGCGTTTGGGAGAGCTTAAATAAGCTCCTTTTGACTTATCTGATGACATAAGCACTTATATAGTGTGTTTGGCAACACTTCTGAAAAGAACTTATATCATCTCAAAAGGAGATTTTAACTTATTTTGATAAGTTGGTGATACTGACTTATGGAAATTTAAGGAAGAGCTTATGCGGAACACTTGAGCGAGATTTCCCAACTTCGAATCCTGCCTCCTTCAATTCTTCTTTTTTCTTTCTTTTTTTCTTCCCTTTCTTCTACCTTCGACCAGAGAAGAGAAGATGACCCTTCTTCTTTGTTAAGCAGCGAGAACCCTAGCCTGGCCTCAGCCCCATCCCGCGCCGCCTTCCGCCTTCCGTCTAGCGTCGCCTTCTGCCTCCGTCGTTCGCCTCCGCCGCCTGGGAGATCGCCTCCGCCTGCGAGATCGAGTCGTCCTGCGAGATCGCGCGTGGTTCTGCCTCCGTCTTTCGCCTCCGCCACCTGCGACGCGAGCTACGCCTTCGCCTCCTCCGTTCGAGCACCTGCCGTCCGTGCGCCGTTTACCACCATACATCGTGAACCACGCGATGTCGTGCCGCACCATCTCCTCCACGCGCGGTGCAGTCACGCCCACAGACAAGAACCAGAACGCTTGACCGCCCTTCGAAGCACCACCCCGTCGCAAATACGGGAACCACCTTGCCACAGTGCTTCTCCTCCCATCGCCGCCGCGTCACGTCGTCCGCCGTCACAGATCCTACGCGCAGCACTTCATTCGTTCCATTGTTCCAGCTGGTGGTAAATTAGGGATTCTTCACTAAAAAAAAAAATGTTTTCTAGAAAAAAAATATTATGTTTAATAAGACAATTTAAGGATTCCTCATTTAAAAAAATGTTTTCTGAAGAAAAAAAATTTATGTTTAATAAGACATTATTTTTTTTAATTTCAAAATGTCTATAAGAGCTTATATAGTAATGTATCCAAACGCCTTAATTTTGTATAAGTACTTTTCGAAGTATGCATCCAAACGCACATAACTTATTGAATTTAAGCGCTTATAGCATAAGCTCTGATACAATAAGGTCTTATGCGATAAGTGCTTAGTTAAGTTGTTTACCCAAACGCGGCCTTAGGGGGCGTTTGGGAGAGCTTAAATAAGTTCCTTTTGACTTATCTGATGACATAAGCACTTATACAGTGTGTTTGGCAACACTTCTGAAAAGAACTTATATCATCTCAAAAGGAGATTTTAACTTATTTTGATAAGTTGGTGATACTGACTTATGGAAATTTAAGGAAGAGCTTATGCGGAACACTTGAGTGAGATTTCCCAACTTCGAATCCTGCCTCCTTCAATTCTTCTTTTTTCTTTCTTTTTTTCTTCCCTTTCTTCTACCTTGGACCAGAGAAGAGAAGATGACCCTTCTTCTTTGTTAAGCAGCGAGAACCCTAGCCTGGCCTCAGCCCCATCCCGCGCCGCCTTCCGCCTTCCGTCTAGCGTCGCCTTCTGCCTCCGTCGTTCGCCTCCGCCGCCTGGGAGATCGCCTCCGCCTGCGAGATCGAGTCGTCCTGCGAGATCGCGCGTGGTTCTGCCTCCGTCTTTCGCCTCCGCCACCTGCGACGCGAGCTACGCCTTCGCCTCCTCCGTTCGAGCGCCTGCCGTCCGTGCGCCGTTTACCACCATACATCGTGAACCACGCGATGTCGTGCCGCACCATCTCCTCCACGCGCGGTGCAGTCACGCCCACAGACAAGAACCAGAACGCTTGACCGCCCTTCGAAGCACCACCCCGTCGCAAATACGGGAACCACCTTGCCACAGTGCTTCTCCTCCCATCGCCGCCGCGTCACGTCGTCCGCCGTCACAGATCCTACGCGCAGCACTTCATTCGTTCCATTGTTCCAGCTGGTGGTAAATTAGGGATTCTTCATTAAAAAAAAAAAATTTGTTTTCTAGAAAAAAAATATTATGTTTAATAAGACAATTTAGGGATTCCTCATTTAAAAAAATGTTTTCTGAAAAAAAAAATTTATGTTTAATAAGACATTATTTTTTTTAATTTCAAAATGTCTATAAGCGCTTATATAGTAATGTATCCAAACGCCTTAATTTTGTATAAGTACTTTTCGAAGTATGCATCCAAACGCACATAACTTATTGAATTTAAGCGCTTATAGCATAAGCTCTGATACAATAAGGTCTTATGCGATAAGTGCTTAGTTAAGTTGTTTACCCAAACGCGGCCTTAGGGGGCGTTTGGGAGAGCTTAAATAAGTTCCTTTTGACTTATCTGATGACATAAGCACTTATACAGTGTGTTTGGCAACACTTCTGAAAAGAACTTATATCATCTCAAAAGGAGATTTTAACTTATTTTGATAAGTTGGTGATACTGACTTATGGAAATTTAAGGAAGAGCTTATGCGGAACACTTGAGCGAGATTTCCCAACTTCGAATCCTGCCTCCTTCAATTCTTCTTTTTTCTTTCTTTTTTTCTTCCCTTTCTTCTACCTTGGACCAGAGAAGAGAAGATGACCCTTCTTCTTTGTTAAGCAGCGAGAACCCTAGCCTGGCCTCAGCCCCATCCCGCGCCGCCTTCCGCCTTCCGTCTAGCGTCGCCTTCTGCCTCCGTCGTTCGCCTCCGCCGCCTGGGAGATCGCCTCCGCCTGCGAGATCGAGTCGTCCTGCGAGATCGCGCGTGGTTCTGCCTCCGTCTTTCGCCTCCGCCACCTGCGACGCGAGCTACGCCTTCGCCTCCTCCGTTCGAGCGCCTGCCGTCCGTGCGCCGTTTACCACCATACATCGTGAACCACGCGATGTCGTGCCGCACCATCTCCTCCACGCGCGGTGCAGTCACGCCCACAGACAAGAACCAGAACGCTTGACCGCCCTTCGAAGCACCACCCCGTCGCAAATACGGGAACCACCTTGCCACAGTGCTTCTCCTCCCATCGCCGCCGCGTCACGTCGTCCGCCGTCACAGATCCTACGCGCAGCACTTCATTCGTTCCATTGTTCCAGCTGGTGGTAAATTAGGGATTCTTCATTAAAAAAAAAAAATTTGTTTCTAGAAAAAAAATATTATGTTTAATAAGACAATTTAGGGATTCCTCATTTAAAAAAATGTTTTCTGAAAAAAAAAATTTATGTTTAATAAGACATTATTTTTTTTAATTTCAAAATGTCTATAAGCGCTTATATAGTAATGTATCCAAACGCCTTAATTTTGTATAAGTACTTTTCGAAGTATGCATCCAAACGCACATAACTTATTGAATTTAAGCGCTTATAGCATAAGCTCTGATACAATAAGGTCTTATGCGATAAGTGCTTAGTTAAGTTGTTTACCCAAACGCGGCCTTAGGGGGCGTTTGGGAGAGCTTAAATAAGTTCCTTTTGACTTATCTGATGACATAAGCACTTATACAGTGTGTTTGGCAACACTTCTGAAAAGAACTTATATCATCTCAAAAGGAGATTTTAACTTATTTTGATAAGTTGGTGATACTGACTTATGGAAATTTAAGGAAGAGCTTATGCGGAACACTTGAGCGAGATTTCCCAACTTCGAATCCTGCCTCCTTCAATTCTTCTTTTTTCTTTCTTTTTTTCTTCCCTTTCTTCTACCTTGGACCAGAGAAGAGAAGATGACCCTTCTTCTTTGTTAAGCAGCGAGAACCCTAGCCTGGCCTCAGCCCCATCCCGCGCCGCCTTCCGCCTTCCGTCTAGCGTCGCCTTCTGCCTCCGTCGTTCGCCTCCGCCGCCTGGGAGATCGCCTCCGCCTGCGAGATCGAGTCGTCCTGCGAGATCGCGCGTGGTTCTGCCTCCGTCTTTCGCCTCCGCCACCTGCGACGCGAGCTACGCCTTCGCCTCCTCCGTTCGAGCGCCTGCCGTCCGTGCGCCGTTTACCACCATACATCGTGAACCACGCGATGTCGTGCCGCACCATCTCCTCCACGCGCGGTGCAGTCACGCCCACAGACAAGAACCAGAACGCTTGACCGCCCTTCGAAGCACCACCCCGTCGCAAATACGGGAACCACCTTGCCACAGTGCTTCTCCTCCCATCGCCGCCGCGTCACGTCGTCCGCCGTCACAGATCCTACGCGCAGCACTTCATTCGTTCCATTGTTCCAGCTGGTGGTAAATTAGGGATTCTTCATTAAAAAAAAAATTTGTTTTCTAGAAAAAAAATATTATGTTTAATAAGACAATTTAGGGATTCCTCATTTAAAAAAATGTTTTCTGAAAAAAAAAATTTATGTTTAATAAGACATTATTTTTTTTAATTTCAAAATGTCTATAAGCGCTTATATAGTAATGTATCCAAACGCCTTAATTTTGTATAAGTACTTTTCGAAGTATGCATCCAAACGCACATAACTTATTGAATTTAAGCGCTTATAGCATAAGCTCTGATACAATAAGGTCTTATGCGATAAGTGCTTAGTTAAGTTGTTTACCCAAACGCGGCCGTATAAGTACTTTTCGAAGTATGGATCCAAACGCACATAACTTATTGAATTTAAGCGCTTATAGCATAAGCTCTGATACAATAAGGTCTTATGCGATAAGTGCTTAGTTAAGTTGTTTACCCAAACGCGGCCTTAAGCTACTTCAAGGAGATGTTCACCAAAAAAAAAAAAAAAAAAGAGCTACTTCAAGGAGATTAGGGTAGGATATCGAAAACAATAATACTATCTTGACACAAATCCTTACACCTTACACTGTATAGTGCCGCACGGTGTGGTACTGTAGCTATACTATGCGATACTGTAGCGGTTTTTTTTTTTTTTTTTTTTTTTTTTTTTTTTTTTTTTAAATTTTAAGTTTTGGTTTTTTTAAATGTTATTTTTTGATAAATAAATTTTTTGGTTAAGTATGTGTTATTATCTGGTGAATCATGTACAAATATCTGATGAATTCAGTTCATTATCTGGTGAATGGATTTTTTTGAGAAATAATTTTTTTGGTTAAGTATGTGCAAATATTTGGTGAATCATGTATAAATATCTGGTGAATCATGTACAAATATCTGGTGAATTCAATTCATTATCTGGTGAATGGGTTTTTTTGAGAAATAAAATTTTTCGTTAAGTGGTGAATCATGTACAAATATCTGGTGAATTCAGTTCATTATCTGGTGAATGGATTTTTTTGAGAAATAAATTTTTTGGTTAAGTATGTACAAATATCTGGTGAATCATGTACAAATATCTGGTGAATTCAATTCATTATCTGGTGAATGGGTTTTTTTGAGAAATAAAATTTTTCGTTAAGTGGTGAATCATGTACAAATATCTGGTGACTTCAGTTCATTATCTGGTTAATGGATTTTTTTATAAATATTTTTTTTATTAAAAAAAACTAAAATTTAAAAAAAAAAAAAGATTCGCTACAGTACTACACAGTACAGCTACACAGTACCGCACAGTACGTCATGTAAACCGTATATCGTGTAAAATTGTGTGTCACGGTATCACATCTCGATTGAAAAACACGATACCCTTATATCTCTCCATTTTGCTGCAACTATCACTTCATTCTCTTCTTATTGGAAGTTCTCTATTTCTTTTACATTTTATTTTTGTATGATTTCTGCGTAAAACATGTTGAATCTTTCCAAAGATGTTGCTCGTCTGCACTCTTTTGTAATTTGTAAAACACGACAATCCCGAGTCAGTTGTTAGAGCTTCCAAGGATCACCAAATGTCTGACCCCTTCATTCCTAACAAGAATCAAGCCATTCTGAAACCCTAGCAATTCCTCTTCTCTTGCTTTGCTTCAAGCACTATATCTTCAAGTTTCTTTATTGTTGATTAATCTTCCTCATTTTTCCTCTTTTGTAATCTAATTTATTTTGTAGCTATTGCATTTACACAAGGTGCAGCTTCTGGAAATGGAAGATGACGAAAGAAGAATCGTCGAGAGGGAGAGCTACCAGTTCAAGCAGATTTGCCATGGTTGTTGCAGGTCGAAGAGGTTGTTGATCTCTTTGATTCTTTCGACGACAATCTCCATCCTAGGTAATTTTCCGTCTTCTTCTTCATAACTATCATTGGTCTGATCTTCCAGTTTTCAATTTGGTGTAGCTATACTACACCTGGATTTTTGCTTATAGCCCGCCACAGTCACTACAAAAGAATGCTCTAATGTGTTCCACAATTCGTTTATGTCTTTTTCTATTAATATTGAAATATGAAAAATTGGAGTGTTCTACAATTTGATGGAGTAGGAGCCAAATTATTTGATGAAGTAAGCAGTGGCATAAATTGATTCATAGAAACTTAATGATAATTTGTCATTTTTGTTCATATTATTTTTCTGATAGTATCTTTTTTCTCTATATCAAAAGACATAAAAAAAATTGAGAGAGTAATAGTAAAGAAAATTTTGCATTAATTGATTTTATGGTTTTTGGTGTAAAAGAAAAATGTTAAAAGTCAACTCTGGTTTGAATGTGAAGTGGCCAAACCCAAAGGCATGAAGCATGGAAGAGAATGCGTTTACTTACTCGACACCTCTGCACTGTATCAACGCTATTGGCCATGACATAGTGTGAAGCATGACACACATTCAGTTGCTTCCATCACTGCCTCACAATCACAACCACAATGACTTTCTCTCTTCCTTGGAAGTGAATGAATGAGTAAATATGTTTTTGGGTAAGCATCATAAAAATGGGTTTTTTCTTTTTCTTCTTCTTTCACTCTCTTTTTTGTTATTATTATTATTTTTTTTGGCCCTTTTGCTTGTCTGCTCTGCAGGCTGACGGTGGAGCAGAAACTATTGGGTGTGATGTGTGGCAGAGAAGAGAGGGAAATAGCGAGGAGAGAGAAGAAGCCAGAAAGCAAACAGCCAACAAGGCAACAACTACATAAACTTTGTTAGTGCCTCTCATTTTTGTGAGCATTTTTTATAGTATAGTAATGGAAACAAATAATATTACTTATAGCTTTTTCCTATTATGTTTAGTTTTGGTATTGCTGAATTTTCATTCTCATTATCTTCTAAAATAGATAATGTAGAGAAAATTGTTGAACAGGTGGTTGGGCTTAATAGGAGACTCCAACTTTATTATTTACAATGAGTTATAATTTCTGGACTTAGAGGGTGACAAACATGCACCTCATTTGAAATGGATAGTGGGTTTAACTCTCAAGTTTTATACAACATAATACAAGTTTTATACAACATAATATTTGCGCATTACATTTTATATGCATTTGATTTGGCAAAGCTGATTGTGGTCATTTTACGTATAGCAATCTGTAAATTTTTCCACCTATTTTATTTTTTAAAATATGGAAGGAGTGAAAATATGTGGGTGATGTAAGTTGAGATAGTTGCCATTAAATGTATGAGTTCATGCAGGGTATTCAATAGTGCCAAGGTTTGAAGCATTGGAATGTGTCAGGAAGCTCAAACTTGATTTAGTTGAGGTAAATAAAATTTCTTAATTCTTTTTGCCATTTAACTCTTTTTTTTAAAAGAGATAATTGCAAATATAGATCTTGAATCGAAGTGGTTACATAATTTCAAGTAAATTTTCTGTCAAAAAGAAAAATGAAATGAAGTCATTCTTAAATTCATTATTGTTGTTGGTTGAAACAATGGATCGCAAGAGGGGATGGCCTGATGCTTCTCACCATGATAATGCTGGCTTCACGAAATTCAGTCCAGGTACACCTTTTTCTTTCTTTCTGTCTTTTTTCCTTTCTTTTTGGTTGTGCCTTTCTCTGCTCTGCTACATGCTTTTTTGGAAACTCCCATGTTTAATTATCGAGCAAGAAGATCTTGCCAAACTCATAAATTACTTATGCAAACTCTTTAAGCCTTTCATTTCGTTTTTCTTCTTAAAAAAAAGATATGAAGGATGTCCCTTCCACCATACAGTATGGCTAAATTAAGTATTTTACTTCTTTATCATAAAAGTTTCACTCCATTGTGTTGAATTATTATTCTTTGAACCTTGCTCTCGAAGAAATGATCTAATATTTGCTTAAATAGTGAGAAGAAATGGTTCTTGGATGTTCATTAACTTGAAGCATAATAACTCAATGAAATTTTAACTGAGCGAACTTAATTAATGTTCTGGAACGGTTTAGGAAGCAAATCCAAGCATTGCACAAAGTTTTCCAGGTTCAAATCTGTAACTTATCCAAAATTAAATCTGATGCAGTTCAATATATGTACAAATTTTTCAATGCTCCAGAAAAAATTTAATCTATGCAAGCAGAATTCCTATGATTTCACTAATGACTTGGGTAGTTAAAAGCTGTGATACATGTAATTCTAATAATCATAACAAGACTGTGAACAGAAATTGTCACCTCTCATGATCCTTCTGTTAAGGAAAAACTTTAGATCACTTGATTATAGAAGCTTTAATATTTTGCCATTAACTAACTCTACCAAAAGCTTAAACTGTCATTTGAAGTCACTTGAATGGTTTTATACTTTTATATATCTACCACACATGAATTGAGGATTGTTTATATGTTTTTTTTTCATATATCTTTATTCTTTCATGTCAGGCTATAATTTCTCCTATTTGTCATCTTACAGGTAAGTTGATTTTCTATTCATGGTTCCTTGGTTCTAATTTCTTCAAGTGTATTTTTTTTTCAACCTATCTGACTGTTTTAAAAACTCTAAGCTCTAAAGTTCTTAGGTTAATTTGCCATTATTCATTGGTTTTTTATTAGCATGTTTTTTTTGTGACAGTGGAATTAGAAAACTATAATCTCTAGAGGTATGAAATACAGTTTTCCACCTGTCATAACTCATAAATTGTCTCTTTTTTCCTTTGCATTTTTTTTTTGCGTCTTGCTTTAGTGTTTATATATATATATTTCACAAGATTTAAAAAAAAATAGATCTTTAGAATTTTAAAGTTAGTTTGTTTAAACTGTGTTATATTGGTATTTATTAGTTATATAGCTAGATGTTCACTGAATGTATGAAACAAGTTACTTCGGTGAATGTTTGCTTCTCTGTTTTGACTTCATTTTGTCATGAGAGGCAACTTCCTATATCTTTAAAATGAGTTCATGAGTAGTTTGTTTTTTTTAATGTTATTTGAACACTTCTGGAAGTTGATTCTACTGCCTGTCCAGAATTTTTTAACCAACCTATTCCTTCCATGACTTTGAGGATGTGGGCTATGGTAGACCAGAGTGCTACATAATAACATGCCATCTATAAGTTTGACAATATTCATTAGGTGAGTGATTGGTGGACAATATTCATTATATTCTACTTTGGACAATATTCATTATATTCACAGTAAGAAAATGTCTAACTCTGGACAATATTCATTATATTCTACTCTTAAACATATCATTGGTGGAAATTTGACAATATTGCATGACAACATCATAATAACATGCCTTCTATAATTTTATTGGAGTAGATTAGATATATTTACATCACTTTTGTCGCTGAATGATTTTAATTTATTACATCATTCTTTTGGCATGATCCATGGCTGGAGGGGGGTTTGCTGAGAAATAGATTCAATAGGTTATATATAAACTAGCTGAAAATAAAAGAGCTGTGTCTGAGTTGTTAGTTTGAGAAGATTGTATGTGGAGATAGGATTGGGGTTGGAGAAGAGTTTTTTCCAGTGTTTTTGTGTGTGTGTGTTGTGGTTGTGGGGGTGGGGTGTTGTATGTTCAATGAATTACAGGCCTTGGTTGATCAAATAACTTTCAAGGTAGGCAAAGAGGATTTGTGGGTTTGGAAGGAGGATGTTTCTGGTCAGTTTTCTGAAAACTTGGCATATAGTGTGATTTTAACTAAGGATAGCTCATGTTCAGATGTTTTCTTTGAGAAATTGTGGATTAAGTGTGTTCCATTAAAGGTGACTGCGTTTGTGTGGAAAATAGCTTAGGACTGAATACCATCCTTGCAGAATTTGGCATCTAGGAATGTAATATTGGTGTCAAAAAGTTTATGTAAAATTTGCCATCAAGAAGTGGATTTTGCAGATCATCTGTCTTTTGACTGTGTATTATCATCAAAAGTGTGGATGGCATTCTTGAATTTGTGGGGTCTTACATCAGTTTTAAATAATAGCATTAATGTTCATTTTTTGCAGTTTTCCTGTTTGTTAAGTAACAATCAGGCTACTAATTCCTTGTGACAGGGAGTATTGTTTTCTGTTGTGTGGATTATATGGACTTTTCATAATCGTTTAATATTTTCTTCAACTCAATCGGAGTTGGAAGCGGTACTGGAAGCTATCAAATTCAAGTACTGGAAGCTATCAAATTCAAATCATGGTCTAGGGTCAATGCAAGATGTGAAGGGTTCAAATATTCTGTTTCATCTTGGATGACGATTGGGCCACAGGGGGAGGATTGGAGAAAACAGATTGGTCCAAAGCTCCCTTTATAGCATCCTATAAGGGCTTCCACGTTGATGGTTGTGAGGCTTCTGTGAATGCCAAGTTCTGTGCTACACTTGGAAAAAGATGGTGGGATCAACCTGAGTTTCGTGACCTTGATGCTGCTCAATGGAGAAGGCTTAGGTGGGTGTGCTAGAAATACACTATCTATAACAACTGCACTGATAGGAAGCTTACCCTCAATTACCCCTTGAATGCAAAAGAGACCGTGACATTTAAATTTTCATAGATAATAATATTGTTACTATTATTTTGTTACCATATGAGTTTAATGTTCTCATTTTCTTTCACTACCATGTCACATTGTCCCGATACAATTTTGAGTTTTTCTTTGTATCGGTAATTTATTTATGTCATCATCATTTATTGTCACTATTGTTTTAGCTATATGATTAAGAAGTGGAGGCTGAACATAGAGGAGCCTCTGTGTATCTGTAATTCCTATTCTTGGGTTTATTTTATTCGTCGTGTGCAAATAATGGTGTCTGCTGTAGAACCAACTGTGTTTTGAAATGTGGATAGATCTGGTAGAGAATCCCTTGTGTTTTGAAATTTTGACCAATGGTCTCAGATCTGTGGTCCCATAATTTTGAACAACGGTCTCAGATCTGATAGATCTTGGATGATGAACCCAAGGGGTTGCTTGGGTTTATTATGATGCTGTAAGCTGTTTCAAAACACAGGAAGCAGAGGTGTTTCTGAACTTTTATGGTGTATCTCTCATATAATCTGGATGAGGTTGGTGTACATCAAAAGTTGGAAGGAGGCTCGGTCATTTTTCAACTGGTTTGGTAGTATCTTTGGTCCTTCTCTTTACAGGTTTTGTTACCTGTGATGGGTAATGTGGTGGTGTATTTTCAGCAGATGGTTTGTTTTATTGGGTGAAACACTTGGGCTTTCAATTTAGGTTAGATGAACTCATAACAGGGCTTTGAAGTTGCCTACTACAACATATCTCTGGTTTGTATTGTTTCTAATGAAATGAGTATTCGGTTGACTTAGAAATTGTGCTCTTAGGCTAATGTAGGGTGCCTTAGTTTTTTTGTTTTGGTTGCTGTCTTGTGCAGGATGTTATCTATTTTCTGACTTTTGGTGTTGAGCTCTAGCACATCTTGTGATTTAGTTCAACCTTTTTTAACAAATCATTTAGCTTATCAAAAAAATAAAAACATTATTTGGCCGTAATGATAGTATGAAGTTGAATCCTAAAACAGTTGCAGATTGTTTGAACTCTGGGAACAAGGGAAGCATCAATGGCTGGAGTCTCCTGCGTAACATTAGGAATCTCCTCTCCTTAGATTGGGAAGTCAAAGTTATTAATATTTATAGAGAAGCTAATAAAGGAGCTAATTTTATGGTTAACTTGGGATGTAATTTAGACTCTAATTTAGAAGTTTTTGATCAGCCTCCTCTAGGAATCTCTCAAATTTTAGTTTCTGATGCTTTGGGAATGTCTTCCCTTAGACTAGTTTCTTTGTAACCTGTTTTCCTTTTGGGCTTTATGCCCCATTTATTACCAAAAATAAAAATAAAAAATTCTAATGATATGTGAAATAAATGACTTATTTTCAACCAACTCTTAAACTTGCAAGCATCATGTGCAGTTTAAGCATCATTTAGCTTTCAGGTGATTGGTGAATAATCTGAATTATTGTTTTCATAATTTTATAAAGGTGGTATAAAATTGTAATCCATCATTTTCTTACTATGTATCTCAGCTACAAAATAAATTTTCCTACCTTCGTTGTCTTACTTTATCAAATAGTAGTCTTCTTTTTATTAACGATTAACTAAATGTCAATCAATCAATCGTACTTTTAAAAAATAATTTTAAAATTATTGAATGTTAGAAATAAATTTTTTTATTCATAACAAATGAGTCATTTTTTTCCTCAAGAATAACATTTTTTTATCGTTATTGTCTTACTATCACAAATAATGGTTTCCTTTTTATAAATCATTAACTACATTTTTTTTAACAGGAAATTTACCCGTGGGTCGCTTGCACGTAGGAGTGGGAATAGGCCAGGCTGCCCGACAGGGGCCTATGGCCTGACCTACTTAAGGCCTGGCCTGGCCTGTTTAATAAAAAGCCCAGGTTCAGGCCTTCTAAAATGCCTTTTTTTTTTTAAAAGGCCAGGCCTAGGCCTATAAAAAAGCCTTTCTGACCTGTCAAGCTGGCCTGATTATATATCTATATAATGGCCTGATTATATATATCTATATAATATATGATATTTTTAATAAAAATAAAAAAATATATTAAGAATAATTATATATATAAAAATAAAATAAATTTTAAAATGTTGCTCTGACTATCCGTCTGACCTGTGCGACTCCCTCTCCCAAGTCTTTCATTATTGAAAAACTATTCTGAAAGTCCCACTGTCGGCGCTCTAAGAATAAGGAGCTATTTTCGTATCCAAGAAAAAGAAACACATGAAAGTAAAGGGCTCAGGAAATCTGAACCAGCCCAGTATTTCTTTCATTTCGTTAGAGGGGAAAGTTAATGATACCACGTTATCTTACTTCCCCTGGCATAAAACTTTTAAATATATATATATATATATATATCTTACTTCCCCTGGCATAAAACTTTTAAATATATATATATATATTATACAAAAGAAAGACAAGCTATTGTGGTCCCGCAACAAAAGCACAAGGTATTTGATGCTGATAGAGTTTGGTGATTGATAGAAAACTTGGATGAAAAACCAGAAGCAGAAAATGTGGGTGAAGCAGAGAGAGTATGTTGCAGGATAAAAAGTCCCACATTGGTGAGAATAGGTGAAACAATGTAAAAGAAGAGCTATAAATATTAGAGTGTAAGGCTTCAAAGTTCAAACAATGCATTATATTTAATTTTTAATTTTTAATGTATTTGTATTTTTATTTGAATGTAATTCACTTCTATTTTGATCAATTTTAAGTATCTCATTTTTTAAGCAGGCCATTTTTTTTTTTAGAACCAATTTTTAATAGGCTAGATAATGAACTTGACTTATTTAATGGCCTATTAGCCTATTTAGAGATAGGATAAATGACCTACTTGAAAGCTTTAATATAAAATAGGTTTTTAAAAAGGCTAATAGGTCAGGCCAGGCTTTTAAAAAAGTCATGTCAGGCTTAAAATAAATCCTTTAACAGATAACAGGCCAGACTTAGGCTTTCAATTTTTTAAACAGGCCAGGCCTATTAAAGCAAAGCCTGGCCTGACCTGGCCTATTCCCACCCCTACTCGCACGAGTACGCTATAGTAGAATTTATTTGTGATGTTAATAATAATTATTATGATCATGAAAATAATGTACACTAAATTAAAGTAATAAGTATAATGTCGATATTGTTATAATAAATTTTTATGTTCATATGTATTAAGAAAAAATTAAATTGTACATGCTGTTAATTTAAAGATTTTTATATTGTTTGGTGATTATATAGTGATGCATTGTTAAAAAATATCCATTCTATAGATGTTTCTATACTATCATAACAAAATTAATGTACGCATAATGTTGCCTTTATATTTTTTATAATAATGTAAAAAAAATTAAAAAATTATTAATATTATAAAATTTAAAAGAAATTTATTTAATAAAATTTTTACCCATGCACGGGTACTAAAAACTAGTTAATACTACTCCTTATCAAACTATATCAACAAATCCATTTATAATCATAATCAGGTTTATAATTTTTTTTGGTCAAAAGTCTCTCAATCTAGAGCTGCCTCTCTCTCTCAACATTCCCTCTACTCCTTTTTCCTTCTTCCTCATCTTTTATTCTTAATAAGTGGTTGTTCCACATAGATCTGATTTTTCTTTTGTATTTTTTCGTGTTTTCGTCATCTGCATGCGGCGGTGTTTTGTTCATCGTCTTGTTGCGGCGTCATTTGGTTTCCCGTCTTATTGCGGTGTTCGTTTGGTTCAGATTGACAGATCAGCTTCGATCCATTATAGATTCAATCAAGACTTGTACGTCAACGTTACAGATCCGGAGGCATGGGTATTCCGGTCACTTTGATTTTGTCACATTTGTAGGCATTTTGCCGTGTTATGCTATTAACCTGGGTGCTGTGAGTTTGTTCACAGATTCATTTTTTTCGATTTTTGACGATGTTGAATTTGTGTTGTTTTAGATGTATTTTACCAATTTGAATAAATGAATATCCTTTTTAGTAAAAAAAAAAATCCATTTTCTTTTTAATTATATCTCTATCAATTTTTTAGATAAACAAGAATTCATAATTAAAAAAATTAAACGGGATTAAAACAACAAATTTCTTTTATTTTTATATTTTACCATATTTGTCTTTTATATTTAATTTTTCTACATATATTTAGATTTTTTTTTAATTTCCCAATTTTTTCTGGTGCTCTTTAATTTCTCAATTTTTAATCCCACCCTTATTTCCCCCACCCTACCGACCCATTCCCGCTCTTTTCTTCCCTACCCTGTTCCGCTCTTTTTGTATTTCCCCCCATTATAAACAACAAAAAATAAAAATAAAAAAGGGATCGAGGTCATCTAAAACCGATTCCTCCCCTTCAGACCTTATTGCTTCCCAGTTCCCACCCTAAACGGCTGCTACCTGCTACTACCCATTTCTGCAGCCAGTTCCTCATCACGCGGTTCGTCCCTCACCAAGTCACGGCGGCGTGCGCTTCGTCTTTCTCCCTCACGGCGGTTCGTCCCTCTGACCCTCTCCCTCCTGTGAATCAAGATCTTCTAATCTCTCGATGGTTATATTATTATCAGCAAAAGATAAATTGCTCAGTCAATTGAAAGATGAATCAAGATCTTTTAGGCTATGTTTGGGAGGATAGAGTGGGGTGGTTAATAATGGAGTGGGGTGGTGTAAATCCATTAACCCATTGTTTGGGAGTTCCAACATTAATGGAACCACTCCACTTCACCTCAAACCCCTCATTTTCATACCCTCCAAATTGGGGGGTTTGAATTTTTTTTCTTCCATTTTTTCATTAAACTTCCAAACAATAGAGCGTATTACTTTTATTTTTCCACTGCACTCCATTACTAACCACTCCATTATTAACCCCCAATGACTGAAGAAGCAGTACTGAATAGCCTTTGCATTCGAAAATCAATTGAATCTGGACAAGATAAAAATGCAAGAGATGGATAAAACTTCATTGTAATTTTACTTACACTGTTCAGTTAACACTGTAAAATATAGGATGTGCAAAATATTCTTCTCTTATTTCATGGCTTGTTGATTAAAACATTTCTGTTATTTTATTTTTATTTTTAAAATCAATTTTTACATGGTTGCTGTTACATCTTGAACAGCTCTCTTTACTTGCATTGTTCAGCAAGAATTTTAAACAAATATGCCCGCCCGATAAGCCTGCCGGACTTGGGCATATTTTTTTATGCCCGAGCCCATAGCACGATTCTCATCAGCCCAATTTCTATGTCTAAGTATGCATTTTATGACACTTATGTTACTTCTGTAATCTGTGCTAGTGAGTTATAGGAGCAAGTGTATAATTCTTTCGACATAGAAATTGATGCTCTAATTGAGGCTTTTGGAAGTTTTGATTTGACAACCAGGGATAGAAAGGCATACTTTCGATATTCTTAAGGTCATTTCTTGAGATCATAATTATTTTTATGAATGAATAAATGGGGGACAAACGATACAAAAAGAAACCAGATGTATTCCATGACAAGAAGTCAATGCTGCAAGTTCTTTAAGATTGTTTTACTTTTCTATTCTTTGGGTAGCCATGTTTTACAATTGTTCAGTGAGCATTTTTATCTCTGTTACTTTTAATTATATTGTAGATATTACAGTACTAGCAATTTCACTGTTGTAGCTTGTAATTTATGGATTCAATAGATTTCACATTTAAGGTTTTTGAGGATAATTGTTTTCATTTAGTTGTTTTAAGTTAAGATATTAGATAACATATACGAATTTGAATTTTTATAGTCACTTTCAGTTTTTGATTTGGCCACTTTCAATCTTTGATTTATTTATTGTTTCAGCTCCAACTTTCAGTCTTTGTTTTGGTCATTTTGATGTTTGCTTGCCTTGACTAGTGAGGTTAATTGATGATTTCCACATTTTGGTGTGTGTGTGTTTATCGTTTCAGTCTTTGTTGCCCTATCTTTTTAATATCATTTCTAATTGATGATTTCCTCATTGATCAGAAGTTAAGGATCTTCAGAAGCTGAAATATATGGATAAAGGCGTAGCCCCACAAACCCCCAGGAGAACAACCAGGTCTTCAGCTTCGTCTTCAGCATCCACTTCAAATAATGTCCCTGCAGCAAAAATAAATACCCTTGGACCTCTAACAATTGATGACCTTTTAGTTGGAGGAGACCCCATTAGCTTAGAAGATTTAATTTCTAGTTTTCCTGGTAGGAGTAGCCAGATTCTTCAGATTGTGCATCATTTGGGACCTTTAAATACACCAACACTCCCTTTGTTTGTGTATGGAGGTGCTTCTACTGGCAAAACAAGTATCATTCTTCAATTATTCAGGCATCTTAACAGGCCTCTTGTTTATTCTAGCTGTAGGGCATGTTATAATCAGCGTATCTTGTTTGAATCTATTCTAAATCAGTTACTTCTCCATAGAAAAAATGCTTCTAATGGTTATTCGAATGCAAAGCGCTGCGAAAGACCATCAGATTTTGTCAATTTTCTTCATGAAGCATTGACCAATGTTATATACAATTTGAAGGAGAAGTCTGAGAAGTTAACCTCAAATATGATGACACAAGCGGGAATTGGAAATATGATCTACTTGGTTTTCGACAATTTTCAGCTTGTTAGGGAGTGGGATAAGAGCTCTACTATATTGCCCTTGCTGTTTAATCTCTATGATCTGCTAAAGATGCCTGAGGTGGGTCTGATTTTTATCAGCAGTACCTCCCCGGATACCTTTTACTCTAACATGGGTTATGTGGAGCCTATCCCCATCTACTTTCCTGATTACACCGAAGGTGATATTCGTCAAATATTGTTGAGAAACCAACCTAACCAGAAGCTGTATTCCTCATTTCTGGAGTGAGACACTCTAATCCCTATAACAATTTCCATTTTCAGATTTACATAATCTCATATAATGAAGAATTTTGTTTCTTTTCATGCAGTGTAGCTCTATGGACTTTCTGTAGAATCACTAGGCAAGTTGATGAATTGTCTACTGCCTTGAACCCACTATATGAAAAATATTGTGAATCTTTGAGCGATAAGGGAGTTGTTCCTACTGAAGACATGAAGAGAAGGCTACTCATTCAAATCAAGCCTCATATTACCTCCTTTCTTAATGATATATTTAAGGTTTCATCTTTTCCTTCAAATGAAGTTGAGAACTGTAAAGAGACAAAGCATAAGGGGAATCCGAAGAAATTGGAGCATCTTGAAGAAATTCGCGAGCTAGATTTTCATATGTCTACTAGTGCGAAGTATCTCCTTATTTCAGCATTTCTTGCCTCCAGAAACCCAGCTACTCTTGATGCTTCACTTTTTGATTCCAAAGGTGGATCTGATAATCGAAAGCGCAAAAGGAAGTATGGTGATTTAATACCAATTTTGTACTGTACTGACAACGAATAGAATGCATGTCGTTTTCTGAGACTTTAGTACTCAGGCTGCAGCCTTTAATAGTTCTTTTTGTTGCGAATGAAGCCTATTCTGTTGTTGCTATTATTATTATTATATTATTATTATTATTATTATTATTATTAGTAGTAGTAGTAGTAGTAGTAGTAGGATAAAACTTAGATACAGTACCTTACGTACTGTTCCTCCTGTTCCACTCACAAAAAACGGTTATTTTCATTTAAAAGGTGCAAGGAGGCAGTTTCATAATACACCCTTTAATCAGTTTTTAACAGTTTTTGATATATTTTTCATAGGAATAGGATGAATTGTACATATAGAAGTTAGAACTGTACGTAAGTTTTGTCATTATTATTACTTTTTTTACATGTTTTCCTTTTCATTTTGTCTCTATATGATTTATTTATTAAATTTCTAACTATTATCTAATTATATGATTGGATGATTGGATTTGTTATTCCTTTTATAGTTGATGTTAAAAATTAGGTCTGTGCCATAGTACATTTTCACTTTCAGTTGATCTCTTTTTGTCAAGCATTTAATTTCGCTGTTTGAGTTGTGCTTTTTCATGTGAAGGTCCTCTATGAAAGTTCTAGAACAGAAGGAAAGTTTAGAAGAGGAACTACTAATGAAAGGACCTGGATCTTTCCCATTGGAGAGGTTGTTAGCCATCTTTCAGTGTATTGTATCAGTTGCAGAAGAACCATCTGATGAGGAGGAACAAAGCAGTGATGGATTAGGAGTTCAAGGTGGCAACGGTGGGCTGATGTACAACGTTCCTTTGCAGCTTTCCAGTCTCTGCAATGCTAATTTTATATTCAAAGGAAGAAGCTGTCCAATAGAGGGCTCGATTCGGTATCGATCCACTATATCTGAAGACCTGGCATTGATGGTAACCTCTGTCTCACTTATTACTCCCACAAAATTCTTTGGTATTGTTTATATGAGAAGATTAAAAACAAAGAGAGAAACTAATGATACTTTCAATGTTGTTAAGCAGGTTGCAAGGAGCCTTAAGTTCCCATTATCAAAGTATTTGTATAGAAGATAGTAATCTTTGACATAGGACGCTTCACAAAGATTGGGTGTGAAATTTCTGATAGCTCTGTCAACTGCCAAGAGTGTATACAATGTCTACTGTGGTCTACATGAAATGGCTGGAATCCTCATAGAATGCTTGAAAAGAATGGCAGAATAGTTGTGACCCAGGCAGTTCATTGGATGGACGGACTGACTATTTTTCAATAGATATCTGAGTTAGTGGGGTTTGATTTATCGCTCCTTATCTTCAATATTGATCCAAAAAGGCATCTGTGGATTGGATGTAGCACAAATCCTGAAATCGTGTTGCTCTTGGCTGATATATCTTGATGTTAATTTAATTTTTTTTTTTTTTTTATGCTTTCTGGATAATGAGTTGTAGACTTCTGGAATGATTACAAGACTTTGCCTTTGAAATCATTTATTATTTAAAGTTTGTGAGTTTGTTACTAGAATCGTTACCTATACTGTCTGCCTTTCTAGTTAATTAATTTGTAGTCTTAAATCCTTTTTAGTTGGACTTTAGCCAAAACAAACATCATGTTTTGCTACCTGTCTGTGGATGAGTTAGGCCTGTTTACTTTCAAAAAATATTTTCAATTTTCATTTTCTAAAATCTGTATTGATTTTAGTATTTGTCTTATCATTTTCTTTTCCAATTTTTGAAAACACATCCAGTATTTCTAGAAATTTTGAAAATGTCAAATAGTTGTTTTCATTATTTTCGAAAATACATTTTTCCTAACTAGTTTTCTATCTTTTTGTCACAATTGTTTATTATAGGGGCTTTACATTCTTTTGTTAGTAATTTAAAATCAATATAAATTTTAGAAAATGAAAATTGGAAATGATTTTAGAAAGTAAACAGATCCTAGATGTCAAATTTATCGGTAGGAAAATTATTGGATACACTTGTTATATTAATGATAATGGAAGATAAAAGCACTTACTGAAGCAATGGCAAAAGTAGATAGATATCGCCTTTGTTAGAGTTATAGAGGTCTAATAAAAAAACTGAGTAATCTACCTTCTCAGGTAGTTATCGAGGCAGGGTTACTAAAATACCATGTACTTTAAGCATGAGTTATGCATAAGTTTCCAACATTCTATAAAGAAAGCATTTAAGATCATGGAACAAGGCATTTGCAAAAGGTGCTGAATTAATCCAAGATTTCTTGGAGAAAATTAAAAGCCTCAGTAACGGGTGAAAACTTCGATTGTGTCTCTTTTTCTACTTTAACAGGATTTTAATCATCCAAGTATGACATGTTTGGTCATCTGATTTTTGTTCCATCTGTTTCTATATCTCCATTGCTATATAGGCTACACCTTCCTTGAAATCACTATATTCATTATTCAAAAACTTTCTCCCCAGTTGAAAAGATATTCCAGACCGCTGTGCATATTATGTATAATGCAACAGCAGCCTTAGATACATCATTCAAGAACCTGCAACAAAGATTACATGTAAGTGATAAAGAAGACAAAAGTTGAGAATACGTTGTAAGTTGTGTTGGGCAAATGGATGAATAATAAAAAGGAATGATCACATGGATGGATAATAACAAATAATTAATAGCCAAGAACTAAAAGAATGGTTCTTCTTCTTAGACAAATTTTAGCCACCAATAATTCATGGTCAATGGTCATTCCTGAAGTGTAAACGATGTGCACTAAACTGGCTATGATGATGAAACAGGTTCTTGATGAACAAGAACAATGCAGAAGAGTTCAAGATGAAAGAATGTGCAAAGAAAGAAATCAAAAACACACATGATATTATCGTGGTTCAGAGCCAAGGCCTAGCTCCTACATCCACATTGAGGTCGAGACTTTCTATTCTGAAATCAGTACAAGAACTTTACAGATTTGTGTCCTACACACTACACACTTGCACCCACAATACAAAGTTCAGAATCACTCTTGCTCACCATGATTGAATTACCTTTAATCTACCAATAACCAAGACTTATATATCCTATACATGTTAGTCTAATGGTAGTTACAAAGCTGCAGTCTTTCTACCAACTGACTTAACTAACAAAACAGAATATCACATGGCTATTTACATAACAGAATTTTCCTAACTAACTTTCAAATTGATGATCCACATGATCATAACAATCTCCACCTTGGATCTTCAATGCCTTGACTAGTTAGAAAAATTCCCAGCCTCCTCACAGAGACTTAAGCAGGGCAGTCACCAATATTCACCAAGTCTAAGCAATGTTTGAACTTGGTACTTGGAACTACTTTGGTTAGCATATCAGCTGGATTGTCTTCAGTTGCCACTTTCTTTACCTTAATAAGTCCTTGAGCAATGATGTCACGAATGTAGTGCATTCTGATATCTATGTGTTTTGTTCTCTCATGAAAAACTTGATTTTTAGAGAGACATAAAGCACTTTGGCTATCACACATAACAGATGTAGGAATGGTCCTTCCCTCGAGTTCACTAACCAAACCTTTCAACCAAATTGCTTCCTTTATAGCTTCTGTCAAGGCTATATATTCGGATTCAGTTGTTGATAGGGCCACAATAGATTGTAGGTTAGCCTTCCAACTCACTACACTACCATACAAGGTAAAGAGATAGCCAGTCAATGATCTTCTTTTATCAATGTCACCAGCAAAATCTGCATCCACAAAACCTGTCAACTCACTGTGTTCTGTATCAGTTTTGCCATAGATCAGACCAATTGACTTTGTTCCCTTCAAGTACCTGAAGATCCACTTCATGGCAAGCCAATGTTCCTTTCCTGGATTAGCCATGAATCTACTAACCATACTAGCAGCAAATGCAAGATCTGGTCTGGAACAGACCATAGCATACATCAAGCTACCTGTTGCATTTGTATAGGGTATGCTGCTCATGTGTTTGAGCTCTTCTTCAGTTTTTGGGGACTGAGTTACTGATAACTTGAACTGTCCAGCAATAGGAGTTGAAACATTCTTGGCATCCAGCATGTTGAACTTCCTGAGCACCTTTTCAACATAGTTTGATTGACAGAGAAAAAGTAATCCTTCACTTCTTTTCCTGACAATCTCTATGCCTAGAATTCTCCTTGCAGCTCCTAAATTTTTCATTTCAAACTCAGAGTTTAGTAGCTGCTTTAGTTTGCTTATTGTACCTGTATCTGTACTTGCAATTAACATGTCATCTACATATAACAAAAGATAAATGAAACAACCAGAATTTTCCTTTTTGAAATAAACACAACTGTCAAATAAACTTCTGCTATAGCCATTTGAAACTACAAAAGAATCAAACCTTTTATACCATTGTCTAGGTGATTGTTTAAGACCATACAATGATTTTTTCAGCAGACAAACCATTTCTTCTTTCCCTTTTATCTCAAAACCTTCTGGTTGGTTCATGTAAATCCTTTCCTCTAGTTGACCATGTAAAAAGGCTGTTTTTACATCCATTTGCTCAAGTTCTAGGTTGTGAACAGCAACAAGGGCTAGCATTACTCGAATGCTTGTATGTTTCACAACAGGAGAGAAAATTTCATTGAAATCTACTCCTTCCCTTTGAGTGAAACCTTTTGCTACAAGTCTAGCACTGTATCTTTCCTTTTCAACTCCTGGCACTTCAGGTTTCTTCTTGCCACTTACATCCCACAATTCTTTGCGTGGCTGGTTTTTCCACAAGTTCCCATGTGTCATTCTTTATTAAGGAATCAATTTCCTCAGTCATTGCTTCCTTCCACTTATGACTGTCTATGCTGGAAACAACATCCTTGTAACTAACAGGCTCAGTACATTGGTCTTCAATTTCTACATTCAAGGCATATGCTATAAGATCAGCATAACCAAACCTCTGTGGAGGCTTGATGTGTCTCCTTTCTCTGTCTCTAACCAGATTATAGGAGTTGATTTCAGCTTCTGTTGAAGTAGAGATTTCTATGTCAGTATGAGGTGTTGAAATTGCCTTTTTTGTATCAGTTTTCTCCACCTCAAACTAAACTCCCTGCTTCTTTGTAGGTGACCATTCTGATTGCTGCTCAAGACTACCAAGCATATCTTCCTCCTTGAAAATTACATCTCTGCTGATCACTGCCCTTCCTCCAACAGATCCACCAATCCACACCTTGAAACCTTTTACACCTTCAGGATATCCTAAGAAGATTGCCTTCTTAGACCTTGGTTCTAGCTTCCCTTCTGAGACATGAATGAAAGCAGTACAACCAAATATTCTGAGATTATCCAAACATGGTGGTTTTCCTGTCCACATTTCCTCAGGTGTTTTGAACCCTATTGCTGCAGAGGGGCTTCTGTTGATCAGATAACAAGCAGTCTAAACTGCTTCTGCCCAGAAATTCTTGCTCAACTTGGCATTAGCCAACATACATCTTACCCTCTCCAAAATGGTCCTATTCATTCTCTCTGCCAAGCCATTTTGTTGAGGAGTGAACCTCACTGTCTTATGCCTAACAATCCCATGTTCTCTGCAGAATTCTGTGAATTCTTCACTAAGGTATTCAAGACCATTGTCAGTCCTTAATACCTTAATTTGGTTTCCTGTTTGGTTTTCTACAAGGGCTTTCCAATGCTTGAAACTCTTGAAAGCCTGGTTCTTGTGCTTCAACAAATACACCCATACTTTCCTTGACCAATCATCTATGAAAGTTACAAAGAATCTGGCTCCTCCCAGTGAAGGTACTTTTGCAGGGCCCCAGATATCTGAATGTACATAATCTACTATGGACTTAGTAGAATGGGCAGATATAGGAAACTTTACTCTTTTCTGTTTTCCATACAAACAGTGTTCACAAAAGTCTAATTTTTCAAAGTTTCCATTTCCAATCAAACCTTGTTTATGTAATTCCTCTAAACCTCTTTCACTTAAGTGAGCTAGCCTGTGATGCCATAGCTTGATTGAGCTATCTTTGGTTATTGAAACTAGGCTAGCAGGGTTTAGAACAGTTTTACCTTGTAATCTGTATAGGCCATTGATCCTTATGCCTTTCATGATTTGCAAAGCTCCTTTGCTAATCTTCAGGATCCCTCCTTCACCTTTATATGTGCAGCTTGCTTGATCAAGCATACCAAGAGAAATTAAATTCCTCTTGAGGTCTGGAACATGTCTAACATCAGATAAGGTCTTCACAGATCCATCTGCCAGCTTGATCCTTATGCTTCCAATTCCTGCTATGCTGCACACCATGTTGTTTCCCATTAGGACTTTGCCTCCATTGATCTCCTTATATGAATCAAACCAATCTTGATTTGGGGTCATGTGGAAGGAGCACCCCGAATCAAGAATCCATTCATCACTGCAATTCTCATCAGTGACAGCTAAGACATCTAAACTCTCATACCCATCTGCTACCATAGCAACATCTTCTGTGTCTCTGTGCTTTCCATTGTTCTTTCTTTTCCTCTCAGGGCATTCCTTTCATAAGTGGCCATCTTTATGGCAATAATAGCAGTTTTTCTTGAACCTTGATTTTGATCTATGCCCTTTCTTTCCTTTGAATTCTCTCTTGTTTGATCTACCCCGAGCAAACAATCCTTCTGCATCTCCACCTTCATCTTTGTTTTCAGTAATTCTCCTTTTCATTTCTCGAGAATTAAGAGCTGCTTTGACCTCTTCCAAGGTGATGGTTTCCTTTCCAAACATCATAGTGTCAGCTAAGTTCTCAAATGAAGGAGGTAGAGAACATAGCAGCATTATTGCCTGATCCTCATCATCAATTTTGACATCAACATTTTTCAGATCAAGAACTGATTTAGTGAACATTGAAATGTGTTCTTTGATGGACATACCCTCATCCATCTTCAATTGATGAAGTTTCTTCTTCAGGTACAGTTTGTTTGTTAAAGATTTGGTCATGTAAAGACTTTCCAACTTTAACCAAACTCCAGCTACTGTTACCTCCTCTGCAACTTCTCTCAGTACTTCATCAGCAAGGGACAAAATAATTGTGCTGTGAGCCTTGTTGATAAGATCCAGCTTCTCCTTCTCAGTGAGAGTGATTGGAAGTTTTGCAATGCCTTCCAATGCGCCTTCAAGTCCTTGATGAACAAGGAGAGCCTTCATTTTGATTCACCAGAGACTGAAATCATTCTCACCCGTAAACTTCTCTATATCAAACTTAGTTGTGCCCATCTTGATCGCCTTCAGAACCTTGCTCTTGATACCACTAAACTGGCTATGATGATGAAACAGGTTCTTGATGAACAAGAACAGTGCAGAAGAGTTCAAGATGAAAGAATGTGCAAAGAAAGAAATAAAAAACACACAGGATATTATCGTGGTTCAGAGCCAAGGCCTAGCTCCTACATCCACACTGAGGTCGAGACTTTCTATTCTGAAATCAGTACAAGAACTTTACAGATTTGTGTCCTACACACTACACACTTGCACTCACAATACAAAGTTCAGAATCACTCTTGCTCACAATGATTGAATTACCTTTAATCTATCAATAACCAAGACTTATATATCCTATACATGTTAGTCTAATGGTAGTTACAAAGCTGCAGTCTTTCTACCAACTGACTTAACTAACAAAACAGAATATCACATGGCTATTTACATAACAGAATTTTCCTAACTAACTTTCAAATTGATGATCCACATGATCATAACATGAAGCGTATAAAGGAATACTTGGATGTTGTTTCCATCATCCCATTCTCATTCGTTCTCTTCTCTGGTGTAGTTTTTCTTTGTAGTTTCTAGAGAGAAATTGTATGATGTTTTAATCCTAATTGACGGAGAGAGTGAAAATTGTTCTCTCCTAGCAATCTGAGAGTGGTTATAATTACTATACGCTTTCTAGTGTAAATTATCTTTCATTTGTCTGTGGACGTAGCCTATACTGGGTGAACCAAATAACATTTGATATTCATTTTATCTTCATTCTTTCTCATCAACTTTTGTTGCAAGTCGAGTTATGATCCGAAATTTCCTAATAGTGCAAAGCAATTAGGTTGTTGATACTTTTTTCTCACTACTGGTACTATTCACAGTGCGATAGAGTAAGCCGGTGAAGTTATAAAATATACTATTATCAATACTATGGCAGTGAAATTTGATATCAAGAAGTTCAATGGGAGTAATTTCTCCCTGTGGAAACTGAAAATAAAGGCAGTCCTTGTTGGTTGTGGCTTCTCACTCAAGAGGGGGGGTTGAATTAAGTGTGAGAACTGTTAAAACTTTTCCCCCTTTTAGCAAAAACTGATTAATTTCTTTCTAAAGATTTTGTCAACCAATAAAACAAAATATGTATTTGCAAGATTTCAAGTTAACAAGATTTAGAATTCAAGCAAAAATTACAACACTTAAATTTCAGATGTGAACAATTATCAAAACAATTCAAATCATGCAAACTTCCCTATCATATTTCTAATTCATACATTTATCAATAAGCATATGAAAGAGTTTAGGGAAAGAGAAAATGCAAACCAATTTTATCCTGGTTCAGCTACCTCCTCTGGTAACCTACATCCAGTCCCCACACCATTGTGAATTTCGTCCACTAATCAAAATCAAACTTTACAAGATTCTTTTACAAAAGCTTCACTTCTAGGTTCCTTCTACCCATATGATAGCTTTCCAAGCAATCTTGAAAACCACAAGAGTTCCTTATACTCTTGAACAGCACCAAGAGTCCCTTCTACTCTTGAATCAGCCCACGAGAGAAACCTTCTCTCTTATCAAAAACTTTACAATCAAAAAGTTGAATATAGATTCTTAGAAATGTTTTCTGATCAAGTAATTCAAGTGTCAATCGATATATAACACTTATACATAGATGTACACACAGATTTTCATTAAAAGTTAGTTAATTAACTAAAAGTACATAGATGTATACATAGATGTACTGATCCTTTATTTAACCTTTTCAATTCTAAGTTCATTTTGAAAACTTGTTTACTTTCCAAAATGATTTTCCTTTTTCTTTTGAGAGCTTAACTAAGAGTTAAATTGAGAAGTTTCATTACATAAGCATCTAAGGATCTTCTTCCAATTGCTTTGCTCGTGATGCTCCTTCTTCAAGTCAATCTTCATGATCCTTTCTTTTTATCTTCATGACCCTTTCCTTTGGGTTCCATTTCATCCACTTTACTTGCTCTGTAATACTCATTTATAACTCAAGCTTTGCAAGTAGTGAATCATTTAAACATCAAATCATTTAAAGTTTGGTCATTAATCAAAACACTTAGAGTCATTTATCCATAGTCCTGAGGAAGGACAATTGCTTAGCGGCAATTGAAGATAGACCTATAGGGATAACATATGGAAAAGGGAAGGAGATGGATGACAATGCTATTGGCAACCTGCATCTAGCACTGGCAGATTAGTCTTGTCAAGCGTTGTAGAAAAGAAGATGACAAAGGAGATTTGGGACACTCACCAAATTTTACGAGGTCAAATCACTTCACAACAAGATATTCCTAAAGAGGAGACTTTATACTCTTCGAATGAGTGAATCCACAATGGTAACAGAGCACATCAACAATCTGAATACGCCATTTTCCCAGCTTACAACATCAAACTACAACATGGTAGAAAATGAGCGCGTAGAACTTCTACTTCAAAGTCTGCCTGATTTGTATGATCAACTTATTATCAACATTACAAACAATAATATTGTTGACCGTCTCAATTTTGATGATGTTGCTGCTGCAATTCTTGAAGAAGAATCTAGGCGAAAGAATAAGGAAGACATATTAGAAAGTTCAAAGCAGGCGGAAGTGTTGTTGGTAACAAGGGGGAGGTCAATGAAACGTGGCTCTAGTGGGAGCCGAAACCAAAGTCGATCAAAGTCACAAAGAGTGAAGAACTTCAAATACTACAACTATGGCATAAGAGGGCACTTGAAGAAAGATTGTTGGCATAACAAGAAAAATGGAGATAAAGCTTCTGAAGTAAAAACCTCTCAAGGGTGTGTTGCTAGTATCTCTGATGAAGAAGAAATCTTGTATAATGAAGTAGCAATTGGCTCTAAAGGCGGAAAACAACTTATTGATGTTTGGATAAAGGATTCATGAGCAACGTGGCACATGACTCCACGACGAGAGTGGTTTTTCACTTTTGAACCTATCTCAGAAGGATCTATGTTCATGGGTAATGATCATGCCTTAGAAATTGATGGTGTTGGTACTATCAAATTGAAAATGTACGCTGAAACTATTCGTTCAATTCAAGGGGTATGACACGTAAAAGGTTTGAAGAAGAATCTATTGTCTATTGGACAATTAGATGACCTTGGGTGCAAGACCCATATCGAATGTGGGATCTTGAAAGTTGTTAGAGGTGCTTTTATGGTAATGAAAGCAGAAAAGATCGCAACTAATCTATTCATGCTTTTGGGAGAAACAATTCAAGAGGTGGATGCATCTGTTGCAATATCCAGCCAAGAAGAATAGTCAATAATGTGGCATCACAAACTAGGCCACATGTCAGAACGAGATCTGAAGATTCTTGCAGAACGCTATCTCTTTCATAGGCTCAAATCGGTAAAATGCCTTTCTGTGAGCATTGTGTTATAAGCAAGCAGAGTAGATTGAAGTTTGGAAGATCAAATGTCAGAAGTAAGCACATACTAGACTTGATTCACTTTGATGTCTAGGAATCACCGGGGATGTCCCTAGGGGGAGCAAAATATTTTGTATCATTCATTGATGACTACTCCAGGAGACTATGGGTGTACCTAATCAAGAATAAGTCAGATGTGTTCTTAGTATTTAAGGACTTTAAAGCAAGAATATAACTTAATTTCGGAAAAACGATCAAGTGCTTAAGGACAGACAATGGAGGAGAATATGTTGATGGTGATTTTCTAGCATTTTGCAAGCAAGAGGGTATCCAAAGGCAATTCACAATTGCACATACACTGTAGCAAAGTGGCAGTCAGCAGAGATGTAATATTTGCTGAAAATGAACTGGTAAGTGAGCAGAAATGTGGTAACACTACTAAAGAGACTACTGAAGTTCAAATATATAAGAGAAATGGAGAAGATGGTTCTTTTGCAGCAGAACCAGAGCACAATGAACAAGAACTAGAAGACGCCAATGATGTTCGTAGATCAACACGCTAGATATGAAAACCATCATAGCACTCAAATTATGTTATGACAAGCAACGATGCATATTGTCTTCTAACAGAGGAAGGAGAGGCATTGACATTTAAAGATTCTCTGAATAATTCAGATGCTTCTCTGTGGTTGACAACAATGCAAGAGGAAATGGAAGCGTTATATAGAAATAAGACATGGGAACTTGTTGAACTTCTAGAAGGTAGAAAAGCCATCGCTAGCAAATGGGTCTATAAGATCAAACAAGATGGAAATGACCAAGTAGAACGATATCTTGCAAGACTTGTGGTATGTAACATCCTAAAATTCGAATATAATTAATTTGATTTTTTTCTTAATGAAATAAAATTAATTTGATAAAAAATATATATTAAGTTATTAAAAAGTGTAGTGCAAATAAAATTTAATTAAGAGGTTTAGCGTAAAGAATTGATAGTATAAGGATTTATTGAAATTATTTAAATATTATAAAGAATGCAAAATTAAAAAGAATAAAAATAATTAATAATAGGTGTACAAGAGCTGCTCACGTTAACAAGCCCAAGGGCTTCCCTAGTGAATATTGGCTTTTGCCAAAATCAAGTCTAAAAGCAATCACGTGAGGTTTCTTTTAGAAAGGTAGGAAGGATTTCTCTTTGCACCGCAAAGTGAGCATAGCGAGGGAGAGAGGCGTTTCTCTTCTTTGGCAGTGCAATCGTAGCAGCACACAGATCCAAAAACGCCGGTGAAGGAAAGAAGAGTTTTTAGGGAAGCAGTAACTTTTGTCATAGATATTTTTTAGAGTATTTTGAAGGTCTTCGAGAGATGAGCAACGATACCTTTTAAGAACCCTTTCCATGGTATATGTGTTTATCGTGTTGACAGGGTTTACCCTATGGTCTTGGGGGATTCTAATTGAATAATGCATGTTGTCAATAACCTAATTTTTAAAATTAGGGTTTTTCATAAATATGGGGATAATTGTTCAATTGAAATTATGATGTGCTCAGTTATGTTATTATGTCTTGATGTTTATGATTGTCATATATTGTACCTACAAATTTATTTGATAACATGGTGTGTTTTTAATTAGTATCATGATAAGATTGTATGTTTAGTTTATGATAAATGAGTTGTAATACATATGAGACATGAAATATGTGATTTTATGATATGTTGTATGATGTTTGCCGCAATACCGCCTATGATAGGGATATAAAAGAGTAATACCGCCGTAATGGAGTATCAAAAGTAACATCGTCATGTATTTGGGATGTCGAATTTGAGCAACACCGCCTAGAAAGGGGTATTGAAAGTAACACTGTCACATGTTTGGGTGTCGAAAAATGAGAAATACCGCCATGTGCACATGGGAGGTTTTGAAATAGAAATGTCCCTGACAGGAGGGTGACATCGAAAGACTCCTCATGAGTAGGTGTGGACAATGAGATGCCATTGTCCTATGATGGGTGAAATTTATGGCATGCCGGCAAGAGAGCAATCTAAGTATGAGGTCTCTGAGCCACTTCGATTAGTTTAGAAATTACTTGGTATGTGAAATGGGATGCATTGAAGGGATTTGTCCTTAAGCTATATGTTTTTCGGTTGTCGTTATTAGGTGTATTTTAAAATATATTATTTTGGAAATATTAGCGGATACCATAGGCAGTTTTTCCTGTTAGACAACATTATTTTTAAAATATTTTATAATTGTATTGTTGTTCACTGTGATCTTATATCTCATTAAAAAGTGTTGTTTTCAGAGTCTGAGGACATCGTCGTTGTGGACGCATAGACTTGAAGAGTTATTATCTTGCTTTTATCTTAGTTGGTTAGTATTATAGCATGGCTTAAGCGCGCCATGCTGACATCATTTATTAGTTTTAGTTTACTTTTCTCGGGTTGTAGTTAGACATCCGATTTTGAGGCTTTTGAATTTTTTTTTATTTGAATGTATGGATTTATTAATATTTTTCATTACTTTGGAAATTATTATTTTACTTAATATGAGGCATTTTTCAGACTTAATTATTTGCGAAAGTTTGTATGACTTGTATATTTTTAATTAAATATTTTAAATGATTTTTATTGAATTTATTTTGGTTACTAATAATGTAACGAAGGACGTTACATGATAAAAGGGTTTACTTAGAAAGAAGGAATTGATTTCAATGAGATATTTTCTCTAGTGGTCAGACTCACCATATCAGAATAGTCTTGGCAATGTGTGCTATATTTGATTTACATCTTGAGCAACTAGATGTGAAAACAACTTTTCTTCATGGAGAACTTGAAGATGAAATATACATGCTCCAACCAAAAGGGTTCAAAGAACAGGGAAAAGAAAACTTGGCTTGCAGGTTCACCAAATCTCTATACGGTCTAAAGTAGGCGCCAATGTGTTGGTACAAGAAATTCGATTCCTTCATTATTAGCCTCGGATACAACAGACTAAGTTCAGACCATTGTACATACTACAAGAGGTTTGGAGATACATCATTTTGTTGTTGCATGTGGATGGCGTGTTGGTGGTAGGCTCCAACCAGTGGCGAAGGCAAGGGGTGGCCTCTAGATGCCATGGCGACCCCCAATTTTTTCCCTTTTAATTATTATCATGTATAAGTAAAAATATATGACTCATTTATTTCAATTTTTTTTATTATAAATAGTTTATTTATTCGAATGTAGAAATTGTTTTGGTGTTTTTCATTTCTTTTATGTCTATCTTTATTTTCATATCTATAAACTTTTTATATATAAATAATTTTAAAAAAGTAATCTTTTGTCCATCTTTTTCTTTTTTGCTTTTTTTTTGTTGTTGTTTTCTTTGTCCATCCTTTTCTATAACCTTATCTATCAGTAATTGATTATTGAACAAAACTTATATATAATTTTCTGATTGCATATGATACCATTTTTCATTTAAAATATAATATTTGTAATATTTGTTACACATATTATGTTTTGATTGATGAATTATTACACATTTTATATTTTAATTGGAGAATAGCACCACGGGGGCTCGAGTTATACTCAAGTTTCGTTCTAATTTATTTCCCTTATAACTCATTAAAAAAATAAACTACATTTTGTGCTTTTGACGTTTTTGTCTTAGACTTGATTTATTGAAATAGATATTTATTTTACTAAAGTATTTACTAAGGTATTTATTTTATTTTTTTTCTTTACTAAGCTCTTTGATTTTGGCCCCCCTTAATCCAAAATCTTGGCTCCACCCCTGGCTCTAACAAAGATCGAGTCTAAGAATTGATGGCACAATTTGTTGAGAGTTTGATATGAAGGACCTGGGACCAACAAACAAGATTTTAGGGATGCAAATTCATCGAGACATAAAAGATAGGAAGATTTGGCTTTCTCAAAATAATTATTTAAAGAAAATCTTGAGGCGCTTCAACATGCAAGATTGTAAGTCAATCTCTACCCCACTTCCTATCTATCATAAATTATCCTCAAGTATGTGTCCTAGCAATGAAGCATAGAGGATGGAAATGTCTCGAGTACCATATGCATCAGCAGTGGGAAGCCTAATGTTTGCTATGATATGTACAAGACCGGACATTGCACAAGCAGTGGGAGCAATTAGTTGATACATGGGGAATCCTGGTAGAGACCATTGGAATGTTGTAAAGACGATTCTGAGATACATAAAAGGAACCCCCAAATACTGCATTATGTTACGGAGGATCGGATTTTACTGTCAGAGGTTATATAGATTCAGATTTTGCAGGAGATCTAGACAAAAGAAAATCTACTACGGGTTATGTGTTTACACTTGCAGGTGGAGGTGTGAGCTGGATTTCAAAACTACAAATCATTGTAGCCTTATCCACTACAAAAGCAGAATACATGGCTGCTACACAAGCTTGCAAGGAAGCTATTTGGATACAAAAGCTATTGGAAGAGCTCGGGCACAAACAAGAGAAGATTCCTCTGTTTTGTGATAGTTAGAGTGCCTTGCAGATTGCAAGGAATCCAACTTTTCATTCCAAAACAAAACATATAGGAGTTTAATTTCACTTTGTCCATGAAGTAGTAGAAAATGGAAACGTGGACATGCAAAAGAATCACATAAAGGAGAACTTAGAAGATATCCTTAGTAAGCTAGTAAATACTAACAAGTTTCAATGTGTAGATCCTCGTGTGGCCTATCAAAAACGTAAATAATGCAGAGATGACAAGTGTAGGATAGACAATAAATGCGTGTGAAGATATGATTAAAATCAAGTCTTCAAGTGGGAGAAATGTTGGGCAAATGGGTGGATAATAACGAAGGAATGACCATATGGATGGATAATAACATATAATTAATAGCCAAGAAGTAAAAGAATGGTTCTTCTTCTTGGACAAATTTTAGCCACCAATAATTCATGGTCAATGGTCATTCCTAAAGCCTATATAAGGAAGGCTTGGATGTTGTTTCCATCATCCCATTCTTATCCGTTCTCTTCTCTGGTGTAGTTTTTCTTTATAGTTTCTAGAGAGAAACCGTAAGGTGTTTTACTCCTATTGATAGAGAGAGTGAAAATTGTTCTCTCCTAGCAATCTGAGAGTGGTTGAAAATACTATATTCTTTCTAGTGTAATTTCTCTTTCATTTGTCTGTGGACATAGTCTATATTGGGTGAACCAAATAATACTTGATATTCATTTTATCTTCATTCTTTCTCATTTGAACTTTTGCAGCAAGTTAAGTTGTGATCTGTAATTGCCTAACAAGTTGTGGTTTTATTATGTCATGACTCAAATTTTATAGTTATGGCCGGCCAGAAGGAAAAAGAAGGAGGACATTTCGCCTTTGCAACCTATCAAACATACAAATTTGTTTCATTCTAAGTAATAATGATTGCATTCATTAATATAACATAATAATGAATTTAATCAATCAGAGTTAACAATAAAACAAAAACAAAAAATGTTTATATAGTCATGTCATACAATCAAAAGATTACAACTCAGCAATATATGGTCACAATCTCGTTCACAATTTTTGACATTACATCCAAGACTTCTAAGTAGCTTCTACACGTGAAGTCTATGAGTTTGTTCCATAGATCACTAAAACTGAAATATTAAACGTTGGGTGAGTTCATTGATTCGGTGATGATATTTCTCCCAAGAAAATGCAATCACATAAAGACAACGGTCTAATACAATCATACAATCATGCAGGCACTCAATCAAACCAACAAACAATCATTCTCGGGCTACTTGTGGAATGACTTGTTTTATACCATTTCTTTCCATATTCATATCTTGCTCACATGGGGAATACATATGCATATATAAATTGAGTCTTTGGGTCTCATTTGGGGTTGTTCACTCAAGGTCACCCACCCTGGTGATTTCAGTTTCGTACCGTGGAGATACCGCACCCTTCGACCAACAACAACCCGCTCTCGTTTCGCCAGTCAGATGGGCAAAGATTCACATCATTCCTTTGCATATTCATTCAACCAAATACCTTTCTATTGATTACAATCATAACACATATACATAAATATAGCAACAATCAACATAATACGTTAAACTCAAAGTGAACTTGACCAACATTAACCTTCAACAACCAATAAATAAGGCAAGAATACTACCAATAAACATACTCCTTAGTGTACACGCAAAATCACCTTCAAAGGTGAACCACATTACCGTTTCAATAACGATTCAAATATCACCAAATTCCATCAAGTATTATACCATAGCTTTCAACCATAAATGTTGTCATATTGCATACATTGATACAAGCAACAATAGATTAAATCTATATCATCAATCATCAATCATTACAAAAGTATTCTTTGTTTTAGATTTCCATAACTTGCTCATAATAGATCCCTCCAACAACAATAACATTTATCATCCTTCACATTACATCATCGTTCATAACTATACATTAATAGTATAGCCCGACTCTCTTTATTGACACATTTCAATTTAGTCTAGGATGCAACTTTATTGGCTTCCTTCCAAAATGAGGTATTAGTAGAAATATTTTCAATTTCAAAATAAAGTTGATATTATTCCATATCACCCAAAAATAAAATCTTGAAATATGGACTAATCGTGGCTTAGGACGCCATCTTTCTAACAAGCCAATATTATTGGGTTAACCCATCAAATAATTTACATATACAATTACCAATTGATTGAGGAAAATAATTGAAAGACAACATAAGAAATCATTTTATGCATCTAATTCAATATTTTAGTGGAATTTATATATCGCCTACCAACATGAGAAATTTGAGAATCGAACCCAAGTCGTAGTGAGTATGGGTTGAAACTGAAAAGGCTTGACAAAATGTGTCAACTCTCTCGATAGTCCTCAGATGTTCTTAGCGTACCTTAATACAATCCAAACTTAAGTCATGAAAGTTGACCCAACAAAACTTAAGGCCAAGATCGGGCTAAATGTAACTTAAGTTCATATATACTTTACTCCTAATAACTTAATTAAAGTATAATACACCAATGAACTTATACTTCAATTCTCACCAACTCATGTCATTATTGGATGTGTGAAATTCGATCATTTAACGTTAGTTTGTTATCAATTAAAATAAACTGATTTTCATGTAAAATAATCTAAGTTGGATAAATTAATTTGTGTTTGTTTACCATCATAAAAATCACATTTTTTTTTGTAGATAACCTTCTCTCTCCTCTACAAAATTAGATTTTAATTAGAAGCTAATCAAAATAACTTTTGATTTTTTTTCATATTAATAAGTTTTTTTTAGATTCTGATTATCTCCAAAAGTTGAAACAAACATACAACAAATCCTCAGTGATTTTTTTTATATTTAAAATAAGTGATTTTTTATACTAATTTGTAGCAAATGGCTCTTAATCAAGGCAGTAGCCACTTTCCCCTCTCTTGCCCAAGATTTTACACCTTCAATGGTTTTTTTTTTTTTAAGAAAAACTAAAATACATATAGTTACACCTTTTAGACAATAAATTATGGGGAAAAAATCAATAAGTGATAGTTCAAATGGTATTTTCATCTCTATCAAAGTTACAGCATTGGAAATATATTCTCATCTCCTAAATCCGACAAAAAGTTTATCCTCTCAATTATCTATAGACAAATAAAATTATGGAGAACAAGTATTAAAAAAAAAACTTGTTATTTCTCTTCAAATTGAAAGAAGGGGCTTGCTTTTTACGCCTTGCATTATGCTCCACATACCTTGCAAAAAAAAATAATTACATTTCTTTTTTAAAAAAATACCCTTGTCACTCAGATTAATATACCACACACGTTTTGCACCTCTCATCAATACCCTACCCTCTTCACACCTTAATCCCTATTTCTCATACATCTTCACCATTGTCACCCCCTCCACCATTCTCACTGTGACACCCTTCTACCCCGCATGTTAAAAGCCATTTAATTTAAAAACAATTAAAGGGAAAACATGCAATTATTGAATAAAATAAACAATTGTCCATGGGTAGAAAAGTCCCACATGAACCGTTTACAACGCAAAAAATGAAATAAGTTTTAAACAGTAAAAACATAACAAACCAATAAATATAACCCAACCCCGATGTCACATACAGAGCTGGTATAACCGTTCCGGAATAAAATCCACGGAATTACAACTGAAACTAACAACTACGATAACATAAACTAGCCCTACAATGAGTGGCGGCTCCTCAGAGTCACTCCTCTCCGGGCTGCTCGTTGTAACACCCTATTTTTCCTATGCTTTCTGTAGCAGTATAAACTTATTTAAATGTGTTTATTTTAGATTAAACTCAGAGGATGATTTTAATTAAACTAAAATCATTTTCTTGTGTTGTTATATCATATGAAGTCACGGTAAAATTTTCGATTGAAAATTCAGACGGAAGCCGGTTTGCGTTTGCACTGTCGGTATCCGTTTACTGAGCAGAAAACCTAATTTTGATCCGTGACCGAGACGGTTAGTGTTTTTATCATGTTTCCTTCAACTTTGGTTATTTTGAAAATTTTTGTTCAAAAATAAAATAAAATATTTTATTCGGGCGAAAACGTCGGAAATATACGACCGGAAATACAACCGGGTACGAAAAGGAACACAAAGAGGAAGGAAGTGACTTGAGGCAACATGATGGAAGAGGCTCTTACACATTCCAAAAGTATAATCATTATACTTTTTCAAATTATAATACTAATCTAATCTAAAAGCTATTTCTCTCTCCTCTTTCCATCTCATCAAGCCTTAACTCTTAAACTTACTCTACAAGCCACTCCAAACCCCTCTCTTCTCCCTCAATTTCGTGCCACTCTCCCCCTTCCCCTATATATACCCCTTCCCCTATATATACCCCTTTCATTTACACTTCCTCACTTCTTCACTCTTATACTTCATCTTCTTCCTTAAGTTTCAACTACTTAAAGCTTGCATTTTTATTTATCTTTTGCACTTGTGTTCTTCATTAAAGTTCTTCCTCTTGTTAAGGGTAATGCTCTCATATAAATTTCTTTACAAGTTTGTCATTTTATTCATTATTTGCTTTATGTGTTCTTATTAAGCTTTAAACTTCAAAAATCTCTTAAATGGTAGAAAACTCCTTTTGAGTTGAAACCACTTTCTATAGTCTTGTATTTACTTGTATTTTCACATACTAGAAGGTTGTGTAAAACAAAGCTCCCTAGCCCTTTCTTTCTAAGGAGGCTGAAACCATGTAGTATGGTTTAGGTGAGTTTTGTTTCAACTTTTGAGAAAATGATCAAGTGTTTGAGTTTCTAACTATCCCTTGATCTTAAATATATAAATCTTGGAAGGTTTTGATAGCTTGTTCCTATGATGGCCGAAAATATGAATAAGTAGGCCTAGGGTACTATGTTTCAACTTTCCAAGTATGATCATGGATTTAGAACTCTTAAAACCTTGTGATTTTAAACCTAAGAGTTGTTATCAAACAAAGATTTCTAACCTATTCTTTCTATGATGGCCGAAACTATACCTTAGTGGCCTAGGAAGGTTTGGTTTTCATTTCTCCAAAATGATCATGGACTAAGGCTCCTTAATATAGAAGGATGCTAAGTCTAAGTGATTGGAAAGTTTAACGACTTCTAACTTGTTTAGTTGATGTTGTAAAACCTAGAATGTAACTCCTTTCATTTTCCAAGATGATCATGGACATGAGCCCCATAAGATATTTGGATGCTAAGTCTAAGAGATTGGAAAGTTTAAATCTTTCTAACTTGATTTCCTATGATGGCCGAAACTAGGGTTTTTGGACCTAGGATGTGTTATTGTCATTCTTCCAAAATGATTATGGACTAAAGCTCCTTAATATAGAAGGATGCTATGCCCAAAAGATTGGATGATTTAAAGATTCCTACCTTAGGAATCCCATCAAGGCCGAACCTTAAGGGTTGTGAGCCTAAGATGTTTGGTTTTCATTCTTCCAAAATGATCATGGTTTTGAGCTCCTTAATACATATGGATGCTAGACCTAAGAGATTGGAAAGTTTAGTGAATACTAACCTATTTTTCTAGCTTTGGCCGAATACCCTAAGTCTATGACTTAGTGGGATTTTGATTCAACTTTGTTAAATGATCATTGTTTATGAACTCCTAGCACTTGAGGGTCATAAATCCATAAGTTGCATAATTTTCGGGAATCCTTAACCTTACCTTATTGTCTTGGCCAAACCTAATACCTTGTGGTTTAGTGTTCTTAGTTGATTTTTAACTTATGATCTTATGTTTGTAATCCTAGACCTCTATCGCCAAGAAAGCGAGGACGTTTGTGAATTACCCTTTCCAAACATCCAACCTCTTAACTTTCACGGAAGGTAAGAGGGGATTGCCTATGGATATTCAATGACCATATGCATGTGTGTATGTGTTTACTTGAATGATTTGAATATTGTTATGATATTGAACCGATCCTTGAATGACTTGTTTACTTGAACTATTGTGATTATTACTTGAAGTTAAATCTTACTTGCTTTAAAGTATTGTGCATATATGTGATGAATTATCATTGACTGTGATATTATTGTTGAGAATATATTACTGTTGATTGAAGTTTGAGAAGCCGTACTTGAGTCTGTGCCCAATGACTATAAGGATTAAAAGCCTTAATAAGCCTTGAATAGAACTTTGAAAGTTTTGGGTTTATATATAACAGTTCCTTGTTTAAAGTGCTTACTTCAGAAGAATAAGATCTTTTTAGAAAAATGTTAAAGTGATTTCAAGTCAATAGAAACTACCTTTTTATGATCAAACGTCTGGTACGAGAGAAAACCTTTTCGAACTATGTGTTTTATGAAGGAAAAACCCTTTGAAAATATTTGACTTTATTCCATCAAGGATTTCAAAGAGTAAACAAATTTCTTAAATGTTTTATAAAGAGTTTGCAAAGGAAAATGATTTTCTCCTAAATGATTTAGAAACATTCCGGTTACTTGGATAAGTGACCGAGGTTTTGCTTTGGATTTGATTTTCACCGAGCGAAAAGTAAGTACATGCGAAAGAGAATCTAGTTGCGAGACGTCGCCTCTAGTATTCATTTATATGCACGTGATCTAGGATCCATGTCAAGTACTATGGACCAAGGGTCCTATTCATGATGTTATGGGCTGAGAGTCCAAATCTCGGAATCGAGAACGGTGTGTTCTGATTTCATTGCTGCGGACTAGGTGTCCTTATCATGTTAGAATAAAACATGGATAAAATCATAAGTGATTTCTATGACCACAAACCTTGACTGCGGCCTCGGTCTAAAGCGTTGTGATTGAGCACTCGGACTATGTGTCCTGTGTTTCTTTAAGTTCAAGTGATGGGGAATTGTGAATAGTCGTTAGCTTTGAGCTTCGACAGCGAAAAAGATTATACACAAAGAAAAACCTTGATAACGGAAAGTTTATTCATATGCATTTCCCCTTAGCAGACGTGCTTAAGTAAACCAGATACAAGGTGGTATTTGAGGGTCAGTCCGATTGGCCCAATTGGAGGCATTCGAGACGTTGTGCATCCGGAGACCTTGGTGCACGAGGTTATGGTGGCAACTTGCCAGTGGGCATCAGAGCTTGACCAACTCTTTATTACTTCTGCAATGAAACGGTGTTGTTATCTCATGAGATTAAGTTAGAGCCTGATTATTGAAGTGTCATGCATCAATTTTATAAAAATGTTTGTTCGGGCATGAGACCCACTGATATAACACCTGCTCTATCTCATTTGCTAAATACATGTTATTATGCTGCGATGTTGTATGTATCATGCTTATGGTTGTTGTGGGATATATCTTTTTATTGGTATCTCACTCTTGCATTTCTACTTATTACTTTCTCTTCCTTTTTGGTATCGTCGCATGCGTACGTGCTTAGATGGATCCGAGTATTCCGCTGGTGCCGTCCGCATCGAAGACTGAGGTCTTCGATAACGCCGGGAGTGCGGGGGCATGGCAGATCCACGAGGGGGCTACATCTGCGACATATCAAGGACCCATTACGACCACGGATTTTGACGCTAACGGGAACCCGATACGGAGGACACAGACCGTGGAGACTAGGACGGTTGCTCTCCCTCCGACTTGGTTATATCTGCACACGTTACAAGTGACTGGGCTTCTACACGAGCACTTTGATCTAGATCCACCGGTAGAGGATGACCCAGAGGAGGAACTTGAGGGAGATCCTGCAGTGGGACTTGAGGAGGACCCTGAAGAAGACCCTGAAGAGGAACCCGAGGAGGAGCCCTTGGAGGTTATGGAGGAGGACGAGCCGGATTACTATGTCTTAGACTATGACGACGATTTTGACTCCTTGGATGAGGGCAGTGAGGTCATAGATCCATCACCGGAGTTCTCGTCTCGTGGCAGTGTTTGTGGAGATCCTACCTATAGCCAGTGCCAGTAGTCAGTTTGGAGCTTGTGGGTGTTTGCCGTTAACTTTTGGCTTGGAGAGCTATCTTTTGAGATGTGGTTCTGGAACCCCCCCTTTCCCGTGTTTTGCTTACCCTCTTTAGTTGTATCTGTAAACCTTTTTTTTTTAATTCTGTTTCAATGGCCATTAATAAGACCCTATTTTGTACCAAACTTGAGTTCCACCTAGGACAGTTATATATGTATGTGTGTTGTTTCATTTCATGTTCTAAGTGTTCATCACTTCTTCTTTCGTTTTTAAAAAAAAATGGGAGAATTTTAAGTACCATTTTCAGTAATACTATTTATAAAGAAGGTTTATTTTTCGAAAGCGACTAGCATTTAAACAAATTTTAATTCCGCAACGGGTAACCATGTGATACCAAGTTAGGGTGTCACACTCGTCATCCTCTGCAATGTGCCAATCAGGCTAAACACAAACAAACAGACATATAAAGGGAGTAAGAATCGTATAAACATATTAGCAAGGAGATAGACAGTAAAGTAAACAGCAAGCATAGCAACATCATATCAAACATCAACATCATCATCATCGTTATGCTATGCAATGCAATGCACTGCAGTCCTACTCTGCTAAACCATCAAAGCATGTGGATCTACTAAACTCGGGATGAACGACTTCGGAGTTAAATATCCACATTGAGAATCTACTCAACGCCGGAGAATCTACTCGTTGGACAGCCAACGCATCAAACCAACGAATGCCTCATCACGGAGGCGCTAGGAGAATCTACTCCAACCGTGGATGGCCAGATCACCGTACTCTAGGACGACCTCCCCTATGTCGGACATCCCTAAACAACATCTCCGATACAATGCGTATGCAACACAATAACAACGGCAACACCACCTCCATAACTCCAACGGAATCGACCGAAGGTAACAGCGGAATCAACCGCAACGGAATCTACCTGAGGACTTTAAACGGAATCAACCGCTGTAGCTGGGGCAAACTCTCGGCCACCAAGATACATAACAACAACACCTTATACCCAAACCGCGGGGTCAAGGTTTCCTTGGCCAATAAGCACTAAAGCATGGCTCACCAGCTTGCCGTACCCAATGGGCACCGACTTACCAAACTTAACACCTCACCATCTCATCATCTTTAATTATCTTTAGTAGACATTAACCAAGGTGCCTAATCATTTATCATCATTGGGAAGTGGGGTTTGAAACCCCTTAAAGTCCTTTAATTCTGTTTTGTCCAAGAGGGTTGAGCACGGTCGTGCTCGTAACCCAGCACAGTCGTGCTTAAACACGTGAGGGGTGTGCTCCCCTTTAAGTGAAGCACGGTCGTGCTTCTTATTGAGCACTATCGTGCTCATCAGCACGGTCGTGCTCTTTGTCCTGCACGGCCGTGCTGAACAGCGCGGCCATTTACCCAGAATTCAACTGGGAGCACGGTCGTGCTCCCTGTTCAGCACGGTCGTGCTCATCGCGCGACAGTGCTGTCCTGGGCAGGAACAGAGGCTGAAACTTAACAATCTTTTTAGGGTTTTAATCCCTTTAATCCTAAATCCATTAACACGAATTTTACAGGTTAAACTCAGCAACATGATCAACATCAACTTAACAGTGTCATCAACCAACAACATCATCATGTTCATAGCAAGGCAACGAACATAAACATTAACAACATATCATGAACATGAACAATATACCAATAACATACCAAACAGTCAAGAACATACTATCAATAACAACCAATTCAACATGTTATTCATACATAGATACATAAACACCTCGGGGTTAGGGAACCCCTTTACTTTACACTAACCTCACGCCTATGAATACACTACCCTTCTCCCCATACCTGGATTGAAGGTAGTTCTCCCAAACGCCGAATAGTAATCTGGTTCCTCCTCTCTATCCGTTTCAACCTCAACTACGCCTTAAACAAAGGAAACACACCAATATTAATTTCCCAATCATAAAACTGAAAAGGAAACTAATAGGGAAGAGGGAACCATTACCTCTAGACTACCACGGACCAATCAGCTTCACAACCGGCTTTCAAAGTCCTACTATAACGCTAGAAGAAGGGAAAATACAGAACGGATGAGTTCTGGCCGCAGCAGAGTAGTAGCAGCCGTCACAAATAGGGTTATGACGTTAACCCTCGATTCTGCTCACGTATATAAAACTCATACCTGAGCACGGTCGTGCTTACTCTTGAGCATGGTCGTGCTCGACTTAACGTTACGAGACGCGGTCAACACGTTGAGCACGGTCGTGCTCAACTTAAAATCAGAAAACACTTCTGACTTTAAGTACGGGTGTGCTGGATAAATTCAACTTATCCAGCACATGTACCAGAAAGGGACTTTTAGCCAAAATCCCACTAAGCCCTCAACTGATAAATTCAACTTAATTAAATAAATTTCGAAAAACAGGGTTTTTACAATTCCACCCCCCTTATAAAAATTTCGTCCTCGAAATTTACACGTACCTCAAGGAAAAAGATGCGGGTACGCCTCCATCATCTTGCTCTCCAGCTCCCAGGTAGCAATTTCCTCAGTTGCCCCACTCCAAACCACTTTGACCAAAGGAATCTCCTTGCCTCTTAGCTGCTTCACCCTCTTATCCTTGACCCGAAGGGGTAACACCTCAAACGTCAGGTTCTCTTTCAACTGTATAGCGTCGGGTACTATCACGTGACTTGGGTCAGGAATATACTTCATGAGTTGAGACATATGAAAAACATTGTGGAGATTTGACAAGACCGGGGTTAAGGCTATTTGGTAGGAGACTTCGCCGACTCTTTTGAGGATTTGGTAAGGACCAATGAACCTCGGAGTAAGTCTCCTAGCCTTCATCACTCTACCAACCCCAGTCGTCGGGGTAACTCTCAAGAATACATGATCGCCTTCCTGGAATTCGAGCGCCTTCCTCCTTTTATCATGATAGCTCTTCTGCCTACTCTGTGCAACTCTCATCTTTTCCTGAACCAACTTAATCTTTTCAGTTGTTTCCTGGACTGTCTCTGGCCCTAGCACCACACTATCACTAGGTTCACTCCAACACAAGGGTGTCCTACATCTCCTCCCATACAGGGCTTCATAAGGTGCCATCCCAATGCTGGAATGGAAACTGTTGTTGTAGGTGAACTCTATCAGGGGCAAAAACTTGTCCCAACTTCCTGACTGTTCTAACACACAAGCCCTCAACAAGTCCTCTAAGGACTGGATGGTCTGCTCAGACTGCCCATCAGTCTGTGGGTGGTAACCTGAACTAAGCCTAAGCTTTGTCCCTAAAGCCTCTTGCAAACTATTCCAAAACCTAGAGGTAAACCTCGGGTCTCTATCTGATACTATGCTAGAGGGTACACCATGAAGCCTAACTATTTCTCTGATGTACAGCTTAGCCAACTTCTCCAATGGATACTCCATATTCATTGGAATGAAATGGGCAGACTTAGTCAGTATATCCACAACAACCCAAATCGCCTCAAAACCAGCTGGAGTCCTAGGGAGTCCAGACACAAAATCCATGGAGATGCTATCCCATTTCCATTCTGGGATACTCAAAGGTTGCAACTTACCCGAAGGCCTCTGATGCTCGATCTTAGCCTTCTGACAAACTAGGCACACATACACAAACTTAGCTACATCCTTTTTCATCCTAGGCCATCAAAACATTCTCTTAAGGTCCTGATACATCTTAGTGGCACCTGGGTGCACACTCAGTCCACTCTTATGACCTTCTTCTAAGATCAACTTCCTAAGCTCAGGAACATCTGGCACAGAAACCCTATCCTTGAACCTCAAGATATCATCACCGCCATCCTTAAAACTTAGGTCTCTACCCTGTGCGAGCAACTCTCGCTGGTCTAAGAGATACTTATCTAACTTCTAACCCTCTCTAATTTGATCCATCAGACTATTGGTAACCTTCAAGGTACCAAGCCTAATACTCTTAGGGGTAAACTCACAAGCTAGACTAAGGTCTCTAAATTCCTCAATCAGATCCATCTTTCTAACCATCAAAGCGGAGACATGCAGGTTTTTCGTACTCAAGGCATTGGCCACCACATTGGCCTTTCCCGGGTGATAGGTCAGCTCGTAGTCATAATCCTTTAAGAACTCCATCCACCTACGCTGTAACAGCCTGATTTTCATTATACTGTTTAACCAAATAAAATATAAGTAATTATATTTTAATATGAAAGTTAGAAAATATTTTTTTTTGAATAAAATAAAATCATATTCCTAATCTACCTTATGATAGGAAGTCACGGTAAAATTTTCGGTTGAAAATTGAGACGAAAGCCGGTCTGCGTTTTCACTGTCAGTACAAGTTTACTGAGCCGGAAACATAATTTTGACCCGTGAACGAAAGAATTAGTGTTTTTATCACGTTTCCAATAACTTTGGTTATTTTCAAAAATTTGGGTTTGGGATCAAAAATATAATATTTTACCCGGGCGAAATCTTCGTAAAATACGATCGGAAGTGCAACCGGATACGCAATGCAGCAGAAGAGGGAACACAAAAGTGATGGAAGTGACATGAGGGGACAAGTCTAAAAAGCTTATGACACACTCAAAAAATAACCATCATTACTTTTTCAAATTAAATGTTATTTTATTACAAAAGCTAGTTTTTCTCTCTCTTCCTCAACCAAACAAGCCTTAAGCAAGACTTGGAGACCAAGTTCTTCTCCCCACCCCTCAAAGCACGAAATTCTCTCTCTCTTCCCCTATATTTACACTCATCTTCTTCACTTTTCACTTTACTCACTCAAAAACTCCATTCTCCTTCTTCTTCTTCCTTTTTCTTCAAACTTCATACTCATAAAGCTTGTATTTTTAGTCATATTTTCACTTCAAGTTCTTCACAAGAGTTGATCCTTGCACCAAGGGTAATACTCTCATACCAATCTTTTTGCAAGTTTCACCTTTTATTTTATAGTTTACTCTACTTTTTCATTAAGTGTTCTTAATGGGTTTCCAACTTCTAAAATCTCTAGGAAATTGTAGAAAAATCCTTTTGAGTTGAAACCACTTTCTATAGTCTTGTATTAACCTCTAGTTTCACATACTATGATCTTGTGTTAAACAAAAATTTCTAGCCATTTCTTCCAAGGATGGCCGAAACCTATACATGGTGGCCTAGGAAGTTTTGTTTCAACTTCTTGTTAAATGATCATGTGTTTGAGCTTCTAGATACCCCTTGATCTTAAAGTCTATAATGTTGGAAGGTTTGATAGCTTGTTGTCCTATGATGGCCAAACCATGAGGTTTTGAGGCTTAGGATGCTTGATTCAACTTTTCAACTATGATCATGGGTTTAGAACTCTTAATACATTGTGATGCCTATGAGTTTTCATCAAACAAAGAACCTTTCCTCATTATCCTATGATGACCGAAACTCAATGTTTTGGTGCTAGGATGTTTGAGTTTTCATTTTCCAAAAGGTTAAAATACCTTTTTGGTCCTTTATCTTTTGGGTAAAATTCATTTTGGTCCTTTATCTTTAAAAAGATTCATTTTAGTCCTTTATGTTTCAAAAGTGATCCAAAATGGTCCTTTCAAGGACCATTTTGGGTCACTTTTGAAACATTAAGGACTAAAATGAATCTTTTTCGTCACCAGTTTCTAACGGAGTTTAGATAGGAGATGACGGAAAGGACCATTTTGGGTCACTTTTGAAATATAAAGGACTAAAATGAATCTTTTTAAAGATAAAGGACCAAAATGAATTTTACCCAAAAGATAAAGGATCAAAAAGGTATTTTAGCCTTTTCCAAAATGATCATGGACTTGAGCTCCATAAGACATTAGGATGCTAAGTCTAAGAGATTGGAAAGTTTAAAGGTTTCTAACCTAGTAATCCTATGATGGCCGAACCTATGAGGTTATGGACCTAGGATGTCTTGTTTCTATTTTTTCAATATGATCATGGATTTGAGCTCCTTAATATATTTGGATGCTAAATCTATGAGATTGAGAGGTTTAAAGATTTCTAGCCTATTTTGGTGAATAAGGCCGAATCTAGAGTCTTTGGAACAAAGAAGTTTTGTTTTATTTTTCAAAGTAGGATTATTGATTTGAACTCTTTATTACCTTTTGATGTGAAATCCAAAAGCTTGAATCCAACAAAGTTTTCTAGCCTATTTTATAATATAGGGCCGAAACCCTACCCTAAGGGGTTAGATGATTTTATTCAATATTTTCAAGTTATAACAATTGATCTAAGCTACCTAGAACCAAAATGATATGTATCCAAAAGCTTAGGTTGAGAAAAGAATCCTAGCCTCGTTTTGATGAGTTGGTCGAACCTAGCATAAGATACACATAGATGAGTTTGTTTGATTAATAAGTATTTATATCATTTGGTTGAAGGTGGAATTGGTAATTTGTGGTGTGACAACAAGGAGCTGCGAGTTCGAGCTTCCAGTGATAACTCAGGTGGGGGAAAGAATCAACCTATCGTCGGAATCGATAAGTAGTAGATTATATAGTAATTAAGTAGGGCGACCTAAACCCTACTAGAAGTCGAATAATCGACAAGACCAGAATCACTTTAAATTGCTTTTATAAAACATCCATGGTGATTCGGGGATTGTAGGTTTATCGATATTAGGTTGATGTTTATGATGTTGATGGTTGATTTGAGTTTTATTACCTTTATTGAACTGATTTAGTGCTATGTTAATGTTTTGGAATATCTTTGATTGATTTGATGTTATGCATGATGGTATTTACTTTATGCTTAGTGGATTAAGCGAAGATATATATGTTGTCTAAGAGATGAGTTGTTTTGGGTGTGAGGATCATGATGACTTTTAGAGGTGCCTAACCTAAATGAATTATGTTAAAGAGGTGTTGTGACATAGAGCATGTGTTGAGGTCTTGACGAGAGGTTAAGGCACTAGGTTATGACCATAGGAGTCTGTGAGGTTCATAAGTTGTGTTGTTTCTATAACCGTATGTTGGACACATACGAGACCCGAAGTCCTTGTGGGACCGTCCAAAGGGTAAACTTAACTTGTGCAGCTATGAGTGTCATTGCTTTGCATGAGCACCTCTGGGAGTGGACGAGGTGTGCACCGGGATCATCGTGCAGCTATAGTGTCACACTTTGCGTGAGCGTTCTTACCATGGTGAAGGTGTGCACCGGGATAATCGTGCAGCTATAGTGTCATTGCTTTGCATGAGCACCCACAGTCCGGGGTGTGCACCGGGACAAATGTGCAGCTATAGTGTCATTGCTTTGCATGAGCATTCTCACCATGACTAAGGATGTGCACCGGGAATGGGACGTGTCGCTTGGACGACTGACCGATAACCATAAATATGATAGGGAAACCGTAGCCATTTCAGTATCAAGGTTTAGTTACTGGAGTGAGGGTATGAGTGAATATAAGAATTTTATGGAAGATAGATGACTTGACTGATGCTGTGTCTGTGATAATTACTGTATATTTTACTATGACTCTTTTCCACTTTTGATGATAGAACTGTTTCTTATCCCCTTGTATCTTCTGTATGTTTGTTTTATCTCTTATGGATCGTGTTCGAAGACCTTGTGGCTGAGCTGAACGAAGAGGAGCTGGATGGGACTCCCTACGAACTGGATGCCGGAGGACGAGTCGTGACCCCTGATGAGTAGGGTCTAGTTTAGTTATGGCCAGTGCGTCTGTGTCGTGACGCTTTATCTTTTCTGCTTATGTTTTTTATAACTATGCATCTGTTAGGGATCCTATTGACGGGATGCCCTGAAACAGTGTTTGATAACTCTGATGCATTAAGTATGTTTAATACAATTATGTTTTCATATTCTGTTCTATATGAATCTGTTTTGCTTAAGAAGTTAAGTTTTAATTTCTATGTATTTTCACGTTAAGTTTACGAAAAGGAATATATTTATCAAGGTTTATTTTCTAATAAAACACCGAGGCACAGCGGGGTGTCTCATACGCTGCCTCATATTCAACTCCTTTTGATCAAAGAGGTACTTCAAACTCTTATGATCACTAAAGACCTCAAATCTCGCCCCATACAGGTAATGCCTCCAAATCTTCAAGGCAAATACCACAGCTCCTAACTCTAGGTCATGGGTAGGGCATGGGTTTTCAACTGCCTAGAAGCGTAAGCGACTACCTTACCATTCTGCATCAGCACACCACCTAACCCTTGCTTAGAAGCATCGCAGTAAACTACGAAGGGTTCACTAGGATCTGGTAAAACTAACATTGGTGCTGATGTCAACCTATTCTTAAGGGTTTGGAAACTCTCTTCACACTTAGAGTCCCACACAAACAACTGTCCCTTCTTGGTGAGACGGGTTAAGGGTAAAGCTATCTTAGAGAAACCTTCTATAAACCGCCTATAATACCCGGCTAACCCCAAGAAACTCCTAATCTCGGTCACAGACTTTGGCGCTTCCCACTGGAGCATCGTCTCTACTTTAGTTGGGTCCGCTACTATGCCACCCTTAGAGATGACATGTCCTAAGAAGCTCACTTCCTCTAACCAGAACTCACACTTAGACAACGTAGCATACAACTGCTTTTCCTTAAGGGTCTGCAAGACAACCCTCAGGTGTTCCTCATGTTCCTCCTTGCTCTTGGAGTACACTAAGATGTCATCTATAACACTACCACGAACTTATCCAAGTAAGGGTGAAAGGTCTTGTTCATGTAGTCCATGAAGACCGCAGGAGCATTGGTCACACCGAAGGGCATAACCAAGTACTCGTAGTGACCATATTGCGTCCTAAACGCTGTCTTCGGGATGTCGTCAGACTTAACCCGAATCTGATGGTACCCTGACCTTAAATCTATCTTTGAAAAGACACAGGCGCCCATCAACTGGTCCATAAGATCATCAATCCTAGGGAGGGGATACTAATTCTTTATGGTCACCTTGTTGAGTTGTCGAAAGTCGACACCCAACCTCATACTACCATCCTTCTTCTTCACCAACAACACAGGTGCTCCCCACGGAGACACACTTGGCCTAATGAACTGCTTCTTCATCAGGTCCTCCAACTGTTCCTTCAACTTTGCTAGCTCTAGAGGAGACATCCTATAGGGTGCTATGGAGATTGGCCCGGTGCCATGCACTAAGTCTATGGTAAACTCAACATCTCTCTTTGGGGGTAAGTTATAAACATCCCCCGGAAACACTTCAGGAAACTCTCGCACAACAGGCACGCTGGCGAAATCAGGAGGGCTGCTCTCGACTTCCAGGGAAGCTAACATCATGAACACTTGGACTTCGTCTTTCATCGAAGCTTGAACATGACTGGCAGAGAGAAGGGCCAGATTCTTAGACTCCTTTGGAGTTCCAAAAACAGGTTTTATCAAAACAATTCAGAAGGACATGGTTGGAAGATAACCAGCCCATACCTAGAATAATGTCCAGGTCTTTCAAAGGTAAGCATACAAGATCAGCAAAGAAAGTTTTATCATTTATAACCATATGACAGTTCCTGCATGCATAAGAAGTGGAAATAGGTTTATTTGTAGGTGTAGAAACCAACAAATCAAACTCAAGGAAAGTAACAAGCAATTTAAGACTCTTGACCCTATCATGCGATATAAACAAGTGAGTAGCACCCGAATCATACAATACAGTCAATTGAGTTCCATCAATTAAACACGTACCTTGGATCAAGTCATCAGACTCGGAGGCTTCAGCTCCACTAAGAGTAAAGACTCTTCCAGTGGTCTTCAGTCTGTTGGCCTGGGACTTCTGATTCTTGCTAGCGCTGGGAGGCTCGACCTTAGCTCCATCACAGTCGCGGCTGATATGGCCTGGATTGCCACACTTGAAGCAGATAACCTGTGTTTCCTTGCACTGGGACGAATAGTGGTCCTGTGCTCCACACTTCCCACACCTCATAGCTCTAGGGGCATCCGAAAACCCACCCCTAAAGCTATTCTGCTGAAACTGGGACTTCCTGCCGCTCTGCTTGAAGTCCTTGCCCGTCGGGGCATACCGCTATTTGCCTTTATCCCTCTGGTCAGTCCTCTTGCCACTCTGGTTATCCGATCCTCTGGAACTGGTAGCTCTGAACTGACTAGCATCCTCATAAATCCGACACTTGTTGACTAAAATCGGAAAAACTCGGATCTCCTGATGACTGATGGCCTGTTTGATCTCAGGCCGGAGTCCCGCTTCAAACTTCACACACTTGGAGCGATCGTCCGTCTCATGCTGGTAAGGAGTGTAGTACCTAGCCAGCTCCTCGAACTTAGCCGCATAGTCACCGACTGACAGTGATCCCTGCCTCAAGGACAAGAATTCCATCTCTTTCTTGTCCCTGATATCTGCTGGAAAATACTTCTCCAAAAACCTCTGCCTGAACACAGCCCAAGTAACTGCTGTGCCCTCAGCCTGCATCCTCTGTCTATAGTTATCCCACCAGTGCTCCTCCTCCTCAGTCAACATGAAGATGGCGAAGATGAGCTTCTGCTGATCATTGCAAGGAAGATCTTCTCTGTCTCCCTCAGCCACAACAGTGCTCCCTCTGGGTCGTACGCTCCCTTGAACGACGGAGGGTTGTTCCTCTGGAACTTATCCTTTCCCTGGAACTCAGCTGGCCCACAGTTGTTACGGTTGACCTGCCCGATAGCATTGGCCAGAAGTGCCAATGCGTCAGCGATCGCCTGATCGTTGCGTCCTCTACCGGCCATTAGTTCATGTACATACCCAAAACAACCTTTAATACAGAAACTTAGCGAGTAAAAGCTACAGGCAACTAACTTAAGCATCATTATCTATACCAAGTATAGACAATTCAAGAAGAGTCACACAACAAACTCACAACAGACTCATACCATGTCCGAACAAGGTCGAACTGCTCTGATACCACTAAATGTGACACCTTCTACCCCGCATGTAAAAAGCCATTTAATTTAAAAACAATTAAAAGGAAAACATGCAATTATTGAATAAAATAAACAATTGTCCATGGGTAGAAAAGTCCCTCATGAACTGTTTACAACGCGGAAAATGAAATAAGTTTTAAACAGTAAAAACATAACAAACCAATAAATATAACCCAACCCCGATGTCACATACAGAGCTGGTATAACCGTTCTGGAATAAAATCCACGGAATTACAACTGAAACTAACAACTACGATAACATAAACTAGCCCTACAATGAGTGGCGGCTCCTCAGAGTCACTCCTCTCCGGGCTGCTCGTCATCCTCTGCAATGTGCCAATCAGGCCAAACACAAACAAACAGACATATAAAGGGAGTAAGAATCGTATAAACATATTAGTAAGGAGATAGGCAGTAAAGTAAGAAGCAAGCATAGCAACATCATATCAAACATCAACATCATCATCATCATCGTTATGCTATGCAATGCAATGCAATGTAATGCAATGCAATGCAATGTCCTACTCCGCTAAACCATCAATACATGTGGATCCACTAAACTCGGGATGAACGACTTCGGAGTTAAATATCCACATTGAGAATCTACTCAACGTCGGAGAATCTACTCCTTGGATAGCCAACGCATCAAACCAACGAATGCCTCATCACGGGGGCGCTAGGAGAATCTACTCCAACCATGGATGGCCAGATCGCCGTACTCTAGGATGACCTCCCCTATGTCGAACATCCCTAAACAACATCTCCGATGCAATGCGTATGCAACACAACAACAACGGCAACACCACCTCCATAACTCCAACGGAATCGACCGAAGGTAACAGCGGAATCAACCGCAACGGAATCTACCTGAGGACTTTAGCGGAATCAACCGTTGTACCTGGGGCAAACTCTCGGCCACCAAGGTACATAACAACAACACCTTATACCTAAACCGCGGGGTCAAGGCTTCCTTGGCCAATAAGCACTAAAGCATGGCTCACCAGCTTGCGATACCCAATGGGCACCGACTTACCAAACTTAACACCTCACCATCTCATCATCTTTAATTATCTTTAGTAGACATTAACCAAGCTGCCTAATCATTTATCATCATTGGGAAGTGGGGTTTGAAACCCCTTAAAGTCCTTTAATTCTGTTTTGTCCAAGAGGGTTGAGCACGGTCGTGCTCGTAACCCAGCACGGTCGTCCTTAAACACGTGAGGGGCGTGCTCCCTTTTAAGTGAAGAACGGTCGTGCTTCTTATTGAGCAAGGTCGTGCTCTTTGTCCTGCACGGCCGTGCTGAACAGCACGGCCATTTACCCAGAATTCAACTAGGAGCATGGTTGTGCTCCCTGTTCAGCACGGTCGTGCTCATCACGCGACAGTGTTGTCCTGGGCAGGAACAGAGGCTGAAACTTAACAATCTTTTTAGGGTTTTAATCCCTTTAATCCTAAATCCATTAACACGAATTTTACAGGTTAAACTCAGCAACATGATCAACATCAACTTAACAGTGTCATCAACCAACAACATCATGTTCATAGCAAGGCAACGAACATAAACATTAACAACATATCATGAACATGAACAATATACCAATAACATACCAAACAGTCAAGAACATACTATCAATAACAACCAATTCAACATGTTATTCATACATAGATACATAAACACCTCGGGGTTAGGGAACCCCTTTACTTTACACTAACCTCACGCCTATGAATACACTACCCTTCTCCCCATACCTGGATTGAAGGTAGTTCTCCCAAACGCCGAATAGTAATCTGGTTCCTCCTCTCTATCCGTTTCAACCTCAACTACGCCTTAAACAAAGGAAACACACCAATATTAATTTCCCAATCATAAAACTGAAAAGGAAACTAATAGGGAAGAGGGAACCATTACCTCTAGACTACCACGGACCAATCAGCTTCACAACCGGCTTTCAAAGTCCTACTATAACGCTAGAAGAAGGGAAAATACAGAACGGATGAGTTATGGCCGCAGCAGAGTAGTAGCAGCCGTCACAAATAGGGTTATGACGTTAACCCTCGATTCTGCTCACGTATATAAAACTCATACCTGAGCACGGTCGTGCTTACTCTTGAGCACAGTCGTGCTCGACTTAACGTTACGAGACGCGGTCAACACGTTGAGCACGGGCGTGCTCACTGTTGAGCACGGTCGTGCTCAACTTAAAATCAGAAACACGCTTCTGACTTTAAGTATGGGCATGCTGGATAATGAGCACGGGCGTGCTCATGTACCAGAAAGGGACTTTTAGCCAAAATCCCACTAAGCCCTCGACTGATAAATTCAACTTAATTAAATAAATTTCGAAAAACAGGGTGTTACACTCACCTTCTCCACCATTGTCACACAACAATGAAGCTGCAAAAGGGTCGAAGATAAGACAGTCGTGATTTTGTTCCTGTACGTCAATGAACAGGTGAGTCTTTTGTTGGTGTTTTCATGTTCGTAATTTCCGCAATTTAATTTTCGGAAAGAATCCGGAAATTAAAATCTGGGCAATCAGAATGTACCTCCGGAAAATAAAATCTGGATGAGTAAATGTCAATAGCGTACACATCCGAAAATTATTATTCGGAGATGTATGCTTTTGAACTACCGGATTTTAATTTCCGGATATGAATTTGCGGATGTCACAATTTCTACATCTGGAAACAAATTTCCCGGCATATAAAATTTTATACGTCCGGAATTTAGTTTCCGGATGTAGAAATTGTGCATTCGGAAATTAAATTTTGGATGTATAAAATTTCCTGCTTCATCTTTTCTAAAATAAATTAATGTTGTCTTCTAATTATTCGTTATGATGCATATAATTTTAAGTAGGGAAGGCAAAATAATCCATGGATCCATTATCCATCCATTAGAAAATCCATTCAATCCATTCATTTATTAGGAAAAAAAAATTATACGTATTGGATTGGATTGTTTTTCTAGTGGATGGTTTATGATCCATCCAATGTTTTTAAATAATCCATTGGACCAATAATCAAAAAACAGTGGATCATTTTTTATCCACTTCAAAAGATACATTTGACTGATTTTCTAAGACAGCAAATATGATTTTCAGGAAAATCATTTTCTGTACATTTTAATTATCTAAAACCATAATTTGGAGTTTTAGAAATTTGCTTATATTGTTTATACCTGTGTGCGTATTTGCGTCATTTGGTTCATCTTTAAAATTTATGTGAGGAATTATTGCTGGAATATCAATTTCAGGTAGAAACTTTAAGGGAGTAAACATTGATCTCCCTAAAAAGTTATTTATGTTTTGTATACAGATAAAAATTCCCAATGGTATATCAAATATTTTCAGTCATTCTTTCATAGTACTTCTATCAAACATGCAGAAGACATTCACAGACTCTTTGAATCATTCATCAGCTTGGTGAGTGCTTGATATCTCTGTCAAGCTCGTATGTGAGATCAGCACTCCAGAAGTTGATAGGGAGGGAGGGAGGGAGAGAGAGGGAGAGGGGGGAGAGAGAGAGAGAGGGGAGAGAGAGAGAGAGAGAGAGACTTTTTTTGTTTCAGGAAGCCAAGATAAGGGAGTGGGAGAGAGGGGAGAGAGAATATTTTAAAAGATATAAAAAATTAATTTCTAAAAATATTTTTATAGATGGATGAGAGAGATATTATTGTGAAATAGTTATAAAGATTATTTAATTTTTAAACAATAATATTTATGGATGGATTGGATATCCATCCATAAAAATTGTTAATAGATAGATTGGATGGATTTTTTTTTCAATGGATCATTGATGGATTGATTTTTTAATGAATTTTTAATGGATCATGATGGGTTAATGGATTGTTTTTAATCCATTCATTATAATCCGAATAAAAATTTATCCAATCCATCCATTTGTCACCCCTAATTTTATGGTTGTGTTCAGTGGACATGGAAGACTATTTTGCCAATCTATCTGAGGATGTGGACATGTCAATTAATATGGGAAGAGATGGAGATGTAAGAATAAATTTTCATTTGCCTTGATTGTAGTCTTGAAAAAAAAAATATTGTTATTTTTTATTTTCCAGAATCATGTGAGCATAGAGAGGTTGGATGTTTCGAGTGTAAAAGATCCTGTTGATCGTAGTGATGCATTCTACTACAAAGGTGGTTGAATAATGAAATATTATTAATATTATGTTATCACTATGTGTGAACATTATAACATCATGCTAAATTTTTATTGTCAGGTATTTCCATCTCGAGATGATATGTTGAATCGGGCTCGAAAAGTTGGTAGAGAGAATGGTGTTGTTGTCTTCATTCACAGGTCAGACACAGGAGGTAATCGAAGGACGACAGTTGTGATTCTTGGTTGTGAAAGGGGTAGGAAGTATAGACCATACAAGAAGGAGTTAGCTCGCAAGATGACCAGAACAAAGAAATATGAATGTCTTTTCAAATTAAGAGGAAAACCGTTGAAAAATAGTGATGGATGGAAACTTAATGTAGTGTGCGGCTTTCGCAACCATGCGTTAGTAGAGACATTGGTTGGTCTTGCATACGTTAATCGCCTAAGTGTCCAAGAGAGGTCTTTGGTCGATGATATGACAAAGAGCACGGTTAAGTCAAGAAACATACCAATCACATTGAAGGATCATAATAAGGGTAACTGCACCACCATCAAATAGGTCTATAATGCGTGACAAAAGTTTAGGATCTCTCAAAGAGGTCCTAGAACAGAATGCAACATTTGCTGAATTTAATTGAGTGTGATAAGTATGTATGTTGGGATAGAAGGCTGGAAATGTCTGATGTTGTTAGAGATATATTTTGGACACATCCAGATGCCATATAACTTTTGAATGCATTCCCCATTGTGATGATTATTGAAAGTACTTATAAAACCAACAAGTATTGGTTGTCATTATTTGAGATTGTTGGTGTTTACCTCAGCAGAGTTGACACTCTCCATTGCATTTGCCTATTTGGAGTCTGAGCGGAGTAATAACTTCAATTGGGCATTACAGAGGCTATGAGGTCTGTTCCTAACTGAAAATTCAATACCTTAAGTAATAGTGACCGACAGAGACGTTGCCCTGATGAACAAGTGCACACTGTCTTTTCTAGTTCAACTAAGTTATTATGTTAATTCCATATTGTTAATAATGTGAAGGCCAAATGCAAGATGCTAGTGCACCCCAGGCAAAAGTGGGACATTGTGATGGATTCTTGGGATAGTATTATGGACTCTCCTAATGAGTGTAAGTTTGTGGAGTGTATGAGGAACTTAGAAGATGTATGTTCTAATTTTCCTATTTTTGGTGACTACGTGAAATACACTTGGTTAGTTCTTCACAAGGAAAAATTTGTCGCGGCATGGATACATCATGTGATGGACCTTGGGAACACAACAACTAATAGGTGTCTCGTATACTTAAGCATTAATACACAGTAGCATAACTTTCGTCTTTAATTATGATTATCTATTTATGTGGTGTTTTTTTTGTTGTGTTTGATAATAGGGTTGAGTCCACACATGGGAGGTTGAAGAATTCGATTTAGGATAGTAGGGGACTTATGTAGTTGTTGGGATGCCATGAATAACATGATCATATTGTGTAACACCTCGATTTCTCGTCTCTTGACCGGTAATTATATTTTTTATTATTACTGGGGATCCAGAAAATGATTTTTGAGAAAAACAAAATTATACTGGAACCTATCATATCTTGGGAAGTTATGGTTCAATTTTGGGTTTAAAACTCAGACGGAGATTAGTCTGCGTTTTTCACTGATATTATAATTTTATACCAGCATAAAAACCTAATTTACCCGAAACTAAAAAATCTTAGATTGTATCATTATTTTAGTGGATGAAGTCTATTTCTAGAATTTTCACTCAAAAATAAAATATTGTATTTTATTCGGGTGAATTTTGACGGAAAACGTGCGAAGCCCTAATCGGGTAAACGACAAAGCTGGAAACGGATCTGTAGAGGTATGCCAAAGGATAGGGGCGATGAGTAATCATAGATGACTCACCCATGAGTCACATGGTGAGCCACCAAATGTAATGATGAGTTTTTTTTTTAGAAATATCACAAAATATCCTTAAATATCTAGATATTTATGCAACCAAAAGACCAAATTACCCTTGATCCTTTTTAATTTGTTAATTCCTTTCATGACCAAACATGGTTAAGTCACCAATTTGGTATGGTTACCTTCCTTCCCTTAGAGTGAATTTCGAGCCTCTCTCTCTCATAAACATTTATCCATCATTCATTTTACTTAAAACATCCTAAGTCATCTAAATCTTAAGTTTTAAGATCAAAGTCATAAACTTTCATTTCTCTCAAATGTTCTTCAATGTTCATGAATTTTTCTTCATTTCTCCTCCATATTTCCTCATCTTAGAGGCATGATTTCATGATTCTTACTTCATGAAACTTGCTCCTTAGATCCTTGCCTTCACTTTGATCCATTTTGTTCTTAAATCCAAGAACATCCAAGCTTTCTCTCCTAACTCTCAAAATTCAGCCAAGCCCCAAAAACCCTTACCCAAGCGTTGTTTTTATTTTCTACGACCATATTCCTACTCCTCTATATGATTTAGACACTTGTTATTTCACACAAAAATCCATTTGGAGCTTGTTTGTAAAATGGGTTTTTCTAGCCTACACTTTGTTCATCATTTTCTCATCAACTAAGGGGTAATTTCTCTTGACCCTAGTTAGTAACTTTATTCTATGCTTCATTAGCTTCATGAATATGTACTTTATTTCAAATTATATACTTTCGAAAAATCATGTATTAATTCATAGGAATTGACTTTGAACAATTTTTCTACCATGGAAACACCTTTGTCTTTATGTCTACCACAAGGTTTTAAAAACAAATCATCCTAGCCCTATAAACCTAAAGAGGCCATGAGCTATAGCTAAAGTTTTAGCCTTGGTTTTGCTTGTTTTAACTAGTTTAAGTTGTTGATGAATGAAGGTGATGGTGATGGAGTTGATTTTGTGGCTTTGTGGAACAAAGAGGATGTCTTGCTTTTGGGAGCTATAAGAGGTAAAGGGGGGAGTGAACCACCTCATACTATATTGGTGGGTGTGAAGATGGCTTAATTTGTTTGTGGTTGGTTAGTGGTGACCCTAAACCTAGGGTTATCCACTTTGTTTGGTTTGGTTCTCAATGAGGACATGATTGTAATAGTGGTTGTGGTTTGATTTGTGTGTTTTGATGTGTGATCTTTGTTGAAAATTGATATGATTATATGCTCATGAACATGCTATGTTTGATTGGCTTATTCATATGCCTTGGTTTGATTAATTGGTTGAATTGTCAATATGGTTATAGCATCACTTTTTGAGAAGTTATATGCTATGTTGATGTATGGTTATGGCTATGAGTGTTTTTGGAGAAGTGGAATCTTCTCGTGACTCAGCCACATATGGAACAAATGGGAGTTTAACTCCAATCCCCGAGTATTAAGTGGATTTCACATCACTTAAGTGGGGATATGGAACAATGACAATTAAGAAAGGAAAAGTACAAGTTCTTGAGCTATGAAATTATTACAAGGAAAGATTTAATTAATAGCCTACTCTAAGTGAGGCATAGGTACGATTTCCTTAGAATCCTCATTTAGAATGTTTTGATTTTCATCAAGGTAACTGTGTAGTTGAAATCGTATTTGGAAATCAATGGACATAAGTTTTCATGAAGCAAAACCAACCAAAAATGATGCTTATTTCAATTCGGGTTTGAGGTAAAAATTGAATATGAAAATGTTTTCTATACTTAGTTCACCAGTTAAATGCTTTTATCTTATTCAAAGATCGATTAGATCAAATGTTTTTGAAATAGACAAAACTATAAACACGAGAAGGGGGTTGAATTGTGTTTATTGGAATTTAAAATAAAGTTTAAAAACTTTTTGCATGCAGAAGCTAAGCACAGACAGGTGTAAAAGGATACACAGACAGGTGACCTGTCTGTTGTAGTTTTCTCAAAAAACAACACACGTAGAGATAAGAAAACAGACTTGACAGAAACAGTTTTAACCCCTTTTGTTAGAAAGCAGATGATATATATAATCAAAGTAACTAAAGAGATTAAGGGAAGAGAGATTAACACAGAGATTTATCCTGGTTCACTCTTTAACACAAAGAGCTACGTCCAGTCCTTGCCAGCACCAAGATTTATCCACTATAACTGATCAGGTTACAGACTCCAAGTATTGTTTGCACACCTAGCCTCTTCAGGCTCCAACACAAGTATTCTTTGCACACCTAGCCTCTTCAGGCTCCAACACAAGTATTCTTTGCACACCTAGCCTCTTCAAGCTCGCTCAGATTTGTTTGAGAGTTTGGTTTGTAATAAATACACTTACAGACCTTTCACTAACGCTCAGAGAGTGGTTAAAATATAAAGCTTTTGGAAAGTCTGCGTAATAACTTCAAATGATTGAAGAATACAGAATAAATGAACAGAGTAATGGCTCTTTATGCTTTGTAAAACTCTGATGATGTTCATCTTCAATGACTTCTGTATTTATAGCCTTCACCATTTAATATTCGTTAGAGACATTCCTTGCAACTATGGCTTCAAGCAGAGCTTCATTAAATGCAATATAGTCGTTCTGGGCAGCCATTAATGCAATGACGACGTTGGTTGTACTCTAACATGAGGGATAATAGCTTTATGCATCGTGTAGACGCAAAATCAGAGTTGTGCAGAGTGCTTTTGTACTTTTGCAGAGTACATTTCCCTTTCTGTGTAATGACTGAAAGTACTAGGGAATAAAGCATGTTGGAAACATTCTTTAACTGGAAGTTTATCTCTGACTTCCAAGTTTGTTTGAGAGAGAGCACTTCTGAGTTTCTTGATAAGCGTGAGAGAGTTCTCAGAGTATTCTTCATGAGGGGACAGCTTGCAAAAGCTTCCTGTACTTCGAGTTCTTTAACGAAGAACCTTAGACAAGTTGAAGAGTAAAGACAGGTTTGTAAAACTAGTTTGCACATAGTCAACAATCCTAGTCAGCAGACAGGTTGACTTCTTGGCTTATACGGACAGGTGAGACTTAGGTAGACAGACAGGTGAGTTTTGTAATCTTCTGATCTGTACACTAAGTAGACAGGTTAGCAACCACAAAATAGGTTAATTCATCATTACCCAATGTTTAGTTTTCATCAAAACTTAGGGAAATGCACACAGACATTTTAGAGACTTAACAATCTCCCCCTTTTTTATGATGACAAACATTCAGATGATTTGATGAACCTTTGAAAATATCAGAGTACAGAAGTACAGACAGTAAACAAGTTGATATTTTCTATATGTGCAGACAGATGCATTAGTGTTCAATAAAGAGCATCAGAGTAATATGCAGCAGTTTTTAAGTTCATAGTATCAGAGTATATCAGAGAATGAACACTTAGCATATATTGTTTACATTGAACATCTTAACATTTTTCTCCCCCTTTTGTCAGCAACAAAAAGAGTTAAATAGATAACAGTGGAGAGAAAAAGAAAAAACGAAAAAAGAATAATAAAGTAGAATTTGATTTGTATTCATCATAAGCAATTCAATTACAAGGCAGTTCCTACAACTACTTATTTAGGCTGATTAAACATAAGATACAGGGAATCAACTTTCTGTTCTAACAGCAGCCTAGCATGCCTCTCTGCATCCAATTGTCTTCTGACTTCTTCTAGCTCAGTCTTAAGGAGATTGAAGCTCACTGAATCCATCATATGAGAGGAGGAGACTTCTGTAGACAGGCTGGTTGAAGCATCAGACAGGGATGGATACCAGGGTAAGACTAAAACTGGGGGTGTCTTAGGTACAGAGAAGGGTGAGGAGACACGGGGAAAGAAAAGTTGATGAATGGTTCTGAAATAAAATAAAGGAAGAAAAACTATTTTAAACAGAGGGGTGATTCTGACTATGTCAAAATCAGGAGAGGGAAAGACATAAGAGAGTCTTTCACAAAGAGACAGTCGAGTGACTCTTATTGGAATAGGAGGGGGAAGAGGTTGATTGGCTAAGACAGATGGAGGTAGGGGTAGGAGAGAGTCTATGTGGGAAAAGAATGAATTAGACCCTGTGACTAAAAGAAAGAAATATCTAGACCTAGAGGGTAACATTACAACAGAGGCAGGATAGTTAGATCCTTCCAATGTTCTAATGAACAACACAATAGGGGGATAAAAGAAGATCTCCCTACATGGGTTCAGAATGTGAGGTGGTGGAGAAGGGATGACAGATAAGTGAGATATACTTGCAGTCATCAGAGATTGCAAATCATTCACAACAGTCTAGATGATATGCCAGATTGTTCTCTGGGAGTTGAGTCCCTATGAACAACTGTGTATTCGACATACATCAGGACTAAGACATCAAAAGATGGTTTGAGAGGGGTGAGAGGAGACAGGTGAGTGAAAAGGGGAAGGGCAACAGATAAAGGGTTGACTACAGAGAGCAGAGGGGGAAGAGGACAGCAGAATCTGGAATACCCTAGATGAAGGGCGAGAGGATGGTTCAGAAGGGAAGTGTGAAGAGTGGTTCTTCAAAAAGCCTTGCTTTCTTCCTTGAAGGAGACAGAGAAGCTTCTTCATGATGACCAACATTGTCTGTGTTCCAGCAGACAGGCTTCAGTGGAGGGTGCAGTAGCAGTAGCAGCACAAGCATGGGGCCCCCTTTTCTTCTACAGGGACAGCTTGCCCTTTCCAGCAACAGCCACTACAAGTCCATAGGGTAGCCCTGACCTTCTTTTTCTGGGAATGAAAACCCAGATCAAGAGATTTGATCTCCCTAGTCTCTTCTTGCAGGGTGGAGATAGTCTGCTGCCTCCCTGAGCAGGTGCTTCCACTCTTTACTAGGCACAGACTTCACTTGTCTGTCCTTAGGTAAAAGGTCTTCACCAGTCTTCTTCTCTTGAGTGGGTTGTGTAGAAACCACACCTGATTTTTCCACCCTCACATGGTCCCTTCCTACTGGGTAGAGTGGCCTTTCTTCAGTCTTGAATCATGAGAGGCTCTACTGTCCCCCCCACCTCCCCCCCAGCAGATCCTTCAGAAGCTGTGGGTGTTCCTCAGGCCTTTGATCGCTGTCTGGGCAAACCTTTCTAGCCAGGCTTTTCCAAATCCTTTCAGAGAATAGGATACTCTGATTCACCAGTGGAATCACGCAGGCTCCTCTCGGCTATTTCCTTCAGTTCTTCTGACTCAACAGCAGGCTTCTTCTTCTCTCTTCTAATCTTCTTATCTTCTTCTCTTCTTATCTCATCCCAAATATCCTTATTAAAGGGCTCACGATGAGGGATTCCTTTCAATCCCCATCATAGACAAGAACCTTCATTGTCTATGGGCAGTCAGCCATGTCCAACAAAGTGGACATCAGTTGGAAGCAAATATCTTGTTTCCTAAAAACCCTTGTCAGCAACATTTCCATAAGGGTAGGTAGGCATATTTGTCCTTCTGATCAGAGACTCAAGGATACATGTAGATGAGATCATTGATGTCTATCTTGATTTTGTGAATCAAGTGGTATAGAGAAAATCTGTCCAACTTGGTCACCATTGTCTCTTGACCCTCTTCCTGGGCATCCACCACACTCTCAGAAGTCAGCTTGTGCAAGAACCTGCACTTGTCGGCAACGCATGCATAGACAAGGACTTTTCTTGTATCTCTCTATAAGGGTTGGGAACTCCATAAACAGCAATATTGGATACTCATTCAGTTCCCACCTGATCATTTGCCATTCAAGGTCTGAAGGCAGTTCCAAGTGCCTTGGACATCTGGTTGCCAGTTACAAAGAGCTTATAGGAAACTGAAGAGTTCACATCAGCTTGAACATTTGAGCCTTGAAGCTCTTGGTTCCATCAACCACATTGGGTGATGACCACAACATTCCTCCAGAAATCTCTGACAAGTCTTTGTGGGATGGACCGAGCTCCTTGATATCAGAAAGAAGGCTGTCCCACTTAGAGTATTCCAACTCCTGCCTGCAGTGACATCCATTCCCCATTTCTTCACTGTCTGTTGAAGATCAACAGTCTTTTCCAGGTAGAATCTTCTCTACATCAGTTAATATCTCATCCTCGTATTTTCTCAGCCAAATCTCTTTTGGAGACAGGCGTCAATCTGAAAGATGCCATTTTTCAGAAAAGAAGAGAAGGTGAAGGTTTTGGAAGAAGAGAAGGGTTTGAACGAGAGGAAGAACGAAGATGAAAAGACTTAGGGCCTTTTTTTTGAGAAGGAATAAAGTTGTGAAATCTATTTTGAAGATTTGCCTTTTAAAAGAAGCTAAAAGCAGGAGAGAGAAAAAAGCTATTTTTTAATTTAAGAATGGCAACGATTTTATGTGGGGAACTGTAGCGCCCACTTAGACATAAAGAAAACATGGTTTCGAGGTAAAAAACTGCCGTGTTCATGATTAGCTTCAAGATTAACAAATGGTTATTAAATAAATAAATAATAGCCATTTTCAATAATAACTGTTGGAGTTTCAAGCTTATAGGGTAGACTCTAGTAGAGTCAGACAGGTGATCACAGGCCATTTTTTTTGAAAAACGCATGACATGTCATTCAACAATACAATGCATGTTTAAATTATCTCTAATCAATAAAAATCTTATCTTCTGGCTAAAGGCTTAGTGAAGATATCATCACCCATTGATTTTCAGTTTTAAAACACAACTTAATCCAAAGATACCTTTCTGAACATAATCTCTAATGAAGTTATGTTTGATTTCTATCTGCTTAGCCTTAGAATGCTGAATTGGATTTTTAGTTAAAGCAGATAGCACTAGAATTATCACACCATACAGATATTATTCTGCTCAAAAATCTAGGGAGTTAATCCTCAATGTTGATGGTTTTACCCCATAAAAAGCTTAGAGTCACAACTAGCAGCTGAAGATATATTTTGCTTCAGCTGTAGATAGAGCTTGATAGTTGTCTTCCTTTTGCTTGACCAAGAGACCAAGTTTGCTCCAATGGAAGTGGCATCCTCCACTGGTGCTTTTTCTTTCTATGCTGTCTCCAGCACAAGTCAGCATCACAGAATCCCACTAATCTGTATTCATTATTGTCTTAAATACAGCATAACACAATATTATGTAGTAACCTGAAGGCACAATATCTAAATTATTTCTCTTAAAACCAGCTTTAAGATGAAGATTCTCTTGAGGTCAGATTGAAATCTAGCACACATACAGACACTAAACTGAATATCAGGTCTGCTTGAAGTTAAGTACAAGCAAAGATCCCATCATAACCTCTGTAGACAGTTTGGTCTACTCTTTTTACCTTCATCATCTTTACTAAGTTTTTCATTGGTTTCCATTGGGGGGGGAGTTTTCATAAGTTGAGCATTTTCCCATTTTTGTATTTTCTTTGAGCATTTCCATGATATACTTTTTGTTGAGCGATGTAGATTCCATCACTTGTCTGTTTTGATTTGTTAGACCAAGGAAGAAACTTCAATTCTCCCATCATGCTCATTCGCATAATTCTGCTTGCATCAGCTTTGAAATAATCCCTTGCACAGCTTCTCATTAGTTTTGCTCCAAAAATAAGATCATCAACATATATTTGGACTACAATGAAATTTTCTTTATAAGTCTTTTTTCTCTTTTCTTAAACAGAGCTAGTATTCTACTTGACGCTCCGGTGTAAAGCCGTTATGCATGAGAAAAGAGCTTAGTCTATCATACCATGCCCTAGGTGCTTGCTTTAAACCATATAATTGATGCCTTATTCAAGTTTAAAAACATGAATCTGGGTTTATTAGTATCTTCAAAACCAGGGGGTTGTTTTAACGATAAACTTCTTCTTCAATTATATACCATTGAGTAAAAAGCACTTTTCCCACATCCATTTGAAAAAGAGTGATTTGGTGTTGTGCAACATATGACCTTAGTGTTGCGAATAGCTTCTATTCTATGCTACAGGTGCATAATGTTTCAGTATAGTCAATACCTTCTTGTTGGTTATGAGCCTTGAGCTACTAACCTTTCCTTGTGTTCTTGACAACTTTGCCATCTTCATCTAACTTGTTTCTGAAGACCTCATCTGTTCCACAATGACAGACTCTAAGATGTCATCTCTAAAGACTACCACCGAACTTCTCCAAGTAAGGGTGAAAGGTCTTGTTTCATGTAGTCCATGAAGGGGACTCGCAGGAGCATTGGTCACATACCGAAGGGCGATAACCAAGTAACTCTCGTAGGTGACCATATATTTGCGTCCTAAACGCTGTCATTTTCCGGGATGTCGTATCAAGACTTAACCCGGAATATGATGCTGTACCCTGACCTTAAATCTACTCTTTTGAAAAAGACACAGGCGCCCCATCCAAACTGGTCCATAAGACTAATCAATCCTAGGGAGGGGATACTAATTCTTTATGGTCACCTTGTTGGAGTTGTCGAAAGTCGACACACCAACTCATACTACCTCATCCTTCTTCTTCACCAAACAACAACAGGTGCTCCCCACGGAGACACACTTGGCCTATGAATGAACTGCTTTCTTTTCATCAGGGTTCCTCCTAAACTGTTCCTTTCAACTTTGCTAGCTCTAGAGGAGAACATCCTATAGGGTGCTATGGAGATTGGCCCCGGTAGCCATGCACTAAGTCTATGGTATAACTCAACATCTCTCTTTGGGGGTAAGTTATAAACAATCCCCCGGAAACACTTCAGTGAAAACTCTCGCACAACAGGCAACGCTGGCGAAATCAGGAGGGCTGCTCTTCGTACTCTTCCAGGCGGAAGCCTAACATCATGAACACCTTGGAACTTTCGTCTATTTCATCGAAGGCTTGAAAACATGACTGGCAGGAGAGAGAAGGGCCAGATTCTTAGACTCCTTTGGAGTTACCAAAATCAGGGTTTTATCAAAACAATTCAGAAGGACATGGTTGGAAGATAACCAGTCCATCACGCTAGAAATAATGTCCAGGTCTTTCAAAGGTAAGCATACACAATTTCATGCAAAGAGAAGATTTTATCATTTATAACCATTATGACAGTATCACTGCCATGCATAAGAAGTGGAAATATGTTTATTTGTTAGGTGTAGAAAAGACCAACAAATCAAACTCAAGGAAATAGTACGCAAAAGCACTTTAAGACTCTTGACGCCTATCTTATGGCGATATAAACAACTGTGAGTACAGCACCCGAATCATACAATACAGGTTCAATTGAGTTCCATGCAATTAAATCACGTACCTTGGATCAAGTCATCAGAAGACTTCGGAGGCTTCAAGCTCCACTAAGAGGTATAAGACTCTTCCAGTTCTGGTCTTCAGTCTGTTGGCCTGGGACTTCTGATTCTTGCTAGGCCGCTGGGAGGCTCGACCTTAGCTCCATCACAGTCGCGGCTGATATGGCCTGGATTGCCACACTTGAAGCAGATAACCTGTGTTTCCTTGCACTGGGACGAATAGTGGTCCTGTGCTCCACACTTCCCACACCTCATAGCTCTAGGGGCATCCGAAAACCCACCCCTAAGCTATTCTGCTGAAACTGGGACTTCCTGCCGCTCTGCTTGAAGTCCTTGCCCGTCGGGGCATACCGCTATTTGCCTTTATCCCTCTGGTCAGTCCTCTTGCCACTCTGGTTATCCGATCCTCTGGAACTGGTGCTCTGAACTGACTAGCATCCTCATAAATCCGACACTTGTTGACTAACTCGGAAAAACTCGGATATCCTGATGACCTGATGGCCTGTTTGATCTCAGGCCGGAGTCCCGCTTCAAACTTCACACACTTGGAGCGATCGTCCGTCTCATGCTGGTAAGGAGTGTAGTACCTAGCCAGCTCCTCGAACTTAGCCGCATAGTCCACCGACTGACAGTGATCCCTGCCTTCAAGGACAAGAATTCCATCTCTTTCTTGTCCCTGATATCTGCTGGAAAATACTTCTCCAAAAACCTCTGCCTGAACACAGCCCAAGTAACTGCTGTGCCCTCAGCCTGCATCCTCTGTCTATAGTTATCCCACCAGTGCTCCTCCTCCTCAGTCAACATGAAGATGGGCGAAGATGAGCTTCTGCTGATCATTGCAAGGAAGATCTTCTCTGTCTCCCTCAGCCACAAACAGTGCTCCCTCTGGGTCGTACGCTCCCTTGAACGACGGAGGGTTGTTCCTCTGGAACTTATCCTTTCCCTGGAACTCAGCTGGCCCACAGTTGTTACGGGTTGACCTGCCCGATAGCATTGGCCAGAAGTGCCAATGCGTCAGCGATCGCCTGATCGTTGCGTCCTCTCCCGGCCATTAGTTCCATGTACATACCCAAAACAACCTTTAATACAGAAACTTAGGCGAGTAAAAGCTACAGGCAACTAACTTAAGCATCATTATCTATACCAAGTATAGACAATTCAAGAAGAGTCACACAACAACTCACAACAGACTCATACCATGTCCGAACAAGGTCGAACTGCTCTGATACCACTAAATGTGACACCTTCTACCCCGCATGTAAAAAGCCATTTAATTTAAAAACAATTAAAAGGAAAACATGCAATTATTGAATAAAATAAACAATTGTCCATGGGTAGAAAAGTCCCTCATGAACTGTTTACAACGCGGAAAATGAATAAGTTTTAAACAGTAAAACATAACAAACCAATAAATATAACCCAACCCCGATGTCACATACAGAGCTGGTATAACCGTTCTGGAATAAAAATCCACGGAATTACAACTGAAACTAACAACTACGATAACATAAACTAGCCCTACAATGAGTGGCGGCTCCTCAGAGTCACTCCTCTCCGGGCTGCTCGTCATCCTCTGCAATGTGCCAATCAGGCCAAACACAAACAAACAGACATATAAAGGGAGTAAGAATCGTATAAACATATTAGTAAGGAGATAGGCAGTAAAGTAAGAAGCAAGCATAGCAACATCATATCAAACATCAACATCATCATCATCATCGTTATGCTATGCAATGCAATGCAATGTAATGCAATGCAATGCAATGTCCTACTCCGCTAAACCATCAATACATGTGGATCCACTAAACTCGGGATGAACGACTTCGGAGTTAAATATCCACATTGAGAATCTACTCAACGTCGGAGAATCTACTCCTTGGATAGCCAACGCATCAAACCAACGAATGCCTCATCACGGGGGCGCTAGGAGAATCTACTCCAACCATGGATGGCCAGATCGCCGTACTCTAGGATGACCTCCCCTATGTCGAACATCCCTAAACAACATCTCCGATGCAATGCGTATGCAACACAACAACAACGGCAACACCACCTCCATAACTCCAACGGAATCGACCGAAGGTAACAGCGGAATCAACCGCAACGGAATCTACCTGAGGACTTTAGCGGAATCAACCGTTGTACCTGGGGCAAACTCTCGGCCACCAAGGTACATAACAACAACACCTTATACCTAAACCGCGGGGTCAAGGCTTCCTTGGCCAATAAGCACTAAAGCATGGCTCACCAGCTTGCGATACCCAATGGGCACCGACTTACCAAACTTAAACACCTCACCATCTCATCATCTTTAATTATCTTTAGTAGACATTAACCAAGCTGCCTAATCATTTATCATCATTGGGAAGTGGGGTTTTGAAACCCCTTAAAGTCCCTTTAATTCTGTTTTGTCCAAGAGGGTTGAGCACGGTCGTGCTCGTAACCCAGCACGGTCCGTCCTTAAACACGTGAGGGGCGTGCTCCCTTTTAAGTGAAGAACGGTCGTGCTTCTTATTGAGCAAGGTCGTGCTCTTTGTCCTGCACGGCCGTGCTGAACAGCACGGCCATTTACCCAGAATTCAACTAGGAGGCATGGTTGTGCTCCCTGTTCATCACGGTCGTGCTCATCACGCGACAGTGTTGTCCTGGGCAGGAACAGAGGCTGAAACTTAACAATCTTTTTAGGGTTTTAATCCCTTTAATCCTAAATCCATTAACACGAATTTTACAGGTTAAACTCAGCAACATGATCAACATCAACTTAACAGTGTCCATCAACCAACAACATCATCATGTTCATAGCAAGGCAACGAACATAAACATTAACAACATATCATGAACATGAACAATATACCAATAACATACCAAACAGTCAAGACATACTATCAATAACAACCAATTCAACATGTTATTCATACATAGATACATAAACACCTCGGGGTTAGGGAACCCCTTTACTTTACACTAACCTCACGCCTATGAATACACTACCCTTCTCCCCATACCTGGATTGAAGGTAGTTCTCCCAAACGCCGAATAGTAATCTGGTTCCTCCTCTCTATCCGTTTCAACCTCAACTACGCCTTAAACAAAGGAAACACACCAATATTAATTTCCCAATCATAAAACTGAAAAGGAAACTAATAGGGAAGAGGGAACCATTACCTCTAGACTACCACGGACCATCAGCTTCACAACCGGCTTTCAAAGTCCTACTATAACGCTAGAAGAAGGGAAAATACAGAACGGATGAGTTATGGCCGCAGCAGAGTAGTAGCAGCCGTCACAAATAGGGTTATGACGTTAACCCTCGATTCTGCTCACGTATATAAAACTCATACCTGAGCACGGTCGTGCTTACTCTTGAGCACAGTCGTGCTCGACTTAACGTTACGAGACGCGGTCAACACGTTGAGCACAGGGCGTGCTCACTGTTGAGCACGGTCGTGCTCAACTTAAAATCAGAAACACGCTTCTGACTTTAAGTATGGGCATGCTGGATAATGAGCACGGGCGTGCTCATGTACCAGAAAGGGACTTTTAGCCAAAATCCCACTAAGCCCTCGACTGATAAATTCAACTTAATTAAATAAATTTCGAAAAACAGGGTGTTTTACACTCACCTTCTCCACCATTGTCACACAACAATGAAGCTGCAAAAGGGTCGAAGATAAGACAGTCGTGATTTTGTTCCTGTACGTCAATGAACAGGTGAGTCTTTTGTTGGTGTTTTCATGTTCGTAATTTCCGCAATTTAATTTTCGGAAAGAATCCGGAAATTAAAATCTGGGCAATCAGAATGTACCTCCGGAAAATAAAATCTGGATGAGTAAATGTCAATAGCGTACACATCCGAAAATTATTATTCGGAGATGTATGCTTTTGAACTACCGGATTTTAATTTCCGGATATGAATTTGCGGATGTCACAATTTCTACATCTGGAAACAAATTTCCCGGCATATAAAATTTTATACGTCCGGAATTTAGTTTCCGGATGTAGAAATTGTGCATTCGGAAATTAAATTTTGGATGTATAAAATTTCCTGCTTCATCTTTTCTAAAATAAATTAATGTTGTCTTCTAATTATTCGTTATGATGCATATAATTTTAAGTAGGGAAGGCAAAATAATCCATGGATCCATTATCCATCCATTAGAAAATCCATTCAATCCATTCATTTATTAGGAAAAAAAAATTATACGTATTGGATTGGATTGTTTTTTCTAGTGGATGGTTTATGATCCATCCAATGTTTTTAAATAATCCATTGGACCAATAATCAAAAAACAGTGGATCATTTTTTATCCACTTCAAAAGATACATTTGACTGATTTTCTAAGACAGCAAATATGATTTTCAGGAAAATCATTTTCTGTACATTTTAATTATCTAAAACCATAATTTGGAGTTTTAGAAATTTGCTTATATTGTTTATACCTGTGTGCGTATTTGCGTCATTTGGTTCATCTTTAAAATTTATGTGAGGAATTATTGCTGGAATATCAATTTCAGGTAGAAACTTTAAGGGAGTAAACATTGATCTCCCTAAAAAGTTATTTATGTTTTGTATACAGATAAAAATTCCCAATGGTATATCAAATATTTTCAGTCATTCTTTTCATAGTACTTCTATCAAACATGCAGAAGACATTCACAGACTCTTTGAATCATTCATCAGCTTGGTGAGTGCTTGATATCTCTGTCAAGCTCGTATGTGAGATCAGCACTCCAGAAGTTGATAGGGAGGGAGGGAGGGAGAGAGAGGGAGAGGGGGGAGAGAGAGAGAGAGGGGAGAGAGAGAGAGAGAGAGAGACTTTTTTTGTTTCAGGAAGCCAAGATAAGGGAGTGGGAGAGAGGGGAGAGAGAATATTTTAAAAGATATAAAAAATTAATTTCTAAAAATATTTTTATAGATGGATGAGAGAGATATTATTGTGAAATAGTTATAAAGATTATTTAATTTTTAAACAATAATATTTATGGATGGATTGGATATCCATCCATAAAAATTGTTAATAGATAGATTGGATGGATTTTTTTTCAATGGATCATTGATGGATTGATTTTTTAATGAATTTTTAATGGATCATGATGGGTTAATGGATTGTTTTTAATCCATTCATTATAATCCGAATAAAAATTTATCCAATCCATCCATTTGTCACCCCTAATTTTATGGTTGTGTTCAGTGGACATGGAAGACTATTTTTGCCAATCTATCTGAGGATGTGGACATGTCAATTAATATGGGAAGAGATGGAGATGTAAGAATAAATTTTTCATTTGCCTTGATTGTAGTCTTGAAAAAAAAAATATTGTTATTTTTTATTTTCCAGAATCATGTGAGCATAGAGAGGTTGGATGTTTCGAGTGTAAAAGATCCTGTTGATCGTAGTGATGCATTCTACTACAAAGGTGGTTGAATAATGAAATATTATTAATATTATGTTATCACTATGTGTGAACATTATAACATCATGCTAAATTTTTATTGTCAGGTATTTCCATCTCGAGATGATATGTTGAATCGGGCTCGAAAAGTTGGTAGAGAGAATGGTGTGTTGTCTTCATTCACAGGTCAGACACAGGAGGTAATCGAAGGACGACAGTTGTGATTCTTGGTTGTGAAAGGGGTAGGAAGTATAGACCATACAAGAAGGAGTTAGCTCGCAAGATGACCAGAACAAAGAAATATGAATGTCTTTTCAAATTAAGAGGAAAACCGTTGAAAAATAGTGATGGATGGAAACTTAATGTAGTGTGCGGCTTTCGCAACCATGCGTTAGTAGAGACATTGGTTGGTCTTGCATACGTTAATCGCCTAAGTGTCCAAGAGAGGTCTTTGGTCGATGATATGACAAAGAGCACGGTTAAGTCAAGAAACATACCAATCACATTGAAGGATCATAATAAGGGTAACTGCACCACCATCAAATAGGTCTATAATGCGTGACAAAAGTTTAGGATCTCTCAAGAGGTCCTAGAACAGAATGCAACATTTGCTGAATTTAATTGAGTGTGATAAGTATGTATGTTGGGATAGAAGGCTGGAAATGTCTGATGTTGTTAGAGATATATTTTGGACACATCCAGATGCCATATAACTTTTGAATGCATTCCCCATTGTGATGATTATTGAAAGTACTTATAAAACCAACAAGTATTGGTTGTCATTATTTGAGATTGTTGGTGTTACCTCAGCAGAGTTGACACTCTCCATTGCATTTGCCTATTTGGAGTCTGAGCGGAGTAATAACTTCAATTGGGCATTACAGAGGCTATGAGGTCTGTTCCTAACTGAAAAATTCAATACCTTAAGTAATAGTGACCGACAGAGACGTTGCCCTGATGAACAAGTGCACACTGTCTTTTCTAGTTCAACTAAGTTATTATGTTAATTCCATATTGTTAATAATGTGAAGGCCAAATGCCAAGATGCTAGTGCACCCCAGGCAAAAGTGGGACATTGTGATGGATTCTTGGGATAGTATTATGGGACTCTCCTAATGAGTGTAAGTTTGTGGAGTGTATGAGGAACTTAGAAAGATGTATGTTCTAATTTTCCTATTTTTGGTGACTACGTGAAATACACTTGGTTAGTTCTTCACAAGGAAAAATTTGTCGCGGCATGGATACATCATGTGATGGACCTTGGGAACACAACAACTAATAGGTGTCTCGTATACTTAAGCATTAATACACAGTAGCATAACTTTCGTCTTTAATTATGATTATCTATTTATGTGGTGTTTTTTTTTTGTTGTGTTTGATAATAGGGTTGAGTCCACACATGGGAGGTTGAAGAATTCGATTTAGGATAGTAGGGGACTTATGTAGTTGTTGGGATGCCATGAATAACATGATCATATTGTGTAACACCTCGATTTCTCGTCTCTTGACCGGTAATTATATTTTTTATTATTACTGGGGATCCAGAAAATGATTTTGAGAAAAACAAAATTATACTGGAACCTATCATATCTTGGGAAGTTATGGTTCAATTTTGGGTTTAAAACTCAGACGGAGATTAGTCTGCGTTTTCACTGATATTATAATTTTATACCAGCATAAAAACCTAATTTACCCGAAACTAAAAAATCTTAGATTGTATCATTATTTTAGTGATGAAGTCTATTTCTAGAATTTTCACTCAAAAATAAAATATTGTATTTTATTCGGGTGAATTTTGACGGAAAACGTGCGAAGCCCTAATCGGGTAAACGACAAAGCTGGAAACGGATCTGTAGAGGTATGCCAAAGGATAGGGGCGATGAGTAATCATAGATGACTCACCCCATGAGTCACATGGTGAGCCACCAAATGTAATGATGAGTTTTTTTTAGAAATATCACAAAATATCCTTAAATATCTAGATATTTATGCAACCAAAAGACCAAATTACCCTTGATCCTTTTTAATTTGTTAATTCCTTTCATGACCAAACATGGTTAAGTCACCAATTTGGTATGGTTACCTTCCTTCCCTTAGAGTGAATTTCGAGCCTCTCTCTCTCATAAACATTTATCCATCATTCATTTTACTTAAAACATCCTAAGTCATCTAAATCTTAAGTTTTAAGATCAAAGTCATAAACTTTCATTTCTCTCAAATGTTCTTCAATGTTCATGAATTTTTCTTCATTTCTCCTCCATATTTCCTCATCTTAGAGGCATGATTTCATGATTCTTAATTCATGAAACTTGCTCCTTAGATCCTTGCCTTCACTTTGATCCATTTTGTTCTTAAATCCAAGAACATCCAAGCTTTCTCTCCTAACTCTCAAAATTCAGCCAAGCCCCAAAAACCCTTACCCAAGCGTTGTTTTTATTTTCTACGACCATATTCCTACTCCTCTATATGATTTAGACACTTGTTTATTTCACACAAAAAATCCATTTGGAGCTTGTTTGTAAAATGGGTTTTTCTAGCCTACACTTTGTTCATCATTTTCTCATCAACTAAGGGGTAATTTCTCTTGACCCTAGTTAGTAACTTTATTCTATGCTTCATTAGCTTCATGAATATGTACTTTATTTCAAATTATATACTTTCGAAAAATCATGTATTAATTCATAGGAATTGACTTTGAACAATTTTTCTACCATGGAAACACCTTTGTCTTTATGTCTACCACAAGGTTTTAAAAACAAATCATCCTAGCCCTATAAACCTAAAGAGGCCATGAGCTATAGCTAAAGTTTTAGCCTTGGTTTTGCTTGTTTTAACTAGTTTAAGTTGTTGATGAATGAAGGTGATGGTGATGGAGTTGATTTTGTGGCTTTGTGGAACAAAGAGGATGTCTTGCTTTTGGGAGCTATAAGAGGTAAAGGGGGGAGTGAACCACCTCATACTATATTGGTGGGTGTGAAGATGGCTTAATTTGTTTGTGGTTGGTTAGTGGTGACCCTAAACCTAGGGTTATCCACTTTGTTTGGTTTGGTTCTCAATGAGGACATGATTGTAATAGTGGTTGTGGTTTGATTTGTGTGTTTTGATGTGTGATCTTTGTTGAAAATTGATATGATTATATGCTCATGAACATGCTATGTTTGATTGGCTTATTCATATGCCTTGGTTTGATTAATTGGTTTGAATTGTCAATATGGTTATAGCATCACTTTTTGAGAAGTTATATGCTATGTTGATGTATGGTTATGGCTATGAGTGTTTTTTGGAGAAGTGGAATCTTCTCGTGAATCAGCCACATATGGAACAAATGGGAGTTTAACTCCAATCCCCGAGTATTAAGTGGATTTCACATCACTTAAGTGGGGATATGAACAATGACAATTAAGAAAGGAAAAGAACAAGTTCTTGAGCTATGAAATTATTACAAGGAAAGATTTAATTAATAGCCTACTCTAAGTGAGGCATAGGTACGATTTCCTTAGAATCCTCATTTAGAATGTTTTGATTTTCAATCAAGGTAACTGTGTAGTTGAAATCGTATTTGGAAATCAATGGACATAAGTTTTCATGAAGCAAAACCAACCAAAATGATGCTTATTTCAATTCGGGTTTGAGGTAAAAATTGAATATGAAAATGTTTTCTATACTTAGTTCACCAGTTAAATGCTTTTATCTTATTCAAAGATCGATTAGATCAAATGTTTTTGAAATAGACAACTATAACACGAGAAGGGGGGTTGAATTGTGTTTATTGGAATTTAAAATAAAGTTAAAAACTTTTTGCATGCAGAAGCTAAGCACAGACAGGTGTAAAAGGATACACAGACAGGTGACCTGTCTGTTGTAGTTTTCTCAAAAAAACAACACACGTAGAGATAAGAAAACAGACTTGACAGAAACAGTTTTAACCCCTTTGTTAGAAAGCAGATGATATATATAATCAAAGTAACTAAAGAGATTAAGGGAAGAGAGATTAACACAGAGATTTATCCTGGTTCACTCTTTAACACAAAGAGCTACGTCCAGTCCTTGGCAGCACCAAGATTTATCCACTATAACTGATCAGGTTACAGACTCCAAGTATTGTTTGCACACCTAGCCTCTTCAGGCTCCAACACAAGTATTCTTTGCACACCTAGCCTCTTCAGGCTCCAACACAAGTATTCTTTGCACACCTAGCCTCTTCAAGCTCGCTCAGATTTGTTTGAGAGTTTGGTTTGTAATAAATACACTTACAGACCTTTCACTAACGCTCAGAGAGTGGTTTAAATATAAAGCTTTTGGAAAGTCTGCGTAATAACTTCAAATGATTGAAGAATACAGAATAAATGAACAGAGTAATGGCTCTTTAATGCTTTGTAAAACTCTGATGATGTTCATCTTCAATGACTTCTGTATTTATAGCCTTCAACCATTTAATATTCGTTAGAGACATTCCTTGCAACTATGGCTTCAAGCAGAGCTTCATTAAATGCAATATAGTCGTTCTGGGCAGCCATTAATGCAATGAAGACGTTGGTTGTACTCTAACATGAGGGATAATAGCTTTATGCATCGTGTAGACGCCAAATCAGAGTTGTGCAGAGTGCTTTTGTACTTTTGCAGAGTACATTTCCCTTTCTGTGTAATGACTGAAAGTACTAGGGAATAAAGCATGTTGGAAACATTCTTTAACTGGAAGTTTATCTCTGACTTCCAAGTTTGTTTGAGAGAGAGCACTTCTGAGTTTCTTGATAAGCGTGAGAGAGTTCTCAGAGTATTCTTCATGAGGGGACAGCTTGCAAAAGCTTCCTGTACTTCGAGTTCTTTAACGAAGAACCTTAGACAAGTTGAAGAGTAGAGACAGGTTGTAAAACTAGTTTGCACATAGTCAACAATCCTAGTCAGCAGACAGGTTGACTTCTTGGCTTATACGGACAGGTGAGACTTAGGTAGACAGACAGGTGAGTTTTGTAATCTTCTGATCTGTACACTAAGTAGACAGGTTAGCAACCACAAAATAGGTTTAATTACATCATTACCCAATGTTTAGTTTTCATCAAAACTTAGGGAAATGCACACAGACATTTTAGAGACTTAACAATCTCCCCCTTTTTTATGATGACAAACATTCAGATGATTTGATGAACCTTTGAAAATATCAGAGTACAGAAGTACAGACAGTAAACAAGTTGATATTTTCTATATGTGCAGACAGATGCATTAGTGTTCAATAAAGAGCATCAGAGTAATATGCAGCAGTTTTAAGTTCATAGTATCAGAGTATATCAGAGAATGAACACTTAGCATATATTGTTTACATTGAACATCTTAACATTTTTCTCCCCCTTTTGTCAGCAACAAAAAGAGTTAAATAGATAACAGTGGAGAGAAAAAGAAAAAACGAAAAAGAATAATAAAGTAGAATTTGATTTGTATTCATCATAAGCAATTCAATTACAAGGCAGTTCCTACAACTACTTATTTAGGCTGATTAAACATAAGATACAGGGAATCAACTTTCTGTTCTAACAGCAGCCTAGCATGCCTCTCTGCATCCAATTGTCTTCTGACTTCTTCTAGCTCAGTCTTAAGGAGATTGAAGCTCACTGAATCCATCATATGAGAGGAGGAGACTTCTGTAGACAGGCTGGTTGAAGCATCAGACAGGGATGGATACCAGGGTAAGGCTAAAACTGGGGGTGTCTTAGGTACAGAGAAGGGTGAGGAGACACGGGGAAAGAAAAGTTGATGAATGGTTCTGAAATAAAATAAAGGAAGAAAAACTATTTTAAACAGAGGGGTGATTCTGACTATGTCAAAATCAGGAGAGGGAAAGACATAAGAGAGTCTTTCACAAAGAGACAGTCGAGTGACTCTTATTGGAATAGGAGGGGGAAGAGGTTGATTGGCTAAGACAGATGGAGGTAGGGGTAGGAGAGAGTCTATGTGGGAAAAGAATGAATTAGACCCTGTGACTAAAAGAAAGAAATATCTAGACCTAGAGGGTAACATTACAACAGAGGCAGGATAGTTAGATCCTTCCAATGTTCTAATGAACAACACAATAGGGGGATAAAAGAAGATCTCCCTACATGGGTTCAGAATGTGAGGTGGTGGAGAAGGGATGACAGATAAGTGAGATATACTTGCAGTCATCAGAGATTGCAAATCATTCACAAACAGTCTAGATGATATGCCAGATTGTTCTCTGGGAGTTGAGTCCCTATGAACAACTGTGTATTGACATACATCAGACAGGACATCAAAAGATGGTTGAGAGGGGTGAGAGGAGACAGGTGAGTGAAAAGGGGAGGCAACAGATAAAGGGTTGACACAGAGAGCAGAGGGGGAAGAGACAGCAGAATCTGGAATACCTAGATGAAGGGGAGAGGATGGTGCAGAAGGGAAGGTGAAGAGTGGTTCTTCAAAAAGCCTTGCTTTCTTCCTTGAAGGAGACAGAGAAGCTTCTTCATGATGACCAACTGTCTGTGTTCCAGCAGACAGGTCAGTGGAGGGTGCAGTAGCAGTAGCAGCAGCAGGCTCTTCTACAGGGACAGCTTCCCTTTCAGCAACAGCCACTACAGGCATAGGGTAGCCTGACCTTCTTTTTCTGGGAATGAAACCCAGATCAAGAGATTTGATCTCCCTAGGCTCTTCTGCAGGTGGAGAAGTCTGCTCCCCCTGAGCAGGTGCTTCCTCTTTACTAGGCACAGACTTCACTTGTCTGTCCTTGGTAAAGGTCTTCACCAGTCTTCTTCTCTTGGTGGGTTGTGTAGAAACCACACCTGATTTTCCACCCTCACTGGTCTTCCTCTTGGGAGAGGGCTTCTTCAGCTTGAATCTGAGAGGCTCTACTGTCTCAGCAGATCCTTCAGAAGCTGTGGGTTCCTCAGGCCTTTGATCCTGTCTGGCAACCTTTCTAGCAGCTTTCCAAATCCTTTCAGAGATAGGATACTCTGATTCACCAGTGGAATCAGCAGGCTCCTCTGCTATTTCCTTTAGTTTCTGCTCAACAGCAGGCTTCTTCTTCTTCTTCTTCTTCTTCTTCTTCTCTTCTTCCTCATCCTCCAGAGGGATTCCTTCAATCCCCATCATAGACAAGACCTTCTTGTCTATGGGCAGAGCCATGTCCACAAAGTGGACATCAGTTGGAACAAATATCTTGTTCCTAAAAACCCTTGTCAGCAACATTCCATAAGGGTAGGTAGGCATATTTGTCCTTCTGATCAGAGACTCAAGATACATGTAGATGAGATCATTGATGTCTATCTTGATTTTGTGAATCAAGTGGTATAGAGAAAATCTGTCCAACTTGGTCACATTGTCTCTTGACCCTCTTCTGGGCATCACACACTCCAGAAGCAGCTTGTGCAAGAACCTGCACTTGGGCACCATGCAGACAGGCTTCTTGTTCTCAGGGTTGGGAACTCCATAAACAGCAATATTGATACTTTCAGTTCCCACCTGATCTTCCCAGTCAGGTCTGAAGGCAGTTCCAATCCTTGGACATCTGGTTGCCAGTTCCAGAGAGCTTATAGGAAACTGAAGAGTCACATCAGCTGACATTTGAGCCTTGAAGCTCTTGGTTCCATCAACCACATTGGTGATGACCACAACATTCCTCCAGAAATCTCTGACAAGCTTGGGATGGACCAGCTCCTTGATATCAAAGAAGGCTGTCCACTTAGAGTATTCCAACTCCTCAGTGACATCCATTCCCCATTTCTTCATCTGTTGAAGATCAACAGTCTTTCCAGGTAGAATCTTCTCTACATCAGTTAATCTCATCTCGTATTTCTCAGCAATCTCTTTTGGAGACAGGCGCAATGAAGATGCCATTTTTCAGAAAAGAGAGAAGGTGAAGGTTTTGGAAGAGAAGGGTTTGAACGAGAGGAAGACGAAGATGAAAAGACTTAGGGCTTTTTGAGAAGGATAAAGTTTGAAACTTTTTGAAGATTTGCCTTTTAAAGAAGTAAAAGCAGGAGAGAGAAAAAAGATATTTTTAATTAAGAATGGCACGATTTATGTGGGGAACTGTAGCGCCCACTTAGACATAAAGAAAACATGGTTTCGAGGTAAAAACTGCCGTGTTCATGATTAGCTTCAGATTAACAAATGGTATTAAATAAATAAATAATAGCCATTTCAATAAAACTGTTGGGTTTCAGCATAGTGACTCAGTAGAGTCAGACAGGTGATCACAGACAGTTTAAAAACTCAGACATGTCATTCAACAATACAATGCATGTTTAAATTATCTCTAATAAATAAAAATCTTTCTTCTGCTAAAGGCTTAGTGAAGATATCAGCCCATTGATTTTCAGTTTTAACAAACTTAATATCAAAGATACCTTTCTGAACATAATCTCTAATGAAGTGATGTTTGATTTCTATATGCTTAGCCTTAGAATGCTGAATTGGATTTTTAGTTAAGCAGATAGCACTAGAATTATCACACCATACAGATATATTATGCTCAAAAATAGAGTAATCCTCAAGTTGATGTTTTACCCATAAAAGCTGAGAGCAACAACTAGCAGCTGAGATATATTTTGCTTCAGCTGTAGATAGAGCTATAGTTGTCTGTCTTTTGCTTGACCAAGAGACCAAGTTTGCTCCAATGAAGTGGCATCCTCCACTGGTGCTTTTTCTTTCTATTCTGTCTCCAGCAAAGTCAGCATCACAGAATCCCACTAATCTGTATTCATTAGTTCTTAAATACAGCAAACCAAGATTAGTAGTACCAAGCAAATATCTAAATATTCTCTTAACAGCTTTAAGATGAGATTCTCTTGGGTCAGATTGAAATCTAGCACACATACAGACACTAAACTGAATATCAGGTCTGCTTGAAGTTAAGTACAGCAAAGATCCAATCATACCTCGGTAGACAGTTTGGTCTACCTTTTTACCTTCATCATCTTTACTAAGTTTTGCATTGGTTTCCATGGGAGTTTTCATAAGTTTAGCATTTTCCATTTTGTATTTCTTGAGCATTTCCTTGATATACTTTTGTTGATGGATGTAGATTCCATCACTTGTCTGTTTGATTTGTAGACCAAGGAAGAACTTCAATTCTCCCATCATGCTCATCTCAAATTCTGCTTGCATCAGCTTTGAAAAATCCTTGCACAGCTTCTCATTAGTTGCTCCAAAAATAATATCATCAACATATATTTGGACTACAATGAAATTTTCTTTATAGCTTTTCTTAAACAGAGTAGTATCTACTTGACCTCTTGTAAAGCCGTTATGCATGAGAAAAGAGCTTAGTCTATCATACCATGCCCTAGGTGCTTGCTTTAAACCATATAATGCCCTTTTAAGTTTAAAAACATGATCTGGTTTATTAGTATCTTCAAAACCAGGGGGTTGTTTAACATAAACTTCTTCTTCAATTATTCCATTGAGAAAAGCACTTTTCACATCCATTTGAAAAAGAGTGATTTGGTGTTGTGCAACATATGACATTAGTATGCGAATAGCTTCTATTCTAGCTACAGGTGCAAATGTTTCAGTATAGTCCAATACCTTCTTGTTGGTTATAGCCTTGAGCTACTAACCTTGCCTTGTTTCTGACAACTTTGCCATCTTCATCTAACTTGTTTCTGAAGACCCATCTTGTTCCAATGACAGACTTGTTTTTGGGCTTGGAGACAAGTGTCCAGACATCATTTCTGGTGAACTGGTTGAGTTCTTCTTGCATAGCAAGAATCCAGCTTTCATCATCAAGAGCTTCTTCAATGTGCTTTGGCTCTATTTCTGACAAAAAGGCCACATTGCTTGATTCTCTTAAGGTAGATCTGGTTCTTACTCCTTCTGAGGGATGACCAATGATGAGATCCTTAGGATGATGAGTTTTGAATTTCCAGTCTCTTTCAAGAGAACCTTGACTTGTCTGTGTCTGTTGACTTGTCTGTTCCACTGGTCTGTCTGGTTCTGCTTCAGGTTCTGGTTTAGTTAAGTCAAGTTGTTGATCTTCTGACTTGTTTATATCAAGACCTGCAAGATCATCTTCTAGATCTGACAATTCCTTATCAGTCTTTAAGTTATCATTAAATTTGACATGAACAGATTCTTCAATAACAGATGTTCTAGAATTGTAAATTCTAAAAGCTTTAGACATTTCAGAGTATCCCAAAAAGGTACCTTTGTCTGTCTTAGAGTCAAATTTTCCAAGTTGATCCTTGGTATTTAATATGTAGTATTCATAACCAAATGCATGAAAGTAAGAAATGTTGGGGCTTTTTCCTTTCCACAGTTCATAGGGAGTCTTCTTTAGAAAAGGCCTAATGAGTATTCTGTTTTGTACATAACAAGCTGTGTTTACTGCTTCTGCCCAGAAGTACTTAGGGAGATTATTCTCATTGAGCATAGATCTAGCCATCTCTTGCAGAGATCTGTTCTTTCTCTCAACCACTCCATTTTGTTGAGGAGTTCTAGGTGCAGAGAAATTGTGAGAGATCCCATTCTCCTCACAGAACTGACTAAACTGCTCATTTTCAAATTCTCCCCCATGGTCACTTCTTAGAGTAGAAATGCAGAAACCCTGCTCATTTTGTACTCTTTTACATAATACTGAGAAAGCCTTAAAAGACTCATCCTTGTGGGTTAAGAAGAGTACCCATGTATATCTAGAATAGTCATCAACTATGACAAATTCATATTTCCTTCCAGCCAAGCTAACAACACTAACTGGTCCAAACAGATCCATGTGTAACAACTGAAGAGGTCTAGAGGTTGATATTTGGTTTTTAGATTTGAAACTTGATTTTATCTGTTTACCTCTCTGACATGCATCACACAAAATATCTTTCTTAAAACTAATATCAGGCAATCCTCTCACAAGGTTATCCCTTTTTAGTTTTGAAATTAATTTCATATTAGCATGTCCTAGTTTCTTATGCCACAACCATCTTTCATCCTCTTTAGACATCAGACATGTTACACTTTGATCTGAGAGATCAGTCAGTTCAATCTTATACAGATTTTGTTGCCTTTTAGCTGAAAAGAGGGTTTTGCCACTAAGATCTTTAACTATACAGAAATCTTTGGTAAAGGAGACATCAAATCCACTGTCACATAATTGACTTATGCTAAGCAAATTGTGTTTTAATCCTTTAACCATAAGAACATTTGATATAGAGGGAAGAGGAGGTTTACCACCAATAGTACCAATTCCTATAACCTTCCCTTTCTGATTTCCACCAAATGCCACATGTCCTCCTTTCTTAAGTTGGAGGTCTAGGAACATAGACCTTTCTCCTGTCATGTGTCGCGAGCAGCCACTGTCCAGGTACCAGTAGTGGTGTTTTCTTTGTGCTGTTGAGGACATCTGCAACAGAGATTATTTGATCTTTAGGTACCCATAGTTTTCTGGGTCCTTTTCTGTTAGTTCTAGGAGTCTGTGAAGGACTTCCTTCTTTTCTTATGGAGACACTTAGACATAACATGTCCAGTCTTTCCACAGAAATTACAGACAGGTATGGATTTAATAGAAGTAGATGTAGCAGACACTTTAGAGTGCTTAGTTGATACTTTATGATGTATCTGATGGACACATCCTATACCTTCTTTGTTAATGGAGTGCCTCTGACAGCCAAGTAGCTTTGTCAGATTATCTCTACCATTAACAAATTTGGCAAGATCAGAAGTGAGCTCTTCCACTTTCTGTTGAAGTTTTTCAACTTCTTCAGACTGTGATGTATCACTAGAGATCTTAGCTTCATTAGAATTTTCAGTCTTCAGCTTACTGTTCTCCTTGGCAAATTTCTCACACTCTAGAGATTTCTGTTTATGCTCACTGAGGAGCTTAACATGATCTCTCTTGAGAGATTTGAAAGCCTTAGACAAACAGTTGGATTCCTCCAACAATTCTTCATAGGCATCAAGTAATTCCTCATAATCAGAATTTACCTTATTATCTGAATTAGAGTCAGTGTTAGCCATTAGACAGAGATTTGCTTCTTCCTCTGTCTCCTCATCAGTAGATGTTGACTCTAGATCTTCCCAAGTGGCCATCATTCCTTTCTTCTTCTTTTTGAAGAACTTCTTAAATGGGGCTTTCTTGAGTTGAGGACATTCTGCTTTGATGTGTCCTGGTTTCTTGCACTCATAGCAGACAATTGAGTTTTTGTCTGTTGAAGTGGAATCCTTGAAATTCTTGTCCTTGTTGAATCTTCTGAATGACTTATCCTTTCTGAACTTCTTTTTCTGTAGGAGAAGCTTTATCTTTCTGGTTAGGAGAGATAGTTCTTCATCACTTTCAGAATCCTCAGATTCAGACAGGTCAGCATCACTGGATGACTCGTCTGCCTTTAAAGCTTTAGAGGCTTTGGAAGACTTTTGATCAGCCTTCAGAGCAATTGACTTGCCCTTCTTTGTTGAGACTTCATCTCCAAGTTCTTGCTCATGAACAGTAAGTGTTCCAAGGAGTTCATCCATAGTCAAGGTGGTAAGATCTTTGGCTTGAGAGATAGCAGTTACCAGAGGTCTCCACTGCTTAGGTAGGCTCCTAAGTATCTTTCCAACCTTCTCAGCATTGGAGTAAACTTTGCCAAGAGACTTTAGACCATTGATGATAGTTTGAAATCTCCCAATCATTTGAGCAACAGATTCTCCTTCTTCCATGAGAAATAGTTCATACTTTCTGACAAGTATGGCAATTTTTGATTCTTTGACCTTGGCGGTTCCTTCATGTGTGACAGCTAAGGTGTCCCATATTTCTTTGGCAAAGTCACAGGCACAGACCTTCTCAAACTCATCAGGACTGAGCACACAAATAATGTTGTATCTGGCTTTGTGATTCAGCTCCCATTTTGCCTTTTCTGCAGGGGTCCACTGAGCTTTTGGCTTGTCAGTGTTGTCATCATTTTTAGGGATGAAAGGACCATCTGTGATGACATCCCAGAGATCAGAGTTTGTAGATAGAAAGAACCATTGAAATCTATCTTTCCAATAGTTGTAGTTTTCTCCATTGAAGAATGGAGGTCTGGTTAAGGAGGCTCCTTCAGTCTGGTTACTTCCACTAGCTCCAGCAGTCATGTCTATTCTTCAGGATCTTTTACCTCAACACTGTTAGATGCTCAACCCAGAGGCTGAGCTCTGATACCAACTGAAATAGACAACTATAAACACGAGAAGGGGGGTTGAATTGTGTTTATTGGAATTTAAAATAAAGTTAAAAACTTTTTGCATGCAGAAGCTAAGCACAGACAGGTGTAAAAGAATACACAGACAGGTCACCTGTCTGTTGTAGTTTTCTCAAAAAAACAACACACGTAGAGATAAGAAAACAGACTTGACAGAAACAGTTTTAACCCCTTTGTTAGAAAGCATATGATATATATAATCAAAGTAACTAAAGAGATTAAGGGAAGAGAGATTAACACAGAGATTTATCCTGGTTCACTCTTTAACACAAAGAGCTACGTCCAGTCCTTGGCAGCACCAAGATTTATCCACTATAACTGATCAGGTTACAGACTCCAAGTATTGTTTGCACACCTAGCCTCTTCAGGCTCCAACACAAGTATTCTTTGCACACCTAGCCTCAGGCTCCAACACAAGTATTCTTTGCACACCTAGCCTCTTCAGGCTCGCTCAGATTTGTTTGAGAGTTTGGTTTGTAATAAATACACTTACAGACCTTTCACTAACACTCAGAGAGTGGTTTAAATATAAAGCTTTTGGAAAGTCTGCGTAATAACTTCAAATGATTGAAGAATACAGAATAAATGAACAGAGTAATGGCTCTTTAATGCTTTGTAAAACTCTGATGATGTTCATCTTCAATGACTTCTGTATTTATAGCCTTCAAACATTTAATATCTGTTAGAGACATTCCTTGCAACTATGGCTTCAAGCAAAGCTTCATTAAATGCAATATAGTCGTTCTGGGCAGCCATTAATGCAATGAAGACGTTGGTTGTACTCTAACATGAGGGATAATAGCTTTATGCATCGTGTAGACGCTAAATCGGAGTTGTGCAGAGTGCTTTTGTACTTTTGCAGAGTACATTTCCCTTTCTGTGTAATGACTGAAAGTACTAGGGAATAAAGCATGTTGGAAACATTCTTTAACTGGAAGTTTATCTCTGACTTCCTAGTTTGCTTGAGAGAGAGCACTTCTGAGTTTTCTTGATAAGCGTGAGAGAGTTCTCAGAGTATTCTTCATGAGGGGACAGCTTGCAAAAGCTTCCTGTACTTCGAGTTCTTTAACGAAGAACCTTAGACAAGTTGAAGAGTAGAGACAGGTTGTAAAACCAGTTTGCACATAGTCAACAATCCTAGTCAGCAGACATGTTGACTTTTTGGCTTATACGGACAGGTGAGACTTAGGTAGACAGACAGGTGAGTTTTGTAATCTTCTGATCTGTACACTAAGTAGAACAGGTTAGCAACCACAAAATAGGTTTAATTAAATCATTACCCAATGTTTAGTTTTCATCAAAACTTAGGGAAATGCACACAGACATTTTAGGGACTTAACAGTTTTTGGTGAGAATGACCCACATAATGAGTTTGGTTTCTAAACTTTATGTGATGTCTCTAAAGGTTTTTCAAAATGGATTTCAAAACCCAAATGAATGAAAGATGGAACCATGGTTTAGGCTTTGAATGAATTCACTTAAATGAGGGACTTTTATAAAGTTTCCACGTGACATTCAATTGGTTGACAGTTGTTGGGCCATAAGAGTTCTATCATTTGGAGTTTTAAGGGTGTTGAAAAAGGAAGTTAAGCCCTTAGAACTCTTCTTTTATTTTGATTTCAAACCCTTAACATTGAGATACTTAAGGCCATAAGACCGAGTTATTTAAGGATATGTGTTTACAAAAGAATGGATCTAAACATTTGGATTTACCATCAAAAGGTTTTTAAAACCAAAGTAAACATGTATTCCAAAACCTAAGTCGAGGAGTAGGACTTAGCAATTAAAAGAAATGGAATGTTTAAAGTATGAGATATAGTGGAGCAAGACTATATCTTCATACCTAGATGATTTTATCATCCAAGGATTCATAATACATAATAGTCAAGAGTATTCTAAGATTACTTGCCGAGTAAGTAATCTCGTTCGGGAAGAACCATAAGAAATATAATGGATTGGGGAATGACCGATCTCCATAATGCACTTAAGCATTGAAACATGGATAGGCTAATGAGGGGATCCTAAACTTGTGCAAGGATTCACGGGTTGGTACTATCTTGCCTCTAGAATGGCTATTGATTCCGTAAAAGGAATCCCGAAATTATCCGGCGGATAAATACGAACGCACATGCCGTGATCGGCTTGATCCAAAGAATATTGTCAGTAAGGTCTTTGTGCCTAGGAAGTGGGCCTACATGTTCTGTGCGCATGTGGATTGTAGGGTGATGATTCTTCAATGATCTTGGGAATGTCAGGGTTGGGATGACCACGGATGGCCATTCAGGGTGATGGGTCGTGGATTCCTATGCAAAACACTGACATCTTCTACTTGCTGCTGTACAATCTTGGTTATTGATGCCGTTTCACAATCAATGGGGTTATTATTATTGATGCACAAGTATGCCTAATGTTGGCAGTTGTGAAACGTGTGTTCTAACCACTCCTTTCGAACATTCTCTTAACTCCGGAGTAGAGTCAGATCTTCCTTGAGGCTGTGTAGGTATGGGACTATGTAGTTTCAATCAGTCATCTCTCAGTTCTTGTGAGGTTGTGTAGGTATGGGACTATGCAGTTTCACTAGGTCATGTTTGTGTATAAGCCGTGGCCTGTCATGGTTTGATGTTGCATGCTTTTGATGATATGTATACACTGTATGTTGTTGGTATATTGACTAAATTGTTGATTGCAAACATGAGATATGTTAGTAAAAGTATGTATATGCATATGTGCCATGTTGTGTCGTGCTGTTTTCATATCTGCCGTATGTTGTGTGATGTTGGGAATCTCACCTCCTTTGTTTTATATTGCTGCGTCTGGTTTGGCTATGCGCCTTTTGTATTCTTGTAGGAAGGATGGGATATCAATATGTCGCTCAGCTGACCCACCAGAGGTGTTGACATTCGAGCATGAGGACGACATGGGGAAGTCACTAGAGGACGTCACTTCCAGCTTTTGGATGGTTCAAGACGAGGGTGTCTGTATTTCCTGTCGTGCCTGATCTTCCTTTTCTTCTGATAGGCATGACTGTCGATGGTTAGTAGGCTATTACTTTTCCCTTAGAAGGGGAAAGGGCCTAGTACGAGAGTTACTTTGTAGTGGCTTTAGTAGTGACTTTTATGGCGACGTCGGTAGTGGGCTCAAATAGAGTTTCCACTAAATTTCGTCCGTTAATTTGTCTTTCTCGTGATGTATGAGAAAAGATTGTCTTTTATGTATAGTTGGGCCAGCGTAGGATGTGTACGTGTGTGATTTTAGCTTTTATGGAGCTGTGTCTCCAAGTACCTTCTGTTTTTAGGAGCTGTGTCTCCATATCTTTACGTTGGGTCTGTATGTGTATATGTTTTGTTCGACGAGTCGGGTTGGGTTTTTTTTATGTAAGTCTATTTTTGAACCTATGACCTGAAATGCATTAAGAAATGTTTTATTATACATTACCTATTTCCAGATATTTACATTTATGTCTTGCGAAAGTGAAAAATTTCCCCATTACATTACAACGAATTTTAAATTATCCTATTTTCGGCCTTAAAACGTTACGGACAATGTAGCGCCCGAGAAGGGTGTTACATATTGCAACATACCGAGATAAAGGCATCGTTCGAGAAAAGCATAAACGTTATGGAACACGGGTTTAATACTCGATTCTACATCAGTTATCATGGATTTGTTTCAAGGAGTGCTCTAAATCATATTGCCGATGCGTTTGAACGAGCTAAGACTGTCGGGATTAACAGTGTTGTTTGTGGTTGCACAATTAGAAGGACACATGGGCTACCGTGTGCATGTGAACCTGCTAAGTATTGTACGATGGGTAACTCTGTTCCTTTGCCGTCAGTTCATTCTCATTGGAAGAGGTTCACCTTTGCCTATCAAGGATTGGACGATTCATGGTCAGAGTTATCAGTGCAGCATGAATTAGATGCATTGAATAAGCGATTTCAGGAGCTTGATTTATCTGGAAAAATTACTATGAAAACTAAACTGTGTGAAATTGCATACCTAGATACAACTTCAATGTGTCCACCACCTAAAAAGGTAATCCTCCAATTCTTGCATATGTTGAACGATTTAGAAATGGTTGTTATTGATTTTGTTTAATTATGAATTTTTTACAGGTCCGAACAAAAGGAGCACTAAAAGGTCATGCTGTTAGGTTTGCTAGGACAACTAAACCTGATCCTTTATATTTTGAATACGTTGATTCACTCCAATATGTACAAGAGATCATATCAACTCGCCCTTCTCCTCACAGGTCAGGTCAATCCGCTAGATGCAAGAGAGCATATCCAATGTTAGATCAAATTCCTCCTCAACTTCATCACTTTGTTGAACACATCGTTGATGTGCAAGCTTATAGGAATTGTGGATATCGTGCAATTGTTGCGTTACTTGGTATGGGTGAGGATTCTTGGGCACAAGTCCACCTTGACTTGGTTAAGGAGCTTAAAGAGAGGCATGTTGAGTGCACCAATTTATTTGATAGTGAGAAATGGGTGGTTGAACTAATAAACTCTCTGTATGTTGGTAACCAAACGATTGTAAGTGGATGAGCATGCCGAACATATGTTACGTAATTGCTTCAAGATATAATATTGTCCTGATTGCCCTATCTATGCATCGAAGCAATTCCTTTTTTTCCTCTAAGAAGTAGGCTACCATTATCTCATACGAGTCACGCTAATTTGCATTGCTCTTGTGCATAATTGTCACTTTTTACAGGTATAATATGACATTTCATTATTGAATTTCAATTACTATAATAATGATGCTATTTTAAAAAAAATTGTTTATCTTTTTTTGGTTTAAATAAGCTTTTAGTCCCTGAAAAGTTCACAAGTTTTGGTTTTAGTCCTTGTAAAAAAATTTCTTAGGATTTCGTCCCTGTATTTATGAAAATTTTGTAAATAGTCCCTATTGTTACCCCTGAGTACTAGAAATCATACTACATGAAAAAATTTGTCAATTTTAATCCTATGGCCCTAATGTATGATTTTATTTCTACTTTCTAGCCAAATTTTGGAGCAAGTCGGATAAGAACGAGAAATTACCTCAGTACCCGCTGAGTACTATATATCATACAAAATGAAGGAATTTAGCAATTTTAACCTTATGTCCCTTATGTATGATTTTGTTTATATTTTATGGCCAAATTTTACAGCAAGTCGGATAGTAAAATAAAACTACCTCGATACCCATGAGTATTAGATAACGGAAAAAGATGACGGTAGGGACTATTTGAATTTTTTTTGAGATTATAGGGATGAAAACCTAAGAAAAAAATTTCACAGGGACCAAAACCAATATTGATGAACTTTGTAGGGACAAAAAACTTATTTAAACCTCTTTTTTTTTTTTGTAAATTGAAGAGTTTTTGAAAAATGAATTTTTGGAATAGTTTTTTTTTTTAAATTTTTTTGGAATTATTTTTTTAACAAAAATGATGTGGCTGACATGGTGTACAAATTCATCCAGGTGACAGGACTGACGTGGCACACAGTCAGCCACATTAGCAATTTAACGGAGCAACCTAACAGTGGGGACCAAAACCAAAATTTTTCAGAATATAGGGAACAAAACCCAACAAAAAAGTTTACAGGGACTGATTTCAAAACATCCCTACTTTACAAGGACCAAAAAGTTCATTAAACCTTTCTTCTAATAATTAATTTATTTTTGTTTTATTCATTCACTTTCAGAAATGCAATTTAATTAGTTATGGGTTTAATGGGTTAGTTAAATGGCCCAAGCTTAATGGGTTTCATCCAGACTAAATGGGCTTTCTGTTTGGAATCATGTCCTACTCCTTTTATCCATTTATTTATTTTTATAAGAAAAACTAACTAAAATATACTTGTAAATAATTTTGGGATTGCTTTGTGAAATGTATCACACTCAATTCCTTACGTTTGGGATCGCTCTGTGGAACATATGTGCTATGCTCTATCTCGATTAGGAGTTTTCGATATAAAAAATAATAATAATAATAAAAAACAATATATAAAAAAACCTTTTTTTTAAATAAAAAAAAACCTTTTTCATAAAAATTAAAATAAACCAATAAATAAAATATTTTCTACAAGAATTACGTGGCTTTGAGTTTCCCATCGCAGCAGGGAATATGTAGGCGTGGGGGTTAATCATCCCGTCAAGCCAAAATTAATTTTTCCCTTTATTTCGTGTTCTTTTTAATTTGTTAGTATAGATAATTAAAATAATAAAAATTGTGTTATTTAGGGATGTCGTATAGACTTGAGTGTCACATTCAATCCCTTAGAATTAATGTTGCCCTATGAATTTATGTGCCATGTTCAACCTTACTTTGGACTTTTCAATATTCAACCGAAAAGTAAAATAAATTAAAAATAAAGTCTCATTTTAAGTTCTTATGTTTTATTTTATTTTTTTTAAATACGTAATTATTTTGAATATATTTTATTTTGGGGTTGCTCTATGACAAGTGTCATGCTCAATCCCTTAGCTTTGAGGTTGCCCTATGGACTTACGTGCCATGTTCAACCTCATTTAGGATTTATCAATAATAATTTTTAAAATTCAAAAACCAATAAAGAAACATAAAATGTCACAAAAATAAAAAATAAAATTTTCCTTGTAAATAATTTTTGGGGTAAAAAATAAATAATTTGAATTTGAGTGATTAATCTAAGGTACCATTCATAAGAATGAGCGATGTCTTCGATACTCGTAACCGACTCCCAAGCTCGAGATCTCGTATTTAATGACCAGTTTTTCAAAATAAAAATGGTTTTCCCAAAGTTTACCTATTTAAATAAATTTTGGTGGCGACTCCTCCTTTTCTTCGCGGTGCTCGGACGGGACGATCGCGACAGTTAGGTTTTTCCGGAAGTGTGGAACAAAAGGGACAAAAGGTAGTTTTGGAACAAAAGAAAAGAAAAAAATGGGATAAGGTGTGTGGAGGGGAAAAAAGGTGCAAAGAGCAGGGACATGAGAGAATATAAAAGGGCCTTGCTATTAACACCGATTTTTTTTCCTATTCGCACCTTACAACTTTTTTTTTTTCCTTCTTTTTTTTTTCTCCAAAATTACCCTTAAGTGTCGTTCGTTTTCCAGAGTTGAACCAGGAAATTTAACACATCCGGACATGTGTAACACTTCCAGAAAGTTTTTTCGGATTCATATTGCTGATACTTTTTGTACGTCCGGAAAGTATTTTCCGGAGGTGTTAAAATTAACACATCCGGAATTTACTTTCCGGAGGTACAATTTGTACATCCGGAAACTATTTTCCGGATGTGTTATTGCTGATGATACTTTTTGTACGTCTGGAAAGTATTTTTCGGAGGTGTTAAAATTAACACATCCGGAATTTACTTTCCGGAGGTACAATTTGTACATCCGGAAACTATTTTCCGGATGTGTTATTGCTGATGTTACTTTTTGTACGTCCGGAAAGTATTTTCCGGATGTGTTAAAATTAACACATCCTGAAATTACTTTCCGGAGGTGTAAAAAGTGTCCGAATTTTGAATTCCGGATGTGTAAAGTGTTCGGATTTCATTTTCAGGAAGCTTCCGGAAAGTAATTTCCGAAAGTTACGTTGCGTAAAAACTTGCACAAGGTGAGTAAGTGAAAAGGGTATTTTCGAAAATAAAAAATCAATTTAAAGCTGCACGGTGCCAATAGCAATTTGCACGGTGCCAATAGTAGCGCCCATATAAAAAGCCCACGATCCAAAAAGGGCCTAGAAAGCACCCAAGCATAACTGGCTCATTTTTTAGGCCCTCAAATCTTCTAGAGTCAAAATAAAAATAAAAATAATTTCTCTATTCTTTTTCCTTTTCTTCCCCCCCGTCACCTTTTCTTTGTGTCTTTTCGAATCGAAATCAAAACCCTCTCTCTCTCTCTCCGCTCTCTCTGTTTCTCTTTTTCTATTTGCCGTCTTTCCATTCTCTCAACTGCCGACACTGTCAATTCTCTCTATTTCGGAGCTTTCCCAGGTACAATCACTCACTCACTCACTCTCACTATATGCCTATAAAGCATGGATTCGTTCATGCTACTGTTTTGCATTCTTTTTTATTTCTTGGTTCAGTTTATTTAAACTCGAGGTAAAGAATCTTGGTTGATTCAGAATGTGCTTTTTCCCCCCTCTTTAATATGCTAACATATAGTTATACTATTTCGAATCCCTAATTCTCTTTGAATTGCTGCGACTGTATCACCTGCAATTGATAAATTCAATGCCTGCTGGGAACCTTTAAATGTATGATTTCTTTACAAACAAGCTACCTTAAGTGTTTAATTTAAGTAATAAAGACAACTGTATGATTATGGTATATTGCCCAAATTAATTTTGTATACATCTATGTGTTGACAAGCCTCCCAAAATCTATAAACTTGAAACTACACTAAGTTGGTATAACTATTTTCATAAACCAATTGAAATTCTTTCAATTGTGGTTTCTCCTCTCCACCATTTGTTAACTGCATTTTAAGTTTTTCAGTTTTTTGGTTGTGAATTCTGTTATTCAGTTAGATTGTTAGTTATTCTATCAGATTGAGGTTAGATTGTTAGTTAGGAATATCTATCACAGTATAAATACTCTTGTTCACACTAAGTTAATGCAAGTTTGTCATTTCATCAACAGAACCATTTTGGCCTCTCTTAAAAATTTCTGTCTCCTTTCTTACTTCATTGTTCACTATTGGGGGTATCTTTTTCCACACCATTTACTCAATTACATGCGGGTATATCTCTACATATTACTTCAGAGATGATATGGGATCTGGTATCTATTTCTTGTTATTGTTACAAGTAGCCAATTTTTTTTATTGTTGTTGTCCTTATGAATATTGAGGATCCCTCTTAGCTAATATGTTTTGAATCTTTTAGTTTTCAAACATGTAAATGTTGTCGTAGTATATAAAGTGTTATCAAATAGCGCTGCCATGGCGGATTGCGGTGGCGGATTTTTGCCCAACCGCTATGGTCAATTTGTGAAGGATGGCGGCGCCATGGCCGCCATGGCGTTTTATGGCTGCTTAAAATGGCGGATTTTTGGCCTTCCGCTATATTCCGCCATCTGCTATCGATAACATTGGTATATATTTGCCTACTCTTCATTTTTTATTAGCGTTTGCTGTGCACATATTGACTGCTTATTCTTATCTTTTAAGCTGCAACTTGTTGAAACATTGTGATATAGAGATTTGTGAATCATTGTAAATACTTTCATGGACTATATGCATTTGAGTAATGTTGCTGGAGCAACATAATCCTGACTGCAGCAGTCTTTTGATAAGTGAATGTATTATCTGGCTGTCTGGATTTGAAATTTGAAATTCTTTTCTTTTCAATATCAACAGATTTTTCTTTTCAAAAAGGTTTAAGATGTCAGAAATTGACGTGGCAGGTATTAAATCCGAGGTATGATACCTTTTCATATAAGTGTTTTTTTAATCCATCTATTAAAATCAGTGTTTTAAAAACCGGTCCAACCGGTTGGACCGTCAACCGGACCCTTCTCCGGTCCTGGTCGAACCACAGAACCGGAAAAGAGGTTCAACAGCTAAAAATTGCAAAAAACCGGTTGAACCGGGCTAAAACCAGAACTAGGAAAACCGGCCGGTTCGTTAAAAAAAATTCAAAAATTAAAAAAAGACCTTTTTAAAAAAAAAAAGAAGGCTAGAGCATCATAAATTGAATTTGTGCTTGTTTAAGTATTAAATAATTTGGACTTAATATGAAAATTAGAACTTGGATTGAAATTATACTTGTTATGTGATCTATTTATTAATGTATGTGTTATATATATATATATATATATATATCGGTTCAACCACCGGTTGAATCGGTTGGACCTTGAACCACTCTCCTTTTCGGTTCTCCGGTTCAACCGGTTTTTAAAACATTGATTAAAATGGCTAATGCTTCATTTAAATAATAAAGTTGTACTGTTTTTTGAATTTCTTTATGTCCTTTAACTCATTATTGAGTCTCCTTTAATCTTTAATTATGAAAGGCAGGTTCTGTTCTATATGGTCCAGTAGTCCACCAGAACGTGTTTGGATTAGCTGTGAAACATAGATTATATTTTCAACATTGTTATAATCAATTATGATAGAATCGGTTTTATGTTTGGATATGTTTACTATAAAGCGATTTTAAGGTAGTTTATTCCATTTAGGTTGTTTAAAAAAAACACTTTTATATAGTAAATTACAAACAAGGTTATAAAGTTGTTTGTATAGATTAATATTTATTTGGTAGTTGGTTAGTTCTGTAAGGGCGAAATGGGAAAAAAAATGTGATTAGTTTCAAGATAAACAAAACTATTTTTAATAAGCTTGAAACTTCTTGCTTCTCTAAAAACCACTTTCTTCCCCTATAAACATTGCTTTTTCATGATTTAATCAGTTTCAAAAACATGTTAGATTATACCCGAAACAGCTTTTTTCTCAAATGAAAGTTGTTTCCATACAGCTTTAATCTTTGCCCAAAACACTCTTAAAGTAATTTTGTTACTTTATAGACATTACTCAGTTTTAAACGAATAGGTTTAGTTTTGTTATGAAGCAGAATGAATATGTGCCTCTTTATGGGTTACATGACATTATTTTCTATTTCAATATTGATTTTTCTCCGTAAAATGTCAATTTTGAAACTATGGGTGATTAAGTCAGTAGTTTATAGCAATAGATTTTCTCAGTTGTTTGTTTTCTTGTCAAGTGGTCAAGCAGATAAGAGAGGCAGACCCAATAAGGTTTTATTAGCGGTCCAGAGTGAAATTTCTTTTATAACCTTTGTGTTTATCTCTCTCTTCCCACTTGACTTGACTAATTGACAAGGAAAAACCATATCGATTCCCCTATTTTATGTGTTTTTGCTGACATGTAAAACTTGAGAGTCTTCATTATAAGGCAAGAATCTGAAGTGTCTTGAGTTTCGACTCTATAGAGATTGGTTTAGTATTGAAATAGATCTTGCGTCTAGAATTCCCCTTAACCTCTCTATGGATTGATATTGGTGTTGAGATCATAGATTGATCGTGTGTGCATTTATGACCCATTAATTAACAAGTAATCCGAGAAGTGATACTTAATGTACACCTGTTGTCATTGAAGATTTTAATTCATATCCTCCTCATTAGTTTGTATCACTCTTTGCTATTAGCTGCAACAATGATCAGGAACAGGACTCCTTTGTTTCCAAATTTTAAATTTAACCTTACTACTTCCCCATGAATTTCTCTCACTCTCTCTCCTCGCCCCCTCTCTCGCTAACACACACTTACTCACCTTGAATTCTTGATAATAAACTTAGTGTAGTCTCTTTGATTGCTTTCATAGCAAAACTAAATTCATAATTTTGTCATTGTTCCATCTTCTCTCTCTTTTGTCTTTCTTTATTTTCTGTCTGGCTACCTTATCTTGATAGACAAAACTGTATACACTTTAACCTAAGAAAACATCTGTACTATGGAATCACGACCATGCTTTGTGCCTTTGCTTGCTTTCTACATTGAAACTTAAACCATACTGTTATTAATTTTTATTTTCAGATGATGAAGCCCTATGTCTGGATTCAGACTTCAGATGGTTCAATCCAACAAGTGGAACAAGAAATTGCTATGTTTTGCCCTCTGATTTGTCAAGAAATAATGCAAAAAGGCAGGGGATCTTCCAAAAATTGTGCAATATGTCTCCCTCAACAAGTCAGTCCTGCCATGTTTAGCTTAGTTCTTGATTATTGCCGATTTCATCAAGAACCAGGTCGCTCAAACAAGGTTCTACCTCTTTCTTTAATGCTTTTCAATTGTTAGTATCTTTATACAAGAAAAAACGATTTAGGGCTGAACCATAGTTACCAGAAATGCAGTACGAGTGTAGAACACAGTTAATTTGGATACGTGGTTTGTCACTTTTTACTTTATTAATTTATTATTAGTATTATTATTATTATTTATTATTATTATTATTATTATTATTATAAGACTTTCTTTAAGGTGAACTTGATGTGCAGTATGTAGAAATGACAAATCCGGTATGCAGTACGGAAAAATGAGAGAACCTGATAACTATGTGCTGCTGAACAACAATGAATGTCAACGACATAGCTACCAAATTTTCCTATCAACCTTGTGTACTGCGTTCCAGGTTCACCTTAAAGGAAGTCTTGTAATAATAATGCAGATAGTGATGATCCGCATATCCAAATGAACCACGAATGATACCTGTGCCACAATGCTGTATACTCGAAGATAATTTGACTTGGAGTTTATTCTTTGTATAGGAACGGAAATCTTATATGAGAAATTGATTAGGACGGACACAAGCCAGCTTTGTCAGTTAACATCTGCTGCAGACAGCCTTAAGTTGAAGCCATTGCTTGACCTTACAAGTCGTGCACTTGCTCGAAAGATTGAAAAGAGATCACCAGAGGAGATACGGCAGATATTTCATTTGCCTGATGATCTTACAGAGGTATGTGGTGCTTGTGAGAACTCTGTATGTTGATTATGTCTTCTTCCATTTTCATTTTTTACATGTTATTTTGATCCAGGAAGAGAAGTTGGAGCCCTTGAGAAATCCAACTGATGATCCAAAGATCAGGCTTATGAACCTTTTGTTTGCCAGAAAGAGGAAAGAACTAAAAGAGCGTGAGAGGTTAAAGGTGCCACAACATTGTTTCTTACTTTCTTTATTTTCATTATTACATTACAGTATGTCATGTTGTTCAATGTAGTCCTTATTCTATAATTAACTATCTCTAAACAATTGAACTTTTGCTACTGAGAGTTATGCAAATGTATTCTTGTATCTTTCTTACATGTCCTAGATTGCAGTGTTGACTTTAATAAGAATCGGTCACATGTTTCAGAATGTTGAAGGCAGAGAAGAGCATGTAGACGAACGATCAGTTGATGATCTTTTGTCTTTTATTAATGGAAATGATGGAGGTAAGCATTTTTTGTCCCCTTTCTCATTGCAATTACGTCCTGCTTTTCGGTCTGTAGATTGATGGTGTACTAGCTCATATTTACCTGTTGACTATATGATATTATTCTTCTGAACTTACAAGATGAGCTTACCGGTTGATTTGTGGTTATGATCACAACGTCAAAAGTAGTATTAGTTCCTTTGACCATGTAATTCTGAATCCTAGTATTGACAGCAGGGATGGATGCAGAAAATATAAGAGGGCAAAAAATACATGCAGACATATGTATGTGTGTAAATAATTTTACATAATAGTGCTTGCCCCCCCCACAACTGAATCCATCCCTGATAGACAGAAAACTGTCAGTATGATGATTGTGTTCTAAAATTAAGAGGAGAATTGGCAGCAGCTTATGTAGATAAATTATCACTGATCTCCACCAAATTTAGGACAGACTAGTTGAAGTAGCACAGGCAAGGCCACTGCTAACATCTATTCCCTTTTCTATATTACAAGTATTTTTCTTAAAATTATTTAGCATCAATTATGATATGAGAAATACTTAAATGTGCCTGCAAAATCCTACTCCTAAATTCATGAAGTTGTATAAAACGTGTAATATCTTATAATTAATTATGTTTCTGGATTATTATAATGTTTACCAAAAAAAAAGCAGCATAGGTTAAAACTCTTAGATATACAATCATTCATTAAGTGAGATTTATATTTAATTATTTCTGCATTTGTTTATGGTATGGTGACAATCATACCAGGTCTTCACGGATTAAAGCTGATGGCTGCCATTTATGTAGCATTAATTTATGTAGCATTAAACTCAACATAGCGTTTTGGGTTTATCTTGAATTCAGTGAGGTATTTGGAAGATCTCCAAATGATCCTCATCAATCAATTTTATTACCCTTGTACAAGCATGTCTGCTTTTGCCTCAGTAAACTTTGTTATATTTCTGGCCTGTAATCGGCTCCTTAGAATTACGGAAGAGTTTAGGGAGGGAGGCAAACAGACATAGAAGTCATTCATCTGTGAATTATTTAGCTGAGGAATTTAAAAAAAAATAAAGTTGTATAGTCAAGAGAGTGAGGAAAGAGATGAAGATTTTTTTGCCAAAAAGTAAAGAAATGTCTAAAAATGACAAAATAATCTGCCTGACTACCATAATTGCATAGTGGTGATAACCATGCCTTTCATATAAGCAGAAAGCAGTAGAAATTGGGCAATTGTTTATTGGTTATTTACACTGGGTTCCTCTTTTCTGGCAAGTTTTTAGGCACAACCTTGCTGCTGAAACAGGGTATATGCTGGTTCTATTAAAAATTATGATTTGTTTTCAAATGAAAAACTATTATATTTTTAATGTTTTATCTTCTTAAGCATGTACACTCCTGTTTATTTTACATCTTTGAGTTCTGTTTATGAAAATATAAAATAATTTTTGTATTAAAAAGAGAAGAAAAAGAAAAAGGCAATAATTCATATAACATTGAATATATTAGCTATGATGAGGGATGAGAACCTTACAATTGACTATAGGTCCTAACATAACTATTGTATGGCATATTTTCTTCCACTGAACCTCGCCTTTAGAATTGTTATTGATAATTTTTGTAACTCTTTCTCTTGCAGCCTTTACTTGTTTCATGTTGAAATTGTTCTGTAATTATTTTCGCCAGGAATTATTTGAGAGCTGTAGTCTTTTAATTTAGTTTCCAGTTTATTTCCTTTTGAATGCCTAACTGATGATGAAGTATTTGGCCACAGACCCAAAAGGGATTAAAACTTCAAAGAATAAAAAGAAGAACCAGAAAAAAAAGGAGCAACAGAAAAGCTCTTCTTTGAAGGAAGCGTCTGAACTGAATAAGCTTGTTGTAAATGTTCTGTTGTTCTGCTGTTTAATTTATCTACTATTAAATAATTTTGACTTCTTGCAATCTTGGATAAACAAAGTCAGTTATTTATCATATAAATTCTAATTGTTTATTACCTTTTTTCTTGCAATAGGAGGTAAATGCTCATAATATCAGAAACCAAAGTGCTGAAGCTGTCAGAATTTGTGAGGCCTCAAATTCGCATATGGAGGATGACACATTTTCTCATAAAGAGTTCAATGATGGAGATATAGATGTTGATATTGATCCTGCACTAAAGGAAAAAATTGACAGGTGGGGCAATATTCTAAGTGCATTGTTTACGCTATATTGTTTAAAATCTAATTTTTATTTTCTTTTGTATGGCTATATTTTTAGCATAGTTGCCGTGGCGGATCGCTAACTTACTTCTGATTAGTGGTCAGTAGCATTGCTGAATAGATTTTATATGGAGTATAGCACATGCAGAGGACAAGGCATCAGAATGATTGAACTCTATCCTTCTACAAATTGTAGTTTTTCAATTATCTATTACTGGTTGAATATGGCATGAAGTGCTTGTGTTTGTATGTGTATGACAAAGAGGGAGACATGACAATGTCCAATTTAAATTTGTTGGTTTTGGATTTGACAAGTGTTACATTTTTATATGGTCATTTTTTTGGAGGAGAATGATATATTTAGTAATATTTTTATCGCATAGAAAACTTTTGGGTAGGTAATGCGATTGGTTTTGATCTATGTGCGCACTTGTCTATGCTCTAGAAAATTTTTAATCTAACAATATTCTGGTTTCTTGGTTCTTTTGTAACATTGGTCAATTACATAGGAAAAAGCTCCTCTAAAGTGAATTTGTCTCTAAATTAAGGGTGTATTACCCTTAGATCATTTAGTTGGTTGGGATCTCTGCATACTTTATCAAATCAAGAATGGATACACCTTTACTTGCTTATTTTAGAGACAAACTCACTTTAGAGGAGTCTTAGCCAATTATGTAATGGTGTATTCTTTTATCAAAAAATAAACATGCATAACGTTGTCAGATTTTCTTGCTTTGATTGTTGACTAATTTTTCTTTTCCCATTTCTCTATAAGTATTTGATAATGTTATGATCATCGTTAAATTTCCCCTTATCGCCTATTAGAAATATGAAACTTTTCATGTGTCTTCACCTAATACCAGAGTTTGATCCTTGCCGCCAAGTTACATTTCAACACAAGATAGGATGAGCTTGTGCATTATCCATGCTTTAAGCCCAAAAGGCTCTTGCGTGAGGGGGCTCGTTAGAAATATAAAACCATTTAGGTTCCTTCACCAAATTACTTATGCTTTTCGGAAAGATGGTTCTCATTGCATTGTGAGTTCATAACACCAACCTTCTCTAATTTACAAGGAATTGAACCTATGACCTCTACCCTGCTTTGCTCTTACCATTTGATCTATAACCCAAGTGACAATATTCATGGCATTATTGTTAGTTGCCTTTCGCGTGTTGTTTTTCACGTCTATTTTGGGTTATGGAAGATATCAATTGATATGAGTGATATTTTACACAACGGTTATATTAAAATGTGATTTTAAGACGATGCATAGAATATCTTATTTACTTGGTACCCTTTGACACAGGGAAGTGGAAGATTTTGCCCGCAGATTAAATTCTGACTGGCCAGAGAGGATGCAAGAATTTTTTTCGTCAGGGCAAGAAAGGAAGACAATGGTTTTTACTACCTACGAGAATGGTTCTCTAAGGCGAAATGCTTGTATGCCTTTTCCCGGTGTTTTTAGAGATTTTACTTATCCATCCATCATATATTTTCTTTTTCTCTCCTTCCCTGCCCCCTTTAATGTTGTAGTAACCGAAAAACAAAAAGCCAAGTTGTATAGTAGATATTTCTGGCATTTAATTCCCTTTCCTTTTCAAAATTAGTCCTTTCTCATTCTAGTTTCATCTTGCACATTCTGCATTTTGGTCTGTTATAGTTTATTACATGGTTTCAATGTTTTTTTTGTGTGTGTTTACTATAACTTGTTTTCTTTTGTTATGTTTTATACATGGTTGGTCTGTTAGCAACCCCTGCTGTGCACGATGACAATTGCATCTTACCTTGTCCTATCAAACTTGTAGAACCATGATGTGCTATTATTATCAAAGAGACTTATTTTCTCACTATTACCTTTTTTAACTTGGCATGATGAACTTGGTAATCTCTGACTGTTTTTGTCTCCTTGAATACTGTTTAAATTTAGGCAGTCTGTAATTTAGTAATAAAGCACTTTCATATGATTATGGTTTCCCTATTGTTGAGATAAAATACTCAACTTCATAATATTTCATACCATTTTCAGCCATTTTTGTTGCATCATACACAACTCAATAAACATTTTTCTATGTACAGGACTGGGCTCAGAATGGAAATGGGCCCATTCAAGCTGGAGCCTTTTACCGTGGTCACAAGCCAAAATTGACCTCAGGTTGTGCTCAAGGTAACCGGGTTAAAGTTGGAGTGTTAAAAAATTACAACAAGTAAAAGGAGTGATTTGCAATTTTAGATGATTTTCTTTTGTTCCTATCCACCCCAAACACACACGAGCTTTTTCCTCCTTTGATCAGCCACCACGACTTCACACCCATCTCTGTCTCCCTCACCCAAACACTGCATGTCTGCTGGTCCAACCAAGGTCTTTGCCACCCAAACACCTTTTGTCGTTGTAGGCTGTGAAAAGAGACGGTATCCGAAAAGGACTGAATTGTAAATGGGGATTTTGCCCTCAACTTCCTTCTCACCCCAATCGCGTACCAGCGTTTTCCGTCTCTAATCAACCACCATGACTTCTCACCCATCTCTTCCTCTCGCTCACCCAAACAGCACCTAGCATCTGCCGCTGCGGTGGAGGTCCTGGCCACTCAAAAGCCTTTTGTTGTCAGTTGTGGAAAGAGGTGGGATCGGAATATTTCGCAAATGGCGAGATTAAGGGTTGTTCTGAAGGCAAGGGACATTGGAGGCAAGTAAAACTAAAATTGGTTATTTTGACCATTCCAGTATGTTTTAGGCTACTTTGTTTACTTATGGTGCTACTTGATTTTGATCTTTATCTAATTTGGGGACTTTTTTTAAGCTAAGGTATACTTCCCTCCATTTTCCTCCTCTTTCAGTCTGTACACTGTATTCTCTCAAGTTCATTCCTCAGTTCGTCCTGAACTACATAGTAGATACTCTGTTGCTTTGTGTTGGGTTGGGACTTGGGTCTTTCTAGCACAGTTGAACAGATATAAACTTATTTGTTGCTTACTTGCTTCATATTCCCACATATAGCCAAAATTGTTTCAAGAGCTTAAGTACACCAAGTGAGTGCCTCTGCATATGGTGAATGAGATCCTAGATTATTTGACATGGATGATGTTCGTCTTGATGACTTTCTCCAGAATGTTCAACCATCAATAACTTGTGAGAGTGGCCTAATAACAAATAGCTGATTACCATTATCTAATTCCAAAAATTAAAGAACTGAAATGGCTACTTTGTCCTAATGAATTACTGATCAATGGAAGTAGTGGTCTGGAATAAGAGTTCGTGTTTTCCCCCTACCTCTTGTAACTTTTCCAAACTCAGGAATATATGTTTAGTTCAATTGGCTGGATTAACTGTTTCTTTTTATTACTTCATTTACTGATTTACTTCCTCAAAGTTTTCATTTTCGAATTAGATAATTCACATGTCATACTTTTTGCAAAATGGTATGTTGATCTTGAATTTCTTTTCTGGTATAGGTAGCAAAGCGGAAGCATTTTTTATTCCAAGCCCTGGTTAGACTCAGATTGTGAAGACAACTTCTATAGTATCAATCAACAATCAATGGTGGTAAGGAGTTCCTGCGACTCTTTTTCCTTTTGTAGTTTTTCTGGCAGAGTATTAATTTGTTTGCATGGTCATTTTGATATATAATAATTATGTTCTGACTTCTGAATGATGAGTAGGATAATAATAATAATATGTGAAGGCAAAAATTAGAAGGAACTGCAGTATTATTCTTCATAAGATTGATTTTCATGATAAAAATTTACTTGGCCATTTTGTTATGTAATATATGTGGAGGCAAAAATTAGAAGGAAAGAAGAAATTGTTATCATTTATAACGTATGACAGTTTAGTTTGTCATGGACATTGTCTATTTTGTTAATAGTGCACTATAGCACTGCTATAGCGGCATAGCATAGGGGATCAGCCCCTGGCCGCTATGGTTTTCGAATAGCGTAGCGTTTTTGGATAGCGGCAATAGCGGCCGCTACAAGAAAATGTGTTAAAACTCATTTTTACCCCTCCTCAAATGGGTATCTAACAGTCATATTTGGGGGTATTGTTGGTTTAATGGTCGTATTTGGGGGTATTGTCGGTTTTTCGGACCAAGGTTAAATAATTTTCACCTTTAGCTCCTTCATATTCTATAGTTTTTTGACTTTTGTTATTATTGACATGAAGATTATAACTTATGATTATTATGAGTTTGAGTTTGCAATTTTGGGTAGTCTGTTATGTTTTAGCATTTGCATGTGTATATCTAATTTTTTAGCTTGTGTATATATACATTGCAATAGCGGCCATCCTGCTCCCGCTATCTTGCTATAGCGGTTTCGGGGGTCGGCCGCTACACGCCGCTATCCGGGATTGATAACTATGGACATTGTATTATAATCAGCCTTTTTGAGATGCAAGTTCATGAAGAATGCGGACTCCTGTTAGAATCTGTGGATATATTGTTTTACCTTTTGCGGTAGTTTCTCTTTTCTAACTTTTTTTAATACCTCTTCTCAATTTGAGATTTTTTGTCTATTTCATTTTATGAAGACTTTTACCCCACCTCATGGTACCGCTCTAGTTCACCACACTTTTGGGACCCCTGTTGTTAATAAATTCCCTTCTGAGAATAGAATTCATGGTTCCATGCCTGAACCATCTCCAGAAAAGAAAAAGAAACTCTTAGATCTTTTTTGACATCAAAGATGACCAAGATGATGGCAACGGAAAGAAAGAAGCTTAAACCAATTGTACAAGATGCCGTAGCTTTAGGATTTGGATCCTCTCTATTTGCATAAAAACAGGAGAGTTTCCTGTTTGACAAATCATAACCATTAATGGAAAATAAAACTTGATCCATGGTTTATATTATGACACATCACCATTGCCTCGAAACACACCGTTTCATTAAACAAAATTTGCTCCTTCATTCCCGTTTCTTTCTGTCCAGCGGCTTGTTGGTTTTGCTTCCAACCATCACATACTCTTCAACCTAGCATATTGGAAAATAGAGAAGCTGTTTCCACTACTGCAATTTCAATTTTCATCCCACTATTGCACTTTCATTTTTATCCCAGCCATCATATACTGTTCGAAGCTAGCATACTAAAAGAATCAAAGCTAAAAATATCCCTTCACTCCCTTCCACAGAGCAGCTAAAATTGCTGCATCATCCTAATCTGGCTACCAAGAAGGTAGAATGCTATGGCTTCACCTGTATCTCTTCCATGGATGACAGAAGAATCAAGTTCTCAAAGGTAACTTCAGGTACATTGACATCTGAAAGTAGGATTTACTTTCTCAAAAAAAAAAAATAGGATTTACTTTCTCACTTAAATTTGCTTTTGAATTTGTTATTTTAGGAAGACTGCTGAAAGTTTGCTAGATGAATGTATGGATTCTAAAATTGTTTGGAAGCCTCAAATAGGTATGGAATTCAATAGATGATGCTTGGAATTTTTGGAGTGCTTATGGTGCTAAAATTAGATTTGGTGTTAGAAAACAATGACATAACAAGTGCAAAAAAGAGGGAGAGATCACTACTTGTAGATTTGTGTGTTGCAAGGAGGGTGTACGTAAAAAGGATAAGTGAGATCATTTGTCTGTTGCCTTTTGTTTCTTCCTGTTTTACAATCTCCGAGTCTTCCCCTTTGTATGCGTTTCACACAGTCTTGTCGCCCTCTCACCTGCGTTTTTTGTGAAGCAACAGGAGATGATTCCAGTTTCGGGAGGGGTTTTGGTGAAAGGCGGTTAATAAAATGAAGTGTTTTTGAAGAAATCTGATGTACAGTGGCTATTTTATTGAAGCTTTGGTTGCTGCTTGAACCAGAAAGGGTCGTAGTCCATGAAATACTAAAATGGAAGGATAGATACCTCCCTTTTTTGGCCTCTGAATGTTTGTCTGCTCTGTCCTGCTGCTTCTGCTAGTCGTGGTGATTGCTTCTAGACCCTCTTTACCGGGAGATGAAAATTGAAGAGATTTGTTTGTTGTGTGACATTTTTAGACAATATTGGAATACTATTTGATTCATGCAAATGTGTGTTAAAGTTGAGGCATCAAGCTTGTTTTGAGGTAAAGACATGTATGTAAATTTGAGTTGTGGTCTCAAATACTCAAATATCTTGTAGAAATTACAGAACTGAAAATTAAATGGGTGCTGAAATGTGAAACAAATTGGGTGGGCTTTAAAATGCAAATATGCAACAGATGAGACATTTTGTTGGGTTAACGTGGCATTCTCATTTTGTTTTTACTTTTTCAATTGGACGTGGTTGTTATCTGTGCACACATGGCATTTTTTCTTCTCAAAGGGATTGTTGTTAGGATTTAAGGCTTGACAGAAAGCCTTCAAGTTTTAGTGTGTTTTCTCCTTGTCTATTCCGATCCTGGACAAGTTGTTTAGAACTTCTGCATGTGCATTCTGATGAAATGTACTCTGAAGTACTGGGTCTAAGTTAAGTACATGGAGGTAAGATACCTCAAGGGATAGAAGAAATTTAAGAACGTAGATAACTAGATATTCCTTCTAACTGTCATCAAATAAGTCAGATTTCGCTATGTTGAGTTAATCACAAATTACCATGTTGTGTTAATGTGATATTCTCATTCATGTTCTTTTAGTTTTTCTTTTTTTTCTTTTTTTTTCTCGTTATGTAGATTATCTTTTCATAACTTGCCTCATGGGATATATTATAAATTATAAATAAATAAATAAATATTATAATAGAATTGGTGCAAGTACGTTTTCTAATCTTTCTTTTAAGGAAAATGCTAGTTTGTATGAAAAGTAAATTCGTAAAAATATACGAAAGTGGTGTGTCATGAGGATTCTCTTCTCCCTCTTGATTCTTTTCCCTTTCTTATGCAAAATTGAGATAGGCATCTTCGTCCTTACCATCCATTCTCCCCAAAACTCAAAAAACACCATTCTTGCCACCTGCAAACCAGTTCCCACCGGCAGTCCGGCACCATGCACAAGCACCGCTCCGTAGCACACGCCATCCTTGATCCAACACCACCTTCAGAACCACTGTCGTCAGATCCTGTGTCAACCTTCGCCTTGTGTGTCAATGGGTGGAGGCACCACCCTCAGAAAACGTGATTGATGACTCCACTACTGTTGTTAGTGTTGACGTTGCTGATGGTGCCACCTTCATAGGCAGAGGCGGTGACGGTTGTTGTTACTGTTGTTGTGTTTGTGGCTGTGAAGATTGATGATTTTGAACGGCTCCTGTACGCGGTGGTTCAGAGAAGAGCTGAGAAGCGATGGCGTTTGGAGGATTTGAGCTTGCGGTGGCGAGTCAACTGGAGTTAGGTTCGTTGTTCTGGACATGGTGGAACTCGATGGAGATGAGAATTAATCCACGACGGTGGGAAATGCAGCCACCTGAACTAGTGGCAGAAGGCGGCGACTCGATGTTCGGAAGTTTAGTGATACGAGCTCATTTGGATGAGAGACTACAACTAAGCAGCTGAAGCACGTTTCAATTCCTTAGAGATTCCATTTACCTTTGTTTGTTAAGATTTGTAATTCTGTTAGACACAATGTAAGGTGTACCATCCAGGTGGACACTGATCCGTAATTGTAGGTAACTAAATAGGCTATATAAGCCATGAACAATAATGAATAAAGCAAATAAGAAATTATTCAGTGACTTATTCTGGTTATTTCCCTTTTCTATACCTCGGGAGCATACTCTTGCTCGAAAGGAGCTTCCTCTACCCCTATTGCTATCAAATTTGGTGCTTTCATTACTGTTCCCATGCCTCCCAAAAACGAAAAAAAAAACGAGCGATCCACCGAGGAGATTCTCGCCCTCATGCGTGATATACAACTCAAATTTGAAAGCCAATACACTACCTTGTCCACCGAATTCGCAACCCTAAGAGAACAACTCAGCTCATCCTCACCACCACCCCCACCACCCAACTACAAAACCCCAAAAATCTACCTTACCCCTTTCGATGGCACCAACCCATTAGAACGGATCTTCCAGGTCGAACAGTACTTCACCCTAAACCAAATTCCAGCCAACCAACGCCTATCCTTAATCCCCTTCTTTATGCAAGGCAGTGCATTGGGATGGTATAAGTGGATGTTTGACAATGCCTAGCTATCCACTTGGGACGCCTTCACTGAGGCGCTAGAGCTCCGCTTCGGTCCAACGGCGTACACCAACCATCAGGCGGCACTTTTTAAACTGAGACAAACCTGTTCTGTTACGGACTACCAGTTGCAGTTCGAGAATCTATATAACCGAATCGTGGGTTTACCAGCCGAAGCTCTCATGAACTGCTTCATTTCCGGGTTGCGCATCGATATCCAGAGGGAGATGGCCATCCTCCACCTGACGTCCATGGTCGATGCCGTTGGGCTCACCAAACTGATCGAAGCCAAAATCCTTGGTTCCAAACCCCACTATCAGAAACCACCACACTTTGTACCAACCTCTCACAATCCAACCCAACCATCCATCCTTGGCCTTCCTCCCTCCACCACACCCCTTTCGATCCGCTACTTACCACCGTCCGAAATACAAGCATGCCGTGACAAGGGCCTCTGGTTCAACTGCGATGAAAAATTTGTCCCTGGCCACCGCTGTCGATCCAAGCAATTTCTCTTGATTTTATGTGACAAACCCGACCTAACTCCACAGAACCTACCCATTTCGCCAGGAGGGCCGCATGACCTCGGACCCGAAACGACTACTCCTACGCCTCTGGATAACCCATATGAGGAAGTAGCCCATTTTCACTTATCTTAGACCGCACTGTTGGGCCCACCTTCCCCTCGTACACTTAGAGTCCATGCGCGCATCCACCATCTACCCGTAACCATCCTGGTGGATTCTGGAAGCTCCCACAATATCATGCAGCCCATAATTGCCTCTTTTTTAGGCCTCCCCATTGTGGCCATAAACCCCTTCTCTGTGATTGTGGGTAACGGTGATACCATACAATGCTCAGGAATTTGCCAGAATGTTCCAGTCACCCTATCTGAACAAGTATTCTCCATACCATTTTACATTCTACCTATCCATGGAGCTGACTTAGTCTTGGGAGTGTAATGGCTTCAAACCCTGGGAAAATTCATCTCTGATTATTCCATACCCTCCATACAATTCACTCACAACAACACCCAAGTTACACTCACGGGCTCCACCTCTTCCCCTCCATCCCAGGCATCATTTTCCCAGTTTTGCCGTTTTCTCTTACCAACTCAGTTGATAATCTTCACTCAGTGACCCTCACCTCCATTGAATCAATTGAGACAGTACCACAAGTCACACCCTCAGACCAAGCCATCAACCACCTATCCCCCGAATTGCATGCCCTATTACAGCAATTTGAAACCGTTTTCAGCAACTCTCAAACCCTTCCTCCACCTCGAGCCCAGGATCACCACATTCATCTCTTACCTGACTCTAAACCCGTCAATGTGAGGCCTTATCGATACCCCCAGTGCCATAAAGAAACCATGACTCGTATGATTAAGGAAATGCTCCAGGAAGGGTTGATCAAACCCAGTACTAGCCCCTTCTCATCCCCAGTGTTACTCGTGTGCAAGAAGGATGGCACGTGGTGCTTCTGCGTCAACTATTGTGCTTTGAATGCCATCACAGTCAAGGATAGGTTTCCGATTCCAACAGTCGATGAATTGTTGGACGAGCTTCATGGGTCCACGGTGTATTCAAAGTTGGACCTCCTATCTAGTTACCATCAAATCCTCTTACCTTCAGAGGACACCTTCAAAACAGCCTTTCGAATAGTGGATGGCCATTTTGAATTCTTAGTGATGCCGTTTGGGCTCACCAATGCACTATCCACGTTCCAAGCGGCCATGAATGATATTTTCAGTGATTTCCTTCGCAAATTTGTTCTTTTTTTTTTTTTTTTTTATTATTTATGATATATTGGTTTACAGTCCCTGTTGGGATACTCATATGCACCACCTTAGAATAGTGCTTCAAACATTACAGCACCACTGTTTCTATGCTAGGATGACTAAATGCATTTTCGGTGTTGCATAGGTGGAATACTTGGGCCATGTAATCTCACAAGCAGGGGTGGCTGCAGAACCATCCAAACTTCGGGCCATTCAAAATTGGGCTACCCCAACATCACTATCAGGCTTGCGTGGGATTTTGGGCCTAATCGGCTATTACCGCCGATTTGTCAAGAATTATGTGAGCATTGCCAGCTCACTTTTTGAGACCTTGAAGGCGGCGATGGTCACTCTTCCAGTTTTGGGCCTTCCCGATTTTTCTGATGGGTTTGACGTCACCACTGATGCATCGGCTACTGTAGTTGGGGTGGTGCTCTCCCAAAAGGGTCACCCTCTTGCCTACTTTAGCAAGAAGATATGCCCTCATATGCAATCTGCCTCGGCTTACGACCGTGAGATGTTCGCCATCACGGAGGCGATCAAGAAATGGAGACAGACCTACTGGGGCGACATTTTCGGATATTCACTGACCAGAAAAGCCTTCGCAGCCTCCTCTCACAGACAATCCAAACACCGTCAAAGCAAAAGTGGCTCACAAAACTGCTAGGGTACGACTATGAGATTCTGTACAAACCGGGCCGGAGCAATGTTGTGGTTGATGCTCTATCTCGGAACACACCACCTTCTGAAGCTGTTTTCGTCGCCATCTCCTCATGCCAACCAGTGTTGCTTGAACAACTGAAATCGTTCTATGCAACTCAACTAGTGGGGCAAGCACTACTCCAAAAATTCAGTGATTTGTCCACACCATTATTTGGCATTCAACAAGACTGTATTACAAGGGCCGTCTCTTCATTCCTTTGGAGACCGAATTAAGGCCAACCTTACTTGAAGAGTTCCACAGCACCACCATAGGGGGACACTCTGGGGTCAAGGGCGCCCTGGCTAGACTCACGGCTTCATTTTCATGGCCTAATATGGCCAAGGATGTCAAGGCTTTTGGTCAGAACTGTGTTACCTGCCAAACCCACAAGTACTCTACCCAAAAGGCCCTTGGCCTTCTTCAGCCGCTGCCTATCCCAACTCAAGTGTGGGAGGACTTGTCCATGGATTTTATTACCCATCTTCCTCAAGTCCATGGAAAGTCGGTCATTTGGGTCATTGTGGACTGCCTATCCAAATTCGCCCATTTCATTGCTCTTCCACAACAGTTTTCAGCTGCTTCCATTGGTGCTATTTTCCTCACAGAAATTTACCGACTGCATGGAATGCCAAAAACTATTGTCAGTGATAGGGACAAGGTGTATGTGAGCTAGTTCTGGCGTGAGTTATTTCGGTTGAGTGGTACCAAATTGACTTTTAGCAGCTCCTACCACCCTCAGACGGATGGCTAGACTGAGGTAACAAACCGCATTTTAGAGACGTACTTGAGTTGTTTTGTTAGTGATTCACCAAAATTATGGGTCTAGTATCTGCATCTTGCTGAATTTTGGTATGATTCTTCCTATCAATCTGGCATATGCATGTCCCCTTTTGAAGCACTTTATGGTAGACCACCACTGGCAGTGCGTTCCTATATAGCAGGCACAACTATGGTTACTTCCCTTGATGAGACATTGGTGCAGCGGCGCCAACTTCTTCAGTTGGTTCGTGACAATTTGGCTAAGGCACAAATGCGTATGAGGTCTCAAGCTAATAATCATAGGCAGGATCGCAAGTTCATAGTGGGGGATTGGGTCCTCCTTCGCCTCCAACCTTACAGACAGCTTACGGTGAGGAAGAATGCCTCAATCAAGTTGGGTAAGCATTTCTTTGGGCCTTACAAAGTGATACGAGCCATTGGGCCAGTGGCCTATGAATTGGAGTTACCACCAGAAGCTAAAATACACCCTGTCTTTCACATATCCAAACTCAAGCCTTTTCATGGCAATCCACCAGTAGCAATTCCCCCACTCAACCCCAACATTACTGGACACGTTAGCAGCTTCAGCCCTTGAATATTTTGGGCTCACGAACTCTCCAAGCCAAAAACGGACCGAGACAACAACTGTTGATTCAATGGGCTGGTTTTCCTGAAATAGAGGCAACATGGGAGGATGCAGTAGAGTTCCGGGATGCTTATCCCCACTCAAACCTTGAGGACAAGGTTAATTTGGATGGGAGGAGAAGTGATACAAGCCCAAACACTGGTCCGAATTCAGACTCAACAAATGGGCCGCAAACAACAATACAACCCAGAGAGGATAGGCCAAAACGCACCAAAGTACCACCCATCTGGATGAGAGACTACAACTAAGCAGCTGAAGCACGTTTCAATTCCTTAGAGATTCCATTTACCTTTGTTTGTTAAGATTTGCAATTCTGTTAGATATGATGTAAGGTATACCATCTAGGTGGGCACTGATCCGTAATTGTAGGTAACTAAATAGGCTATATAAGCCATGAACAATAATGAATAAAGCAGAGAAGAAATTATTCAGTGACTTATTCTGGTTATTTCCCCATTCTATACCTCTGGAGCATACTCCTGCTCGAAAGGAGCTTCCTCTACCCCTATTGCTATCATTCAGGCAGAGAGGACCGACAGTGATGGAAGGTGGCAAGCGGTGGTGAGGTGATCCATGTGATGTGAGCTTCGTTTGCCGGCGGTGGCTTTGAACTACAAACAATGTCACGATGATGAAAGAGGTTCATGGTTGGGAGAAGAGGCTACCTCAAGTGGCAAAGGAGGATGACAAGCCTGTTTCTCTTTATTTTTAATATTATATTTTAATTAAATAATAATATGATTAAGACAAGATATAGGAATCAAATGATCACACGTCATTCGTCGTGATTTCGTACTGCATCCATTCATACTAAATAGTGGTGCTCTTCTTTTAATTAAAGGAGATTCTATGTGAAGGTGAATCTTGAATTGGTTTTAATCTTCTTAAACTTTTATGGTTTAAAATGTTAATCCCTATATTAGTATAATGTTTTTATACATTGTTACGAGTGTTGCTTGAAAAATCCCTTTTATGATATTGAAGTTGTTGAGAAACACGGTCAGCTTAGGTTCCTAACATGGATGGCATTTCATTGTTCATTGCTATGGTTTGTTTGATGGAACTTGGAGTGAAAGTAAAAATATAAGGGATTCTCTTCTTTTCTTTTGAATTAGGGATATGAAGAATAAGGAGATCATGTATCCTCCGATCTGGTGTTTTGTAGCAAATGATCAAACAAACCAAGCATTAATATGAATTATGGATAATACGGAATTTTCTATTATTTTTGGATAACTTGCAAATGAAATAATCAAATCTGAGTTCTTTTGTCAATTGAAATCACATAAAATCAATTCATTCATGTGACTCTTATTTGATGGGAATAAGTTAAGGAATGTTCAAATTAAATCGATCTCATCAACAATATTATTGTCCATATTAAAAAATCATGAAAGTATTATTTAATATATTTTTGAAATGAAATAAAATTAATTTATTCATGTGACTTTTATTTTATCGAAATAAATCAAGTAAATTAAATCAATTAACATTGAGTTTTTATATATTTCCTTCTCGTTTTCTGAATATAGTTTAAGTAAGAACTAATTAATACTCAAATAGAATCAAATTCATTAAAATACACACTTGTGAAAAGATTATTATATTAAATAGGATTATTTAATATATTAATTTGTTATGAATTCAAAGTTTAAACCAATACAAAAGATTCATTAAAAAAAGGTGATGGGTGGAAAAATATACTTTTAATATACACTTTTTTCTAGTTTTTTTTTTTTTTTTTTTGATAGGCCAATGTTAGTATTATGTTAGTTGTTATGTTAGGGGGATGGGGGGTGGTGGGGTTTGAACTCCTTACCTCCAACTCTCCTTATGTCCCTTAGCATCACCAAGTGAGCTACCTAAGTGGGACTGTTTCTAGTATTGTTTAATGAGCAAGTGAAAAAATAAGCATCATATTAAGAAAAAAGTGACGGGTCTATTTTTAATAGCGTTCCCTCAAGTAAGCGGTATTAATGGTAAAGAGGATATAACCTTTAATATCGTTCAATCAAAGAAACACTATTAAAGGTGAAAAACACTATTAAAGGTGAAAAAAGTAACCTTTAATACTAATAGTGTTCCCTCAAGGAAACACTATTAAAGGCTAATCTCTTGACCTAATCACTATTGAGAACATATTTGATCTCAACTAAAGGGAAATGGAAGTAATTAAACTACAGTTGAAAACAAATATTTGATCTTAGTTGTTTTTTTAATCAAATTTTTTTTTCTCACTTGATCTATAGTGATTGTAAAATAAGTTAACTTTACAGACTTTATTAAATTTAGTTATAACATATATTAATTTTACTAAAAATATACATTTCAAATAGACATGATTGATATATTAATAATACAAAAGGGACGCTATAACGATAATATTAGAAACTCAACATATCATACACATATGACAATTCAAAGTCTCTTCCACACATCTCATACAAAGGGCGGTCATTGAGGTTGTCTTCGACATCCTCCCTTCATCCTAATGTTCCTGTTTTTATTTGTTAACCTCTGCAAGTTTTGTTAAATTTGTAAAGAAGTTCTCTACGTTTACTAAAAATACAACATCGTCCCATTCTTAAACTAAATCACCTAAGATCAATCATTAAACAAGTTACCGATCCTCATCAAATTGATATGACGTTGGGTTTTATGACAGAAAGCAACAAAACCAAACCACGAGCCAATGTGGACTATGACAACGGTCTCCAAATAAGTAGAATGTCATACATATAATTTGCTCCCAAGTGGCCACCAGAAGAAGCCATAACCATCAAACTCCAAGTTACAAACTAAATTTTCCACCTCTCTCTTATAAACTATGCTTCAAGGTTCCCACTCCTTACATATGCATTGTAAAAGTTTTGAAAATTGTACTGGTCCCTATGTATTACAAGGGGAGACTTGTGAAATCAATCAACCACAACAAGAGTAGATTTCTCAGCATATCTCTAAGTTGTGCAGCACATAGCAATGATATTTGTAGTTTTGTTTATGATATCTTTGAGTCACTATCTACAAGTATTTATAATGGTCACAAAATGAGCGCACAACTTTTATGTGTAACTAACTGAAGAGTCGTGACTGGTGGACTTACAACTTTAGTGAAGAAGAGGAAGACATGCGGTCATGCCCTATCAGAGAGTGAATGAGAAATTTAGTAGTGTTTCATTGAGGAAACGCTATTAAACGTGGTACATTTAACACTGCTTCATTGAGGAGTCGCTATTAAAGGTGGTACACTTAATAGTGATTCCTTGAATAAAGGTTATTAAAAGTGGTACCTTTAACAATGCCTACTTGAGAAACGTTATTGTTTCTCAATTTAAAAAAACAAAACAAAACTCTCACGTTGTCTCTCACTCTTTCACTCCCATGCCCTCCCTCAAAATCTCTCAATCTCCCTCAAACTCTCAAACCCTCTCACGCTCTTAGCCTCTTAAAACTGGTAAATCTCTTCAAGCTCTCTTATGCTCCACTCACGCTCACGGTCACCATAGTTAAAAGTAAGTCTCTTCACCTCAGTCATTTAAAAGTTAGGGTTCTCTTTGTTTCGATTGCTCTCTCTTTTTTTACATTTAGTTTGCTCATCTTTGAAAGTCACCATAGACGAGGATGCTGGAACATTTGCATTTTTTTTATGGGTGCATTTTGATGGGTGCTCACATTGGTAAGTGTGTAACTTTCTATTTTACTTCAGTTTCAGTATGTATCGTAAAATAAAATTTTGATTTTGTATGTCTTTATTCATGCATTTTAAAGTATTTATTTAAACTATTCATGTTACATGGAGTTGATATGAGTAATTCCAGTTGTAGAGACAATGCAATAAAATTTTGAAGACAATTAGGACAACAAGATTTAAAAGAATAAATTAGAAATAATATACTTACTGCTCTAATTGTTTGATTATGTTGTTACTTTCTTATCTAAACATATTTACTTTATTATTTTTTAGCTTTGATGAAGGTATTGATGATATTGAGGATGATCTTTTCTTATGGACATTATCATAGTCACTTGAGACGGATTCAATTGCAAATGAGAGATGATTATTGTGTTTCAATATCCTATGCTTTTATTTCCTACTAGATGTTGACCCTGCACGTTGCGGGGTGAGAATGAATTGTTTGGACCTTTTAATGTACTTGTTTTATATTTTTATATTTATCATATGATATAGGGTTGTAAAATTTTTAATCAGACAATAAATTGTTTTTTCTCATAACTTTTAAAATATTATTTAAAATGTGACATAAAAGTAAGTCAACATTGATTGAAAAGCAATAGTTTTTGCTTCAGTTGAGAAAACTTGCATATTTTGATAAAAATAATGAGTCCAATTATGAATCAAAATGTTAAGATGGATTAATTGAAGTAAGTCAATTTATTTTGTTCAATTTGCATAGTAAAAAAGATAACGTTACTATTGTAGTCAATTATAATAGAACCAAACTCGATTGCAAAGAACACAAAAATATGATAATATAAAAATGAAAGAACTTGCAGCATATATACACATAAAGTTGTAAAAAAGAATACTTGAAAGTTTAATTGCAAGAATGATGAAAAAATATTAAAAGATTTATTTGTTAGCTTTTGTTTCCAACATAATATAAATTAATATAACAATAAATTAATATTGCTTTTATGGGTAATAATATGTCACGACTATTATACAAAGAGAAGAGATGAAGTGAGATGTCATTATAATGAGAGATGTCAAAGGAGTTGAAAAGACATTGCACCAAAAAAGCAAGAATTCTAAAATTTGATGACGTGACTGAAATATAGAAACTACCTAATCTGACATGGTAGCTTCACAATTCACACTTTAGTAATTATATAATATAAATAGATTGACATTTATTCAACTAAGCCTCTTGGCCCAGTGGTTGTAAGGCCTGTCCTGAGACACTCTAGGGGTCGACTCGATTTGCTCCCGGGTTCGATTCCTGAAGGTGTTAAAATAATGTTTGACCAGCGGAAGCCACTCCACACGAACAGTGATTAGTCATTCGTTAACAGTGTTGGGATACACACTGGATTTAGAACCAAAGATTGAAATTTATTCCTGTGTGTTCTCATTGTGTTATAGGTAAAGGGCATCTCCTGCTAAAAAACCCACCAAATTGGGGTATTCTAGTTGTTAGTGCATGGAACTAAAATCATGCGAGGTATAAGAAAAATTCAATTCCTGTACTTTGTCAAATTTTTGTGTGTGTGTGGTATATATATATATATATATATATCAATTCTGTAGTATCGAAGTTGTGTTCTACTTCTATTTTTGTTGCATTAACGGCGGTGCTGCCTCTCCTGTCAGTGTCAAGTCATTCGTCTCACAAGTCTCAACTGGTCCGTCTTAACTCGTCTCAACTCTTACACAACTGGGGCAGAGCAACAGAGCTAGGGATGCCGACGGGGCACGGCGGGGGCAGGGGCCACTACCCCGCTCCCCGTCCCCGCCCCCCAGCTTTCCCCCCATCCCGGTGCCCGATCCCCGCCGTGGGGGGGTTTTCCTCCCCTGTCCCTGCAGTCCCCAAGGGGACCCCGAACATTTATAAAACAAAAAATGAAAAATCATAAATAAATATCCAATAAAATTTTACAAAAAGTCTTATTAAGTCTTAAATAAGACAAACATAATAAGTCTTAAAAAAAAGTCTCAAATAATACAAACATAATATTAAATAAACATTACAAAAAGTTTCAAATTCCATCTACTTCCACTCTCCAACTTAATCCCTTCAAATTCCATCACATTTCAAACCCAAGTCTCAGTCCCACAACAATCTCAGTCTCACTCATTTTCGGATCCCTAAACCCTCTTCCCCATCCTCTTTTCGTCTCTCCTCTCTCGGTATTCATAGGACAACTCACATCATTAGCAAGCAGAAGATGAAGGTCAAACAGAGCAAGCAGCAAACTTACCTGAGATATCACGGTTGATGTTCGGTGTCGAACCGACAAAGCAAGTAGCGGGGCGGTGGTCGAACAGAGCAAGCAGCGAAGAGACGCGGTGGTCGAAGGAAGGGAGAGACGAGCAAAGAAACTAATCAACCAAGGAATAGACGCGTTCACGTGACTGGCTGAGCAGAGCTAGTAGAGTCGGCATCGAGCGGAGTTGCATTGGTGGCTGTGCGATGCAAAACTAGGGTTTTATGAGGAGGAGATAAAACAAAATGAGTGAGTGAATGGAAATCTGAACTAGAATAGTCGAATAGAGACTGTTATGTTTCAGAATAAAAAATGGTAATGTCTAACATGAGGGTGCATCAAATCCCTCAAATGTGAGGGAGTTGGTTTGACTGGGTAGTACAGGTATACATGGGGTCTTTAGCATCATTTTAAAGTATTAACAGTGTATTTTATAAATATGTGTTTTGCAATATAGCCCCCAGTACAGTTTTGCTAGATACACCTGCACAAAAAAATAGTTGAATGCTGCCATCGTCTCTTGTTCAAGGTTGAGGATGAAATCATTATTCATTTTTTGTGAGCTTCTAAAACCCAAGCCCCATGGGATTTTGCACCGAAAGTTGTTCTACCAACAAGTTCTACCATTTCACTCTCTCTCTCCATTGTTATCTCTCTCTCCATTTCATTCAACATCCGTTTTTTTTTTTAGATTATTGACTATCATTTCATTCAATCCTCCATAAAGAAGTATATAGAGTAACAGAGGTATAAAAAAAAAAAAAAAAGAACCATGGAAACAAGACCACCATAACAGATATCGCTCAAATTCAAACTAGTATAATTCCAAATCTTAGCATAACTACTCACAATTAGGGGTGGGAATAGGCCGGGCCGCCCGACAGGGGCCTACGGCCTGGCCTGTTTAGCAAAAAGGCCAGGTTTAGGCATTTTAAAAAGCCTTTCTAATTAAAAAGGCTAGGTCCAGGCCTAAAGAAAAGTCTTCCTGATCTATCAGGCCGACCTGTTTATATATATATATATATATATATAATTTATATATTATATTAAGAATATTTATTCATTTTGTCAAATATATATATATATATATATATATATATATATATATATATTAATTAATTAATATTAAAATAAAATAATTTTTAAAATTTTACTCTCTGATGGTTTTAGAAGTCCGTATACGCTCCTTCAACAAAAAAAAAAAAAGAAGAAGTCCATACGCATAGTCCCGTTGCCTTAAAACTTTTCTCATTCTCCCATTCCTTGCCGTCGCTGCTCCTCCTCCCTAGACTCCGCCGCTCGGTGCTCGCTGTGCGGTTTGGTCAGCCGCTTGCCTTGTTTCCGATCCGCTCGTGTGTCGCTGTGGTGGTTCGCTTGCTGTTCGTCGCGGTTAGCTTGGCGTCGCCCGCTCGCCGTCGCACGTCGTGGTCCACTCGCCGCTAGCCGCCGCACGCCGTGGTCCATTGTCGTGGAAAGAAGAAAGCACAGCAGCATCGTCTATGTGGTTCATCACTCATAGACATACAAATTAGGACTTTGAATATAACAAATATTTAGTTGTTAAAGTTGTTAAACATTCCAAATTAGGACTTGGATTATTTCTTTGTTGTTTTTTTTTTTTTGTGGATGAACAATTACCGACTTAACTTCTTTTCTTTTTGTGGTATTTTAATTTGGAAATTCAATATTATCTTATAATAGTTTTACCAATCACTTCATTTCTTTTTATGAAGGTTAGACGAAACAAAGAAAGCTTATATGGATAGAGAGCTTTGTAATATGTCCACTGCAATAAGACTCCTTTATTATCCTTCTATAATACCAAATTGTCCATTTAATTTTGGGAACTTTGTTATGAATCAAGTTTTATGGTGGAAACAATATTTGGATGGTACGTTTGTTTGCTTTGGAATTATAGACATTTTATTTGGTACATAGAATTATAAAAGTTTTGTTACTTTATTGAACCTTTTTTTTTTTTTGTAATTCAAAAGTAAAAGCCTATTTAATGGCCTATTAGCCTATTTAGATATAGGCCAAACAGCCTATTTGAAGGCTTTAATACTAAACAGGCTTTTAAAAAGGCTAACAGGCCAATCAGGCTTTTAAAAAAGCTAGGCCGGGCTCAAAATAAAGCCTTTAACAGGTAACAGGTCAGGCTTAGGCTTTTAAATTTTTAAACAGGCCAGGCTTATTTATGCAAAGCCTGGCCTGGCCTAGCCTATTCCCACCCCTACTCACAATGAACATAAACCCAAACCCATAGCCTCAAGCCCGAAGGCGATGCCCCGGAACATCATTCCTCCAGCTTCCATCAAAGTCACCACCACCTCTAGAGTAGCAAGATCCACCATCACCATAGCCACGGTCCCTTCCACCGCCATAACCGCCTCCTCTGCCTCCACCACCGTTTCTTTTGTAACCACCGCCATGTCCACCGTCGCCGCCTCCATAGCTGGATCTACCATCGCCACTGCGGCTAAATCCACCACCACCACGTGATTAAGTCTGTGCCCGTTCATCGCAATGTTCAAGCCATCGAGATTATGGCCGTTCAAGCCTTCAATCGTGTCCCTCATTGACTACTCAGATGCGAAGGTCATAGATCTGAACCCTCTGGATTTTTCAGTTTCACGATCATTATAACCTTCGAATCAACAATTAATGGACAATTAATAAACAGAAAATGTCAGATTAATGCCTTTAGAATGGATAGACTTCGTCAATCTTGGAGCAACCATAATTTTCATTTTCATGGATATATTCTATTAATTAATTTCAATGAAACATGGGTCAGATTCATAAAATTTTGAGGCAACCAGAACTCCAGGTGACCATGACATTATCTCAACCATCAAAATTTTATATTAATATATCCAACGGTCAGTTAAACACCCTCACCTGTGAGGGACTTAATAGCTCCCTTACGGTAGAAGGCACCATAAAAAAAAACAAAAACACACTTGAAAAGACAAAAAAAAGCTCAAAAGTATTAGTAGTTATTATATAAATTATATAAATATATATAAAACAAGGATAATATGGTAATATCTACGGGGCGGAGACCTAGCGGGGCGGGGGGGCATAGTCCCCGTCCTCGTCCCTGAATCAGTCGCGGGGAGATTTTCTCCCCCATCCCCGTCCTCACGGGGAAAAATTCCCCGCCCGCGGGGCCTCATTGGGGGCAGTCCCCGCGGAGATCCCCGTTCATGGGTGGAAATTGCCACCCTTAAACAGAGCTGTTAGCCTCAACCCTCCTCTAAAATTTCATCTCGCCCAACTTAGTGACTTACTCACTCTCATGGAGGACTCTCTTAAATCCAGCAAAGGGAAATCAATGAGAGTTAGAGAGGGAAACAAATAGAATACTTGAGTCCATAGAAGAGGATATCCGTCGGTTAACAATGAGGCTCATAGTAGCAGGATGTATGATGGATCATCGGGCTGGAAGTTCAATAACCAACTTGAGGCAAAAACCACGACGTTCTTCTTTACAAACTTCCCGGAGAACTACCGTCTAAAGGATATGTGGGTAGTATTCAACATGTATGGAAAAGTGAAGGAGGTTTATATCCCTCCAAGAAGGAACAAAGATGGTGACAGATTCAGATTTGTAAGATTCTAGAAAGTAAATGATGAAAGGGCTATGGAGGTTCGGCTGAATACAATCTTGATTGAAAATCATAAACTTGCTGGCAATATACCAAGGTATGATTGGGGGCGATGAAGCAAGTGAAAAATGAAAACAAAGAGAGGTATGGAGTTAGGCAAACTGATACAGTGAGAAAAGGAGTATCTTTCGTGGAAGTAGTGAGAGTTCAGGAAATCAATTTAAGATTTGAGGTGTGAAGAATACCACTATTCAAAGGAATCAAGATTTTAAATTCAAACAAACCAAAGAGTGGAATGGAATGGAGTTTCATATAGGGGAAGAGGAAATGAATTGGCTAAAGGGTTGCTATGTAGCAAAAACAACAGAAAAAAAGGGAGCTTTCTATGTTCAACAAAAAGTAAATAAAAAAGGTTGGGAATCCATTGTTGCAATACCTTTAGGGGGTGATCTAGTTCTGCTGTCAGGGGAGAATGAGGAATCAATGACTATTTTTGTGCAGCAGGCTTCGGGAAAAAATAAGAAGTGGTTTGTGGAGATTAGGGAATGGAATCCATTGGTGGTGAGCAATGAAAGAAGGATTTGGGTGACAATCCAAGGGCTGCCAGCACATGCCTGGAAAGAAGACATTTTCAAGACTCTAGCACAGACCATAGGGAAATATGTGGGTGTTGATGATTCCACAAGGTTGAAGAGAAGAATAGATGTGGGTAGAATTTTAATGGATGTTACAAGCAAAGAAGCCATAAACCGGGTATTCTGAATCAAAATTAACAAGGAGTTCTACAAAGTGAGATTGTTGGAAGAACCATTTGCTGAGGAATTCTTCTATATAAAACCCGACAGAAACTTCTAGGATTAAGATGATAGTTCGTCGAATAATTTGGACTTTGTTGATGTATCGACGACCTTTATTGAGGAGGTGCCGAAGACGGTACGTTCTCAGCTTCCTTAAGGAAAGACTTGGTGGAAGAGGCTTTCCAGGATGTTGAAAATTCAAACTTTCAAAATCTTGACCAGCTAGAAGCACAGGTACTAAGTAGAGCCAGGATGCTTTTGCAGTCACGGGACCAGGTACGTGAGGGTCTTTCTGGGAACACAAAAACAACAGTGAGAAACCAGATAGGGAGTTAGAAGGGCGGCGACAGTTCTGCTGTGGTCAGCGAAAAATGGGATGATGCTAGTCAAATGGGTGACCAGGTGTTGGAATGCCTAAAGTTTAATGACTCACTTCACCAAACAGAGGAAGCCCAAATTAAAGTGGGCCAAAACAAATATGGGATGTTTAGAAGGTTGGGGCTAGAGCAGAATAGAGGATAAATAATGAATGGGCCTTGTATTGGAGCTCAGAATACAATGGTTCCTTCGGATTCTATTGAGTCAGCTAGTGCTTCCAAGGACAAAGAAGGGAAATGTGGATCTGGACGCTCGGTTGCTCCTGGAGAGGTGAAAACATTGACTGAAGTGTCTACAAAAGGGTTGAAGAAGATCAAAAGGAATAACATTTGGAAGAACTTACAAGACTTGATGGAGCAACCTAGCGTAAAGGAATGTGAGAATGGTCTGCGATGCAAATCAGTAACATGCAGAGGCAACAAGTAGAGATATGCATAGGGACTCAAATGGTGGAAAGGAGGAAGGTAGGCTTTTTGCTGAGGGGTGTGAGCTAATTGTTCCAGAGACGACTGATCGAGGTATGGTTGTTACATATTCGGCAATTTTGAATTGTAATAACTTAATTTTGGCAAACAATAGAAAGTCTCCTGAAGAGAAAATATGGGAATTAGGATTAGAATTGGGTGTAACACATAAAGGAAATGAGGAAACAATTTGGGGAAAATTTAAAGAAATGGAAGAGAGGGGCAAACAAGGGAATGTAAACCAAGGTGAGCATGATAGTTCTAAATGAAGATAGGAACTATCAAAATTAGGGGTTTGAGTGCGGTGTTGAAAAAAAAGAAAAAGACAAATCCGTACTCTAATTAATGTAGAAAAACTAGAGTGTACATCGATTCAAGAAACAAAGTTAGAAATGGTAGATAAATTGGTGTGCCAAAATATTTGGGGAAATGTGGATGTTGGCTAGAGTTATGCTCCAGCGATAGAAAGATCCGGCGGGATTTTGAGTATGTGGGATTCACAAAGTCTAACATGTTTGTTCTCCTTCCATGGATTTGGTTTTGTGGGATCCTGCTTTGAAAGGGGGGAATTGCGTGTAAAGTGCTTTGTGGTTAACATATACTCACCCTGTGATTTGAGAGGAAAAAGGAAACTATGGGCCAAGTTAAGAAAAGTAAAGGTGAGTTTTGAGAATGGGTTGTGGTGCCTGGTGGGGGATTTTAATGCGGTTTCAAACCGTAGTGAGAGGAAGGGAATAGGAAGTAATTTTGGGTCTCAGGGTGTGTATAGAGATTTACTTGGTATAGGGCGGATGACTCGGCTATGAGTCATTTGGATAGGTTTCTTCTGTCAAAGGAATGGATGACAACTTGGGGGTGGTGGCTCAATGGGCCTTAAACATAGATGTATTAGATCACTGTCCCTTAATAATAAAAAAACGGGGCACAAGAGTGGGGTCCGAAACCTTTTAGGTTTAATAACTGCTGGATGAAGCACCGGGGGTTTAAAGAGTTGGTTGGAAATAAATGGGATAACTTCAGTGAGAATGGCGGGATGAGTTATATCTTGAAAGAAAAATTAAAATGCTTAAAGCTAAACTAAAGTCATGGAATTGGGAGGTGTTTGGAATTGTAGATAAAAAATTTACTAGATCATGAGGATGAGATAAGTAGGTTTGATGCAAAGGAATGAGGGCTTGTCAATGGAGGATGTGGTTTTGAGGAGAGCTAATTTTGTTAAACTGTGGACAGTACTAAAAGCGAAAGAAAGTTTGTCGAAGAGGAAATATAGGATTCAGTGGTTTAGGGAGGGTGACCTAAACTCTTCATTTTTCCATGCTAGCTTAATAATTAGGAGAAGAAGGAATCAATTAATGACTTTTAAGGTGGATGAAATATGGTGGAGGAAGTGGGACAAATAAAATATGAGGTCCAAAACCATTTCTCCAATTTATATAAAGAGGAGGATTGGGAGCGACCGCAGTTAGATGGAGTGAATTTTCAAAGTTTAAATGAGGTACAAAATGTGGACCTGGTAAAAAGATTTTCTCGGGAGAGATTGGAGGAAGTGACAGAAAATTTTGATGGAAATAAAAGTCTGGGCCCGGATGGTTTCAATTTCAAATTTATACAGGAGTTTTGATCTATCATGAAAGAGGAAATGTGGATAATGGTTAATGAGTTTTTTGACACTAGAAGGATCCCAAAGGGATTTACAGCCTACTTTGTGGCATTTATCCCAAAAGAAAACCAATCCACAAGTGTTGAATGATTTTAGACCGATTTCCTTGTTGGGCTATCTTTATAAGATTATTTTAAACCGTTAGCCAATAGACTAAAGATGGAAATGGAATCTTTAATCTCTTTTAATCAGCCAGCGCTTATAGCTAATAGGAATATTTTGGATGGGGTGGTTGTTGTTAATGATGTGGTGGATTTTGTAAAAAAGAAAAAGAATCAGTGCCTGATTTTAAAAGTAGACTTTGAGAAGGCATATGACTCAGTAAATTGAAATTTTTTGGATTATATGATGGGCAGGTTTGGTTTTTGTGAGAAATGGAGGGAGTGGATAACGGCTTATATTTTCTCAGGTAAATGCTATGTGCTGGTTAACGAAAGTCCAACAAAGGAAGTAACAATTCATAAAGGACTAAAACAAGGGGACCCACTATCACCGTTTCTGTACTTGTTGGTAGCTGAAGGATTGAGTGGTCTGATGAAGAACGCTAACAAGGGGGAAGTTACAGGGTTGTGTGGTAGGAGAGGATGGCCCAATAGTGTCAATTTTGCAATTTGCGGATGATACTCTTCTGGTGGGCCATGTTTCGAATTGGTTTCATGTTTAAAGGTGAATTTTAAAAAGACCAGGATCATAGGAATTGATGTAGATGTTCTTTATAAAATCGACAGAAGAGTTTTTAAATTGTAAAAGCGGGGTAATTCCTTTTAAATACCTAGGGCTGCTGGTTGGGGCCAATCCAAAGAAAGTATCAACTTGGCAACTAATTATAATTTCTCTAGAAAGGAGGTTGGCAACATTGAAGGGGAGACATTTATCTTTTGGGGTTGGATTACTCTGATTAATGCAGTTTTAAACACTTTACCTATTTACTTCTTATCCTATATGAGAATCCCGAGGAAAGTACTTCAAATCTTTATTATAGTGCAAAGGGATTTCTTGTGGGGAGGGGATAATGAGAGGAGAAAAATATCTTAGGTTAGATGGGAGGTTGTGTGTAGGTAAAGGGAGGATGGTGGATTGGGGATTAAAAATATTGATTGGTTCAATCTAGCTCTGCTAGCAAAGTGGAGGTGGAGAATTCTCAAGGAAGAAAAAAGGAGTTTGGAAGGGAATCCTGAAGGCAAGATATGGTGTGGATGTGGAGGGGTCGGTAGCTCTAAATACAGAGGATGATATTAGGAAAGAATCTTTCTGGTGGAAAGGAATATGTAGACTGGGAAGATTAGATAATTTAGAGAATTGGTTCCAGAGAGGCTTGAAGAGAAAACTAGGAATGGGAAACAAGATTAGGTTCTGGGAAGACGTGTGACATGGACCAAATGCTATGAAAGATCTCTTTCTAGACCTGTACAATGTTTCAAAAGATAAAGAGAAAGTTATTGAGAGGATGGGAAGGTGGGAAGGTGGTAGATATATGTAGCAATTTACTTGGAGAAGAAACTTCTTTGACTGGGAAGTAGAATCCAAGGAGGAGTTAGATGACACTATTTTACCGGTGTGCCCGGGGGAAGATAGGGAAGATCTTTGCGAATGGAACATGGAAGGCTCTAAGGTTTTTTCATCTAAATTCGCTTATGTATGGTTGGCCCAAAATGGCCAAAGTGGGGAGGATAGGGGGTTAATAGTAGTTTAGTCTTCAAAAAATTCTGGAAGACCAATGCTCCACAGAAAGTTCTAGCCTTGTCTTGGAAGGTTATGAAGGATAGACTACCTACTAGACAAAACATGTTTAAGAGACAAGTAATAGATAATCAATAGGAAGTTGTGTGTCGATGTGTGGGGAAGAAATAGAATCCATGGAACACCTGTTTATGCGATGTAGCAAAGTTTCAAGGGTGTGGTCTAAGGTGTATGAGTGACTGGGATAGATAGTTAATCGACCAACTAGCATTGGTGATTTCTATTTACAACATAAAGCCCTTTTTGTAGGAAGAAAGTGTTAAGTCTCTAAATGTCTGATGTGCATTTGCCTTAAGTTTTGATAAAAACTAAATATTTGTTAATGATTTAATTGAACTTCATATTGGTTGTTGACCTGTCTATCTCGTGTGCAAAATATTAATTGAAAGGTTATTTGACACCTGTCTGCCCATAGACTCTCTCAATCTGTCCTGAAGATCACCTGTCTTATGAGTGAGAGCCAACCTGTCTACTGACTGGATTTTTCACTATCTGTATTAAGGAATCAACCTGTCCATTTGAAGCTCTCACTTGTCTATGGTCCTTCGATAAAGAACACAAGGACAAAGAAGCCTTTAGGAGCTGTCCCCTCAAGCAGAAGTCATCGAAGCTTTCTCTCTCACGCATATCAAGAAAGTCAGAAGGTCAAACTCACAAGCAACCTAGTAACTCAGAAGTGGAGTGCTTCTATTATGCTTTATTCCCTAGTACAACTGAAAGTTACATGAAAAGAAAATGTGCTCTGTAAAGTACTAAAGCTACCTGCACAACTCTGATTTGGTTGCTGCACAAGGCATAAAGCACTAGACTTACGTGTTAGAGTACAACCAACGTTCCTATTGAATTAATGGCTGCCCAGAACGACTCTATTGCATTTAATGGAGTTCAGTTTGAAGCCAAAACTTGAAGGAATGTCTCTAATGGAATCAAAATGATTGGAGCCTATAAATACAGAAGCCATTGAAGATGAAGATAGAGAATACACATCAGTAAAGAGTCAATACTCTGAGCATTTAATCTCTCATTCTTTCAATCTGTATTCTTCAATCATTTGAAGTTATTACGCAGTCTTTCTATACTTCACATTTAATTCACTCTTCTGAGTGTTAGGGAAAGACTTGCAAATTGTATTTATTACAATCTTTTCTCACAAAAACTTGAGTGAGCCTGAAGAGGCTAGGTGAGCAAAAAATACTTGTCTTGGAGCCTGGAGAGGCTAGGTGTGCAAAGAATACTTGGAGTCTGTAACTTGTTTAGTTATAGTGGAGAAAACTTGGTTCTGCTAATGACTGGATGTAGCCTTAGCTGTTAAAGGGTGAACCAGGATAAATACCTGTGTTAAATCTCTCTATCCTTATCTCTTTAGAAGCTTTGATTATTTTCATTTATCAACTAACTAAAGGGGTTTAGGTGTGAAAATCAATCAAGTTTTACTCTTGCATGTTTATGTGCTTTTCTGTGAAAAACTTATCAAACAGGTGACCTGTCTGTGCCTTTTGAAAACACTTGTCTGAACTCAGCTTTTGTGTGCGCAAAGTTTTCAACTTTGTTTCAAAATCTGATAAACACAAATCAACCCCCTTCTCGTGTTTATAGTTGTCTATTTCAGTTGGTATCAGAGCTCAACCTCTGGGTTGAGCATCTAACAGTGTAGAGGAAAATGTCCTGAAGAATAGACATGACTGTTAGAGCTAGTTCAAGTGGGAGTCACCAGACTGAAGTAGCCTCCCTAACCATACCTCCATTCTTCAATAGAGAAAACTACAACTATTGGAAAGATAGATTCCAATGGTTCATCCTATCAACAAACTCTGATATTTGGGATGTCATATTACTGAAGGTCCATTAATTCCTAAGAATGATGACAACACTGACAAGGTAAAAGCTCAGTGGACCTCTGCAGAAAAGACAAATGGGAACTGAATCATAAATCCAGATACAACATTATCTGAGCTCTCAGTCCTGAAGAATTTGAGAAAGTATGTGCCTATGACTCTGCAAAAGAAATGTGGGACACCTTATCTGTCACACATGAAAGAACAGTCAAAGTTAAGGAGTCAAAGATTGTCATACTTGTCAGAAAGTATGAATTGTTTATCATGGAGGAAGGTGAATCTGTTGCTCGGATGATAGGTGAGACACCACGATGTCCCATTAAATAAAATCCTAATTAACTTAGTCTTAATCCATAGTTAGCGTTAACGCTATTAATGCATTCGAAAATATATGTAAAATAAAAATTGTAGTCATTTTAAAACAGTTTAAACATACGCAAGCGGCGTCATCCACACATATATGCAATATATACAGCACATCTATCAGAGTACGCCAAGTCCCCTCCATGGGACCATTACAACTTAAACCATCTATACAGACTTAAAGTATAAACATATACAGACTAACCAAAGAGACATAGAAGAAGTCCTAGAGATACCCGGCCCGCCTCTCAAAATACATCAAAATACACAACAATCTCATAGAGGCTCAGTACCTACAGACGAATCCGACATATCCACATCATCAGTGATGTGGGCGTCTAGAACTACCCTTGCCTTCGCCTTAAAGGCGCACTTATACCCGTGGTGGAATTTTCTGTAGATAGCGTTGTGACCGGTAATCTTTCCAAGTTGTCATTCCCATCTTGCCATTGTTGTTTATCTACCATACCGATAACATACAAGAAAGATAGAGGAAAAAGGGAGATAAGCAACAGAACATAGTCATAAAAATGGGGATGGGGACATAGATCAACAGTCTCATATACATCATACAACAAACAAACAGTCATTCATCCAGTCACACCAACACAATCATCTTCAAGAGTCACACTCTCAGATCATTCCTCTAAGGAGTCTCACTCCTATGCATGTCGGCCGATATATCTCATCCGAGTCTCAACCCCAAGACATTCCCTTATCAAGCCTCTCTGCTTAAGGAACGTCAGTTAGTTTGTCTAGGTAACTTTTCTGCTCGTCGTGACCCATAAGAGTGCATCTCTCTGTGAGCTTAGCTCCATCAGAGGTATTTGGGTCGCCTCAGATAGTCAACCTTAGACGTGGATACTCAGGGTAAAGTCGAGACAACTAGGCTATATCAGGGTACACGACGCACTAGGAGCTACCTAATGGTCACTGTGAGCCTCCCGAGTCCAGTTCGTACATCCCCATGGTCTCTCCTTAGACCGACCCTGCCGTAATCCGTACTCACACTCGAGTACAACTAACCTCGTATGACTCCCTGTCATACGGCTCGCCACCTTGGCAATATGCAATGCAACAACCATCCTTAAGTTAACACCAGAACCTTCTCTCACAATCCAAATCTCAAAATCATAGTCTCAGAATGGATGACAATATATCCCCGGCCTTAAAGCCATAGTCTCGAGGCATTACCACGGTGTCAACTCAATATAACTATATCACGATATCAGCCATTCCCATTCATCCAATAATCATCAACAATATATTATAATAATAAAATATCTTGTCATCGTATCAATCATCACAACCAAGCATGTTATAGCAGTCATCACAGTAACAGACATAGCAAACAACCCCACCATTATCAGTTCTCTAACCTAGAGTTTCAAACCGAACATTGATAAATCTACAATAACTAAACCCAAGACATTATTAAAATATTATTTTATCGGGGTTTAGTCATTGTTGATTATTCAATATCCTAGTAGGGTCTGGGGCACCCTACATACATGCATATATATATATAACTGTGACTCTACGCTTGCCTCCCCGACGATGTCGGTTACTTTCTCCCCACCTTGGCTTATCTGGTACAATTGTCCAAGCTCTCTACACGCCTCCTCTAAGCTATACAGCTGCTGTCTTGCTTCCCAGTGGACCCCTCAGTGCTCCAAAATTTGCCCTAACACATGGACAGAGTCCCGACAATGTCATAAACTCTAATCTTACTATTGATTCTCAAACAGAGCTCAGATTCAAGCTAGAACCCAAGAAAGAAAATAAATGACAAATGATAAGTTAAGTATTTAAGCATTACCTCAATTGTAACAAAGAAACACTAGCCTATATGTGTAGTACTCGTTGCCCTGATCACAGATTTGAAGTCGGAATCGTGATCTGACAGACGGATTTCCTCCAGGCTTAACTTTCTTTCTCTAATTCTTGAGCTCCCCCTGGTCTCTCTCGGTTTCTCTCGAAACTTTGAGAGTTTTCCAACTTTCTTCCTTTTAAAAGCTAAAGTGGGTGAGTTAGCACTGGTTACGCCCGGCCTAAGTTGTCTACGCCCGGCTCCAATTTTCTATGCCCGGCCCAAATGCGTACATCACCGCCTTTGTGTTGCGCCCGGCATAATTTCTGAGCCCGGCTCAACACACCTGAGCCCGGCCTAACCCACGTTGGCCAGTTTGACCAGAAACTCTGACTCACACATTTCGTCGCGTTCTAAACTCGTTTGAAGTCCGATTGACCCCAAATTTGAAACACATACTAATTAACACCTAACGAACAAAATTAAACTCTCACACCAACTTAATTACTGTCTGATTCCTCAATCAAGAAAATGGGTGTTACATTACTACCCTCCTTAAAATAGAGGGGAAAGTTCTGGTCAAACACAGCAGAAAGATTTGATATGTTTTAAGTGCGGAGGACCTCATTTCAAGGGAGACTGCCCTCTATTGTTGAATGTTACATGCTACAAGTGTGGTAATGTGGGCCATATGTCTTGGAATTGCCCTCATAGCAATGTCGGGAGAATTCAGAATACACAACATTGGGAAGAATCAAGGAATAGGAAGACAGACTCAAACCAAAGGACAGCAAGGTGGAAGACCTCAGGCTGTTGGAAAAGTCTTCACCGTGAGAGAATATGAGTTGTCTCAGTGTCTGGATTTCGAGAGAAACCGAGAGAGACTAGGGGGAGCTCGAGAATTAGAGAGAGAAAGAGGGTTAGAGAGAGAAAGTTAAGCCCAGGGGAAATCCGTCTGTCAGATCACGATTCTGACTTCAAATCTGTGATCAGGGCAACGAGTACTACACATATAGGCTAGTGTTTCTTTGTTACAATTGAGGTAATGCTTAAATACTTAACTTATCATTTGTCATTTATTTTCTTTCTTGGGTTCTAGCTTGAATCTGAGCTCTGTTTGAGAATCTATAGTAAGATTAGAGTTTATGACATTGCCGGGACTCTGTCCATGTGTTAGGGCAAATTTTGGAGCATTGAGGGGTCCACTGGGAAGCAAGACAACAGCTGTATAGCTTAGAGGAGGTGTGTAGAGAGCTTGGGCAATTGTACTAGATAAGCCAAGGTGGGGAAAAAGTAACCGACATCGTCGGGGAGGCAAGCGTAGAGTCACAGTTATATATATATAGGGTGCCCCAGACTCTACTAGGATATTGAATAATCAACAATGACTAAACCCCGATAAAATAATATTTTAATAATGTCTTGGGTTTAGTTATTGTAGATTTATCAATGTTCGGTTTGAAACTCTAGGTTAGAGAACTGATAATGATGGGGTTGTTTGCTATGTCTGTTACTGTGATGACTGCTATAACATGCTTGGTTGTGATGATTGATGTGATGACAAGATATTTTATTATTATAATATATTGTTGATGATTATTGGATGAATGGGAATGACTGATAGCATGATCTAGTTATATTGAGAGTTGACACCAAAGATCTTCCAGTTGAATCGAGTCTTCTAACTCGATTAACTTTACAGGCGACATCCTACACCAAGTGATAGAGATCAACCCGAATCTAGAAACTAGATCGATCGAGAACACAATATCCCCTGCAAACGGCAAAACTAAACATTTCTAGGGACACTCCCGGAAAATCCTTTCGCAAACGATAATCCTGGAACATTCTCAACGAACATTCCAAAAAAATCTACCTTAACAGGCATACTATTCAAATGTCTGACACAATTCCAAAAGGATAACCGAATGTGTCACACATGGACCAAAACACAATACACTAACCAAGGTTTCCTACAAGTCAAAACTCGTATAACCCATCAAGATAAAACACATACTTATAACCCAACACACATTGCTTCGACTGGGAAGCAATTCAACCAAGATCCAACCAGAGATCACACAACAAAAAATAACAGACCTATTCCCCAAGGTTCCCGAAAGACTCGACCAGCTCTGATACCACTAATGTAACACCCCCCTTGGGCGTTACAACATTTCTAACTCTTAACTCGTTGCGGAAGTTAAATAAAAAGAATTTTGCTGGTTTTACTTTCGGAAAAAATTTATTAACTTTAAGTCAGAAAAAACTCGGGTGCAAAAATTTTCCTTCTGAATATTTTCGAAAAAGTGATACACTCGTCACAAAAGTAAAATCACATTATACTTGAATAAAGATCTAAAATTTTTACAAAAATTTCGACAGAGTCTCCTCTGTAATTTCAACATCCCAGAATAAAAAAAAACCTGCTGAAATATTTTATATTTTCAACCCAGAAATTCCAGTCATATAAAATATATCAAGATAGTAATATTCTGAAAATATTTACATCAACGAGCTATACATGACTAAAAGAAAATTTTAGATTTCCATACAAAAGAAAAGCTCTCAGAGCTATAAACAGTCCATTTAAAATTAAGGCTCTCCGAGCCATGAACATATATCATCATAAATCAATAATGTTTCAAAAAACCTAAGCTGGTCGTTTTAAAAGATATTCCTGGGAAAGATCCCATGGTTCTCACCATTATAACTAACATCTGACATCTTCAAGGATTGGGACTAATATCCCCGAGTGAAGCTGGGAACTTCTTTGCAACCTCTGTACCCTCAAGACCAAAATACCACAAAAGAACCAAACAGAAATAATATAAAGGTGAGATACCGACATATGAGTTTTATCATAGCAGTCACATACACGACTCACAAGACAACCACACAATATAACATCATAATTATAGCACAGGGATTCATTCCCGACAACTAAATGCAGTTTTTATAAAACCTTTCATGTCACTTCAATATTCACTATCTAGTTCACTATCTCCGGAGATCCTAACTTCCCTTCGTCGAGCATGATAGGCCGCGATAATGCCTATAACACAATTGTTTCGCGTTGGGTTGGCCTCTCAATTTAGGTCCAATCCCCAATTGTTCTAGGGTATCGCATCTCACCTAAATAAGATTGAATAGTTCCCTATTGAGTACATTCGTGCTGGGTAACCGATTTCCACGGCCCGAGGGTGCAAATGCCCGAGCCTTCGGTGGGTTTTCGAGCCCGAATGTCCCTAATAGACCCAAAGACTAAAGGAGCCATCTTTGGTCCGTAACTATCCAATTTGTCAGTTCACCCTGTGTGAAACTGTAGCTCGATACACAATGGCACGTCTGCCACAACGGCATATAGCCAGACTATGCATGTAAAACAAATATTCTCATTTCCGCTTTTCTTTTTCGTATCATTTCTTTCCTCGTCAAGGCTTAAAGCTCTCAACTACTTTTATTTAGGCTTTAGATATATTCTAAATACCAACTCAAGATTTTTGAGCCAAAAACAAAGATCTTAAAAACCTCTTCCTCAATTCGAACACTAGCCAGACGTCTCGGAAGTCTAGGTTCTTCTCATCATTAGGAACACTAGTCCGGCTTTACCGGCACTCCGAATTCAGCCCGATATTTCGGCAATCCAAATCCAGCCCGGGTTTATAGCTCAGTGATCTAGGTCCTTTCTTTTCCTCAAAACTCAAAACAAGAACTCTAGCCCGTCATTTCGGAAATCTAGGTCCTTTCCACTTTTCTCTTTTCCACTTGGTTTTTCGTTCAGTGAAAACTAAATCGAAAAACAAAAGTTCAAAAGTTTTTCAACTTTGTGACATAAATACTTTTCGTTCCTGTAAATACACTTTTATAGAAAATCTTGTCCTCAAAATCCATTTTCTGAAAACTTAGAAAAAACCACTGAAAATCTTTTCTCAACTTTAAACCAAATATAAAACCCTTGCAATTGAATTTATCAAAGATAACATTTTCTCTGATCCTTTCCATTTGTGAAACCAACTTTTCATAAATCCTCTGAGAAAATCCTTGTTTCCAAAAGATTTTTCCTTTCCAAAATACTTTTAAATAGTTTCCATAAGCTTTGATGTTTTCCATTTTCTTTCTTTCCTCACTTTGTTCTATCTTCACACTTTCATCATTTAGGATTTTTCTTCTCACTTTCCAAAGAAGCAAAACACCACTTTTTCGATATTTCTGAGTTAAGGTACTTAAATGTCTTAATCTTTATTAACAAGCAATGACCAGTGTCATGCCCTCAGCCAATCACAATCAAGAAGTATAACATATAGTCTAATGCATACATAATCCAACGACAATATAATTCATATTCAACAATTCCAAATAACATCAACACACATTTTTAAAATCAAACATATTATCAATCAAACAAATAGGGTACATGACTAGCAAAAAACTCTTCAGGTAAACTCCCTTTACCTTTGAAGACCATAAAGGATCCTCTCCCTGACACATTCAACAGTCAACTTCCCTCACCACGAAGCTGCTCAAGTTTCAAACCCCAACTCGACGTTCCCGTTTCCTCTAAACAGCTCCTGTCAACTCTCGAACAATATAGAATCTGTTTCCCCTAAGTAACCACAACAACAACGACATCCCGGAGAGGGAGTCAAAACATTTTCCACAACCAGACGAATCACATAATTAGCTACTCATCACCAAATGCTCACTCTAAGTTGATTGAAATACTTAATTTCACAAAAACATAACTAATTTCAATTAAAATCAGATTGGGCTTTAGGGCTCATAAACACAATTTGGGAAAAAATCATTTTAACTAAAGAATAATGAAATTGGTTTAGGGGAAACATTAATTCACAGTCCCAATTGCATTAAACAAGTGTTAATTTCACACTTTGAAACTGAATTCAAAATCTTAGGGTTAGGGTTCTCAAAATCAAATTGGGGATTTTCATTTAGGAGAGGCTATGATGAAGACTAACCCAAGATGACAAAGAAAGAGGACATGGTGGTTGCAAGGCCAACGGCGCGGCGGCAGACGGCCTAGACACGGCGGCAACGGTGGTGGTTCATCACTGTGACAACTCAAATCAAAACAAAAAGAAAGTAGCATCAAGGAAGAAGAAAAGGGAGGTTTAAGTGACAAAGAAGGTGGAAACCACCATAAAAGAACGGCGGCCGGAGCTTACCGTGGCGGGGCTCCGTTCGCGTGGTGTGACGGCGGCGGAGGACGAACCAGAACGGCCAGGGACGTGAGGCGAGGCATGTCGTCTCCTCCTCCCTGCTCCGAGCAGCGGCCGGACGGCGCTTCCAGGGACGGCAGTGCGCGGCTGAGGTTGTGGATGGAAGGAGGAAGGAAGTGAAGTTGAAGGGAGGAAGGAGAAGAAGAAAGAAAGGAAAGAAAAGAAAGAGAGAAAAGTTAGGGGGGGGAGGACGCGTTTTCTGTCGAGGGGGGAAGGGGGACTTGGGTTTTCTTATGTTAATTTGCCCTATTATTAGTGATTAGGTACAAAATGAGTGATAAATATTAAGCCTACAAATAAATGCGTTTTTAGTTTTTTTGAATCTAAAAATAAAAGGTGACAAATATATGTTTTCAAAATTTGAAATATAGTAGAGATTGATAGTTGAATTGATCAACTAAGAATATCCACTGTCCAACATTTAATCTCCGATTAATGTCAAACCAATTTATCTTCAACTCTAAAATAAATAGAGTGAAATATGAAATTAATTTTCTTTCAATCATATCATTTAAAATATTTTTCTAGACAACTACTAATAGTGACAATAACATAACATTATTGTCTAGTAAGTGCACTTAAACTGGAATAAGGCAGTGCTGACGCACTTAATAAAATGATTTTAAAATGAGTAATTAAGATTACTCAAACTAACCCCTTAAAACAAACAAGGTTAAACATCCAGAAAATTAATCTTTCCCTTTTAAAATAATATAAACATATAGATATTTACTGTTATTGAAGAACAGTAAAAACCGGGGTGTTACATACCCCGATATAGCCTAGTTGTCCCGACTTTACCCTGAGTATCCACGTCTAAGGTTGACTATCCGAGGCGACCTAGATACATCTAATGGAGCTGAGCTCACAGAGAGATGCACTCTTATGGGTCACGGCGAGCAGAAAAGTTAGCTAGACAAACTAACTGACGTTCCTTAAGCAGAGAGGCTTGATAAGGGAACAACCCGGATGAGATATATCGGCCGACATGCATAGGAGTGAGACTCCTTAGAGGAATGATCTGAGAGTGTGACTCTTGAAGATGATTGTGTTGGTGTGACTGAATGAATGATTGTTTGTTTGTTGTATGATGTATATGTGACTGTTGATCTATATGTCCCCATCCCCATTTTTATGACTATATTCTGTTGCTTATCTCCCTTCTTCCTCTATCGTTCTTGTATGTTATCGGTATGGTAGATAAACAACAATGGCAAGATGGGAATGACAACTTGGTAAGATTACCGGCCACAACACTATCTACAAAAGATTCCACCACGGGTATAAGTACGCCGTTAAGGCGAAGGCAAGGGTAGTTCTAGACGCCTACATCACTGATGATGTGGATATGTCGGATGCGTCTGTAGGTAGTGAGCCTCTTCGAGATTATTTTGTATTTTGATATATTTTGAGAGGCGGGCCGGGTATCTCTAAGACTTCTTCTATGTCTCTTTGGTTAGTCTGTATATGTTTCTACTTTGACTCTATATAGATGGTTGTAAGTTGTAATGGTCCCATGGAAGGGACTGGGCGTACTTTGATAGATGTGTTGCATATATGTGTGGATGACGTCGCTTGCGTATGTTTAAACTGTTTTAAAATAACTACAATTTTTATTTTACATATATTTTCAAATGCATTAATCGTGTTAACGCTAATTATGGATTAAGACTAAGTTAATTAGGATTTTATTTAATGGGACATCGGGGTGTCTCATTTAATGGTATCAGAGCAATTCGATTCAAAACTGGACTGTGGGATTAGGTCTGATTAGGAGTGAGGACTGTAGGGTAGGATGAGTACCGACACTATTAGTTGGATCCTCATTGGATGTCAGCTATGCTTAGATTGGGTAGAGTGTCCGATACGCGAATTATTCTTAAAGTATGAGAATGATTACTTACCACATTTGTAAGACATATATTGGATGTAACTGCTTATGTATTGAATTATATGTCTTACAAGTGAGCATTAATACTTTCTTTTGGAAATTAAAATGGTGCGTGGAAATGGACGCCGTGGAAGGGCCAGAATTGGCAGAGTCACCGATAACCCAAATACCAACACTTAGTACCTCTCTTAACTCCAATGGTTCACCTGCTTCTATTTTCTGATTAACCTGTTGGAGATATTGATCTTCTGGTTGCTTTTATCAGATTAAGTCTAAAAATTCACTGGTAATAGTAACCATTCCAAACTCATCTTATCCTGGAATAATTCCATTATCCCAAGAGTCGTGTATCTGAATTGTTCGATCCGTTCCAACTTTTTAACCATCATAGCGGACATTTACAAAGATTTCCGACTTAAAGCATCTGCTACAAAATTAGTTTTCCCAGGATGATATGGAATATCAAATTCATAATCCTTTATGAATTCTATCCATCTCTGTTGTCTTATATTAAGCTTTTTCTAATCGAACAAATACTTTAAACTTTTATGTTCACTTTTAACTATTCCCTTCCATCCCTCTTATTCAATTTCAACTTCCTCAATCTTTTTCACTATTAACTCCTCTTTCAAGGGAATCTACCTTTGATTTCCATGTCCTCGTCTGTCGGCTACCATATCCCTAGTACTGTTCAATAACACACTGAGGTGGCCAAGCTCAGTATCCTATTACAAAGTACTAGTTTACATGGCAGACACATTCTTATCCTCTCTTGAGACCTAGCCTCGCACTCATTTGTCCACTCAACTTTTCTTTTTCTCATTAATTACGTTAGAGGTAACGCAATCTTTGAGAATCCATCTACAAACCTTCTATAGTATCATGCCAGTCTAAGGAAACTTCTCACTTCACTCACTGTCTTAGGGCGTCCCCAATTCACCACTACTGGTTACGCCCGGCCTAAGTTTTCTACGCTCGGCTCAGCCTCTTATGCCCTGCTCAAATTTTCTACGCCCGGCCCAAATGCGTACATCACCGCCTTTGTGTTACGCCCAGCCTAACAAACCTGCGCCCGGCCTAATTTCTGAGCCCAACTCAACACACCTGAGCCCGGCCTAACCCGCGTTGACCAGTTTGACCAGAAACTTTGACTCACACATTTCGTCGCGTTCTGAACTCGTTTGAAGTCCGATTAACCCCAAATTTGAAACACATACTAATTAGCACCTAACCAACAAAATTAAGCTCTCACACCAACTTAATTATTGTCTGATTCCTCAATCAAGAAAACGGGTGTTACAATAGGAAGATTTCAAACTATCATCAATGGTTTAAAGTCTCTTGGCAAAACTTATACAAATGTTGAGAAAGTTGGAAAGATCCTCAAAAGTCTTCCAAAGCAGTGGAGACCCTTGGTGACTGCCATCTCTCAAGCCAAGGATCTTACAACCTTGACTATGGATGAACTTCTTAGCACCCTCACTATTCATGAGCAAGAACTTGGTGATGATGTGACAACTAAAAAAAGGCAAATCCATTGCTCTAAAAGCTGATCAAAAATCATCAAAAGTCTCAAAAGCACTAAAAGCAGACGAGTCTTCCTGTGATACAGACTTGTCTAAGCCCGAGGATTCTGAAAGTGATGAAGAGCTATCTTTCCTAACTAGAAAGATAAAGCCGCTCTTAAAAAAAAAGAAGTCCAGAAAGGAGAAACCTTTCAGAAAGTTCCACAAGGAGGAAAACTTCAAGTAATCCAATTCAATAGACAAGAGTCCAATTGTCTACTATGAGTGCAAGAAGTCTGGTCACATTAAAGCTGAGTGTCCTCAACTCAAGAAAGCCCCTTATAAGAACTTCAAAAAGAAGAAATGAATGATGGATACTTGGGAGGATCTGGAGTCAACATCATCTGAAGATGAGGAAGCAGAGGAGGAAGCTAATCTCTGTCTGATGGCCAACGCTGACTCAGAATCTGCTGACGAGGTATACCCTGACTTTGAGGAGTGGCATGATGCCTATGAGGAGTTGCTGGAGGAATCCAACAGCTTATCTAAGGCCTTCAAATCCCTCAAGAGAGGGTATGTAAAGCTCCTTAGTGAGAATAAACAAAAATCTCAAGAGTGTGAGAAGCTGACCAAAGATAACAATGAGCTGAAGACTGCAAAGTCTAATGAAGCTAAGATCATTAGTGAAACACCACAGTATGAAGAAGTTGTCAAACTTCAACAGAAAGTGGAACTGCTCACTTCTGATCTTGCCAAATTTGCAGTGTAGGGATATCGTTTTCAATAAGCAGTATGTCATCCACATACAAAATGAGAAAGACAATCTCACTCTCAGTAACCTTTTTGTAAACACAAGGTTTATCTTCGTTCTTAATGAATTCAAACTGTCTCAGCTTCATCAAAACGAAGATTCCACCTTCTGGAAGCTTGCTTTAATCCATAAATGGATATCTGCAACTTACATATCTTTCCAGCATCCTTTGGATCTACAAAACTCTCGGTTTGTGTCATGTACACACTCTCAAGGAGATTCTCGTTAAGGAATGCAGCCTTGACATCCATCTACCAGATCTCATAGTCATAGTGTGCAGTAATAGCAAGCAGAATCCGAATGGATTTAAGCATCACTACAAGGGAGAAAGTTTCATCATAATGAACCAATGGCGCGTGGATCACACGCGCGACAGTCAGGAGGCGCATGGAGCGCGTCAGTAGTCGGAAGGAGGTAAAACTTCACAGGACGGTATATAGGGAGACGGCGATTGCAGCGGTACGGAAAGGTGAGATGAAACAGTCACCGGAAGGGGAAAAACTGGAGTATATCGACGGTGGAACTTTTAACAAATGGGGGAGGAAAAAGAAATAAAAAAAAGGAGGAATAAAACAAGAACACCACTGGAAAAAGAGGGATCGTAAGCCTAAGCCCAAGCTCTAGATACCATGTAGAAACTGACAGAGGAATATGAAAAAAGGTTTTGATGTGTATTACAAAGTTACAAGAGTGTTCCTATTTATAGAGCAGAAAGAGAGACAGAGAAATAAAGGCTAATCAAACCTAATATACTGATATGATTACAATATCAATCACAATAATTACATAATCAAATCATATCGTAACACTCCTCATGGAATAATGATGTCTCAAACAAGCATACCTACATCAAACAATCATGTTGGGTAAGTACATTGCATTTTGGGAATGGTAAGCATAAAATATGTTGATTTAAATCATTCACATTTTTCTTATGATCCCATGATTTAGATTAAAATTATGTGATGTGCAAATACTTTATCTAACTGGCAGAAAACACTCCCTCATCAGGGAATCGTGATGGCAATGAAGCATTATCAGGAATTCAAAAGACAGACAATATATTCTACGAATGAACATTGTATATTCTTATTTTTTTCTGGATGACAATTTATTTAATTATATGTATCTCCATTGAACAGGAAATAATAAATCAACAAGCAAATTTGGTCAAATTTATGGTGGTTGATCCATGAACAGAGGATTTCGTGTCAATAAATGAAGATCAATCTCTATCACATGTTGAATTATTATACCAAAATCAATCTTTAGTCATGGACAACTCTACGTGGCTTTTTCGAGGATTCGAACGAAGAGCGGTCAAAAGGTTTTGGTAATCGGATCAAATGGGAGTTCCACAACAAGCACCATAAATGTTGTTCTCAAAGGTGTTCCATATAAACATTCAGAAAGGTACAATGAAAATTAAAATATATCATGTCAATATATACACATGAATTTTCTAGATTCAATCTTATACATTCTAATTATACCAATATCACAATTCCAGGGTTAGATAGTAGACTTTGATGAAAACGATGATAGCACCATTCTCAATGATACACAATAAGTAATTTCACTATAGTAACTCATTTTGCTTTTGGGGTAATGCACTTTCCAATGTTTCTATGGATTCATGGTTGATCATATATTGCATCATTAGACCAAAATATGAAATCCAACATTTTTATATTTACTTAGCCTATAGTTATATAATTTATGCTTCTATGATCACATAAATTCTATACCACTGTTGCCTGGGTCCCGCCCTACCAGCCAACAGCCCGTCCATCGGGGTGGGAATAGTACTAATAATAATAATATATCTTCATACAACTCAAGTCACTGGCTATAGTAAACATCAGCCTCAAGTGTAAGTGTTAGCATCCTTTTCCCAGCCTTATCTGCTTGTTGATTGAAGGTTGTCCGTTCATGTCACTTGGCTTCTTGCCACTTGCATGACAAAGACATCATTTTGGCCAGACCCTCGTACTGAAGCAAACTTCCAAAAACATAATCAATTACAAATTACCATGTTCCTTTGGCAAAACCAGAACCAGGAAACGAAACTCTAAGGGCCTGTTTGGTTTGTTGTTGTTTCACATTTTCATTTCCTAATTTTAAAGACAATTACAACTAAAATAATTATAAAAATGTCGCGTCATTTTCATTTTGTTTCTTGTTTTTCAAAGATTTGTACAACAAACAATGAAAACAAACAAAAAGTTGTTTTCGGTGTTTCCTATACAAATCTTTGGAAACAAGAAACAAATAAAAACAATGACACTTTTATAATTATTTTAGTTATAATTATCTTTAAAATCAGGAAATGAAAACAGGAAACGGAAAATAAACTAAACAGGCCCTAATCTCTTGACCTCAGACCATCTCTTCTATCTCAGAAAAAGATCTAATCTTACAACAAACAGTTAAGTTGGTCCCCCAATATCTTAACATTTTGGGGGGTATCTCAAGTCTAACTGTCTAAGCTGCTAAGTATATGCTATCATATCATTTGGCTGAAACTTTGTTGTGACAAATAAAAATTACATAATCTCCTAAGAGTTGCTATTAAGTTACTATTTTGCTGGGGAATACTGGTTCATTGATTGGTGACCCTCTTGGATGTGAGGGCAAGGCATTTCTGGTTCCCCTCTTGTCCATAAAATCTTGAGTTCACCTCTCTTCTTTCCCAAGGACAAAAAGGTGCCTGCATTCATGGAAAAAAGGTTTCAAAAACTGGTACTGGTTTTCCCATGTTATGTAAAGTTGAAAACCAAATATGGCTCATATGGTACAGTGGTGCATGGAAGCCCTCCGTGACGGGCTCCACAGGCTAGGAAGTATGGAATTATAAGAAAATATAGAGTAATGCAAGCAACCAATGTTATTGATTGCGGATGGCAGACCATAGCAGATGGCCAAAACTCCGCCAATTTAAGCCGCCACAAAACGCCATTGCACCGCCAGACAAATTGGCCATAGCGGTTGGCCAAAAATCCACCACCGCAATCCGTCATGGCCGCTTTTTGATAACACTGCAAGTAACGCACTCTTTTCAACACATTCTTTATTATTGGATGAATTTCATATGAGATTTACGAAAGAGAGTGGAATCATGTGATTTAGTAGGTCCAACATGAAATTCACCCAAGAAACATGGATTTGCATTAGTTCAGCAAGGTGCCTATAACAACCAATGGAACAAGTCCAAAATCCAAATATATTTTTTGCAATGACTAATGTGATTCAAATATAATTGTCTAATAATTTCACTTACCAAGTATAAATGGGACAATATAAAGCAAAGCTGGTTGACCATGCCCATCCATCAAGTTCAAAGCCACGTATGTGATAAAAAGACCTGCAGACCAAAATTCAAGTAATGAGGTAAAGACCAAGCAAATAGTCACCTCCTCCACACCTGAAGATTGGGCTTGCCCGAAGTTAGCGACTGAGTCAGCCCAATTTCAACCCAAACATGACTGAGCAGGCCCAATTTCAGCAGAAAAGTGACTAGGAGGTCCAGTTACATCCTAAAAGTGAGCCGGCCCAATTACAGCCTGAAACTGAAGGTGAGCTGACCCAATTTTGGCCATCAAGTTAACTGGTCCAAACGTTTTCAAGTTTCTATTGACACATTCTATTCTATCAATGAAAACTATACTATCAACAGATCAATCGTTGCATACCTAAACCATAAGCAGTCATTGTCCACAAGAAGTATCCAGCCCGAAGGTTCTTCTTTGCCAACCAATCATACCTGTAAAGTTATCAATAGAATAATCAAGTTCATGAACCATTAACAAGCCACAAAATAATATCTTCATTTGTCTAAAACTATGGAGCACAGACAGACACAAGATACGCAACATGGCACAAACACAAGGACACACCAAACTCGAAAAATTATAAGACACTTACAGAGTATATATATGTATATAAAATTGAAAATATAATCAAAAAAATATTCATAATTCACAATATTGTCGGTGTCGGAGCCAAAGCATAAGTTTTAAATTGAATGTGTGCCTGACGTGTGTCTTCGTGTGCCATACAAGCAAGCATCGGTTTTCAACAAGCAACACAACAGCAAAATGTTGTGTCCATGCTTTATAGGTGAGCAGACTTGTACTTTCAGAATAAAAATGAACATTGGTAGTCCATGAAAGATGAATAGGAGATCTATATGACTTTCAATTCAACCTTAGAGCAAATGCTACTAGAAGCCCTGGCAAGATTATGTCCCCAAAACCAATTATGCTGTAACCACCCCAAGGATCAAACAAACGCGGTATCTTGAGTAGTATGGGGATACCATCTTCTCCACTCTTATCACCTCGAGCTACCTGTACAGAAGTGAAAATGTTGCATTAATTTAAGGGGAAACAAGGCATCATGTTTGTGAGACCAAAATCAAGCTTTGTAAAGAATGGTCAAGAAGGGAGACCATTCTCCAAAAAAAAAACTCACCACTATCATCACACTCTCATGAAACAACCATTTAGAGACAAACACCCAGAAGATGTCATATAGGAAGGCACAACTTAGAAGAACAGTTCCAACCTTATAGAGAAAATGTAAATGTCAGTCAGTGTCTTAGTTCATAATAGAAGTTCAGCAGCATGCGGCAAATCCATCTTCAATTGTTTCACACATTCACTGATATATAAATGCCCCATTTATGTATGCCTGTTATGCTTAAAATTCAAGAATGCCGCCAACAACCTTAGCAGCAGATTGTGACATAGACAAGCTCATTAAAAACCAGAAACAGTGAAAAAATGAAGTATGAATAATCACCTTGAGATTTGGTATGCGGACAATCTGAAGAACTGTAATTATCAATGCGATACCCTGAATGACACAAGATTTAGAAAATAAAAAAGAGGTAAATACGTCATCAATCCGTTTCTCGATTTCTTGGAAGCTTACATAAGGTTGCAACTCAGCAAACAGAGTTCAGGTTAAACAAGGATGTCAGGCATAAGAGATCCTAAATGGAAAAACTTCAGTGATAACAGAGGAAAACATGGAAGTGAAAAGAAACAACAAGAAACATGGAAATGAAAACCAACTAGTGGCATATGAATGGATCAACAACCACGTCGCACTAACAATTTACATAAAATGGATCAGTTAGGTCTTTCTTAACAGCCTAGTTTCTTATATGCAAAGCAGAGTTAGGAATATGATAATGTTTAAACTGTTCTTCAGTTAACCAAAAGAAAAATAATGCTCTCCCCATTTCTCTTGGATCATGACTCATCATCTAGCAGATAATACTAATGCAATATGTAATTACCTACTTGGTCTTTATATTTAAATTTTAAACCAAAATAATACATAACAGTCCAATGGTTGGGAAGAAAAATCTGCAATGAGCACCAAGGTCCCTCATGATTGTATCACAATTTTATATATTTTAATCAGAAATACAAGGCCAAAAGAAAGTAGAAGTACGTATGAAGAAAATTTGACCAAAAAGAGAAAGAGAACTATTCTTACAAGAATATCTTGACCAATCCAAGCAAATGATACACGGCGATGAACTTCCCAAACCACAGCAAATGCTATGCAGAAGGGAGTTACAGCAAGTGTCAGATATGAGACAGCTCCAAAGAAGGGTATTTTCACAAATGATTGCCCAGCATGATGAAACCATCTGAAACTATACACATTTTGTTGTCAATTCAATATCCTAATGAGGGAATCTAATAGACTAAACCATTTACTTGACAGCCACAAACTTCACACTTAAGTCATTCCCCCCAAAGGAAAGGAGAGAAACATTGCCCAAGCACAAGTTATTTAAAATTCATTTCTAAACAATGACCACAAGGAGCTATGAGTGTCTGTTGCAAAAATTAGTTGCCAAAATTTAGTCTATAGAATTGTGAGTTAACCTATTCAATGCTATATCTGTCTGGAAAGAGGTATATGGAAAAGAACTAACAACTAGGTGAATTTACTCTCCCCTTAATTTGCTACCATTTATAATCACAAGAATCAAACTAGCTAATCATAATTTAAGATCATAAATAAATTATACACCACCCAACATGATGCCTTGGCTCAATGTTGATTATTAAAAACACAAGATATCTAGCTCAACGTGACAGCCACAACTTGAAACGAAAGCGTGGATAAATTATGAGTGTTAGGATTTGATTGTTAAAGATTAAGATAAATTAGGAAGGTCAGATCCTTTGATTAAGGAAAGAATAAATCAATCCAGATTATGCATACACGTCATGGTATTGATTTCACTGTGAGGATGGTGAGTTAACTTATGCATTCCCCATACAAGTCCTGAAGGGATTGTGCACTAAAGTTCGTGTAATAATACACCTCAACAAAACAGGCTGGATAAAAGAAAAAAATGAACATCTTCTTTAAGTTTCTAGGGCTCTAAGTCTTCAAATTAATGTTCCTAAGTATCTTCGGGGAGAAGCTATTTTGATAGCTACCTATTTGACAAATAGACTGTCTACAAGTTGAGACAACATTTTGAGCTTCAAGTTAACATGTTGGGCATGAATTGCGAGATAAGTATTTTTGCACCAACTTGAGGGGGAGTGTGGATAAATTAGGATTGTTAGGATTTGATTGTGGAAGATTAAGATAAATTAGGAAGGTTAGATCCTAGATTGTGATTCATGTTTCTTTCATTATGTGGGCCTTTAGTTTCCTATAATCAAGGATTATGGTTTCCTATCTTTTTCTATATAAGTTGTGCAATAGATATCTTTGCACCAACTTGAGGGGGAGTGTGGATTTATTATCATTGTTAGGATTTGATTGTTAAAGACTAAGATAAATTAGGAAGGTTAGATCCTGGGTTCTGATTAGTGTTTCTTTGATTATGTGGAATTCTAGTTTCCTATAATCAAGGATTATGGTTTCCTATCTTTTTCTATATAAGTTGTATGCTCTTATATGCTCTCAATATTTTTAAGATATGAATAAAGAGGATATTTCTCTCCCTCTATATTTTCTACAAAAAGCCTACAAATAATTATCAAATCCCTCTCTCACCAAACCCACCTTCCTTCACATATGGGTTTGCCTCTAAGGAAAGCCGGATAAAAGACTTACCATGACAACAGAGCCACCAAGCAAGTTTGCAGTCCCTGAAAACACATGAAGAATATCAAGATTCAGCTGCCATGTCAACAATAACATCATGCTGCAATCCTATGACTTTAGTTTGGTCATGTGTTATTGTAATGTCTAAATTAAAATTAGAATATTTTGTAATTATTGTAGATTTTATATTTATCGGGATAGTTATCTATTACCTTATTTTATGCTAATTTTTAGGGTTAGTTATTAATTTCTTCATAGTCTATATAATGTAAATCTTTGTAAATGTTATTTGAGAAATAAGAATAACATTCAGTTTTCCCCATTCAAGTTGGTATCGAAGCTCCGAGTCTGAGAGACTCTGCTTCTGCATTCGACCTCAGTTGTTGCCTTCATTGCAATCACCATTGCCTTAATTGCACTTGCTGCTTCCTTAATTGCGGCTTGTTTCCTGTATTTTTGCGCATCAATCGCGTTCACCGGTGCTCGCCGTTGTCTCCCATCAATGACCTCATCGGACAAACCATTGTCCATTATCCAGCGAACCACCACATGACTAGCACCATACGCCTCTTCACGAGCTCTCACGCACCGCCCTAGTCCTCTATGCATAGATCCAAGCGCTCAACATCCAATGGTTTGTGACGGCGCATCTGCCATCAGCTCCAAGCCTGAGAGACTCTGCTTTCACATTCAACCCCAATCGTTGCCTTCATTGCAGTCACCATTGCCTTCATTGCACTTGTTGCTGTCTTCATTGCGGCTTGTTTCCTTTGTGTTTTTGCACATTAACCGCGCTCACAAATGCTCACTATTGTCTCCCACCAGTGACCTCACCAGATGGACCGCCGTCCATTTTCCAACCAACAACCATATGCCCAACACCAAATGACTCTTCAAATGCTGTCACGCACCGCCCTAGTCCTCTGTACATAGATCCAAGCGCTCAATGTATAGCAGTGCATGACGGCGCATCCTCCATCCTTTCTGACTGCCTCTGCCACCACCTACCTCATCGTCGTCCTTTCCTCTACCTAATCGTGGCCTCACCTTGCCCAAACAAACAATCCTTTCACACCCCTCCTTCTCCTACCCCTCATATTCACCCTAAACCGTAAACTCTGTTTACCTAACCAATCACCCTTCATCGTTGGTCAATCTTCACCACCACAACAAATCAGCCTTCATTGGTGGTCTTCCTTTGTCCCCGTAGTTAACTAGCTTTCATGTTGGTCTGTATTTGCCACGGCAACAACTGCCTTCATTGTGGCCTATGTTTCTTACTTCATAGACTTCATCGTGCTAATGATTGTTACCACACACAACCATCATGTCTAACACTGAAATTACCAACATCTCAGATAAGTAGTTGTGCACTTCATCTCATGTTGTAACTGGTAAGAATTTATATTCTTAATTTTTTTTATGCTCCTCATATTGGTTTTGATGAATCATGGGTTCTTGACTTTGGTGCTACCAACCATATGACCTTTCGGTCATCTCTTTTTTTGTCTTATCAACCCTCTCTTGGTAATAGCACTAGGCTAATGAATCTAATACCGTTCCTGGTTGTGGTGACATAATACATTCACTAAACTTTCCACTAATCTTATTTCCATTAAAAACTTACTAAGGATTTAAATTGTGCCATAACCTTCTTCCATACTCATTGTGTCTTTTAGGACCTTGTCGCCAAGGAGACGGTTGGAGTTGTCAAGAACGAGGAGGGTTGTACTATCTCACCAATATGCGTGATGGTGATGGTTCAAGTAAGAAGTTGCTAATTTCATGTCATAAGTCAAATATCGAGTCTCTTGCTTCTGATATTTGGCCACATCACAAGCGTCTTAGGCATCCAACTTTTCCTCTGCTTAAATCAATGTTTCTGTCTTTATTTTCGAAAGAGTTAGTTGAGTCCTTTCATTGTGATGTTTGTGAGTTTGTTAAACATCATCGTTTAACCTTTTCCCCTAGTTCTCATAAAAGTGTTGAGCCTTTTGCCCTTGTTCATTCTGATGTTTGGGGTCCTGGATCTACTTCTAGTGTTATTGGCTCCAAATGGTCTGTATCATTCATTGATGATTGTACTAGGGTCACTTGGCTTTTCTTGATGAAAGACAAATCAAAAGTGCCCAATTGTTTGTTCAATTTTATCGTATAGTTTAGACACAATTTGGTAGGGAGTATGTCAACCAACCTTTCTCCTTAACAAAATGATGTTGCATAAAGAAAAATTATCACTTACTTGAAATCACCAGAGTATTAACGTTCCAAATGTCAATTCCATGTTTATATTGGGAGAGGGTGTTTTGATTGCTGTCTATCTAATTAATTGGTTATCCTCTTCTGTCCTTGGAAATGTAAGTCCTGTTGAGCTCATGACATCCTATTTTCCTTCTATTCCTATCATGCAGAGTCTACAGTCTCGTATTTCTGGCTATGTAGCTTTTGTCCATGTCCATCGATAGCATCGACGTAAACTTGACACCCGTGTTGTCAAGTTTTTTTTTTTTTTTTGGTTAAGCTTTTGACAATAAAGGGTATAAATGTTGTCACCCTCCAAGTCATCAATTTTTTGCTTTCATGGATGTCACCTTTCATGAGCATGAGTCCTTTTCCCCCCTCCTCGGCTTCAGGGGTAGAGTATTCCGAAAGTTGAGTTCTTTCAAGAGTCTTTCACTCCTTTGTTGCCGAGTCAAACCCCAAACGTATTTCTTCTTCTCCTACTACACTGGAATTGGCATCTTCTTCTGGCACTGCACCTGCAATAGCTAAGCTTAAGGCTAGCACGCCAAAATAGGTGTATAAGAGGAGAAAACAACTCAAACTAGAACTGGTCCAAAGGCTACTTAAGACGCCCAAACCAACGATATGTACTATAAAGGTACTAATTCCCATGTTTTTGAACTTGATACTTGTACACCTTTGAATAAATGCGATCCTAACCCGGATGATTTACCTATTGCTTTGAGGAAAGAAAAATGAATTTGTGCCAAATACCCTATTTCTCAGTTTGTTTCCTCAAAGGATATGTCTGTACAGCACAAGAGTTTCACTTCAGCCCTTGATTCTATGGTAATTCCAACATCAGCACAAAAATTATTAAAGGATAAAAACTGGGTTCAAACCATGAATGAAGAGATAAGTGCACCAGAGAGGAATGAAACTTGGGAGATAGTTGAAAGATTGGGTGATAAAAGACCTCACCTATAAGGCATTGATGGATATATACCTGAAAATATCAATCCGATGGTATACTTGATCGATATAAAGCAAGGTTGATTGCAAAAGGATATACTCAAACTTAAGGAATTGACTATCAAGAGACATTTACTACGGTGGCAAAGATGAACACCATAAGAATACTTCTCTCTCTTGCTGCCCACTTTGGATGGAAGGTACACTAGTTTGATGTAAAAATACATTCCTTTACGGAGATTTGGAAGAGGAAATTTATATGGAGATTCCACCTGGGTATGACTCTACTAATGGCAATAATAAAGTATGCATGTTGAAAAGGCTTTATATGGATTAAATCAGTCTCCCTAAGCATGGTTTAGGAGGTTTACTAAGATAGTCGTGTCCTTGGGATGCGGGCAAAGACGGGGTGGTTACATTCCCTTCTTTAATGTTCACAAGAAGGAAAGCTTAATAGCTCATTGTCCTACTTGTGTAGGTTCATGACATCATTATATCTAGGGATGACTTGGCTGAGAAACAACTGAAAAAGCAAAATTAGCAGCTGAGTTTGAGATGAAGAACCTTGAAAGACTAATGTACTTCCTTGGGATTGAGGTTACCTACTTTAAACAAGATATTTTTATTTCTCAAAGGATATTTTTTCTTGATCTTCTCAAGGAAACCAGAAAGTTGGGTTGTAAGGTCACTGATGTGCTCATTGAACAGAACCATAGGATGGAAAACGATAAAGAAAGCCCAAAGGTTGAAAAAGCTTGACATCAAAGGTTAGTAGGAAAATTGATATAGCTGGCACATTCTAAACCAGATTTAGCATATGTTGTTAGCATTGTTAGCCAATTTATGCATGACCCGAGGGTAAGACACTTGCAGGCCGCGAACAAATTCTGCAATATCTTAAAGCTACTCCTGGAAGTGGATTGCTACTCAAGAAAGGTGGAAATTTGTCCATGGCAGTGCACATAGATGCTGACTATAGAGGATTAGTTGTTTACAGAAAGTCAATATCTGGTTACTGTATGTTTTTGGGTGGAAACTTAGTATCTTGGAGGAGTAAGAAGCAAAATGTGGTAGCTCAATCAAGCGCAAAAGCTGAATTTAGAGCTATGGCACAAGGAACATGATTTTATTATATGTTCTTAAGATAAAGTATGTCTTAGAATTTGGACTTTAGGCCTAACTCAGTCCTACAAGCTAGCTCAAGAGGTGAGGATTGCCCAAGCCTTATAAGGACTACTTTGGCCATATCTCTAATCGATGTTGAATCTCAACACACCCCCTCACGCCTATGACTGGACATATGGAGCGTGGACAATTGCAGGTGGAATAATTGGACCAAAAACAAATCTAAGATAGGCTCTTATACCAATTTAGAATTTGGGCTTCAGGCCTAACTCAACCCAAAAAGCTAACTCAGGAGGTGAGGATTGCTCAAGCGTTATAAGGACTACTTTGGCCATATCTCTAGTCAATGTAGGATCTCAATAGTATGAAAATCCCACGAAATTGTTCTGTCACAAATAAATCTGTAATTAGCATTGCTAACAATCCAGTTCAACATGACAGGACAAAACACATTAAGATAGACCAACATTTTATCAAGGTGAATTTAGTTAGCGGGTTTATTACCACAATTTATGTTCATTCTGGGGCACAGACTGCTGACATGTTAGCTAAACCCACAGAAAGGTTCCATGATCTTACTTGCAAGCTGAGACTGATAGATATCATTCACCAGCTTGAGAGGGAATGTTATAATGTCCACATTAAGATTAAAATATTTTGTAATTATTGTAGATTGTGTAGTTATTAGGATAGATATCTCTTACCTTATTTTCTGCTATTTTTAGGGTTAGTTATTATTTTCTTCATTGTCTATATATTGTAAATATTTGAAACATTATATGAGAAATAAGAATTATATTCAGTTTTCCCCATTCAAGTTGTGTCAACTATAATGTCCATACTGCCGGTTTCTAGTGCTATTTGAATTTGCGAAATACAAACTTTTTTAGTACTTGGGTTATTTAAATTCATTTCCTCATTTAAATACGAACACAACATAACCGTCAACCTCATGAATAGCATATGTGAGGAGTTGGACAGTTAGCAAGAAGTTATCACTTTAAATATTAACATGTGTTACATGTACATGAGCACTTCCCATATCATAACTACCAAAAGCTCTTATGTTGTGGTTATACAGAGATATCCATGGTTGTCAATAGGGTGCGATAGCGACGCCATCGCGACAGAGCGGCCAGTGGCCGCTATTCCAGATGGCATCGTGGAGGGTTTCAGAGTCGGTCGCGAAAGCGACATAAATCGCGGTCTTTACGCACATCTGGGCCGCTATTCTAAAATGGGCCAAAATTCCATTTTTGCCCTCGGATATAAATATTGGATGCCATTTTTGGGGGTAATTTTAGGTTTTTGGGGAAAGAAATTAATAGGGTTTTGAAAACACCTTCATACGCTCACTTTCATCCACGTCTCTCGTCCCTCACCTTGGTCTGTCTCAGTTCTCACTCTCGCTCTGGCGAATTCCTAACCAGATTTGGTGGTTTCCAGCCTATTACTAGTGTTCTAGCCACAATTCTTCATTTTCCGCCTACTCTCGTCCAACTTCTTTTGCTATCCTCCCTCCTTCCCTCTCAGTTCTCATTATTGGCCTAAAATAGCGATTATTCCACTATGTGCTATCCCACTTTAGCATTTTTGGGGAAAGTCACTATGCACGGCTATCCGGGATTGATAACTATGGAGATAAGACATGAAAATAGCAAGGTTCTAAATGTAGTATTTGAGCATTAATCACTTTATGTACCCTAACCCCAATAACTATGGAAGATATGATGCGATCTTTGATATAGCAGCAAGTCAGAAGAAAGGGAAAAGAAAGGTAGAAAAGATTGCAATTTAGACTCCTTCAAAAAGTATTTAGTTTCAATTTCTTAGTTTTCTATTAACTCCAAAACCGGATCAAGACCTAATTTCAAATTAAAAGGAAAACCATTGTTATAGATGCTTGAATTGGGATTCAGGGTAGATGCAAAATATAGTGTTGTTAAGGATACATGGGTTAAACTCTAAATAACCACCTAAGTTCTTGCAAGTTTCTTAAGACGATGCAAAATGACAACAAGTACGGTAATAGCCTGAACAATAGATAGATAGATAGACTCACCTCAACCCCACCAATGCAAAATAGAACCACCAGTACTTTAACAAACCAGGATGCCATTAATTTGTAAAGCATAACCAAGAAACAAGAAGCAATCACAACAAATGAAATTGCAGCTGCAGTACTGATTTCTACATAACCACTGGAACCAGTGTTCTCGGTATTTACATATTCATCTGAAGCATCCTGCAAGGGTAAAGGTTTGTCTTTTCAGCATTTCTTCTTCATTGTCTTTTTTTAAAGAGGATATCTTATCCTCGTCATTTTATTTCTTCATTCTTTCTCCACTGTAATAATATTACTTCTATATTAAAAATAAATAAAATAAAATCGGCATGAAAAGGAACTGGGTAACCTTTAATAGCTTCTCCCGCTCAATGGCTGCTTCTCTGGCGGTCCAGGCAGACCAATATGATGCACAAAGGATGGTACCAACAGCCATAAGCCATAAAAACACTTCCGCAACATCGACCAATGGACGCAATGGAGAGTATAACTGCACAGATACTTAAGAGCAGGCGGACAGAAGTGCAAGTTATATCCCATAAGACACAAAACCAGGTCAGGTATAAAAATAAAAAGTTATTTTAAATTTCCTGTGGCAAAGGAAAGGCATAATTAATTACAAAAGAGTAGACATTTATGAACAGAGAAAATGAAACATACCTATGGACTTGTTTTGTATATGCTTTTCCATGTAATCACCAGCATATTGTGGAAGCATGACAGCAGGTATTCCAATATCAATATCAGTTTCATTCTCTTCACAAACCATTTTGAAAAGTTCTGCACAATAAGGATAAAAAAAAATCTTAAGACAAACAATAAAATGTTTACTGCAAAAACTATTTAGCATTCTCTGAAACTATGATCTGCATGATCACCTCTAACTATAAAATCGGTAATAGAGATAAGGAAATAAAATAGAGTAAAGGTCTAAAAAAAGGCTTTTTAAAAATAAAAAATTACATGCAAGCACCTGTACGATAATTTATAATAAGGATGGCGGAAGCACCAGCTTCTTCAGCTATATTTGCCTTGGTTGTGAAACTACATTGTCCTCGGCGTACCAAAATGATCTCGCCAGTGAGCTAACAAAATTGTAATGCACTCCAAATTACAAAGTAATAAATGTCTAAAAAAATTGTAGAGGTTTTATTCTAGACATCTATGCTTCACATGCAATGGAGGAGTTGCATTTTGTAAGTTCTATAGCATAAAATCAGTTACCTTATTCTTAGGCTTGGTACAACAATCAGGAGGGTCTGCAATGGCAACTCTAGTATGGTTGGCATGTTTTTCTTTTGATTCCAAAGTAGGGCCAAATCTTGCACCAATGCCAACATACTCGCTGTTTTCCACACCATCAATCCATGTTGGGACTTTAACCTGACAAAAGAGAAATTGGTCAAGACTGATAAATAAAAAAACTCGTACCTACTTACATCTGTCAATATTCTATAAGAAAATATCACTAGGCCACATAGGAGTTTGCTGGAGCCTGAAAGAGTTAAGCTAAAAGAATTTTGGATTTCAAATTTAAGATTTCATAAAATATATGCTTTTATCACTGAGCTCGCCAAAGCAGAGCCTTGGCACAATTATTAGAGTTGTTGGCATGTGACACAGGTTCGAGCCGTAAAATCAGCCTCTTGCAAATGCAAGGTAAGCCTGCATATTATAGACCCACATAGAGGGTCTGACCCTTCCCTGCACCCTGCACATAGCAGGAGCTTTATAGCACCAAGGTGCCCTTTGTCACTTGGCTTGTCACCAACACCTTGCTTTCAACTCAAATTTTGAATGCATCCAATCGCAATTAAACAGACAATCAAGGAATACCAATCAAGAAGAAAGAGGCATGGAACTGTTGAAATTTAACAAGGACCATTAAAGAGTAAAAGTTTTTGGAGAAGAATATAAACAAAGTCAGGTCTTCGTATTTTAGTTGTATCTAGAAAACAAGTCCACCTGAGTCAACCTCAAGGAGCAAAGATGCAAGCATGCACAATTGTTTGGATAGGCAGAGGAAAAAGAAAATAATGAAATCATAGGTATCATACTTGAACCACATAAAATAGATATCCCTATTGCAAAAGCCAGAAAAACCACCAATATAGAGGCAAAGAAGAATCACTGCATAATTAAACAGGGTGACACCTCACAACAATACCTACAGAAAGCAATTCTATTAACAAGCAACCTTAATTGAATCACTGCAGTATTACTGTTTCCCCTCTTTTTCTCCATTTTCTTACGAAATACTAACATGAAAAGTTCAACTACAAATTAACAAACAGAGAGAGAAAAAAGTATCACTTACAGAATAGTACCTGATACGACAAGCAAACTGAAACACAACTAAGTAATGTCCAAAAACAGAAAAAGTGCACTTTAATTGACCATACACAACAAATGTAGTCAGTGATTTGTAGATGCAATATGTATTAGTATATTTATGGGTTGGAATAGTAATCTTAATAATATATTATTTTTTCTGATAAAAAAAAATTTGACCATGCACAACATCATTGAATAGAGGGCCAGAGAGAGAGAGAGAGAGAGCTCATCTTTCCAAAGCAGAAAGCTAAAATAACACACCAACACAGCATTCACTTTTTCAAAAACAAATTTTGTACTCACTTTTTTTGAATTTTAATCCAACCCAACTCCTCAACCTTCCTTAAGAATTTAAAAACAAAATAAAATGGATTTTCATCTCTTTTCTAAATCCACTCCTAGTTCCTCAACTTTCCCATCATCCAAACAAACAAAAAAGCAGCAAGAATGGCATTTCAAAATCCAACTCAGCAAGAAATTCACACAGCAGCAGGAATCATCAAAATTCAAAAGTATTACAAGAACAAAGTTATTGTCGCAGCCAGGCCTCTTGGGAGTATTATTATCAGGATGGACTATGTCCCCAGCAAAACTCAAAGTGACAAGAAACATGAACACACAGCACAAAATATGTATAGCTTCAAGTGAAACCATGCTGAAAACTGAAAAAACTGAGATTTGAAGAGAAGAAGAAGCAAAAGGGGTTGCAGTTTATGAGAGGTAAAGATTTTATCTTTGGACAGAAAAAATAAGAGGAAGGTACAAAAGGAAATTGGGGTGGTGGAGGGATCGGTACTTGTGAGAGAGAAGGGTGACAGAGGTTTTTTATTTTTGCAATTTTTTATTTTCTTTTCCTTAAATTTTTGGGTTTGTTGTGTTTGTCGTACGTTGGGGGAAACATGAGGAAAACACCGCGTGGTAACCGTTGAACAAGAATTTCCTCTACTTTAAGTTGATGGTTTGGTGGGTTGGCCACGAGCTTTTTGTGTACGTGATGCACACTGCTGCATTAACGATGGTGAATCACACTAGTCACCAATATGATAAGTCAATTTATCTGCAGAAACGTTAGTAAGATATTTTTTATATTTTATTTATCATCCATTCATTATTAGGTGAATCACTATTTTGATCTTTTATGATGTGTACTTTGGATAAAGGAATTTAAGAGAATAATATATTTTTAGAGAGTAATTAGAATACATCAATGCAAAATGTATTGTATTTTTATATTGATGAATTCTAATTACCTTCTAAAAATACATTATCCTCTTAAATTCCCTCATCCAAATACACCAAAATGTTGGATGGTGTGAAGTTGGTCTCTTATATTTTTTTTTGGTAAGGTATGGAAAGAAACAAAAAAACACAAAACGAAAGAGAAACTAGGAGCTGGACAGCTCCATGATCACGTCCCTAAGTAACAGAGACCCCATTCCAGGAGGCGGGTTATCCCAATGCTGCAAACTCTTGCCTGAAGTAACACCATGCTTGGCCAAGAAGTCAGCACAACCATTAACTTCTCTAAATACGTGTTGAAGAGTCACAGACCAAGGTCGTCTCAGTAGCTCAAGCACTTGCAGAATCTTAGCAGCAAAGGAGTGAAGAGCATGAGAAGAGTTATCCAAAAGAGTGCTAACCACATCTTGAGAATCTGATTCACATATAACATTGCGAATATCAAGACTCCAAGCAAGAGTTAAACCATGCTTAATAGCCATTAACTCAGCAAGAAAAGTATCACCAACACCATCAAATGAGGAGAAACCTGCAATCCACAATCCACTCCCCAGTTTCTGAGCGAATTAACCCACCAGAACCAATAGCATGGGAAGCTTCAAAATAACTCCCATCAACATTAAGCTTAAACCAACCAGAGGGAGGGAGCAACCAACGGGCTATCAACCTATCCTTTTGAGACTGGTGGTGCTTGGAAGGATAATGGGTTATAAAGTCATCATGGGAAGTCCTCACCATTCGGAGCACATAAGAGATATGCCAGCTCTCATCTCCAAAAATCATATTATTCCTCCACCTCCAAATCCACCAAAGGCCCGCCGCAAAGAGGACAGAAATATCACTATGAGCCATATCCATGATCCAGGTTTTTGCATTATCAGAAGCAAGGAACAGAGGGTGTTGACAGACACCAAGTGAGAGCCAAATCTCACGAGAGTGAGGACACTCTCTTAAACAATGGAGAATGTCCTCCCTATCCGCAGAGCAACGACCACAGCTTTGGGAGAGAGCTAGACCCCGAAGAAAGCGGAACTCATTCGTTGGAGTTGCATTATGGAGACAAAGCCACAAGAAGTAGGAAAAAGATATCTTTCAAATTGGTAATTGTACATTATGTTATAGCCCTCCAAATTAAAAAAAAAAAATCACGAACTTGGACTACATGATAGACTTTTTTCAATTTGAAAGATATTTTTATCTATTTGTTAATATGAGGAACCAACTTGTCATTATTATATAATTTTAAGGACAAAAATGATGATTTACTAATTTTATTATTTTTAAAGGGAAATTTTTTTATTAATGATTATAAGGTAGATATGAAAGAAAAAAATTAAATAAAGGTATCATCGGAAAAACCATGAATCATCTACTAAATTGTATGAACCATTCTCTATTTATTAAATTCCACGTGAAATTTCATTTGACAATAAAAATACATCACTTTAATGGCAAAACTATTTAAATACCAAAAGGGTTGGCCTAGTGAAAACTTGTTAAATCCATCAGATATGAGAGTGCGTACAGGGATTCTTTCATATGGAAGGTCTCTAGCTCGAATCCTGATGAAAAATAAACTCCTTGGAGAGGGATCGTACTCATGTCGCTCCAAGCCCTATAGTGGCTCACTCACCACCATTTTAAAAAAGAGAATAAAACTTTAAATAATAAAAATAAATTAATTCTTAAATTGCACATGCTTCATAATTAATTTCTAAAATACACATTTTTTTGTTTTACATAAAGTTGACATTTGGTAAATCAACTTTCCTTCTACTTCTTTTTTTTTTTGTTGGGAAGCTTTTTACCCTCTTTTTGTTTGGAAATGCTTGAAAAGAGGTTGAATCACGTTTGTTTACCCTAATGATAGGCTTATAGTACGCCTTATATAGGGAAAGGGAGACGGGGGAAGAAAATAAGAAAGGAATGGAGCGCATTGTGAAGGTTTGAACCTGCACGTTCATAATTCATGTCCCGCAATTTAGCCAATTGAATTGACTCAAGAGGATTAAAATTTTGAATTTTATTAAATTATTTTGATAATTAAAAAATAGAAGAAAAGTTGGTCGGTTTGAGAAAAAAAAATGTTGTTTGAAAATAATGAAAAAAAAAGTGTATATTTTAATGGTTACATATGTCTTTAGTCCCACAAATTAGGGTGATGTTCAATTTTAGTCATCCATTTGAAAAATATACGTTTTTAGTTCTTCAAATTTTAAAATGTCAATCATTATCCCCCAAAAGTACATTTTAGAATTATCTAAACGTATGTTTTAATCTCATTTGGAGGTCTCAACTAACACTTTTAAAATTCAGATGTGTTATTCTGACATCCAAAAGAGGACAACATACGGGACAACCCGTATGTATGTAGTGGGAGAGTGACAATTTTGTAATTTTGACCATGTGTAGTGGCATTTTCGGAATGAACAATGCATGAACAGTGAATGAATAGTGCATTTTTGGATTTTTTTTAATATTTAAATTTTAAAAACTTGGCTATTTGGTCAATTACGTGTAAATATTTGGTTAATCACGTGCAAATATTTGGTTAATTCAGTTCATTAATCATATAATGAATTGAATTAACCAAATATTTGAACGTGATTAACCAAATATTTACATGGTTGTGAAAAATGATTGTAAGTTTCAGGATGACCCATTAACCATATAATGAACTGAATTAACCAAATTTTTGCACGTAATTAACCAAATATTTTCACCTAATTAACCAAAAATGTTAGTACTAAAAAACTAAATATTTTTAAAAAAATGAATTTTAAAAAAAAGTGAATTACTGTTTATATATACAAATTGTCCTGTATAATTGTCAAATGTGATATTAGAAAAACATTTCTCTTTAAAATTTGATAGACTATAAAAAATACATTTTTTAAATAGGAAACTAAAACTAAATAGTATCGAAATTTGAGTCACTAAAATCATATTTATTTTAATAATAGTTCACGTGCAGTGGTCCAACCCCACTTGCGTTGGCGATACTTTTGCAAGCTAAGAAGCGCGTGGGATAACATTTTATCCTTACTACACACGTCATTGGCTACCGTCGAAACCAGTCATAGGTTCCGTATGACCGTACAGATAAATGCTGTACAATTGAAATTCTCGGTTATCCGCTGGGTCACGTAAGGCTACCTTTTAAATTATTTATTTATTTATTTTATAAAATTATTAAGATTTAATTTTCATTCACTGTGCATGTAAAAAATTTTTACAAAATATCTTGATAGTCAGCATTATTGTTATTCTGTCTCTGGTTACTAAAATAAAAGCATATATATCAAAATATTAGTATAAAACTTTTTATATTGATCAATACATATCACTTTAATCTAATTATTAATTGGTTAAAATATATGAATAAACAATAAAAAATAAGTTTAATTATTGTTTTAGTCGATCTATTATTGATCATGTATTTTGATCCTGGTAGTTTTCTTGTGTATATTTGATCTCGTATTTTTTCAATTTTACAAATTCAATCCGTTCGTTCAATGTCCGCCAATTTTTTCAATGATCAACATAGATGGATCACCCCTCTAAGCACATAGAACCTCTTGTTGAAGTTCTCTCTCCTCTGCCTCTCCGATTCAGCATGATTCAATGTCCCTCTCTTATATTTACTGATTTTGCCCTCCTTTCTGCGACTTTTTTTTTTGTTCTACCACATGATTATTTACAAAGAAGCTCAACTAGAGGTTCTATACACTTCGAACAGTGCTTCCTCTTTGTTAATTTATTGAAAAATTGACGAACAACGAACAGAAGAACCCAATTTCTAATAATAAAAAATAAGGGATCAAATGTGAAGAAGAAAAATCATAAAGACCAAAATTACACAAATAATAAGAGAACCGTCATTCTTACAAATGACCTTAATTTATTGTTCAAAAAAAGGTAATGTACAGTTAGGTAATGTACAGTTTCTTGAATTTTGTGAATTCAAATAGATCCATAATTTTAAAGATTTGTATGAATTCTTAAATTTATAAAAACTTCGTATCTTTATTAAAATTTTCAAAAAAAAAATGAACTTATTTGAATTTTTTTCAAAAAAAAAATTAGGGCCTCAAATTTCTTCTAAAAAATTTAAGGACTCACAAATACATGAGTAGATGGAGCACTTAACGAAATACTAACAAAAACTTAATGGAATCTTAACAAAAATTTGTATAGTGATTCAACTACACATTTCTATAAGTTTAGGGAGCAAACTTCGAGCTTTTAAAGTTAGAAATCTTATTTAATTTTTCCGCTCAACTTGCTCAAAACTTAGTCTTCTTTTTCCAATCAGCTCTGGTCACACCTAGAGTTTTCAAGTATTCCACTCTCAAAATCAAAGCAATTCCACCCAAGTCCAACATATATGCATCTACCAGCACCCGATACCTATGAATGGTCAACTATCAATCCTCTACACCTTCCCTGTAGAGTATAGTGTCTCCCATTCCCTAAATTCACCCTGAACTCGCTGGTTTGTGTTAGTGGTAAACCCAAGGAGTCCACCAACTCTCTAGTGATGAAGTTGTGATTAGTTTCACTATCAATGAGATTAAGACAGGAAATTCATCCAACCACCTTCTAATTTCAAGGTTTTCGATCGAGTTAGGTTCGTTAAATCAAGTTTTCTATAATTTAGAACTTGACAAACCATCTCCCAACCGCTACCATCCTCTCTCGCCCCAACATCCTGTTGATCCTCCGCCGCAAGTAAAATTTCAGTATTTGAATCTTCCCCTTCCCAAATTAATAACCTATTGGTGAGTGGGGCTATAAAGCTGCCCGCATTTAAAGCACCGCCCCTTACTATGCCTATCCATCAGCTCTTGATAAGACAAATTACGAGTCCCTCCCCTGTTCTAATCTCCAAACCTCCTAATCTGGGTAGCGTTGTTCTTGCTCCTTTTGTCGGAACTCTCAGGTTGTGAATTTGGTGGTGTTCACGGCTAGGTAAAACCTCCTCCCTGTGATTGGAAATTGCTCCCCAATTTTGATATCAGCGAGTTCCAACAATTTTGCAATGATCCCCTGTCCCTCAACTTGGCCGCAATTTGAGCTCATCCGACCAAGCTTCCGTTCGACCATTCTCACCATAAAGATAAGTTTGTAACGATCCCGCGTAGGGGGGGAGGGGGGATCGAGGGTGAGTACCTCCATTCGCATGTTCTCCCTCAATCCTCTGAGGAAGAATCCCATGTATTGGTCTTCGGTCATGGGAGGTATTTGCATTGCCAACACCTCAGAATCCTCCACATACTCGTCCACCTACCCTTGTTGTTGAAGAATCTGGAGCTACGAGTAAGGGTTACCATCCCACAAGATCGACCCCCCGTAAACAAAGGTAGTTCCACTTGCTTGGCAGCTAGGCAATACTCCTCAGCCTCTGTCTTCGAAGCGTGAATCGATGACGTCGGCGAAGTCGATCGCTGCCGGAACCCATTTCACAGCAATGCTTCCTAGTTTTTGAGATCGGACTTGACGACGGCGTTGGGACACCATTCACGATTGCATACACTGTTCCAATCATAGCAATGGATCTTTCAACAAAAGCACCAATGATAGAAACTTCTATCAAGGGTATTGTATATTAGAAATTAAAGAGCAAATTGCAGAAAAGTAAGAGCAATGCTCCCATGCCAGAGAATACTCTAGGCTCCAACAACATAACAAAATACAAGTATGATACTCGTTTCCACTCAATCAGTTTCTATATAACTAACTCACACACTCTCTCTCCTCTAACGGTTTGTTATTTCCCTCCCCATTCAGAATATCCTAATTGCCCTGGGTCTTATTTCCCTTGGCCTTTTTCCTATTATACACCAGTAATGGTTTGTTTGGGCCCAATGGCCTATCAAAATCTTAGAAAAGATCAAGGCTAAAATGCAGTTTTGGTCCCTCAACTTTTTCATTTTGGCGAAAATAGTCCCTCTAGTTTTTTTTTTGGGGGCAAAAATCATCTTTCTATTATAATTCCATCCAAACTTAACGAAAATTGCAAATGTGGCACAGTCTTGCTAACCTAGCTACCATGTTTTGTCACATATGATCCATGCAGGAAAAATATTAATTAAAAATTAAAAATAAATTACTTTTATTTACTTTTTATTTTTTTAAACTGCACCCCCTTGGTCATCCCCTCTGCCGTCTTTCTCCGCCGTGCACAGCTCAACCATAATCCTTTCCTCTACATTAGAAAGTGTTTCATTTCTCTCTCTCTCTCGTCGTCGCATTCCTTCCTCTTCTACTCCTACATGTTTCAACAATCCCTCACCCTCAATGCGAAGACCTTTCACCTTGTAACGACTTGGATTAGATTAAGGTACAGATCATCAAGGCAATATCAACTATTATCTTAGTAGGATTTGCTAAATTATTAATTATCATATAACTAGCATTGGATGGATCCTGTACGGAGGAGTCCTTGGCGTTGGATACACCCACGTAGACAATCTAATAAAAACGCTAGTGCTGATTTTTTTTAAAAAAAAATAAGAACCAAGTCTTGAGGCTTATTAGTTGAAGGATTAATTTTACTAATAGCATGAGTTTAAGGACTAATTAGGACGAAAATTGCTGAGTCAATTGTTTTCTAGTGATAAAAAACTCAATTTAAGGAGCATTGATTGTTATATTGGACATCAACATTTTCCATCTCTAGCTTTTTCTCTTAGGCACTGTAATGGGGAGAAGTGGTAATGGATATAATCATGTGGTTTGAATTCTAGGCTTGTAAATTAAAATTAGGTGATGTATCAGGAGCATTAACGATGACTGCTTAGGTGTCAGAGAATTTTAATATATGGACACCACCCCAATGTTCATATATGCTCAAAGAATCTTCACACTTGGAGACTGCTTATCGCTTGGGAGTTGGGACCAGTAAATCACATTGCAAGAATAATACTGAATGCTCCAAGACAGATTGCTCTAAGAAAAGTAAATAACATCTTTCAAACTTTCAATAATAGTACACGGTTAAAAGAACAAATTGCTACAGAAAAAAAAAAAAAAATACCTGTGTTACACTTGATTTTATTTCATTAATAATGCTCTTCCTCCTTACAGGAACATTCTCTCTTGCTAAGCCCTATAGCAGAAAGCATGGTAGCAGCCACTAAGTAGCAGAGTTCTTTTCGAGCATGAGCTCAAAAACACCTAAAGCCCTATTTACAAGACACAACATTTCTAACAGGCATTTTATCAAACACGTTCCTGCATCAAGGAAGGAACCAAAACGGAGATACATGCGAGCCTAGGTGTTTACAGAGAATGGATCAACTCTAAAATCGAATTTCAGAACATAGGCATGGAGCTGTTTCCCTTGTTGAAGAGAGTTATGGAGGGAGCAAGCCTCGATAAGAGGGGAAGTTGAAAGCATTGGGGGTGAGGGATTGTTGAAACATATGGGAGAAGGGGAAGACGAGAGAGAGAGAAATGAAATATGTTTTGATGTAGAGGAAGAGAACATGGTGGCTATGGCTGAGCAGTGCACGGCGGAGAAAGACGACGGAGGTGATGACCAAGGGATAAAAGTAATTTATTTTTTAATTTTATAATTGTTCCAGCATGAATCATATGTGACACTGACACATGGCAGATAGGTTAGCAACATTGTGCCACATTTGCAGTTTCCGTTAAGTTTGCATTGAATTATAACAGATGGACGATTTTTGAATGTTTGAAATTCTAAAGGGACCATTTTTGCCAGAAAAAACTAGAGGGACTATTTTTGCCAAAATGAAAAAGTTGAGGGATCAAAACTGTATTTTAGCCAAAGATCGATGTAATTTCTAGAAGAGAAAAAAACAGAAACTTGCTCAAATTTCTTTCTACCAAGTTCCTGACCTCTACTTGTATTCCTACTTGGGTTTGTTTGGGCCCAATGGCCTATCAAAATCTTAGAAAAGACCAATGTAATTTCTGGAAGAAAAAAAACGGAAACTTGCTCAAATTTCTTTCTATCAAGTTCCTGACCTCTACTTTAGGATTATTCATTCTTTCCAAATTTTCAACTAATAGCAGCACATACGAAAGGAGAACAACATTACTACATTTCTAAGATTCTCACTGAAGCCACGAGCTGTTGCTGCTATCAAATTTGATATATCACGTATTATCAACTCAAAATTCGAGAACAAAATTGCCTGCTGCCAAAGATAATCACACAAAATACTGCGCTGACTTATATGTACTTTACAATGACTTATCTATAACCTATACAACGTGATGGCTATAACATGTGATTCCATATCTTAAAAAACTGTATGAAACAAAACTGAGAGAACTTTCTTTCCTAGACATACTTTAAACAGGTAAATATCAGTTTAATCAAAATGGTCAGAGAAAAATACTAAGCTTGATCAGCGACTTTGAAGCCAGTCCTGGATTGCGGATCGAAGAGCACGGTTGGGAACAAGATTGTGATGTGCAAGCTTTGAGTTTGTCATTGGTGAAGTGTCATGACCACTGTCAAGCCATCCTCTTACAGCCTCAGCTTCGTAAGTAAAACCATCTGCAGCTACATGCGGATCTCGCATGACTTCCTGGAAAGTAGGAAATTTAGATAACTTTTTTATATTCAAAGTTATTCATTGCATGGATTTTGAAAATATTGTGCAAGTGGAGATGATAAAGATACAAGATAAACAAATTAAGAAAAACTGCCAATATGTACCCAGAATAGAAAACACAATAGGAGGAGACAAGTATGAAGTTTTTACCACCTTCTCAATGAAAAGTGAAAACTGAGAATTGGGAGGAATTAAGTGTTCATTTATTTTGGTTATATTACATGTGTTCATTGGTCTAAAGATAGCTTTTTTTTACCCTAAAAAGCTGTTTCATAGATAATCAAGTGTGTTTTACATTTCAGCTTAAATTTTAGAAAAAGCTTCTTTCATAGAAAAAGTGATTTTCATAAAGCTAAAAGTTTGAAGCTTATTTAAAAAAAGCTTTTCATTTTTAAACCAATCACATTTTCTCATTTTACCTTTGTACAACTAACTATTAAACAAATATTATTATTCTATAAAAGCAACTTCATACCTGTTTTGTAATTTACTATATGAAAGTGATTTTTTGCATCATCCAAAAGAAATAGACCATCCGAAAATCGCTTTTCAGCAAATATACCCAAATAAAAACAGATTTTGGTTATTATCGATTATCACAATAATCGATTATATGATCAATTATTGTTATAATCTATTTTTCACAGTTGTCCAAACACACTCTTTGAATGATCTGAAAGTGGCAAAAGAAGGCAGACAGCCAACATAGAGCCAGTTACCAGGAAGATTGGACAAACAAAATACGAAGGAGGTTGGAAAAGCCCTTCAGAACATAGTCCAAAGGAGTTTGAGCCTCCAGAAGAAGACCTCATTGGCTCCAGTGTCCTCCAGACATCTGAATAAAGATTCGGTCGGCTCTTTCTATTCATCTCACAACACCTCAAAGCCAAGTAAGCCAACTGCTCGGCCTGCACAAATGGCCAGTCTCCAGCCAAAGGATCCAAGAGGGATTTCAATTTTCCAGTATCTAATGCACATTTCACTTCCTTTGTTATTCCCAAGGCTTGCCTCCCAGTCAACAATCTCAACAATATGATTCCAAATGAATAAACATCAGACTTTGGAGTAAGTTCCCCTGAAGCAAGGAATTCAGGATCCATGTAGGTAAAAGTTCCCTTTGGGTCAGTTCTCCAAAATTGTGTATTATCATTACTAGAACTCTTGTAAAGAGATAATATGCGACAGATTCCAAAGTCACTAAGCTTGCTAATAAGGTGTGCATCAAGGAGAATATTGGACGGTTTCAGGTCGCCATGCACTATGCTGTGAGGTTTACTAGAATGGAGAAAAATGAGAGCAGAGCAGAGTTCTGCAGCAATGCGAATTCGAGTTTGCCATGGTAATGGAGGTGTGTTATCCTTGCAGGCGAGACGATCTTCAAGGCTTCCATTGGGTAAATACTCGTAGACAAGAGCCCAGGATTCAGGGCAGGCTCCTATAAGTGTGATAAGATTGGGATGCCTTAACTTGCTCAATACATCAACCTGATATAAAACCAAAAGTGGGGTCAAAATAAATATCCCTTTCACTACAAATCTGGATCCTCTTTCTCTTCTTTCAGAGTTTTTCATAGACAAAGTAGACAAAAAAAGTATGCAAAGGAGTTAACAAACAAAATTTTTAAAAAGTGCATAAAAAGCATGAATTTGGATTTTAGAAGAAATTAATGTTAATTTGTACTTCCCACTCGTCACAGTTTTCTTTTTTAACTGATATTCATTATTTACATCTTCATACATGAAAGGCTGCAATCAGCAAGTTACAAGCAAGCTTAGTTAAGCCTAAATTATTTCATTCTTGGACATATATTACAACTCGTACATCACTAAAGATTTTTCAGATTATAAATGCTACAGGGCAAAATTATTTTGGTTAGTCAAAAAAAGGTGATATTTAGACTATCACATAAAAGTCAAACAATCCTACCTCCTGTTGAAACTCCAAGGGTCCTTGCATGCTGTTTGGGTGCAACATTTTTACAGCCACCTCAGTATGATGCAGGATTCCTTTAAATATACTTCCATATCCTCCTTCTCCGATCTTTAGAGATGGATTGAAGTTACTTGTTGCTTCTTCAATCTCTGAAAAAGAGAATTCTGAAAACCGTTGAGACACATCCATGCTCGAGGTCTCTCCTTGTTTTTTCCTCAACTCCTCGGCCTCTCTAAATGCATTATCACGCTTCATCTGCAACTCATCTCGTTCATTCTTGTAGCTTTGTAACAGATCCACAGCAGATATAATCTTCTGCTCTAACTCCTTTATCATAAGTTCAGATGAAGCAATTTGACTCTCTAGTGATGACTTCTGATCTAGGGCAAGTTGGAGTTCTTCCTTAAACTTGTCTCTCTGGCTTTTCATATTATCAAGTTCTTCTTTTTCTTTTTTCAGTTCTTCCTCTGCCAGTTTCCTCAGGTTCAATTCCTCTATATATAAGCTTTCAGAGGCTTCACCCTGTCAATTGGGTGGTTCAAACATTAAAAGGATTAGAGGGTCCATCAAGTTGCAATTCTTAGCACGACTTAACAAAGCAATATAACATGATCCATTCAAATGCTCTTGGCAATGGCTAAGTTTGGGTCATACATACTCCACTTTCTTGTATTACTCTTTGGGTCTGACAAATGCTTTACCACTAGAAGAGTTTAAAAACTAGAAAAGACAATAAAAAATTAACGATTCACATCGTTAACATTATCATCTACACATTGCAGAAGTAAGAAGAAGCACTCGACCACAGAACAGTTACCCTGCGTATAGTATCCATGGAATCTTTCTCAGCTTTCCCACATCTAAAAGTTTCTTGATATGCATTGCGTGTAGCATTTTCGGTCTCAGCCATAGCTTGTTCAAGTTTATAATACAGAGTATCATTCATTCCACCATCCTGCTAGTGTTCAATCACATTATTCAAAACATCAGCTCAAATCTCAGGTATTCAGACTCGTTTCATCATTGCAAATTTATAAATTAAAAATGTCCCTCATCAATAGCAAGAAGTCAACACAAAATACCCACAAGGCTACATAGCAGACACGAACACTACTGAAAGATAAAAGAATTATTTAGTACCAGTACACTAGGAGGAGATGAATGATGAAGATCCACTTTAATCAGGCAACTCAAAGTCAAGTCTAATACATTTTCACTTCCCTCAGTAATCAAATTTGGGGTCAATGCTGGTTCAACTGCACTGCTATCAGAGCATGTTGACAAACCTGAAGGACTCATGCTTGACAGCCTATCTGACTCATCAGAACTTACTTCTGTACTCATCTGGTTATGTGCAGTTGAAAACCCTTCAGTGTCATTTGTAGAAGAAACAGCCAAAATACTCCCTCCATGTCCATCGTTGGCAGACCTGGCTCTACGAAATAACTCTTGAGCATGATTTGTTAGATTTGCCCGATGATTTTGCCCCAGCACAAAAGATTGAGATCTCAAGTGTAGCGAATGCTCAACTTCAGAGTTTGGCACTTGCTGCACCAAAGGAGATGCAGCCTCTACATGACCTTGATCCAAACTGTGATCCCTGTGTTAATATGGTACTTACCTAATTAAATTAATAATAAAAACCAAGTGCAATGACAACTAATGGCAGAGAGAACTTCAGCAATAGAATATCACACGAGGTGGGACATACATGAAGAAACAAACATTTTGTTATTATTAAATACTGAGACAAGTATTCCTAGGTAACTACAAACCTTCCTTCTTAATTACAATTATCTTAACACATTAATATTTTAGAATGCACTGTACCTTGTGTGTATAAGGTGCCCTTTGCAGATAAACTGCACATGACATGAAGCTGGAGCTTGTTCACATACGTACATGGCTTTCTTAGATCTGAGGTCCATCATTCTCCTGCAATGTGATGCAAGTTGTTAGGCCGCAGACAAATGAGGGGATGGCCTGGAAGGTATATGTACAAAGGGACAAAAGGGGGGAAAGTAGCTAGTGACGGTTAGAAGAGTGAGTTGGTTGGTTAGAGGGAGCAGTTAGAGAGGAGTAAGGATGGAAAGATTGATCTTCAGATTTGCATATTGTAAAAGGGGACAGCCTTGTGAAGGGGAGACCCTTGGAGGAGGCTTTTCTCCTTGATTCGTAAGAACTCAATAACAGAAACCATATTCTTTCTCTCTTCTCCTTTTGTATTCTCTCTTCTCAATACCTAAGTCTTTCTGAGTTCGTATCACATGTGAGCTCATTAAAAACATACTATTGAGTTCACCAAAACTGATATAGAGATTGGAAAATTCTCAAGCTACAAATAGTGATCAGAACTTAAGAAATAAAGCATAATTTCTTCAGAGTTACAAGTGATTATGGATTTGGAAGGACTATCATTGCTCCATGTAGTCAAGAAAAACCCCTTGGGGATAACAAAATCAAAGAGGAAGAGATAGAGATCCAGATATATAGCTAAGAAAGAAATTGAACTAGTTATTGAAAACACTGAAACTATATCATGCTTTGCTGAAAAGTTCTAAAACCCAAAACAGATAAGTGTAGTTATATGCATGGTACATAATTAGTGTCCACAGATCCAGTCATTTATGTCTCTTAGTACTTTCAAAATACATATATACTGTCTTCAATACTTTAACAATAATATCATTGGATTTCCTGCAAAAAATTGACAAAATATTAATGTGGTCCCTGTCTTTTTACCTAGAATAATACTTATCAGATGCTGCTCCCATAACAAGCTTTCGGATGTTATACTGGGTGATGAGTTCTAAAATTCCTTTTTCAATGCTGTCCATTTCAATATGGAGTTTCTCTGCCCGCAACTGTATCAGAAAAATATTAGTAGAAAATTAAATAAGTTCTGAAATTCATATACATATAGAATTACAACAATAATTACCCCCATCCGTTGACAAATAAGAAGATAGTCATCTAGAGTCTTATGCATGTTTTGCCTTTCAATCTCCTGGTATGCTCGAACTTGTTGCTCTTTTAGTGAACTTGCAGGAAATTTAGTACCCACTGTAAACAAGAAAATTAGAACTGTTATAGACCATTATCAGAAAATGGAAATGTCTAGGAATGAGAATACAGCACAGCGAAGTAAGAATTTTAAGATTTTAATTTTATATATATTACAGCCAAACTTAGTTCTAAACATTAATTCCTTTAATGCAGCCCAACATCATAAAGTAGTAAAGTAAATATTTAAACATGATCATTTAAAAGAAACCCAACATATGAAACTTACAACTAGAATTCTAAAATTGTCTTGATTATCTTATGAGCCTTATTCTGTACTAATTTAAATTACCTGGTAATTTCTAAAATACTGGTCATCAAGGCAATATATACCAAACATTAACTTCAAGGTTGAATCATTTTAGCCAGTGTAAAATTCAATGGAAAAAAAGGATTAGGAACCCATCCTTTTATTCTCTTTTTTTTTCTCATGTTATGAGAGAGAAAAACACTAGCAAGTTTTAGTGGCCCTACACACAGAAGCAAATTTGATTTTGTGTCTTTCTCTCTCTAACATGAGAAAATGAAAGCAGAGGATCCAAATCCAAAAAAAAAACAATTAAGGTATCAAACAACAGATCCATAGAGACAAGTAAATACACATATATGCTGCAAACTTACTCAAGGGGATCATTGTTGCAGGCACATGAACATGAAGGATGCAAATCCTCTTTCCTCCAGAGTTCTGTATTGCCCATATCAGATTTAATTTACTCTCCTTCACATCTTTTGACACAGCAACATAGATTGGCTCATCAACCACAGCTGGACTAAGCTCCTCTCCAATTTCTTCCCTGCTGGTCATGATTCTATCACGAAGCGACCTCACAGAACCAACCCTTTGTGTATTTGAAGGCACAGGACTCAACACAGCCATGCCAAGAGATGCAGAATGATTGAATCATAAAAAAACCCTTTAGGAACAGCCTCTCTCAAAAGACTTTTTCCTCACTTAGAAACAGTTCCCCATCTATAAAGAATTCAACTTTCACTCTGATTAACCAAAGGAAGAAAATCTAACTTTCACTCTCAACTATTGGTAATTACGTCTATGCAATAAATACTCCTTATTTCTATCAATTCAGAAACTTAATCAACAAAATCTCTTAAACCCACCAATAATTCTTTTTCTGAAACTCGGAAAACCCAATCACCTCCTTCTACCCCCTGATTCAATAAAGACAATAAGTCACCATCTGTCAAATTCCACCGAAAACAATAACAAATGAAAAAGAATGAAAATCTCAAAAATGACCCAACCACCAAAATAAAGAAACAAACAATAAAAGACTGCAATTTTTGAAATTTTCTGTATCTACAATTTGCACAAAAAGTAAATAGTTCCCTGATATGAAAAAGAGAAAAAGATTCTCCTAAATAGGCGAATATCAAAAGAAAAAAAGCGTACCCTTTATCCACTGTCTCTATCACTAACTCCTCACTTCACAGTTTCACACACACAAAATGGAGAACCTTTTTTATTGCAGGTGATGTAGTTGGGACTAGTTCATGTTAATAATGTCAAAGGTCTCGCGGTCTCGCCTACTAGTACTAGAGAAAAGAGAGCATACGACACATGAAAATAGCGTACACAACTACGCAAGTAAAAGACACTCAAAATTGGTCCAAGTAATCCCGGATTTGGCCTTAAACAAGTGATTAGGAATCGGAAGGTTTGTGTTTGAAAAAAAAAACCTGGGAAGGAAGAACCCACCTTATATATCCAATAGTTTCTGATGAAGATTAGTCACTAGTAATAATAGAGACAAGGATGGCAATGGGACGGAGCGGATGTGGGTAGTGCTCCTCCATCCATACCTGTCAGTATCCATGGTTATTTATATAGCTAGCAGGTATCCATGGATATCCGTGGATATTTAACAGTTTAAAATAAAAGGAAAGTAAATAAAATTATACAATATAATATAATATTGCAATATATTATATTAACATTATATAATATTCTATATGTATTTAAAAAAATTACTATTAATGGTTTAACCACTAAAAAATAACAAAAAATAAAAATAAAGTTTATTTCATCTCAAAATGATCGAAATTGTCATACTATATATTATATCTTTAATCTTTAATAAAAAATATTTATTGATACATCTCCATCCCCATTTAGTAGGTATCCATTTACTAACCATTGGCGATAATCCATACAGATAATTTTGCCATGCCAAACTTCATACCTATATAATGGTTAAAAAACAAAAAGACACTCAAAACTATATTAATAAACAATTTGTCATATAAAATAGAAGGCTAAAAAGGTTTAATTATTGTGTTGGTCCCTAAATTATTTGAGAATTTTCAAATAAGTCTCTGAACTAAAAAAAAAATCTAATTAGGTCCTTGAACTTATATAAAAAATTTAATTGGGTACCTGATTTTATATAAAATTTTCAATTGGGTCCCTAAAAGGTGACTATATAAAATAGATGATGAAATAAAAAAAAATAAAAAATAGTGTTTGACATAATAATAAAATGACAAAAGATGATTTCATAAAAAAAATGATAAAAGATGAATATGAGAGGAAAATCACTATTAAATAATAATAATAATAATAATAATAATAATAATAATAATAATAATAATAAAAATAAAAATTAGTGAGAAAAGTTATTGCTTAGCATAATAATTAAAAAAATAGATAAATTTGAGAGACAAAATTTAGTTCTTGAAATAATAATAAAAAATAAATAAATATGAAATTGTGCTAGAAAATTTATGTTTTATAACAAAATATAAAGAGATTAAACTGATAAACATCCATTAAAAAATATATTTTTTAAATAGTGATATATTATTAAATGATGATTGTGAAAAAAAAAGTTCAAATAAAAATAAAATAGTAAAAGATGAAACTTAGCAGAGAATGTGATTATTTGAAATAACTTTTATTCTAATATTATAACAAGAGATGAAACTGAGTAAAAAAATTCAATATATAAAAAATAAAAATAAAACAAAAAAATATTTTAACAACAAAGTTGTTGTTTGAAATAATAAATAAAATAAAGAATCTAGTTAAGAAAATACACATCTTATTTTGATTGTCGACAATTTTATTATGAGTTATTTAATTTATTTTATTATTTATTATATTATTTTATATTTTAATCGAGGTTTATCTGAAATTATTTTAATATTTCTTAAATAATGTTTTTTCTTGCTATGTCTATTATTATTATTATTATTATTTATTTATTTTATTTAAAATATTAAATATTTAACTCAGTTTAATCTCTTAATATTTTGTTACAAAGCATGAATTTTCTAGCACAATTTCATATTTCATTATTTCGTTGTTATCATTTCAAGAACTAAAATTTGTCTCTCAAATTTATTTATTTTTATTTATTATTATGCTAAACAATAGCTTATTAGCTTTTCTCACCAATTTTTATTTATTATTTATTATTATTATTATTATTTTAAATAGTGAGTTTTTCTCTTATATTCATCTTTTGTCATTTTATTATGAGTTTAATTGTTGTACACTATCAGTATAAATTTTTTTACACTGTCAGCCAATCACAAATCATGATATGAATGATTTTTTATGTGGTTAGGATAAGACATTAAGACTCAAAGATTTCTAATGATGTAACAATTTATGACTAGTTGACTGTGTTAAAAACATTTACACTGACAGTGTGTAGCAATTTAATTCTTTTATTATTATGTCAAATAATTTTTTTTTCTAAATTTAATCATCTATCATTTTATTATTTTTTATTCATATAGTCACATTTTTACTTTAGGGTCCCAATTGAAAATTTTATATAAGTTTTGGGACCCTATTAGAAACTGTTTAGTTCAGGGTCCCAATTGAAAATTTTATACAAGTTCATGGACCTGATTAGAAACTTTTTTAGTTCAGGGACCTACTTGAAAATTCCCAAATAATTCATAAACCAACTCAATAATTAAACCATTAAAAAATAGTAAAGTTTTATGAAACTTAAATACACCATTTTTCGATAACTTAAATATATTATTTTTCAACAAAAAAAAATATATCACTTTTGACTCCTTAACCAATATCAACACTAGTTATTATTTGCCATCAATTAGTTATTAAAATTTTCACGTTCAGTCTTGTGTTAGTATTAGAAGAATAGCAAAGCTTATCAAAATAGTGTATAAAAATAAATATATGTAAATAATTTATAAATTTATATAAATTTATTTTAGCTTATTATAATAAATTTATTAAAAAGTTTATAAAAAAAGCTTTTATCTTATTTGGAAAAGCTTATCGAATAAATACTTTATTAAGTTGTTTATCTAGACACACTCTTAATCCTCTTGTCAGATAAATTGGTTAAGTTACGGGATATGAACTATAAGTGTGTGGGTTCAAATTGCTACAATGAGCTCTGTCTTTTTTACCATTTCTCCTCTCCCCATGTAAGAGCATCTCTAACGAGAATTGTTTATTGAATTCTTAAATCTATGTGCAAATAAGGAATCATTGTTTAATTTTTTTTCTTCATTTGATTTATGTGACAAAACAAGTTGCTTAAAATAAGGATAAGTTGTTACCCAAAAAAAAAAAGGATAAGTTGCATATAAGGAACCGCAAAAATGGGTTGCTTATGAATAAAAAAATATTTTTGCACAAATTTCAAGGATGGGTTGCTTATGAATTAATATTTTAAATTAAAGAAATTAAGTGCAAATAAATATATATATATATATATATATATATATATATATATATATATATATATATATATATATATATATATATATAAAATGTGGGTTGTTTAAGAGTTCCTTAAATAGGTACCATAGAGTAAAAGTATGGTGAATTGCTTAATGAGAGATAAGCAACCAAAAGTGGGTTACTTAAATATTACCCATTGGAGATCCTCTAAGGCAAAACAAGGTCGGTCCTGAGATTTTGGGTGCCCTATGCGAACCAACAAAATGATGTCCTTATAATCATTTGAATATTGTCCTCCTTGCATTTTTTGCGACAAAATCATTAATAATTCGTTCATGATCAAGGTTCTCTAAAAAATCGTTTTCGATAGAAATCAAAGTAAGACTATTAATCTACCTTGTGACATAGTAGATCGGAAATAAGATATTAACAATTTCAATTTAGAAAAACTTCTCTCAGCTGGTGCGATAGTAACATGGATAGTTAATAGGCTAAATTAGTGTTTTGGTCCCTTATCTTTATTTTAGGGTTCATTTTGGTCCCTTATCTTTTTTTGTTCCGTTTTGGTCCCCTATCATTCAACCGTTAGCCTATTTTGCTCCCTTCCGTCAGTTTGCGTTAAGTATCCACCACCAGTCGCCGGAAGCCACAGTCGGAAGCTCGCTGGAATCTGGGTTTAAAGAGAGAAAACCCCATTTTACTTTCTCTCTCTTCTTCCTTCTCTTCCTCCCTTCCTTCTTCTTCCTCCTTCTTATTTCTTCCTTCTTCTCTCTCTTACTTTCTCTCTCTAACTCTGAGCTTCTTCCATGCTCGCCTAGGGTTTTCTTTCTCTCTCTATATTCTTCACCTTTTTTGGTTCTTCTGTGATGTGGATTCTTCAGTTGAATTTGCTGCGTCGTCGATGTGCGTGCGATTCCGCCGGAGGAAGATGGAAGGGGAGGAAGAAGGAATAAGAGTGACAAAAGTGAAAATAGAGTTTTCTCTCTCTAAACCCAGATTTCGGTGGCGGTTTCCAGCTACTGATGACGGATACCTAACACCGTCAGTGCAAAATTGACAGAAGGTACCAAAATAGGCTAACGGTTGAAAGATAGGGGACCAAAACGAAACAAAAAAAAAGATAAGGGACCAAAATGAAACCTAAAATAAAGATAAGAGACCAAGACACTAATTTAGCCTAGTTAATATTATTCTATAAGCTATGCACGCATTAGGAAAACAACAGTAATTATTTTTTATTAGTAAAAAAATAATTATATAAATTTTTTGTTTAATATTTATATATAGTAAGTAGACTTTTCTATACCAAAGAAATATATAATAAGTAAAATTTGTCTACTATCTGATGCCCCAAAAAATGAGGCTCTAGACAGTCTCCCAATAAACATGCTCAGGGCCACCAATGTACTAAGAGTTAGGGATGTTCATGGATTGGATTGGATCGGTTTTGAGTTAAAAAGTCATCCGATCCAATGATGAAAACAACGTGCAGTTTGTATTGGATCGATTTGCTTCGTTAAAAAATCTTATGTAATCCAATCCAGTCAAATGCAATTTGGATTGGATTAGATTGGATAATTCAGTTTTTGTCATACTTTATCTTTTTTTCTTATGTCAAGTGTCATTTCTACTTATATAATAGTGAACAAAAGATAATCTTCATTTAAGAGAACTAGTTTAGGGTGCCAATACTTATTTTAACATATCTCAATGTGAGAACAGTATAACCTTTATGAAAGGCAACAACTATTTGTTCCTTATTAACCATTATTCGATTTGATGACGAGTGAGGAAAATTCTAGAGAGTTCCTCACAAAATCTTAATTTGGGAGTTTTAGAAAAAATATTTATTGATATTTTTAACACGTTCTTTTATGTTAAATATTATTTTATGTTAATCTCTATATCTACTCTCACTTATCATATGTTTTTCTTGAATCAGCTACAAATAAATTGTAGCTAATTATTTTTCAAATTTACTTAGTTTGTTTCCTATTTTTCATGTTTGCTAAATCAAGTATATATATGTTATGCATCAAAACTTTTAGCAAAATATAGCTTCAAGACATTAATATTTATTTTAAATAGTCTCATATATGTCGCTCCAACAAAAATATTAAAGTGAAAAAGGGAATAAAAGTATGAAAAACAATGCTTAAGTATAAGTAATACTTATGGCTTCTGGCAGGTCTGAGAACCAGAACCTGCCAATAAAAAATGAAGAGAAATGGAGAGAAACAACTCATTCATCTTCTTCATCCAGCAACGATAAACTTTCACAAATGGAGAGAAAAACATAACTCTTACAGGCGGAGAGAAAAACATAATACTCCTCAGATTTTTACGGTTTGAATCGATTTAGATCGGTTGATAAACATCCCTACCAAGAGTCTAAGAGATTCTCCTCATAAATAATAATAATAATAATAATAATAATAATAATAATAATAAAAAGAATTAAAGACGTAAAAGAGGATGAATCAATGTCAAGGTTGTACATGCTAGTTTGTGTAATGTTTGGTTTAATTTTCTTTTTTAATTATTATTTATTAACTAAATGTTTTGTGAATTTAATTAGAATATGTAGTTAGCAGAAATTTTTTTTTATCAGTTCAGTTCAAAAAAAGAAAAAAAAAATTACATTCACAATCAATCAATTAATATGGTCATTAATTCATTAGTCAAATATATGATAATAGATTCTATCATAAAATTTTACGAGAAACTTTCTTAAACAAATATATAAATTAAGTAAAATGTACATTATATCTTCTTCTTCTTTTTTGGTTCTCTGTTCATTATATCTTTCATATTATTAAAAGTGCACATTAAAAAATGTAGGTATAGAAAACTGTAACATATAAATTAGTCATTTATATCATGAATTAAAAATATAGAAAACAAAATATAATTCATAGCACTTATAAAATAAAATAAAATTCATAGCAGATAGATAAAATATAAATTTTTAAATGTATAACATATGTAAATATAGATATATCAAAATTAAATTTCAATACTAATACTTTTTTTTTTTATAATAATCTATACTAATAATAATATGTAGAGAATACTTGAATTTTGGTTTGCACATTTTAAAATGTCTACATTACCCTTATAACTGTATATTAGTCATTTTTTAAATTTTAAAAAAAAATGGATAAAAGTGACTTCAATGGAGCCAAAGTAGTTTTAATTTTAATTTGGGTTCGGATTCGCTCCTGCTGGCTTGCTCCAGCGTTCCTCCTGCTCCATACGGTCCAGATTAAATGACCATTAAAAATTTTTAAAAAAAGGATTTTGTGTTTCAGAAATACATAACCCGCAAGGATTTCAAACCCCATAGGCGCATGCCACACCCACCCCTTCACCTATCTTCGCCGCCTGCGTTCGTCGCCGCCATCAACCACTATAGCGCCGCCCATTCCTGTTGGGAATTTGTGCAAAAAACAAGCACGGCGGAAAAAATTCCCACCAAGGATCCTTGCGAATGGTCATGGTTCATGTTTCGAAAATTTACCTCTTGAAGCGCAGACCTTTGATTTCAGACGCTGCAAATCACGAGCACTGCACGAACCAGCAATGCCTCTACGTAGTCCACATGAACAGATAAACATGTGTCACGTGTTTAATCGGAGCACACCTCTAAGCACTTCTAGGTACAATCAGAGACGCGGTGGTGTTTTTGTTTTTCACACAAACAGAGTTCTGAGTGCGGCCAGGTAGTGTATGTGCGACCATGCACTCTTACTCTACCTTATATAGGTAGGCGCTCCACTTAACCCAAAAGGGTTTTTAACCTGGCCTTATTGGGCTCATCTATCATGAGCATGGCCCAATATGAATTTGGGTCTAACCCAATTTCTTTTAGCTCCGATTAATCTGTTCTAAGTGTGTGACCCTATAGGTTCTCATAAGTTGGCAATAATATTAAATCATATTTAATATTATAAACAATGAGCGGTGTCTAGCAACACATCATTACTACCCAAGTAATGAGAAAGTCAGTGATTTGACGTAACCTTTCCGTGACCAATGTTAATGTGCATTATTATCCCTTTGTCCTCATATCCATATTGAACACAAGGCATAGAACATGTCACCCTTGTATAGTTCAATATTACGTTCCTTGATACCCGAGTAGACTTAATATTAAACGAGGTCAATATCTCATATTGACTCATTTTAGCACGGCCATGCATTTTACAGTCTTACTCTATCAAGGGGCCCACAGATATTACTCCTGTTATGTAGGAGGGACAAATCCCATCTAGATCACTCACACCCCTCTGCATGACTCGCGGTGTACCCAATGACCGACTTTATAATCGTCCTGTTACAGATAACGTTTGACAGTATTAAAGCACACGACTCCTCATGTAGGGATCGTAGTGGTTTCAGGTCGAAGGATTGCATACACCATTGTCACTGTGAGAACTACTTATGACACTCACATAACGTTCCATGCAGTGTTCTCACGGCGGGTCAATCTGGCACATCATTACTTTAATGTGTACCTATGTGTGTGACTTGATATCTCATATCCATGACCCGTGAGACGTGGTCATCAGTCCACACACATAATAGTCTCGATGTGTTATTATTGTCCCTGTTAATAATAATACTCGACTATGGATATTTAAGAATAAAGTTCTCTTGATTAATAGTGTCTCACTATCAAGTCATATACTTGATATTCTATTAAATAGAACTTTCTATTCTAAGGACTTTATTACATTTAAACAAATAACATAATAAACTGAAATGCCTCATATGATAAATAATAGCAAGATACAAAATGTAAGTCCAAAGGAAAAACATTGGCCTCTAGGGCTTACACCAACAATTCGAACTCCGGTTCTGGCAACCTTCGTCCAGGGGGGTGTGCGAAGCTCTCTCCTTCGATTCTCTCCGCCCTTGCTTCGCCGCCGCGTACTGAAGCCTGCCACCGCCGCCGCCGCCGTGCCATCCACGAGCATCTGGCGCCGCCCCTGCCTCTCCCGCCCAAGTTATCACCTCTTTTTCTTTTTTATATAAACTGTTACCCCCCCTGCTGATCATTCATCTTTATTTTATTTTTTTTTGGGTTTTTTGGATTTTTGTTTGGGTTTTTTGTTGATTATTGCATAAAGACAGAATTGATGATTGATGATTATTATTATTGGTTTTTATTATTTTTTAACTGAATTGATGATTGTTGTTGTTGTCTTTTATTAGGATTGGAAGCAACAAGATGCAAGAAGGTTCTAAACCAAAAGTGGGTATGGTTTTTGATACTTATGAGGATGCTTGGAATTTCTGGGTTGATTACGGTGGAAAAGTTGGATTTGGAATGAGGAAAGAATGGAGACATAACAAAAAATATGGCTCGTTTGCTTCTTGTAGGTTTGTTTGTTGTAAAGAAGGCTTCAAAAAAGCAGACAAACGAGAACGTGAAATAGTCACTTCAAGACCGGAGACAAGAACAAGTTGTCAAGCAAGAATAAGACTTAAAAGAATGGGTGAAAAATTATTAGTGCATGATTTTGTGGAGGAGCTTAATCATATTTTACATATAGAAGAAACAACTCATATGTTGTCATCTCAAAGAAAACTTTTAGAGGTTCAATGCCAACAAATTGACTTAGCAGATGACACTGGCCTACAACAAAGAAAGCTGCTTGATTTGATGAGTAAAGAAGTGGGTGGCAGAACTAACTTGGGATATACCCACATTGATCAAAAGAATTATCTTTCCAAAAGAAGGCAAAAGAGTTTGGTGCACGGGTGTAACAGCCTGATTTTTAATTACGCTGTTTAATCGGTTAAAATATAATTAATTATATTTTAATCTGAGAGTTAGAAAGTGATTTTTAATAAAATAAAATCATATTCATAGTCTCTCTTATGGTAGATGGTTACGGTGAAAATTTGGGTTGAAAATTCAGACAGAGCCTGGTCTGCGTTTTTACTGACAGTATAATTTTATACTGGCAGAAAACCCTAATTTGACCCAAAACTTAAAATTTGTAGATTTTTTATATTATGTCTGTGAGGAATCCTACTCTCCAAATTTATGATATGAAATAAAATATTATGTTTATTCGGATGAATTTTGGTAAAAGTTCGGATGGAAAACAGTCGGTGTTTTCACTAACAGTAAGATTTTAATGATCAGAAAACCTAATTTTGACTCATGAACGAAATGGGTTATGTTTAAATCATATTTCCAACGAGTTTGGTTGTTTTTGAAAATTTTCAACCGAAAACGAAATATTATGCTTTTATTCGGGCATAAAACCCTAATCGGGAAACCGACGGAGTCAAGAATGGAGGTGCAGAGACAAAATCGGACACCGGAGGAGCTGAGTCATGGGGTGAGTCACCGCCATGACTCACCAAAGCATTTATGAAGCATCGAATGTAAAATTTAGGTGAAATGACCAAAATGCCCTTAATCTTAAACTAACTGAAGTTTAGTTAATTTCTAACCATGGTTAAGTAACCATGGCTAATTCTTGTGTCCAAGAATCAGTCACACCCTTCCTAAAATGTGAGCCACATGTTTATTAACCATAGTTAGCAAAGTAACACTAGTTAAGTTAATTATTAACCATAAATAACTATTATATTATTTAAAATTCACAAAACCCATTAATTCAATTCCTAAAAACCAAACAAAGCCTAAGATCTACCCTATATATACCCCAAGGACGCAGCCCCCCTCCTCATCTTCAGTCTTCATCTCTTTCATTTCTTTTCTTCACAAAAAACACACACAACTCCATTTTCTTTTTCAAGAGCTTCAAGTGCTTCCATTGAAGAACTTGCCAAGATCATCATCATTTCTTCATTTCCTTCACACACTTGAGGTAACATGATCATCCATGATCATCTCCTCTCTTCTTGAATTCATTTTCTTCCTATTTCATGAGTTTTTCATTTCTAGATCTAGAACTTTAAATAATTCTAGAAAATTGTAGAAAAATCATAAAAATGTGAAATCAATTTCTATGATCTAGTAATGATATCTACTTTCAATATCCAAGAGCATGTAATCAAAAGCATTTTCCTTCCCTATTATCTATTGTTGGCCGAAACTTAAGTTGAAAGTGAGTTTGATGTTTTGTTATTTTTGTTGATAGTTAATACTTGATTTAAACTCTCTAACACATATATGATTTAAATCCAAGAGTTTAAGTCCAACTAAATTTTCTAGCCTAACTTTTCTCATGAAGGCCGAAACCCTAGGGAAAGAGAAATGGATGAATTTTTGGTTCAATCTTAAACTTATGACAATTTATCTTGTATACTTAATACTCTAGGATCATTTATCTAAGAGATTAAGTTGATTTGAAAATCCTAGCCAATTTCACTATACATGGCCGAAACCCTAACCTATTGGGTTAGAGGATTTTGTTTCATATTTTTGAATTATAGCAATTTATCTATGTTAGCTAATACCTTAGGAACTAACATCCAAAAGATTAGAATGAGAAAATGATCCTAGCCCTGGTTTGAATTGAATGGCTGAATCTAGCATAAATTGGGTATAGTTGGGTTTGTTTGATTAATTATAGTTATGTTGTTTGGTTCAAGGTGAAACTATTAAGCTGTGGTGTGATAACGAGGAATGTCGAGTTCGGGATTTTGATGCTAATTCAGGTGGGGGAAAGGGTCACTCTACCGTCGGAATCGATAAGTAGTATATTTTATAATAATAGTGTAGGGCGATCTAAACCCTACTAGTAGTCGAATAATCGACAAGACCAAAATCGCATTGGAAACCTTTTCTGTGAAACCAATGGTGATTCGAGGATTGCAGGTTTATCGACATTAGGTGGATTTTAAGTATTTGATGATGTCGGACTTTATGTTTATTTAATTAATTGTGATACGGTGGTTGAGGTATTCCACTGTATGTGACGTTTTATTTTTGATGTTTGAATATTCTGTTGATTAATTTGTTATGCATGATCTGCCTGGTTTAATATTGTGCTTAGTGGACTTTAAGCAAAGATATATGTTGTCAGGGAGATATTTGTTTGGGAAAGAGAATGAATTGAATGTGTCTTAGAGGTGGCTAGCTTAATTAAATTATTTAATGGATTAGGTGTGACTTAGAATGCGAGTTGAGGCTATGATGGGAGCTTGAGGCACTAGGTTGTTATTGATGCGAGATAGTGAGATTTATATAGAGGCTTTGATGCATATACTTTTTCAGTCCATGACACGTTGATCTGATTTACACTATCAAAAGATAGAAGTGTACTATATCGAGTTCTAACCTATCAAAAGATAGAAGAGCATTAAACCGAACCCTATCTTATCAAAAGATAGAAGAGCACTATACCGGATCCTATCTTATCGAAAAATAGAAGTGCACTATGCCGAGTCTTATCCTATCAAAAGATAGAAGTGTACTATACTGAGTTCTTTGCGTCAGACTGCCATGGACTATTAACGAATGTGAAAGGAATAGAGACAGTTATGTTAACATAAGGGTTTAGATTGCGTGAGGTTGAGGGTAGATGATGATATCTTAATTTCGAGGATGATTTGCTAGTTATATATGTTGATTGTCTGTGACTTTTATTATGTTATATACTATGAATCTTTCGCTCTTATGATGATAGAAATGTTTCTTATCCCGTATATCTTTCTATGTGTTGTATTTTATTTTTATGGGATCGTACGAGAAGACCCCGTGACTGAGCTTGATGCTGAGGCATTGAATGGAACTCAGTATGAACCGGATGCGAGAGGACGAGATGTGGTTTCCAGTAATGTAGTTTAGTGTCTAGAGCCGGTGAGTCTTATAAGATGTTTTGTTTTTCGCTATTAATAGTTGTTTTAAGATGTCTGTTAAGGATCCTACTAACGGGATACCCTAGACAGTGTTTTAAATACTTTGATGCATAAACCTATGGTATGTATGTTATATATACTATAATTTAAGTTTTAATATTTACTTGTTTCAGAATACACGTTTAACGTTAAGAGCGCGATTAAATAATTAATTAATAAGATGGCACAAAGGGGCACAACGGGGTGTCTCAACGGGGAAGCTGGTTTTTTGTTGCAATACTTTCAAAGAAAGCTAGTTGAAAATCCAACTTTCTACCATGCCTTTCAAATGGATGCGGAAGAGCAAATCGCTAATGTTTTCTGGGCGGATGCAAGGATGGTCATTGATTATGAGTATTTTGGTGATGTGGTTTCTCTTGAATCAACATATTGCACAAATAATTCGCATAGACCACTGGCAGTATTCTCAAGATTTAACCACCATCGAAGAGCAGTGATATTTGGGGCCGCACTATTATATGACGAAACAATAGAGTCATACAAGTGGCTCTTTGAGACATTTCTAGAGGCGCATAAGCAAAAAATGCCTCAAACAGTTTTTACTGATCAAGACCAGGCAACGGCAAAAGCATTGCTTCAGGTTATGCCTGGAAGTTACCATGGCCTATGTACGTGGCACTTGATGCAAAATTGCATCGAGCACTTAGGCAATTTAATGAAGGGTGGATCACATTTTCTTACTGACTTTAAGAAGTGCATGTATGGCTATGAAGATGAAGCACAATTTGAAGTTGGTTGGAGAGCCCTCCTTGTAAAGTAAGATGTTACAGAAAATACTTGGTTGCAAAGAGCATACACTTTGAAGGAGAAATGGGCATCTTGTTACATGAAGAAGGCTTATACACATTAGGAATGTGAAGCACTCAATTTAGTGAAAGTGTGAATGCAGGTATTAAAAGCTTCACGAGTGTGGACTTGGATATTGTAAATTTTTTTAAGCGTTTTGAGGATGTTGTGGAAGAAAAGAGATATAATGAATTGAGGTGTGAATATGAAGCACGCCAAAAACTTCCAAGACTCAAGAACCCTTTTTCTAGGATCTTGCAACAAATGACCGAACATTATACTCCAACTATTTTTGATCTATTCCAAGAAGAGTATATCTTGTTCGAAGCATGTTGTGTGAAGAGCATGAACATACAAACATCATCAATTGATTTTGTTATTGCCATGGTAAGAGATTTGGGTGAGTGGCTAGAGTCCTTTGATTCGAAAAGAAACACAATTGGTTGCTCTTGTCGTAAGTTTGAGAGTTGTGGTATACTTTGTTGTCATTGTATAAGAGTATTTATTCATATGGATGTCAAATCTGTGCCCGAAAAATATATCTTGAAGAGGTGGACAAAGTTAGCAAGAAGTGGGACTTTACCTAATGTTGGTGTTATTCATGTAATACAAGATGTTGATATGTCTCCAACACAACGCTACAAGGAGATATGTCCACGCCTTATTAGGATAGCCACCGAAGCATGTAGAAGTCAAGAAACATTCATGATCCTAAGCAAAGTTACCGATGAGTTGGATACACAAATATTTGAGTGTCAAAATAAAGAAGTAAGTGTTGCTCAAGAGAATGAGTTCCATAGCAAAGTTAAGGAGATTGCAAGCAACAATGTTGATTCAACACAAGTAAAGGGGTTCAAGAAAAAAGAAGGCAGAAAGAGTTCAAAACGTAGAAAAGGTTGGGTAGAGCAACGACTAACAAAAAAAAAAAATGGTGGCTCAAGTTATTCACAAACTCAAGAACATATTGTGGTATTATTAATTTTTTTTTGTGTTCTTATTATTTTTTTGATCATATACACAAATTCATATTTTCTAGTAAGCCAACTTTTTTTTTTTTTTTTTTGTGATGTAGAACAATGAGGTGCCCAATATAAGTGCACCTACATGGCTCAATGATGCATACAATCAACCATCCATGGTAACTTAATAACATTTTGAGTTTGTGGTGAAATATATGTTTAGCGATTAAATGATTTTCTAATTTTTTTGTTTTGTTTTGTAGGAAAGCAATGAAACTTTAAACTAATTTGGTGTCACTAGTTTTACTAGTTTATTGATGGTAAGTTTCATCAAGTATTAATAATGAGGTGATTTCTTTTCAAATCTATATTTAAAATATTAACTTGATTTCTCTATTTATAGGCACAACATGATGAGGATCTCACAACATTGTCCAACCCGTAAAGACATGGAGCAAATCTTCTTTCAGGCTACACAACTTCTTTTGAATATAGTAGGCATGTTTTTTTTTTGGTGTAGGCCTTTTGGGGATATATGCTGTAAAATGGCCTTTTGGGTATATAGCATTTTGGGATACATATGTGATTTGTCTCCAAATTACATGAAAGATATGTACACACAAGGAATTGAACTATAAATATCATTTTATTGCAATTTTGTACTTTTGTTATGCGACACCCCATTCTCAAGTCATTTACGTAACATGTTGCGAAAATCAAACTTGACAAAAACATTAATTTGCTGGTTTTCTTTGGAAAACGAAATAAGTTTACTAATTACTTATTCTTGTCAAAATGGTGATAAATTTTTTTTTCTTTACTGTACACACACCCAAACACCAGTAACATAATATACATCACTATATATTATACATATGCATCAAGGTTTTACATAAGACCTTTTTCCTACCAGGTCACCATCTACTGTCAAACATACATCACATCAAACTGAAATAACATAATTATATTACAGTGGGAGTCTGAAAAACACTACTCAAAAAGATGGCTCTTAGTAGCCAATAAGTCAGACTATCTAAAATCCCACTATACCCAAAAAGACTACATCCTACAGCGGGTCGCTACTAGTGAAGCCCATTGGGGAGTCCAGTATAGACACCCCCACCTCCAGGAGGTGTATCTGGAGAGGATACCTCAACCCCCTCTCCAATATCCGGGACTACACCATCCTCAAGAGGAACATAGTCCGGATCAACCATCGGATCCTCCTCAGGATCTTCCTCCATCTCCTCCTGTGCCTCCTCCGGGATCAAAACTATAGGCCCTGGAGGTGACTCCGAGGCTACCTACTGTAAAGACTGCACGTGCTACAGTCCCTCGGAGTGTCCTCATCGGACCAGTGTAGGTAGCACTCCGACCCCTTGGGTTGATCACCCAGGCGTTCCCTTGATCAGCATTGTCAAACATCAGGGCTCGGACCCTCGAGTAGTTCAGATCCACTGCGTCCGGATCCATCTGAACGTAGATATATATAGATTCCACATAGTAGAGGAAACAGCAAACAGATATGCAAGGGTGAGTTACCAATATATGAGTTTTGATAAGACAACCCCATGCACGACACACAAACAGCACATACTATATATTCACAGTATACAAAATTATCTAAACAGTAGAATAATTTTTTATCCAAAGGGTTTCATACCCGACAGTCATCGTCATTTTATAAAAATGCATGACACTTCAATATTCAGGCTCTATTTTGATACCTAATCTCCGGAGATCCCACAACTTTCTGTTTCGTTTTGAGCAGATCAAGCTCTTTACATGGACCATTGTAAAAACGAAATAAAACAATGTCCAAAAGAACACATAACACACTGGTTACACTCAGTACACCAAGGTTATTGTTCAAAAATGTAACACATTGGTCCACACAGAACACAATGGTCACTGCGATCAATGGAGTTTATTATCCATAACCTAATGCATCACTCAGAACCTCAATAGTTATCGCATAAAGTTTAACACTCAGTCCAGTAAAGATACATTGGCTCACTCAGAATCCCAATGATCAAATGGAAACATAGTCCATAACAGATACATTGATCCACTTAGGACTCAATGATCATAACACATGACATGTCTGCCAAAAATGCATGAGAAAAACTTTTATTCTCGTTTCGTTTTCTTTGTCGTAATAATCTTCCCTTGTCAAAGCCCAAAGCTTACAAACACATGACACATAATCCAAATGTTTTAAACTCAACACAGGACACACAGTCCGAGTACTTAATCGCAAAGCCCTAAACTGATGCACCAGTCTTAGGCTCGCGGATATGAAACTCACATTTTCCACATCAGATTTAGGACACACGGTCCACAAAACCATTGCAGGACACTCAGTCCAATGACACAGATCCCTGATCTACGTGTCCACAGAACACGAGAACTTCGACGTCTCGATTACTAGGTTCGTTTTTCCTTTCTAAAACATTTCGCTCAGTGAAATAACAAATACAAAACAAAATCTCCGAAAACTTATCCAAGTTTAACGGAATTGTTTTTCACTGAATAAAAATTCCTTTACAGAAATCCTTTTCTGTTAAAAACGTTTATAAAACGTGAAATCATAGATAAATTCTTTTCCGTCCAAAATTCTTCATTTCTGAATTTTGTTCTCAATAAAATCAACTTTTAAAAGTCCTCTTTAATTAAAATTTATAATAATAAAATATAAACCTTTTGCTCAAAAATTTCATAAAAATATTTTTATAACTTAAATGACTGTTCTGTCATAAATAATTGTTCTGACGGCTATATTACGTTATTTTCTTAACTTAATCAGTTTAAATAATATTTTATAATAAAATTGAATTTATTTTGGAAAAACTAGCGCCTGTGAAAAATTTTCACAGTTCCGCCCTCATTGTCATTTATTGACACATTATCCACAAAATATTATTTTAATAATATTTTTCCATTTTTTCTCAAAATTCCATAAATTAATCACTCTGATTAATTATTCAAGCTTATTAAGCTTTTATCCTCAAATTAAATTGAACACTGACCAATGTCAGGTTTCTCGGTCTATCACTCAACAACAGATAATTTCATCACAGAATATCATGACATACATCCAATTCATGGCATGCATCACAATTATAATATAACAATTTAATTATAATCATGTAAAACAACATATCTCAATTACGTGAGTAAGCATATAATCAATCCAACAATTAACAGTAAACAATTTAAATCACAGGATATTACTATAGACAATTTACAGACAACTCCAACAATTAGCATGTGATTGATTATCTTAAACTCCTCAGGCATACTCCCCTTACCTCTTGGAGATTCGAACTAACGTTTTCAAGAAATCTCCTGATTTGATCCGGTTTCCTCCGTCGACTTTAGATTAAACCAACCCGATCGATTCCTTCATAACGAATTGCAACCAAAATAAATCTAAATCAAACAACAACACACTTATTCAAGAGGGTTAGGGTTCGGCCTCTTCTAAAATTCTAGGTTAGGAAAGTTAAACTTTTTCTAACTTATGGATTTATGATCCTTAAGCAACTTAAACATGATTAAGCACTTAATCTAAGATCATGAACTAAGAACCTTGAATGAAACTCATCTAGCTCAAAGAACTAGGGTTTCGGCCTTCTCAAGATCAATAGGCTAGAAATTTTAAAATTTTCTCAACTCTTGGATTCAACAAACATACATAACATAGAGTTGGATTTAAGTGTCACAAGACAACTTTGAATCTAAAATTCATCCAGCAACCAAAGTTAGGGTTTCGGCCCTTTTGAATAAAATAGGCTAGGGTTTGATTTTTGGTTTTCTAATCACTTATCTACAATAGCTAGCATGGTATTAAGAGATTAAATCATGACTTAAAGTTGAAACAAAATCCATGAACACCTAACCTACATAGGTTCGGCCTAGCTTAGAAAAATAGGGAAGAAATTTATTTTGATTACATGCTTCTATATGATGAATATAGACTTCAAGATGAGTTAGTAGAAATTAGTTTCAAGTCAAAAGGATGTTTCTACAATTTCTTATGAATTTTTGAAGAAAGCTTCATGAACTTTGAAGAAATTGATGAACATGATGATTAAAGGCATAAACTCATACAAGTTGTGAAGAGAAAGAGTTAAGTGATCAAGGAGAGAAGAAATCTCCTCTAGATGATCAAAGAAATGATGAGATTTGATGATGTTCTTCATAAAATCTCTAAGTTGTTCTTATGGTGTTCTTAAGAGAATATGGTTTATGTTGACGAAGAAGACAAGAGAATGAAACAAAATTTGCCTAAGTGTGGTTAATTGAAGAGGGAGCCATGGGTTTTGGGGTATTTTGGTCCAAAATTACAATGACAAGGCTTGTAATTATCTTGACATCTTAAGGGTAAAATAGTCTTTTCCATGCCAAAAATATCTAGTATCATAAATGCGCCATTATTACTTGGATAGGATCGTCATAAATGGTCGTCATCTCAGCCACATCAGTTATCTCAGCTCCTTTGTTGACCCTCCTGATTCATCTGACTCGGGTTTTCCTAGAGATATCTCGACGTTTTTGCCCGCAGCAAATATAATATTATATTTTTACACTAAATTTTTCAAAACTTCCAATATCGTAGCAAATATGATAAAAATATTTTTTATCTCGTTCAAGAATTAAAATTAGGTCTTCTGAGCAATAAACTTTTACTGTCAGTGAAAACGCAGACCGGGCTTCGTCTGAATTTTCAACCCAAAATTTCATCGTAAGCTTATAATATAAAACACAACATGGAAATAACATCAGTTTATCCAAAATCATTTTCTAAGTCTCAGATAAAAATATAATTATTTATATATTTATTACCGATATTAGAAAGCAGTAAAAATTTAGGGTGTTACATGTTACATCATTTTACAACTATTGAAATTCAACCGTACTTATACAACAAAAAAATACATAAGTCATATTCTTGATTTTTTTCAAATTTGAGCTTTGCAACTTTAAACTTCAATGTTGCTTTGGGTCTTGCTTATATTCCTATAATGCTAACCTGTACATTTCACAAGCAAGGAAAGGCAGAGTCAGCATGGCAAGTGCAAATAACATAATATGTCTCTATATTCACAACTATACTTGTTCAAGCTACATATCTATTGGATTTTTTTCCTTTCCTATTGCTCCTTGTATGCACCAGGTTATAGTTCAGTCTAGGGATGTAAATGGGGTGGGGTGGATATGGATAGTAGCCCCCCACTCCCCACCCCGTTGGAAGAAATTCTTACCCATCCCCATCCCATATCCGTACGAGTATCCATCTTGCGGGTTCTAAACAAATTTAGCAATATTTGCGGATATCCATGGATATCCATGAATATTATAACATCTCACGAAATTGAGAGTAAGAGAGATTTTTGCTGGAGTGTGGTGCGAGAGTGAAAGAGGCTTTCTGAATTAATTGGAGAGAAAGGGGCACACAAAATTGAGAGTAAAAATAGAGAGGAAAGGCATGATAGGTGATGTGCGGCTGCGAAAGTTAGAAATAAAACAAGGGTATATATGTGTGTGTGTTCACGCGTGCGTGCATGCATGCTTGTGTACGTGAAATGGGTAGGTTCAGTAATAGTATATTAGCGGGTGCGGGTATCCGCGAGTATGGATACTCTGCTACCCGTCCCCGCCCCATTAATAAATGGATAGATGAAATATCCATTTAATTTATCCGTGGGTACCCATTAAAATGTCCATTTTCTATCCGTTGCGGATATTATCCGCGGGTATCCACGGGTATGGATAAAATTTACATCCCTAGTTCAGTCACAGTGTAACAACAAAGAAGTGCAAATAACATAATATGTCTCTGATATTATAGTTCAGTCACAGTGTAACAAAGCCTACTGCATTGTGTAAATAGTGTCTCTGATATTGAAACAGGAAGTGGCCTCTTGTAGAAAAACTGAAAATGGGGTAGTAATTTGAAGTGATTTAATAGATCCACAGCACCTGTCAATTCCCTTGGTCCTAAGGGCCCAAATAACATAATATGTCCTCAATGAGAAGGCATTGAAAATTAAATAAAAGAATACTACAAAATGTTTTACCATATAGGTGAAAATGAAGTATTAAAGTTGCAACCCAAATCATGATGCTAAAGAGTTCTAAAATAACAGACTGAACTTGGATTGGGGCATTCCCCACCCAAGATCTAGATCCTATCTCTTTTGCTAAACTAGCCATAGAATGAGCAGCCATATTTTGCTGCCTCTTTACATGAGTGATAAAACTATTTTCCAAGCAATTCAATAAGTCCCTACAATCCTGGAAAATTGGTTCAATGGCAGCCAGATAAAACTTTCCTGTTATATATTTAACCACCACTTCAGCATCAGATTCAATGAGAAGGTTTGACATACCTTGATCCTTGGCAAGCTGGAGACACCATCTTATGCCCAAAGTATCAGTGGGAACATGAAGACCCAACTGAGATGAGAAAAAGACAAGGCAGAGGTTAAATTTCAGAAATTTAAAAAATAAATTGACATGTGTAATTGGTGTACCACTGCGGCGGTTGTGGGCTTGAACGGCGCCTTCGGTGCGAAACGAACCGGGCGCGGTGGTGTGCAACGAACCAGAGTCGCGGCGGAGGAGATAGGCGCACGAGATGGAGCACGCAGCTGGAGCGCGCGGCCACTGATAAGCACGGGCGGCGGCGCTCAGGCGTGGTGGGCTGTGGCGTGGTGGCGATGGCTTCTCACAGGGGGGGGTGGGGGGTGCGAAGGGTGGACGGCAGGAAGGATGAGGGTTATGTATTTATGAAACAAAAATTCCTTTTTTTTTTAATTTTTAATGGTCATTTAATATGGACCGTCCGTCGATCGCAGGAGGGATGCTGGACCAAGCCAGCATGAGTGAATCCAAACTCTTTTAATTAACATGAAACTTTTCCTTTATGTGTCGGACCATGATCAGTTGGCTTTTTCAAAATATTCAAATTCAAATATTATCTACACTTACTATACTAAATACTTAGAATTTTGGTTTGCACATTTTAAAATGCTTACACTACTCTTATAACTGTATTAGTCATTTATTTCAAATTTTTAAAAAAATGGATAAAACTTCACATGTCTTATTTTGGTATACCACACACTGTTCCCACCAATAACATCCTGTCATATAAGTTAAGATTTTATGTAATATTTAAAATATAGAATATGTGGCATATTGTTGGTGGGGACAAAATGTGGTACATCAAAATGGAACATGTAGTAACCATTTCCCTAAAATGTAGTAACCACGGTTGTAAAAATAATAAATAAGATAAATATTGAAAAAGATGAAGAATATCAATAACATGTTTACAGTCTGAGATGTGTGAAATTACACTATCCTTAAGGATTATTTCGCCACAATAGAATTATATCAATCAAATTGCGAAACTCCCCGGTATTTAACAGACTCTTCCAGAATAACAATATTATTCTGGGAGCCCGAACAACAAGAATTTTATCAACTCTTACACACTTAAAGATAAAAAGAAGAGAAGAAAATGACGTGATCATTTAAACTTTCAAATCATTTTCTAGCTCACACATAGGAACCAGTACAAAAGATTCAGCTATGTTATTTATACAACTTTTATGGACATCTAGGTGACACCCACACTCACAATTGAATACTGTACATCTACTCTATCTTGGAATATGATAAATCACATCCTACCCACACTCACATCAATCTACAGTATCTATACAGGTGCCCATTTCAGATGTCAAAAAACAAACATTGCTCGAAAAGATTACAAACAAAAAATAGAAGAAATCAAACTTTAGCACACATGAGAAGATGCTTTTTTTCTTAGCGTACACACATACACAAGAATTGTCATCCACCTTTTTTAGCTATGAAGGCAAAAAAAATAAGAGATCGAAGGTAAGAGAATCACGATATGCCATTTACAAAAAAAGGGTCTCATTAAAATGAGAAAGAAGCAACACGTTTTTTTTAGTCTCTTGGTTATAACACTATAATGAAAATAATTAATAGGAATTAAAATATTGGCATAAATAGCAATAAATAGAATTAAGGCATTAAAGAAAATGTTGGAGAAAATAAATTATAATAAATGGTAAAATTAAAATCTTTCATATATTAAATTATTTTGAAATATTTAAATAAAATATCCAACAATCCCTCACATATTTCAAAATAATTTGATAGAAAAAATTAATAAAACCCAAAGTTGATCACACGGATGTTAGTGCATCGAATCTGGTGTCTTTTGGACTATGAACCAGACCTAGACTGATAAGACTTATCATACAAGTGAGTCGGTGAAGCAAACTTCTATGAACCAAAACACTTTGGTGTATGATAGTAACACCTCGCTTTTTCGTTTTAAGCCTTTAAGTGCTTATGTGTGTGCTATATATGTTAACTTTGATCTTAGGAGTGTTGTAAGGGGCTAAGTAGGAATTTTCAAGTGAGAAATCCCTTTCTGATGCATGAGCACAGCCGTGCTCATGTATCAGCACGTCCGTGCTCAAGGCGCGTGTCTTGTGGCTGTCTAAGTCACAAGCACGGTCGTGCTCATGGGGTGCACGACCGTGCTCAAGGGAAAACACGCTTGTTGACGTTAAAGTTGTCTGCCCGTGCTTAAGTGAGCACGACCCCGTGCTTAAGTGAGCACAACCTCGTGCTTATATTAAGCACGACCGTGCTCGGGCATGAAGTTATAAATAGAGAGTAGTCTGCGAGGGTTTCAAGTGAAAACCTTCTTTTTGGCACATTGGGCAATCCTAGTGTGACAAAAACATATTCCCTTCCCTTTCCCTTGAACCCTTTGAAGTTCTTGGTGATCTTGACTCCGTTTGGGGGAGAAGTCACGCGATAGTGCCAATTAAAAGGTAACGTGGTCTTCCCTCTTTAATCTCCTTTTCCCTTTTTCTTAAATTAGAGATTAATTGGTTAATCCTCTTGTGTTTGGCCAAGGCTTGAAGAGTTCGTCGAGCCGCTCAAACGAACATGTTTAGTTGCCCTCGTCATCGTTGTTGGGAATCTTCATACCAGGTATAGGGAGAAGGGATGGTATGAACATGTAGGCATTGGAGGTAGTGTAAGATGAAGGGTTAACCCATGACCCTGTCGTATGTTATTTGCCTATTTAACGTTGTTGCTATATGTATGATATGATTTCAATGCTATTGGCTTGCTTTGATTATCGTACTGTTGTGATTAAATTATGATGATGATGCTGTTATGTATTGGTGATGATATTGCCATAGATGTTTGATTTGACTGTTGGTTGATGTTGTGGGGCATTGAACGCCGATGTTAATAAGACATTAAAAGACATTAATAATGATGTTTGAGAATTAAGGGATGTTTTCCCAATTGTTCATAAGACTTGAACGATAGTAAAGAGGGGCAAGGTTAATGCTCAAAGGATTTGTTAACACCCTAGGATTGATTCTTGAGTGTTTAGGGGCATTGATATTGAAGCTGGAATTAAAGGATTAATTTCTCTTTGTTATAAGACATGGAGATTAATTGAGAATAATGAAACTGATGTTGATGGTTAGTAAAAGCCAATTAGGATTGATCATTGAATGCTCTAGGAAACTTAGGAAGGGTTCTTCAACCCTTCCGCCCAAAAAGGTACGGCCACGCTCTAGTGAGCACGGCTGTGCTCAACAGTCAGCACGACCGTGCTCCCTTAGACAGAACAGAACGCAGAAACATGAAACAGGGGTATTTCACCCCAAATGTCCTCAATGATGTAATAAGACACCAAACGAAGTAAAGGCAAGCTAGATAACTCAATGAAGACTCAATGAAAATAAATAAATAACAAGAAATAAGATGTTGTATCTTGGTAGCCGAGTGGCCAGGAGGCCTTGATGCTTATTGGTTAAGGTGTTGAGCTCTGGTGCTTATTGGCCAGAGTGTAAATGATGTGTACCTTGGTAGCCTAGTGGCCAAGGATGCCTCAATAGCCGAGTGGTCGAGGTGTTGATCTGGTGCTTAAGGACCAGAGTGTTAAAAGATAAAAGATAAAAGATAAAAGATAACATTGAACCTTGATAGCCTAGTGGCTAAGGGTGCCTTGACAGCCAAGTGGTCGAGGTGTTGATGGTGATAAAAACTTGGGTAGCCGAGTGGCCCAAGCAGAGGTGGTGAATGTTGATTGTGTGTTGTGTTGATCATGCATTCAAGCATCGCAGATATTAGTGGGGGATGTTCAACATAGGGGAGGTCGTCCGAGAGTAAGGCGATATGGCCGTCCGCAGTTGTCTAAGTGATCTAGCCCCCCGTGGTGGCACATCCGAGAGTAAGGTGCGTCGGCTATCTAAGGGGTTCACCCATGGTTTGGTGAACTGCCAGCGTTGGTGCTTAATGGCCAATATGGATATTTATCTCCGAAGTTGACATTCTGAGATAGATTGGATCCAAGTGCATAATGGAGTAGTGGAGTAGAGTCGCACCGCATAACATACATTGATTGAACTATTATGGATGATGTATATGTGTTATGCATGATGATTTGTGATAACATGTTATGTTTGTATGATGTATGCTCATCTTGCTAACTGCTTCCTTGCCGTTATGTTCATATATATGTTTCTTACTCCCCGTCTTTGTGTTTGCTTTGCATGTATCTTTTTGGTTATATAGAGGACATTGAGTAGCTTGCTGAGGAGTGACTCTGAGGACTCGCTATTCGTAGTCTAGGATTTCTTAGTTTGTTGTTTATCCTAGATGTTTCGGACTATGGTTATACCAGCTCTGTAATGTGACATCGGGGTTCGGTTTCGTTATGTTCGTTGTGTTTCTTTTTAAAACATGTTTTATTTCCTTGTTTGAGATTATGTTACAACGCGGCAACCTCTACCTTGGTTTTATAGATTATGATATAATATGCATGTGTTCTCTTTCTTTTATTTCTCTATCGCTCTTACGTGTTATGAATACATGCGGGGTAGAGGGTGTCACATTTATTGGTATCAGAGCAGATCTGTCCTATCAGGCCGTGGTATGAGTTTGTTACGAGTCTTCTGTGTGCTGCTGTTTGAATTATCTATATTTATTATAGATAATGATGATTAGTAATAAGAATCTTTAGTTCTTCCTGCTTGGTTCTCTGTATTAAATAGTGGCTTTGGACAAGTGAAGGAACCAATGGCAGGAAGAGGTAGGAACGACCAAGCTATCGCTGATGCTTTGGCACCGCTTGCCAATGCCATAGGACATAATCAGAACAACAAAAATGAAGGACCAGCTGAGTTTCAGGGTTTGGATAAGTTCCAGCGGAACAACTCGCCTCCGTTCAAGGGAGCTTATGACCCTAAAGGTGCTCTTTTGTGGATGCAGGGGATTGAGAAGATCTTCAGGGCTATGGGATGCAACGACATTCAGAAAGTCATCTTTGGGACCTTCACATTGACAGAGGAAGCTGAGCATTGGTGGGAGAATTGTCGCTAGCGTATGGAAGTTGCGGGAACGGTGGTTACTTGGAATGTTTTCAAGGACAGATTCCTGGAGAAGTACTTTCCAGCTGACATCCGCGACAAGAAGGAGATGGAGTTCTTGGCTCTGAAGCAAGGGAGTATGTCCGTGGGAGAATATGCCGCTAAGTTTAAGGATCTTGCTCGCTACTACACGCTCTACCACTACGTGAACGACGATCGCTCCAAGTGTGTGAAGTTTGAGGATGGTCTGCGTCCAGAGATCAAGCAAGTCATCAGTTATCAGGAGATTTGAGTCTTTTCCGTCCTGGTAAACAAGTGCAGGATCTTCGAGGATGCCTACAAGTCCCGAGTGGCAAGTCGCAAGAGTTCATACTCATAAGGCAGTAGGAAGAATAACCAGAAGGACGAGGGAAAGCAGCGTCTAGCTCCAGTCGGCCGGGACTTCAAGCAGAGTGGCAGGGAGCCACAGTTTTCAGTAGGCAAGCCCAGGGACTGAGATTCTTCTGTTCCTAGGTCTATTAAGTGTGGCAAGTGTGGAGAGGGTCACTATACCAGACATTGCAAGGAGACAGACGTCATCTGCTTCAAGTGTGGCAAGTCGGACCACATTAATCGGGAGTGTGTTGGAGCAAAGTCAGAACTGCAGAGTGCTAGCAAGAATCAGAAACCCCAAGTCAATCGACTAAAGACCACTGGGAGAGTCTTTACTCTTAGTGGAGCTGGAGCCTTCGAGTCCGAGGACTCGATCCAAGATATGTGCCTAATTGGTGAAAGCATACCCAATCAAGGTGATAGAAATGTTGAGAACGAATTTTGTATAAGGGAGGTGGAATTGTAACACCCCGTTTTTCGTGTTAAGCCTTTAAGTGCTTATGTGTGTGCTATATATGTTAAGTATGACCTTAGGAGTGTTGTAAGGGGCTAAGTGGGACTTTTCAAGTGAGAAATCCCTTCCTGATGCATGAGCACAGCCGTGCTCATGTATTAGCACGCCTGTGCTCAAGGCATGTGCCTTGTGGCTATCTGAGTCACAAGCACGGTTGTGCTCAAGGGAAAACGCGCTCGTTGACGCTAAAGATGTCTGCCCGTGCTTAAGTGGGCACGACCCCGTGTTCATGTTAAGCACAACTGTGCATAGGGGGAGCACGGCTGTGCTAGGGCCTGAAGTTATAAATAGAGAGCATTCTGCGAGGGTTTCGAGTGAAAACCCTTTTTCTTGGCACGTTGGGCAATCCTAGTGTGTCAAAAACCTCTTCCCTTTCCTTTGAACCTTATGAAGTTCTTGACGATCTTGAGTCCGTCTGAGAGAGAAGTCACGTGCTAGTACCAATTAAAAGGTAACGTGGTCTTCCCTCTTTAATCTCATTTTCCCTTTTTCTTAAATTGGAGATTAATTGGTTAATCCTCTTGTGTTTGGCCAAGTCTCAAAGAGTTCGTCGAGCCGCTCGAGGGAACGTGTTTAGTTGCCCGCATCGTCGTTGTTGGGAATCTTCATACCAGGTATTGGAAGAAGGGATAGTATGAACATGTAGGCATTGGAGGTAGTGTAAGATGAAGGGTTAACCCATGACACTATCATATGTTATTTGCCTATTTAACGTTGTTGCTATATGTATGATATGATTTCAATGTTATTAGCATGCTTTGATTATCGTACTATTTGTGATTAAATTATGATGATGATGCTGTTATGTATTGGTGATGATATTGCCATGGATGTTTGATTTGACCGTTGGTTGATGTTGTGGGGTGTTGAACGCTGATGTTAATAAGACATTAAAAGACGTTAATAATGATGTTTGAGAATTAAGAGATGTTTTCCCAATTGTTCATAAGACTTGAACGATAGTAAAGAGAGGCAAGGCTAATGCTCAAAGGCTTTGTTAACACCCTAGGATTGATTCTTGAGTGTTTTGGGACATTGATAATGAAGCTGGAATTAAAGTATTAATTCCCTTTAGTTATAAGACATGGAGATTAATTGAGAATAATGGAACTGATGTTGATGGTTAGTAAAAGCCAATTAGGATAGATCCTTGAATGCCCTAGGAAACTTAGGAAGGGTTCTTCAACCCTTCTGCCCAAAAATGGTACGGCCACGCTCCAGTGAGCACGGCCGTGCTCAACAGTCAGCACTGTGGATAAATGACTATGTTTTGATTAATGACTAAACTTAATGTGCTTATTACTTTGATTCACTAACTACTTGCAAGCTTAAGTTTTCAATAAGATTTACTAGAGCAAGGAAAGTGGATGCAAAGGATCATGGAGCAAAGCATTTCAATTCAAGGATTATGAAGGAAAAGCTTGAAGAAGAAGCATCATGAAGAAGGAAGTATGTACATCTATGTGTACATCGATGTACTTTCAGTTAATTAACTAACTTTGAATGAAAACCTCAGTGTACATTTATGTATAAATACTATACATCTATGTATACATCGATTGATTCAGGACTTACTTGATCAATATGCAATTTTGCTTCTGTACATTGATTGGTACATCGATGCATAGGCAAAACAGAAGCAAAGAATTTTTGAAGAAGACATACAATCGATTGGTACATCGATGCCAAAACAGAAGCAAAGACTTTTTGAAATAGCCATACAATCAATTAGGCAATTGATGCATAGCACTTCTGGGCTGAAAATGCAAATGCATCTCAAGAATAACAATGATGTACTCATCTGTGTATCACTCTAGATCAAGAACATTCAAGAATACAATCGATTAGGCAATTGATGTACACAGTTATAAAAGTGAAATTTTGTTTAATACATCGATTACACAATCGATTGACTGATAACTGAATTTTTTCAGATAAGTTTGTTTTGATCTTAACTGACTTGTAAAGTGTGCCCAACGGATCTATTTTGAAATATACCTATATAAGGACATTGGCAAACACTTTTTCAATAACAATTCATTCAAAACTTGAGATCAAACACGCAAATACTGAGGGAGCTTTTCATTGAGAAACTTAGTGCTTTTCTGTAGAACTTCAATTCGTAATATTTGATTTTCTAGAATTTGATTCATATCTTTCCAAATTTTAAGAAGAGAGATAAGAGAGAAGGTTCTCTCGCTGGTTAGATCAAGAGTAGAAGGGACTTTCAAGTTTTCTTCTTATCTCCATGTTTTCTTCAAGCTTCATTTTCATGAGATTTCATGGTTTAAATCATGGAAAATCATAGAAATGGAATTTGTGAGTGATGGCAATTTTTACATGCTATCTTATACTCTAGGATCAAGTATCCAAGAGCTTGAAAAAATGGAAAACCCTAGCCTTCTTTTTTGGTCTTGGCCGAACCTATACAAAAATGGGTTTGGTAGATTTTCTTCATTCTTTAACTTGTTTTCTTGTTGGTTGTTCATGGCTAGGTTTTGTTGGTTCAAAACCTTGAGGTCTAGGTGAACAACATCATCTCTTCGCTTGATTTTCCAAGTGATCAACAAAGGTATGGGGGAGATTACCATCATCCTACCTTAGGGTAGATATGTTGGTGGTTTATTTAGTGTATATGGTCTTGTAAATCATAAGTGTGAAAGTTGTGTAATTTATTGATTTATATGTGTGTGATCCTCTTGGAGGAATTGATTGATTTTGTGTTTGTGGTGTAGTTATTATTGATGTTGAATATGATTATGTGATGCATGACTATTTGAGAAAATTGGCTAAACCACTTGTTTTAGGCCATTCAGGCATAACTGGTTAATGGGGTTTCAAGTTGAGTTAATTTGTTTGAATAATTTTTATAGGGATTGAATGGATATAGATGAGTATAGAAATTGGTTTGGATTGATTTGGATATGTATATTGAAAGATATGAATTTATGAGTCTTTAGGGACTAATATGCAATTTCTGAGAATTTCAGTAGCTGTACTGAAATTCATATTCTTGTTTGTTAGGATTGTAGTCCTTGATGAGATAAAACCATAGAAATTGGTTTGGTGTTAATTGGATTAATACATAAAAAGATACAAGCTTTTTAGTAAACAAGGACCTTTTTGCAAATATTGTAAAATATGGGGCAGAAATGTAATTTCTGGAAATTTTATGAGGACTGGAAATATATTTCTATAGAAGTTGGTTTGGTGTGATTTGAAGTTATAAATAAAAAGTTATAAAGTTTTAAGTAAATAAGGATCTTTTTGCAATTAATGAAAGTTTTAGGAATAAACTGCAATTTTCAAAAATATATGTAACTGGACAGTTACATAAAACTCCAAAATGAGTTTTGGACCATTAGAGTTCAAAATCGTGAAAAAAGAAATTACGTGATTTACAAACTTAACGACGTTCGGTCAAATTTTTAGGAATTTCGTATAAAATATAAAATCAGTGTTTCAACATTTTTGTAGGACTATTATACCCTAGGAGAGTAATATGTTTGAGGTGAAGAACCATATTTTCAAAAGTATGGCTTTTGGGCCTAAATTCAGTAAAAAGCGGTGAAACCGTCATAAAGCGTTTTTAAGTATTTTCAAGAAAATGTTTTGAGATACTGATACCTATGTATATTTTATGGAAATCATTCTTGAAAATTGATTTGATTTTTATCTAAATGTTTTGGTTTTAAGCCAAAAGGATTTTAGTCTTCAATGACGAGCTTTTACAGTAAGATGCAAAAACTTCAGTCAAGAACTACTTAGTGAAAATACGAATATAATAATTTATGACGTGGGTGGAACACGACCTTATGTCATAAAGTATGGATAATTCATTTTCCATATTCCATAAAATTTAATGGACTCAGAATGGTTTGTTTTCTTGGAAGCTAAGAAAAAGGCTCAATTAGAAAAGTACAGAGAAATAAATAATTGGACTTGTGTTCCAATCTCATAATGTGCTAGGATTTTTAATCAAGTACTTCAAGAAATCTTTGCACAAAGATGAAATGTTACTTGAGAACTTTAGCTTGATGTTAAGTACCGGTGATTCAGACTTAAAACATTTAGCATCTGATAAAACACGTTGAAAGGATTCCGAGGGAGTTAAATGTCATCCAGTGGATGGACGAGAAGAACGCATTTCAGGCAAATTTTGCCTAAACACATAGTGAAACTATGTTCTTTAAGGCCGTCGTTGTGCCTAGGAGATTGAGCCAACACTTTAATGCAGGTGCGAATTCCGTAGTGATGATCTGGTTGATGCTCGGGGGTGTTGGGGTATGAAATACTCATATAGGCCCAGTTGGTTGCTCCTCTGTGGCATGGTGATTTGCAATACACCGATATACTCGACTAGACACTACGTGTTTTCTAGTAGTGTAGGATGTCCCCGAAAAAGCCTATGTGCACGTTACTGACTGAGGATGCATTTTATTACCCAAGGCTGGTGGAATCTGGAATAATCCTCCAAACCACTCTCTCCGACTGTTTGTTAAAACCATGGTATAGGAAATCAGAGGTCATTCCTCGAGTCTTAGATGTCTCCAATCTAGGAAAAACGTTGCCTCGTGATTATGTTGTTGTGAAACATTATTATTTCTTATATGATTGATGATATAACTGTATGTTGTATGTTGATAGTTGTATGTACCTGTGTGTCGTACCACCGCATATTTGTGTTATGTGTATGATGAATGGGGATCTCACCTCATTTCTGTATTTTCTGGTTTTCTGTTCTATTTTACGTTCGGCGAAGATGATGACAGCACTGTTTCTCCATCACACCCAACTGGAGTTTGAGATGACGTAGGGACATGGACACAATTTCGATGGCTTTAGTATAGTGTACGTGAGGAGTATACTCACTGTGTGGCAGTATGTCATTCATGACTATTATAGTTATGTGGGGATGATATTCCGTCATTGTTTTGTATTGGCCAGCATGATCAGTCTTGTGTCTATGATATATTTTGTGGAGCTGCATCTCCAATACTGTTACTATTATTATAAACATATTTCCAGTCTGATGTTATTTGCTGGCGTTGGTATTTTTGCCTTTTTCTGAATATGTATGACTGTTAGTACTTGGGAATGTTTGTACCATATTTATGCATAAGTTGATGTTATATGTTAAAGAGTATGTATGGTATTATTTGCGAAAGAGAAAAGCAAAAAGTAAATTCGTATTTTTGGTAAAATAATTATTTTTCGCTTTACTCGATCTTATAAAATAGAAATGTCACAGACAATGTAACGCCCGAAAAGGGTGTTACATCTCTCATAAGCATTGCAATGTATTGAAACCTTGAATTACACAATTATTAATTTGTTTTGCTCAAATTTTTTGTCCTTTCCCATTGAATCAAAACAATGAAGCCTGAATGTTGCACTGTCCCTGCCAAGCACAGAAAAAATTAAAAGGTTTCAGAAATTATTACGGGGAGGGTTTACTTTGGACTATTGCGTGGGAGAAGTTAGTTATGGCTGTTAGTTTTTATACTATGATCAAGATTTTGGATTTAGGTAATCACGACTCTATAGAATGCTCCTTTTGGTGAATGTAACTTTTAAAACAACGATTGATTTTGTTTAAACATTCATCAACGGTAAAATTAATCACCAACCACTTGTTTAGGATGGTTGTAATAATTATCCAAAAGTAATGTCCAGGATCGGCTATTCGATACTCATATATTTCCTTTTTCTATTAATAATCGTTAGTGGCAAAACGTGTGTGTGTGTGTGTGTTTTTTTTTTTGTGTCGGGGGGGGGGGGGGGGGGGGGTGGTTTACACGTCTCATCGTTTCATCCTTAGTTTCTTTTAAGACTTTCTTGCTCATTGTTTGGTTGGTTTGCTTCTTCTTTTTGTGTTCCTCAAGTTTACTGTACCCGTGATTTTGGGACTGCGTGCCTTTGTTTTGAATGACGTGCTATTTTTTTCTAGGGTATTCCCCTTGTAAACTTGTAGTTTTTTCTTTTTATTTTATTCTTACATACCTTAAAAAAAGACATCAAAGTAATGTGATTGGCAAAGTCACCTATCCCAATATTTCTCGACTCTAATTACCAAAATTGAAACAGCCACCATCGCGTTTTTTTATAAGGCAAAGAATTTATTAATAAAAGACACAACGATCCGAAAAGCCCAAGATGTGGCAAGAGGAGAGCTGTCTCCAAAGAATACAAAATGCTTATACAAAAAATGTAGCAAAAGAAAACCAAGTGAAGCCACCATGGTTAAACATGCACAACAATATAACAAAAAGATAAAATTAAAGGGTGAAACAAAAACGCTACACCCCTGCTAATCCAGGAAACACGGTAGAGATGGATTCACAGAACTCCCTCTCCTTTGATATTCATTATTTTGTGGCTTTGAACCAAAACCAAGGCCTATTTCAATTCGATGCAACCTTACTGATTAACCTTCTCCAATAAATTAGAGTGCTTTCTTTCCTCATCTTGCTCGTTCTATGATAAGAATGAGTGTCACTGTAGTAATTAGAGGGGAAGAGGGAGAGATTAAGGTGTTGTTTGCGAGAGCTTAAATAAGCTTATTTGAGCTTATGTCATGACATAAGTGCTTAATAGGTCTGTTTGGTAGAGCTTATAGAATTGGCTTATTGCATCCTATAAGCTAGTTATAACTTATTTTCATAAGCTATTGGGAGAAGCTTATGGTGGACACACAAGAGAAACAACTCATGCGGAGCACCCTCCGGTCTTAACCACAATTTGAATCTCACCTGGCTCATTTTATTTAACTTTTTTTCGTTTGTTCTTTTTTCCCCTATGAACCAGTACGTATCAGACTTCCACAATTCCACTTCTTCTTTCTTTGAGCCCAAGCAGAGGACGTCTTTCACCATCCATGCATTGTCCGTCGCCCCTAAGCCGTCCTCAGTCATCACAGTCGCCGTCTGTGTCCGTTTTTGCCTCTATAGAATATAGGTTTGTTTTGTCTCTTTTCTCCTTCAACCTCTACTCCCTGATGCCTTCAACCTTCTTCGAATACAAGCCCTAGCCTTGATTCAATTTGTGATTTGCCATTGAGTATAATTTTGGACAGGGATTCGAGATTTACTTCAAGGTTTTGGCAAAGCTTACACAGTACTTTGGCAACTAAGTTGAGGATGAGCTAGGCTTATCATCCACAGACAGATGGTTAGTCGGAAAGGACAATTCAGTCATTGGAGGATCTGTTAAGAGCATGTGTTTTGGAACACATGGGAAGTTGGGGCGAATTCTCCCATTGATTGGTTTTATGTATAACAATAGTTTCCATACAAGTACCGGCATGGCTCCATATGAAGCATTGTATGGAAAAATCATAGAACACCCCTCTGTTGGTATGAGACAGGAGAAAGTTAGTTAATAGGACCAGAGATGGTATAACAAACAACAGAACAAGTGAGGAAGATCCGAGAGAAGATGAAAGTGGCGATAGATAGAAAAAAAAGCTACAATGGTAAGAGGATAAGACCCTTGGAGTTTCAGGAAGACGAACATGTTTTCATGAGAGTCACTCCAAGAATTGGAATTGGCAGGGCAATAAAATCTAGAAAGCTTACCCCCCGTTTCATTGGACTATTTCAGATTCTTCGCCGAATTGGTCCAGTTACCTATCAGATAGCCTTACCACTCAATCTGTCAAACCTTCATGATATATTTCATGTATCCCAACTCAGAAAATACCATCTCAATCCATCGCACGTGATAGAGCCTGAATCAATCCAGATAACAAAAAATTTTGAGTTTGAGGCATTACCTATACGGATCGAGAATCGAAGGACAAAGGAACTTCGCGGAAAGCAGATTCTACTAGTCAAGGTCATATGAGATGCAGTAACTGGAGATGCTACATGGGAAAGGGAGGCGGACATGAAACAATAATATTCGCATCTGTTTGAAAGGTGGAATTTAAATTTCGAGGACGAAATTTATTTTAAGGGGGGTAGTTCGGATTTCTTGATTATGTTTGAGAGCTTAATTATGTTCCTTAGGTGTTAGTGAGCTAGTTTTCCAAATTTGGGAAGAATCGTAGTTGAAACGAGCTCAGAATGCACCGAAACGCTCAAAAGTCGGGTATCGGCATCATGACCAACGTTTGGATGTGGGAAGGCTCAACGTTTGAGTGTTCGCATGCTCAAACATGGGTAGATGGTCGTTCAATCATGCAAGGGACTCAGACACTTATGGGACATGTGTCAATTGCATGAAACATATGGCAATCAGACACTCTAGCATGAGAAGACCCAACACTAGAGCGTGGGCACTGGCACACTTGAGTGTGCTCAGTGCTGAGAGGTGCCCTAAGTTCTTTCTCTTCTCTTTCAATTTGTATTTCATCCATTTCCGGCCAGCTGATACTGAGAGCGTTTTGGAGAGAAGGAAGAGAGTTTTAGAGAGAGAAAGTTAAGGTTGGGAATAATTCGATCGTCGGTTCGCAATTTCGACTATATCATTGTGATCAGGGCAACGAATGCATCACAAATACATGCTCAAATCTTTGATTAGACTAAGGTAATGATCAAATCCCTAGCACGTTGGTATGTTAACATTATCGACATTGTCGTTCTTTGTCATTTTCCCCTCTTTCATCGTTTCTTGCGTCAATTATTGATTTGGGCAAGATTAGGGTATATGACAATGGCTGCATGCTATCTCTGTGTTTGGTCAAATTTCAAAGCATCGTGGAGCTCCCTGGGAGACGTGGCAGCGGCTGCGTGGAGAGGAGAACATGCGATTCTTAGCTTCGGACAAGTGTACGAGATAAGTCAAGGTGGGGAGAAAGTAACCGACATCGTCAAGGAGACAAGCATAGCGTAGTTTGTTGTTGTGTGTGGAGGGTGCCCTAGACCCTACTAGTGGACGAATAATTTACAACGATTAAACCTATTGAAAATGATTTTATGATACTGTTAGTAGGTTTATCGATGTTAGTACTGAAACCCTAGGTTAGGTGAACTATGTGATTGGGGTTGTTTGAAATGCATGCTACTGTGTTGGCTGGTTGTTGATATGTGATGATATATATTACTTGATATGTTTGTATGATTTTATGATCATATATCTATATGTGCTGTGCTGTTGATGAAATGATGGATGTTTGGATATGCCAGTGAGGCTAAGGTTAACGCCGTGGTACTGGCATGAGAATGTGGCTTTGAGGTTGTGGATGTATGGGCATCCTGTGTAAAGTTGTGGATAGTAAGAAGGTCTCGATGTTAACTAGCGATGTTTGTTGCATTGCATATTTTCCAAGTGGAGGGTCGTATGACTGGGAGTCATACGAGGTTATTTGTACCCGGGTGCGGGTACAGATCACGGAAGGGTCTGTCTATGAGAGACCTTGGGGATGTTCGAACCTGAATTGGGATGTTCACAGTGACCAATAGGTAGCTCCTATTGTGTTGTGTTACCCTATGCACCCTGAGTATCCACGTCGCAGGTGGAAGATTCGAGGCGACCAAGACACCCCTATTGGAGTTGAGCTCATAGGGGATGCAATCTTATTGGTGTGAATCGGAAGATGGTTGTGTTTGTATTCTATGTGTTGTATGCCACATGCTATTCTATGTTTCCCTTCCCCTTTTATGACTATGTTTGAGTTGCTTATCTCCTCTATCTCTATTTTCTCTGTATGTATTTGTATGGGCATATGAGCAATACGAATAAAACAACGACGACGGGGTGACAGGATTGCAGGACCCGACACTTTCTTCAGGCACAGCCACTCAGGACCTCACTCCTGGCGATTGAGTCCAGACGGGTGGTAGGTCGACCACTTGTGGTTCTTTGTGGTCTACATCGGTCCAGTCAGCTTGTATATGAGATACAGTGGAGGTCCTTTCTTTTCATTGCTCGGTCCATTTTGCATTACACAAAGGTTACTGTTTTGTAAGATGTGGTATCCGCCACGGCAGTCTGAGTTCCCAGATGATATGTGGAAAACGTCAACAACTCTCACTCTCAAGCTTAGAGCAGAGTTGGCATGGTGTATAGAGGAAGACAACACCGGAGCAGTTAGTACTTGGAGGTGAGTAGAAAACGTAGGATGGTCGTCAGTAATGATGAGTCTGTCTGGGAGCCCCGTGTTCATAGACGCTGTTATGGTGAGGGCAAGGGTAGCTCTAGATGCCCATACCACTGAGGGTATGGATCTGCCAGAGTGTCTGTCGGGTGTGAGCCTCTATGAGTTTTGATTGTATTTTGATGTATTTTGAGAGGCGGAACGAGTATCTGTAGGATCTTCTCTTCTGTTGATGTATATGTGTTTCTGTTGCTTATACAGAGTCTGTATAGGTGGTTTTAGGTTATGGTCCCATGGTTGGGACAATACGCACTTTGATGGATGATCATGTACATATTTGTACATATCAGTGTTTTTATGTTCGTGCGTGCTTTAAATGTTTTTATGTTTTCAGTTTCAAATATTCCATTATTTTCGACTGTAATAAAGCGCATTAACGTTAATAATGGATTAAGGTTTAGTTAATAAGTTTCTTCTTTAATGGGAGATCAGGGGCGTCTCACCGGACCGATATCGATATCACCTTATCGAATGTCCCCAACTGAGTTGGCAGAGTTGAAGAAGCAGCTGGATGATATGTTGAAGAAAGAGTTTATCAGGCCAAGTGTTTCACCGTGGGGAGCGGCAATGTTGTTTGTTAAGAAGACAAATGAAAGTTTAAGGTTGTGTTTGGATTATTGGCAACTCAATAAGGTTACATTAAAGAACAAGTACACGTTGCTGAGAATCGATGATCTGATGGACCAGTCGAGAGGAGCAACTGTGTTTTCCAAAATCGATATGAGATATGGATATCATCAAATCAGAGTGAAGGAAGAGGGTATACCGAAGATTGCTTTCAGGAGTCGGTACGAACACCACGAATATCTAGTTATGCCTTTCGGTGTGACTAATGCTCCGACAGTATTCATGGAATACATGAATAGGATCTTTCAACCATACCTTGACAAGTTTGTTGTCATGTTTATCGATGACATTCTTATCTACTCGATTAGAGAAGAACATAAAGATCATATTTGGGTTGTACTTCAAGTGTTAAAGGAAAGACAACTTCAGCTGTCTAAGTTTGAGTTCTGGTTGGAAGCATGTGATCAACAAGGATGGTATAGCTGTAGATCCTGCCAAGGTGGAAACGATGGTGAATTGGGAACGTCCGAAAACAGTGGGCGAAGCTAGGAGTTTTCTTGGGTTAATTGGATACTACAAAAGGTTCATAGAAGGATTCTCAAAGATTCTGTTATCGATGACACAATTGACAAGAAAAGGAAAGACGTTCGAGTGGACAGATGAGTGTGAGGCTAGTTTTCAAGAGTTGAAAAGGAGGTTGACAACATTTCCTGTACTAGTCTTACCAGATCCTTTAGTGCTATTTGATGTGTACTGCGATGCACCACATCAAGTTTTGGGTTGTGTACTCATGCAAGATGGAAAAGTAGTGGCGTATGCCTCTATACAGTCAAGAGTGCGTGAGCGGAACTATCCAACCCATGATATAGAGTTGGTTATGATAGTGTTTGCATTGAAGATATGGAGACACTATCTGTATGGTGCTAAATTCACGGTGTTTAGCAACCATAAGAGTTTAAGGTATCTATTCGAACAAAAAGAACTCATATAAGATATAGCATGTGAAAATCAATATTGGCTCTATAAGACAATTTACACCATATGAACCAACCGGATATCGACCTCAATGACTTCCTGCGCTCTGGTGATGATCTCAGGTTTTGGTTCAGCATCATTCAAAGCCTCTTCAAGTTCCGCAATTAGGGACTTATTTCTAACAGCAACAATTGGATTACTCAATCAGAGGAAGAACGATCGAAGCACATGCGATTCTATGACAACTACGGCACGAGGAGGTAACAGTGGTGTTGATGGCGGCTGCGTAATCTGATTCGATGAAGGCGGCGGTGGTCGTACTCGTTGACGATGGTCTAGTGGCAGTTGGCTTGGACGACAGTGGTGTGGTGGGGGGAGAAGATCTAACTGCGGCGTGCCTTTGCTTCATTTTCCTTTTGTCATTTTGCGTTTTAATCTCTCTCTTTTTTTAAAATAAAAAATAAAAAATAAGGACACGTGGCATTTTTTGGAACACCTGATTGATCCGACTTCCAAGAAGCATGGAAAGCCAGAGTGCCTTTGGCCCGCTAATGATAGACAATCAGAATATGTCAATGTTTGGGGAGGGAGTACTGCTACTACCTTGTTATCACAAAAGGCTAAGGTACCTTTTCACTCTTTGGTATTTTATTATTATTCATGGACACATTCCCATGAGAAGTAGTGTAAACCACATTGAGCCTCCCTTGTCTTGAAGTACTGGTAGGTAATGTTAGACCTTATAATAATGTTGTTAAAGTGGACTGTCAATGCCATAGTTCAACTAGTTCATAAGGGCAATTAAAGGCTTTGTGTACTTTTGGTCCAAAATTGACATTGCTGCTCATGTTTGCCGTCATTTTGGATGCTTTGTTTTTTCAGTTTCTTTGGATGAATGGGTCCAAGAACAAATAAACTCTTGGTTTGAACTTTGGAAGAGGTTACACTGTTAGTTTTAACACAATAGTCATGCCTTCTCAGCTTCTGGTCCAATATAGGATGAAATATACTTCAAAATTCAGACAATTATACAGATTAGACTTTTTGGAATTTTTTTTTTTGTGAAGCTGCTATAAATTATGCTTAAAACTTTGACTGTAAGTAAAACTGTCTTCTGTAGACTCTAATACAATTGACAATTAAGTTTCATACAGATGCAATTATGCAACTGAATATATTTACATACAATCATGTCATTCTCCTAATGCAATGGTTCACAAAGACAGTTGGATGAAAGAGCAACAGTGTAAGGATGCTGGTGTAAAACTAAAGCGCAGTTGTGGTTTCTAGACATCTCGATTCCTCATTGAGTCATGTGCATAAAGAACATCTTCTATCCAAGCAACAATGTTGAATGCTAGGCCTTCTAATACTCTTGAATAACTCTCTAGTACTGCTTTCCCTACATCCTGCAAAAGATAATTGTCATTCTTAGTTCATGTGCTCACAACTTAAATATGTTAATTACATCTGCTCTTGTTCACTCTTTACAATAACAGATACCAATATAATTGTGTCCTAAAATGTTCTTTCTTTGGTTAGGAAAATGACTTTGTTAAGGCTGTTTCTGCTGTTTCTCAATGCTGCACATATAAGATGACTTTATAGATTTTTTTTTTGATAAGCCAATTAGTATTTATAGGGAGCACTAGGGGTGCTCTAAACCCATTACATAGTATAAGTATCTATTTACAAGCCAAAAGGCCCCCCCCACATGCATGACAGTCTGCACCCATAAACTAGCTCCACCGAAACTAAGAAATTTAGTTTTTAGAGGATATGATTAAGAAATCATAGCCAAATAGAAAAACTAAACCTGACGAAGAGTGGTGCATAGCTAGCCTATAGATTTGATACAGCTGACAGGGTTAATGCACCAATCAGTGAATGAAAAACTGCCCCTCTTTGTTGAAACTTTATAGATAGATTGCTAAACTTACCCTGTTGTATTGAATCTTGCATGTGTCCAAAGAAGTTTGTGATAATTCAGGATATCTTTGCTTCAGGCAAAACAATAAACTCTCTGCTCTTTCGGCTAAGGTGTAGTTTTTGTCCCTCTCGTCAGTGTCAGTCATGAGATCCTTTACCTCGTTCCACGATGATTTTGAATGGCTTAGACAAGCTTTACGTCTCCATGTGTAAATCGATGATTCAACCCTGTCTGCCAGCTCAAGTGCTTCATGTTCAGAACTTAATTTGAGACAGTCAAGAAGGTGATCAGGTGAAAACTTGTCTGTAGCATACATGTAGTGGTAAATTGTGTCCCCTAGACTTGCTCTTCCACTCTGAAGAAATTAGTGTTTGAAAAGAGAAAAGAATTAAGATTATGTTTTATTTTGATAAAAATATGTAAATGGATACTAGTAAGCAAGCATGAAAACAATTATTCTCCTGCATTAACTTTATCAGTCTTAAATTTTAATAAATAATTTCAAGGGAATAGGCATATGATTAATAGATGTCATCAGATTTTCATGCTACTAGTACCTTATACGAAATTATATCATCCCGTTTTCTACATGACTCAGCTGCTATTATTGGCTTCCATAAAAGGCTTATGAAATTTGATGATAAATTCCAAGACATTTGCTTTATAGGATCACATTTAATGGAATCCTCAATCACTTGGGAATAGAATCTCAGCTGTAAAAAAATGCACTCATTCTGAGACTTCAACATAAATTTTCAGACTGAGATTTTCAGAAACAAAAATTAAGTTTAACAAGAGGGATCATCAATGAGGCCTAACCTTGGGAAGATCTTCTATATATGATTCTGGGATATCTATCTCAGCAAGAATATTGTTATTTATTGCCATGGCTGCTTTATGAATTTGATTAGCACAATCCCGTTTCTCCATTAAGTGCTTCCTTGACTTATCTGAGAGGCCACCAGGAAGAACACAAGGAACTGGAACCCACCACTTCCCATCTTTCCTCTGAACAATCCTTCGAAATGAGGCTGCACGTAAACGAGCTGAATTCTCCGGTATGTTCTCTGCATACCAAAATTCAGTATCCTGAAAAGTATCAAGTATTTCCTGCAAATAAATATTCATAAGTCACCAGGTGTATTGATGAAAACTGAGCTGTTACATTCAAGAAGCAATTGAGATTTGTCTTACTATGAGCATTGTATCAAGCTTCTGCAGAGCAGGGAGGTTGATATAGATGTCTGACCTTGGTCTGCTTTTCATCATCTGTTAGACATCATCATATCATCTTAGAAACATTTGGATATGCCAAACAAGCTCAATTAAATTTAAAACTATGATATAGCATAAAGCTAACCTCCACAATTGTTCCATCTTCTAAATATTGTGCAGTAGGAGCAAATTCTACAATGAACTCACACACTGATAGAAGAACCTTCATTTCCCTTCTCCACATAGCCTTCTTTTCTGGCTTCAATGGCTCCAACTTCAAATTTTGTCCAAATACAGTTGCTGCAAAATTCCCAATCCAAACAAACATAATTTATGACAAGAAACTTGACATAAAAATAACCTTTTATCAGACTATAATACTATTTTGGCCTATTGGTAAAACTTATAAGATTTACCATAGAGATTGGTTATGGCATTTGAGATGGTAACTGCAGTGCAGACACCTTTCCCACCACCAGACATGTCTTCTCCAAGCAGAAGCTTTGCAAATCTTTCCTTCATCAATTCAAGCTCAGCTAATGTGCAGAAAATTAATTCAGTTACTATTGAAGATTGTACTTATTCAAATAGGAAAAGTTCACAAATAACTTCACAAGCTATGCAAAGTGCAAACCAACCTGAATCCAAGAGATCACATTCATCAAGTTTATCATCCACTGAATGCTTGCGCAGCTTCATTCCAAGCCTCGAAAGAGGAGTTCGTTTAGCCCCGGGTTTCGCGGCCGTCCACCAAGAAGGTGAAGGTTCACTGGCATAGCTGCTGTCATCAGCCTCGGAGCTTGTCCAGGTCTGGCCGTATGCAAAAGAATCACCACTCAATGTGGAGAAAGGAGGTGAATGATCCACAGAAGGTGAAGGGTGATAACTTAGATTAGTTATTTCATCAAAGTTGGATGATTTTTCCATCTTAGCTAAACAATCCTCCTGCACAGACATGAATTGAGTCACACAAATTGAGCTTGTATGCTTTGAGTATCAGTATTTTATGATCACTTTAAGAAATACTTGGATATAACAGCATGACATAGAAGTTAGCTTAAAATGTACAATTCTAATTGAAATCAAACTTGATATAGAAAACAAAAAGGAAAAAGGGATATCAAAAGAAAAAGCAGAAAATTTGAATGTTCTTGTCTTGTACAAACCAAAAGAAAAATAATAATAAAAAGAAAAATAATATAAAAGCAGAAGCTTCCAAAGAATGCTCCTGCTATTAGGACTCAGAATAATTCACTGGAAAACGCAGCAAAGGGTTGTTAAAAAAGCATTCTTTGACAGCTTTCCGAGGTTGAAACTAACTGAAATTTAAAACTTCAAAACAAACGGTTGGAGAAAAAAGCAAGGGTCCCCAGCATTCTTTTTCTATGTTGTTTTCTTTTTATGTGCCAGATTTGAATTTGAAGTTTGAACTATAGCTATATAACTAGCTAACAACGTTTGAAGCAGTTCCCTCCTAAGCGTTTGTGCCTTTACCTTCTTCCTTGAAGACTTTTCATGGAAAAGAGAAAACCTTTGAACAATCAAACAAGTGACAAAAAGTATTGCATTCTCATTCTCATAGTGCTACTACTGTAATGATAAAGTAATAATAACCCAATTAATTAAAGAAGAAAGACCCGGTTGCATAAAACAACTCATATATTGTAGGGGATTTGGATGGAGATCCTCTGTCTCACTTTTCTGTCACATTCTATGTCTTCCACCAATTATAATTTGCTACTTAATAAAATAAATTTTAACTCATTAACACTTATGCACATTCTTAACTTTTGATTGGTAAGGGATATCGAGACACCATTTTTTGGTAAAGTATATTTGTATCCCTAAATTAGAACTATTTCTTCTCCTTCTATCTTAAAACATAAAAACCCCTGTTAGCTGTCTATATCTAATATATAGGAAAAACAAAACCAAATCAAGCTTAAAACAAAGATTTACAGATAGGATCGTAGTTTTCATTTTTTTTCTTGGATGGGTAGCTCTCCTGTTTGAAAGATATACATGTGAGCAATGTTAAAATGGATTAGAAATTAAACCATTAATTTTGTACACAATTCATTTTCTTGGAATCTTTTAAGTGGGATAAATGATGATTAATTACTTGGTATTGATTATTGAAGCAGCTTATCAAATAATTATGCTATTTATTGATAAAAAATAATTATGCTATTTTTATGCAGAAAACGAAAACTCTCTTAAAGGTGCAAAGACGTGCACCGCATTTCTCTTAATACAGTCTGTCAGACTTCGGCTCACAGGCCACAGCCGCTTGATGAACATCACCAAAAGTATATTTGGTTGTTGTTGCCTAGCTCAAGAGAAGAATTCATAACAATTTTAAATAGGATAGGATGCAAGGGTTTAATGGTTTATTATTATTTCTCAGTGTTTGTTGATTTATTTGGTAAAATTCTTTCAAACAGATTCAAGAGCTTTAGATCGAATCTTTATCTAATTTACTAATTTAGAGAAAAAAAATTTACTTTCTATTATATATAACACACAGTTGTAAAAAAATAATAATCAAATAAACAGTTGTACCGAGTGAAATGAGAAGAGATAAAATAAAGAGAAAAGTATTTAAAGTTTCAGCTAAGAAATATTATAATTTGGTGTTAAGTTGTAAAACTTTTCATTTGATCCTTGTCATTAGAATCCTTCTGTTAAGTGTTGATGGGGTTAACAAGGTGTTACATCAGCACTATAATGTGGATAAAAATAATATTTTGGCTTAATTGTATTTTCAGTCCTCTTACTATAGTACTATTTACCATGTGCGATTTTGGTCTCTAAATTTTTTTCCTACACATTTGGTCCCCATTTTTTTTTTTCAATGTTGCAACTTCAAGTTGCTTTAAGTACATAGAATCTCTTACTGAGGTTCTCCCTCATCTTCCTCTTCGATTTAACATCATTCAATAGTTTCTCTCTGCTATTATTATTAGTTTTGTCCCTCCTTTTTGCGACCAAATCTGCACACAAAAAATTCAGAGATCAAAATCACAAATGATAAATAATAGGAGGACTAAATGTGCAATTAAGTCTAATATTTTAATGTCACATGTTATTTACTAACATTTACTAATATTTATTATATTTTTATACTAATACTAATAATTTATTACATAAATATTAGATATTAATTATTTTATTTTATTTTTATTATATTATTATATTAATGTGATAATAACAATTATAAATATTTTATATTTTAGGTTTCATTGCACTTTTGGTCCTCCTACTATTTGTCATTTGCGATTTTGGTCCCTAAAGTTTTTTTCGTGCACATTTGGTCCCTTATTTTTCAATGTTGCAAATTTGGTCTTTCCGTCCAATATTTGTCAATTTTTTCAATGATCAACATAGAGATTCTCCCTCCTTTGCCTCTCTGATTCAACATGATTTGATGGTTCTTCTATGTTATTTACTGGATTTGTCTTACCTTTCCCAGACCCTTTTTTGGTTCTACAACAAGGTCCTTTACAATAAAAACTCAACCAGAGGTTCTATACGCTTAGAGCATTGATTCCTCTATATTAATCATTGAAAAATTGATGAATATTGGACGGAATGACATAATTTGCAATATTAAAAAAATGTGAGGACTATATGTGTAAAAAAAAAAAAAAACTTTAAGGACCAAAATCGTACATGACCAAAGTATAGGAGAACTAAAAGTGCAATTAAATCAATATTTTATAAAATATCACCACATCTCTCACCCTACATCTCCGCAATACCCTTTCATCCACCTCCTCTCCATCTTCTACTTCCACTCTTGACCCTAAGGAGATTAGAGCCCTCCACTTTTCAATCCCCCAACATCTCCACCTAAGAGATGATCTATGTTCTCACTCTTCCTCCACTCCTCTAAACCCTTCCGCCACCTCATCTCTCCCTGCCTCTATAACTTAAATCTCACTGGTTCTCTTCCAGGGACACATTCATTCCAACTTTACCCACACTAATTTTTCTGGTAATCAGCTCAAAGGAACCATACCCACTTCCATTGCCATCCTTGACAGCCTTGAAAGTTTGAATCGTTCATCCAATATTATCTATGGTGAAATACTTGCTTCCAAGGCAGAGCTAGCTAGAAAGTTTATATGAGAGGCCAAGATGAAATATATAAACCCCACTAGGAGGAAAGTTTGGACAAGTGTCACGATGAGATTAAAAGCTTACCAAGGAAGCCTCTATTAGACTTTCCTAATCTGGAATTAAAAAAATATGTTTTGTTGCCTAAAAAATATTTTTAAAAACCGAAAATAGTTTTATCTATTTTTTTTATAAGCAAAAAAAATATATAAATATGAGTACAAGGCGTACTCGAACCCGTATACAAAAGAGAAGAGAAGAAGAAAGAAAAGAGGAACTAAGTTACAAGTTCAACCTAGAGCAAGATTAACTTCAAGGTTGGGCAAGCAACTTAATATCCAACACCACCTAAAATGAGTCTCATCAGCTATAACATCTAAGCCAAAGCCACATGAAAGCTAGAAGACCAAACTAAAATCACTAGAATACTAAAACCAAGTAAAACAAAATAGCCCAAATGGAATAGAATCTATTAAAGCCCAGAAAGAGAACCGCACCACTTTTAGTTACCACCACCTGAAACAAAACACAAGCTAGAGATACAAAGTAACCGTACCCTAAAAAAAACCAACTGCAGAACACTTATGTTTTGTACTATGTAACACCCTGTTTTTCGCTGTTTTACATAACAGGAATGCAGAGTAATATGTTTAATTCATTCTTGGTGTGTTAGAAAATTATTTTAAATAAACGGAGGTTACCACTCAATTCTACTTGAACGTAGAAAGCTACGAGTAAAATTTTGGTTGAAACGACGGGCGAATCCCGGCCCGCTGTTTTCACTGACTGTATATTCATACTGACCAGAAGACCTAATTTTAACTCGTGAACGAAACACGTAAGATTCTTATTTTATTTCCTACGATAGCATATTTTTAGAATTATTTCATAAAACAGTGAAATATTTATCTTTTACGGGCGAAATACGTAATCGGGTAAACGACGGGGCAAACGATGGAGTTTCTTGGAGCTGATAAATCATTTTCCTATACTTTTAAGTTGATTTAGGTAGAGGAGTCACACTTTTGGGTCAGTGGATTTTCTAGAATCAAATTGCAGTTAACATGTGGTTCTGAACTTAGTAACTGAGACGTCAGGGTACTAAGGTTCGTTGGTGTTGTGGACTGAGTGTCCTTCGGACTTAAGGTCCTGTAGATTGGGTATCTACTGTATACATGAAGTATACTGTTTTAAACATTTAAAATGTTTTCTATGACCACGAGCCTAAAACTGGTGCATCGGTTGATAGGTCTCGTGACTGAGCATTCGGACTTAAGGTCCTGTGTTGTTAATAACAGAGTTAAGACACTTTAAAACAATGAGGGTTGTAAGCGTTTTGTGCTGCAACAGAGGAAATTTTATACACAAAGAGAAAATGACGAAAATAAAAGGTTTTACATGCATTTAAGGCAGACGTGTCTATAAAGTTAATCATGGTATCAAGGGGATATTCATGTGTTTATCTCATTGTACCTTGGTGGTCAATGAGCCCATTTTTGTATTACTGTGCCTTGGTTTGGACAGTTTACAGTGGGATTCGGCTTGAGTGCCGTTGGCTGAGTGCCGTTGCCTGAGTGGCTTTGCCTGAGTGGCTTTTTGGCTTGAGTGCCGTTGGCTGAGTGCCTTTGCCTGAGTGGCTATGGAGTCTGATCAACTCACCCTATGGTGTTTATATCTCATGAGATTAGGCATATTGTTAGAGACAAATTATTGAAGTGTTGCATACATAATTTTTAAAACTGATGATGCGCTGATATGAAACCCTGTGATATTATGTATGAATGTTTATATGTTTTGTTGTGTCGGATATATGATTATCGCGTTTAAATCCAAAATTTGGTTTCTCACTCTTGCATTGTTTCTTTGTTGTTCTATTCTTGTGGTACTTTTCTTATGTCTGAGGATAGATGGATCCAATGATGCCATTGGCACATTCGGTGATCCGCAGCATCACTTTTGAGCACCGTACGCATGGTGGCGCTTGGGAGATCAATCCCGGGGCGAGGAGCGCTACCTACTTTGGCCCGACCTGTGAGACGACTGGCACATTAGCTGCCGGACCTCAACGTAGGACATACGTGGTGGAGACTTGCGAGATACCATTACCTCCACCAGGACTTTATCTGCAGTACTTGATGGAGCACGGAGAGATCGAGGTGCACCCAGAGCTGGGACAGCCTTTGCAGATAGCTGCACCCGAGGTAGTAGTACCTGTTGAGCCTCCTGTTGAGGTAGTTCCAGATGAGGTGATAGAGGAGGATCCTGATGAGTTCGTGGAGGACATCCTTGCGGACTTACCACCTATTGAGGACGACGATGAGGCACCAGGCGAGGGTGTGGGAGCAGCAGTATCCTCATCGGATAGTTCTGCTTTAGGAGGGGGTGATCATCCTGATCTCCCTAATGGGTTCCATTAGCTCAGACCAGCTGTAGGGTTAGTTAGGTTGGGGTAGTGTTATGCGTCAGTCGACCTGGCTACTGAGAGCCATTAGTTTTTTGTATGGTTCTAGACGTACACTACTGTTTTGTATATGTCTTTATATTTTCTTTACTTAGTTGAGGAGAATGACCTAACATGATAAAGGTCCTTTTGTAATCTCCTAGTGTGGTTGTAATATATATATGTAAACAAGGATGCATATGTGTATATATACATGGATATATTAGTGTATGTTTGTTTTATTTCGGTCATGTTTAATCGTGCACTCAAAAGAAAAAATTTATCACCAAATTCACTGAAATATTATTACATTTAACATGTTATTTTCCGAAAGTAACCAGCACTTTAATTTAATTTCCGCATTGGGGTAACTTTGTGATGATCCCGGAGAGGGTGTCACATACTATCCCTAATAGTTTTGTTTCCTTATTGGACCACCAATACTCCCACCGAAAAAAGCCACTCACATACTGGCGCGAGCACAAGATAGGCAGTAGAAATGCTTCTATCAGTAGCTACCAAAACCAAGATAATACACCCAATAAATCAGCTACTACTGATTCAGTGCAAAGCTTGATCATCACAAGGGACCTAAATTCTCTACAGATAAGGTAATACACCCCATAATAAGAAAATTCTCCAGTGAAAAAAACCCTAACAGCAGCAAACACTAATCCAGTAGAAGCAATATTGTTGCACTTGAATAAATTCTGATACATAACAAGCTTGTTGGAACCAAAGTGGTTATGGCTAATAATCTCTGAAAATTTTGATGTTAACAGAAAGATTAAATTTGTATGGCCAGTTATGCTTATGATCTAACTCGTCTACTCAAGTGTGCAGGATTGTTCTTATATCGCTAGACGAGAATACTAGTCTAGGGCGCTTTTAAATAAAGTCCAAAAACATCGCTAGTCCACTCTAAAATCGCTAGACGAGCTGCTAGTCTATCTGTTAAAAGAACTAGTCCAATACATAGCAAGTCCAAAGACTTGTAGACTACCCAGTAAAACCTAACTAATTGGATACTAGTCTACTCAATAAAACACTAGACGATCTAGTAATAGCTTACTCAGCGGGTATGTTCAAAGTTAAAAACACAAGTCCAAAGACGTACCGTGTTTGAACTCGCCCAGTCGGAACCTTTATTTCAAATAATTGTTTATTAAATGAATACATCTTTAAATACTTTATTTACCTTGGCTATTATAACTGTTACTCTGACACAAACTGCTACAAAGTTGACTCAGTATAAAGAAGGACAGACAAAATGTAATTTCGGGTACAACAGAGAAGTGACGGTACCACTTTGACCATTTCTGATAACTAAGAGCTTTTTCTATAGAATGCATATCAAGTTATCAGTCACAACGGATCTCATCATTAAATGTTATTTCTAAACGGATATATTTTAAAGACCGTTGAAGAAACAAGAGCTGAGACTGCCCTTCATCTATAAATACTGGACGACCCCAGTGAAGAAAGATGACAACGAAGCTCTGAAATTTCAAAGTGCTAAAACTCTATCAAAACCTCTCGTGAAATTATTCTTTGTAATCTCATTTGATCTTAAACCTTCATATCCTCACACTTAGTGAGTTCTTAGATCAAACTCTTTTCATCTCTTAAGTTAGAGAGCCTGAAGAGGCTTGACTGTAAAATAATACTTGAGTGCCTGGAGAGGTGTTGAATACTTGAGTGATTGTAAGCCTGGAGAGGCAAGTGTAAAAGAATACTTGTAAGCTATTGGATTATAGTGGAGAAAACCTTCAAGTAGAAGGGACTAGACGTAGCTCTTGGTTGGAAGAGAGTGAACCAGGATAAATCTTCGTGTTGTGAATTTCTTATCCCTTATCTCCTTTAAGTTGTTTTTATTACTAACTGTGAGGATTTGATATTGAGTTTTCTTAACTCTGTTTTAAAACTAAGGAAGTATGGGATACTCTAGCCCTAGCTCATGAAGGGTCATCCCAAGTGAAGGAGTCAAAGATAAGCATGCTGGTTCACCAGTATGAACTGTTCAAAATGAGTGAACATGAAACAATAGACCCAATGTTTGGATGATTTCAAGCTATCACAAATGGTTTGAGATCTCTTGGAAAAACATATGAAAATAGAGATCATGCAAGAAAAATCTGAGAAAAGTATGAGATATAGTGGAGCAAGACTATGTCTTCATACCCTAGATGATTTTATCATCCAAGGATCCATAATACTTAATAACCAAGAGTATTCTAAGATTACCTGTCGAGTAAGTAATCTCGTTCAGGAAGAACCAGAAGAAATATAATGGATAGGGGAATGACCAATCTCCATAATGCACTTAAGTGTTGAAACATGGATAGACCAATGATGGGATCCTAAACTTGTGCAAGGATTCACGGGTTGGTACTATCTTGCCTCTAGAATGGCTCTTAATTCCGTCAAAGGAATCCCGAAATTTATCCGGCGGATAAATGCGAACGCACATGCCGTGATCGTCATGATCCATAGAATGTTGTCAGTAAGGCCTTTGTGCCTAGGAAGTGGGCCTACATGTTCTGTGCGCATGTGGATTGTAGGGTGATTCTTCTTCAATGATCTTGGGAATGTCGGGGTTGGGATGACCACGGATGGCCATTCAGGGTGATGGGTCGTGGAGTACTGTGCAAAACACCGACATCTTCTACTTGCTGCTGTACAATCCTGGTTATCGATGGCGTTTCACAATCAATGTGGTTATTATTATTGACGCATAAGTATGCCTAATATTGGAAGTTGTGAAACGTGTGTTCTAACCACTCATTCCGAACATTCTCTTAACTCTGGAGTAGAGTCAGATCTTCCTTGAGGTTGAGGAGGTATGGGACTATGCAGTTTGAATCAGTCATCTCTCAGTTCTTGTGAGGCTGTGTAGGTATGGGACTATGCAATTTCACTAGGTCGTGTTTGTGTATAAGCCGTGTCCTGTAGTGTTGTTGGTATATTGATTGAATTGTTGATCTGCAATTGGATGATAACATGAGATATGTTAGTAATAGTATGTGTATGCATATGTGTCATGTTGTGTCGTGCTGTTTTCATATCTACCATATGTTGTGTGATGTTGGGAATCTCACCTCCTTTGTTTTATATTGTTGTGTCTGGTTTGGCTATGTGCCTTTTGTGTTCTTCTAGGAAAGATGGGATGTTGAGATGCTGCTCGGCTGACTCACCAGAGGTGTTGAGGTTAGAGCATGAGGACGACATGGGGAAGTCTCTAGAGGACGTCACTTCCAACTTTCGGATGGTTCAAGACAAGGATGTTTGTGTTTCCTGTCGTGCCTGATCTTCCTTTTCTTCTGATAGGCATGACTGTCGTTGGTTCGTAGGCCATGACTGTTGTCGAGAGCTAATTTGGTCTAGAAGAGTCTATTATGACGACGTCGATCCTAATATGAATCTAGATCATTAGCAAGATCCGAATTTGTATTTGTGGAATACATACGCAATACAAAAAAAAATCTTGGATTACATTTTGAAAAAGTAGAAATCGATTTTTTTTGGAGTAAAAAATCTTGGATTACATTTTGAAAAAGTAGAAATCGATTTTAGGAGCTGTGTCTCCATATCTTTATGTTGGGTCTGTATGTGTATATGATTTGTTCGATGAGTTGGGTTGGGTTTTTTATGTAAGTCTATTTATGAACCTATGACCTGAAATGCATTAAGAAATGTTTTATTACACATTACCTACTTCCAGATATTTACATTTATGTCTTGCGAAAACGAAAAATTTCCCTATTATATTACAACGAATTTTAAATTACCCTATTTTTGGCCTTAAAATGTTACGGACAATATAGCGCCCAAGAAGGGTGTTACATTTTGAGCATAAAGGTTCATTGTCTATGAAGAACGCAATGAACAAGCTCAAAAAAGGTAACGATAAGGGGAATTGGTTGGATCCTGAGGTCAGGAAGGGCCTGGAACAGTACTGGGATGCTGAGAAGTTCCAGGAGAAGGTCGCCACAGCTCGACGTAATCGAGCTACTGACGGTGGCGCATGTGCCTACACCGGGGGCTCTAAATCAGCCGCCGCTCACTTCGACGAGCTGGTAATACTTTAAACTTGATTATTTTAGCGTGCTATTTGATTAGTTTTCATTTTTTACTATTATTCTGAATTTAACTTTTTTTTTTTTGTATATGCGGAACTCACAGAAACAACGACCCCCCCTCCCCTTGCGCTATGGAGTTGGTGGAGAGGACGAAGAAGTTAAAGTAGGGGGAATGGGTCAACGACAAGGCCCGTAACCATTTTAGTTAAAACTAGTAATTTATTAATATTTGTTAATTTGTTAATGTTGATTATAAGTGTAACTAAATCTCTTCAACTGTAATTTGCAGGTCAACTTTAACGACAAGAAGGACGATTGCATATCATGTGCCTCACAGGATGAGGCTTTACTGGTGAGGTCCCCTACTCTCCTGTCTCCGTTGACGACAATGCCATATATTTGGAGGTCGTCGGGGGCAGGAGCAAGAAGGGGCACGTGTATGGCCTCGGACACTCGGGCAGCGAATTTATCGTATCATCATCCAGCATGCCTGCTGCTTCGTACGCGGATACCGTCCCTCTGGAACAGTTCAACCAAATGCAGGACACCATCACCCAGCTGAACGCGGAGCTTAGGGAAGAAGAAGGAGAAGGAGCGGGTGATGGCTGAGCAGATTGCACAGTTAACGCATGCACACCAGTAGCTGATGCAGACGACCATGGAGCAGGGCCAGACACTGCGGTTGGTGTTGGAGCAGATGAGGATTCAGCCTCCAGTTGCTCAGGGTGATGCTACTGCAGTTATGCTACCTGCTGCTCCTCCAGTTACGCCGCCTCCTGCTACTGATGATGCTGCTCCAGAGGACGAGGACATGGCAGACGCCGGTGCCACGGACGGTGAGGACGGTTGGTCGCCTCCACCTCCGCCTCCGCATCATGATTGACATTCATTTGTATTTATACATATTTTAGAGTTTACAGATTTTTATTGTATGACATATTTATGTTTATTTATATGATTAATGTGATTAATATTATATCTGGTTTTTAATAGTAATTTATATTAATAAATTGAAAGAAGTTATCTTAAATTAAAAAAATATATTAATAAGAGTAAAGGCCCAAATTGGTCCCTGAAAAAATTCGGGGATTCACTTTTAGTCCCTAAAAAAATAAACTAATCATTTAATCCCTCAAATTTTTAAACACGGGACACATTAGTCCGTAGATTTAGTTCCGACGTCCAATTACTTGCTTACGTGTCACATTTACCATCCTACTTGGCCCGTTAATGTTCTTGTGTGGCTTATGATGAATTTCCTATGCGGAAAACAAATAAAAAGTGAAAAATGAGCACAATTTTAAAATTCAAATACCTGAAAATTATGCATTTTTTTTACACTTTTCATTAAATTTTTACGGCAGAAATTCGCCATAGGCTACTCAAGATCACTAACTGGCCAAGTAGGATGGTTAATAGGACATGTAGGCAGACAAATGGATGTTGTAGCTAAATCTAGGGACTAATGTATCTCGCATTTGAAAATTTGAGGGATTAAATGGTTAATTTATTTTTTTCAAGGACTAAAAGTGATTTCCCAGAATTTTTCAGGGACCAATTTGTTCCTCCACTCTATTAATAATTTAAAATCAATTTAAATTATTAACCTAAAAAAAATTTAAAATCAATTTAAATTATTAACCTAAAAAAAAGCATTAGCGACCGAAATAGCAACCAATATATCAGTCTTTAGGTGTAAACCAAAATTCATTTTAAATAAATTTATTAAAATAAATATTACTTAGCGACGGAATTGTCCGTCACTAAATTGGTTAATATAATCAAATTTAGCGACCGAATTAGCGACTAAAAATCAGTTTTGGTTAACTAGAGCAGGCGACCAACCCAACTTGCGACCGATTTAATTAATTCAACGATTGAAAAATCGGTCTCTATTTTGCGACCGAAATACAAATTCGATTGCTAAATCCTTAGCAACCAGGGTTTCAGCTACGCCTAACTTTAGGTCGCTAAACTGAATAGCGACCGAATTTTGATGTTTAGCGACCCATTTCTTCGGTCGCTAAACAGTTTTTTTGTTGTAGTGATTGAAATAGGGAGCGACCTAAGGAAGGAAAGGCTACAGATAGTACAAGCAGGGATGCCAAATCAGGGTATGGTGCCATTTGCATGTGATGATTTGAATAGTCATTAATGCAGATTCTTGAGAGGATTTTGAACAATGATGGACAACCTAATTCTCAGTGAGTTTGATTGTAGGTCTTATATTTAATTGTCCAAGATAAAAAAAAGTTTTCTTTTTCAAATATTTTAGTATTCTCTAACTTGCTTTGGCAATGTATTAGTTCAGGAAAATATGTTACCGTGATTGTTATTGTGATGGTAGGACATGGCTACATTTGGTGGAAGGTAACATCTATATATTTATTTTTTGGATAAATTCTTGATTTAACTAACAAGATTATGTAGTGATACATTCTTGTGGGAGGTTTTTAGTAGTTGCACCATTATTATTGCATGTTAGATTATTTGTTCTATAATATGATTGGGATTGTGAGTCAAGAGTCTAATGGTTCTAAAATCTATATTTGACTTTATGGTTGAAGAAACCCTAGAATCTTGACTAGAGTAGAAAGCATAGATGAATAGAGAGAATAGTTTTGAGAGTAAAGTGTAATTTTCATTTCTGAAGTTTCTCATTACACGAATACAGTTATTTATACTTGAGCTTTTGCAGCTGAGTTAGTTACACTTGTAACTAACCTCTAACCTCTTTTAACTCTATTAACTATCTAGTTTAACTATAAAGTATTATTACACTGATATCCCCCCGCAAACTCAGGGTGGTTGAGGAGAGGCCACCACTTTGAGTTTGCTTCGAAGCTCTTCAAATTGTGTTGAGGGAAGTGGCTTTGTAAATGAATCAGCCAATTGGGCAGAGGCAGGAACATAATGCACAATCAAAGACTTGGACACTACCCTTTCTCTAACAAAGTGTATATCCAGTTCTAAGTGTTTAGTTCGAGCATGCAAGATTGGATTGTGAGACAGCAACATTGCACTTAGGTTATCACACAGCAAGGTAGGTGTATGAAAGGGTATGTGTAGTTCTTGCAGAAGAGATTGGATCCAAAGAAGTTCAGCAGTTGTGTGGGCCATGCTTCTATACTTAGCCTCAGCACTGGATCGAGCAACCAGTGATTGCTTTTTGGAGCTCCAAACCACAAGATTGGGACCAAGGAAGATGCAGGACCCTGATGTTGACCTTCTGTCATCAGGATCACTAGCCCAATCCGAATCAGAATAGGCTCTTAGAGTGAACTTAGTGTCAAGCATAGCAGGCTGCAATAAGAGTCCATAATGAGAAGTGCCTTTAAGGTACCTTAGAATACGTTTCACAGCCCTCCAATGTGACTCCAGTGGATTAGCCATGAACTGACAGACCTTATTTACACAGTATGATATCTCAGGTCTGGTTAAGGTTACATATTGCAAGGCTCCCACAATTGACCCATAGGTGTGAGGCTCTAAAAGTGTGTCTATACCATATCTGCTCAACTTGTAGTTGGTTATCATTGGAGATGAAATACCTTTGGAGTCACTCATGTTGGCCTTTTGAAGTAAGTCTCTAATATACTTTGATTGTGTCAACAACATGGATCCATTTGACTGATATTTAACTTCAATCCCCAGAAAATAATCTGGTTTGCCCATTTGCTTCAAAGCAAATTTCAGATTCAATTTGGTGATAAGATCATGAATTAGAGTGCTGGAAGAGCCTGTGTTCAAGATGTCATCAACATAGATCAAGACATATATGCAGATGCTGTGTTGTGTGTAAGTAAGGAGAGATGGATCACACTTGCTTGGGACAAAACCGAATTGAACCAGGGCTGCTGTGAGCCTCTCATACCAGGCCCTTGGTGCCTGTTTGAGGCCATAGAGGGCCCTGTTGAGTCTGCAGACCAGAGACTTGTTTGAGGCCTCAAAGCCAGGTGGCTGTGACATATAAACTTCTTCAGTGAGGATGCCATTGAGAAAGGCATTGTTAACATCGATCTGCTGAATATCCCACTTGTGTGTGAGAGCCAATGTTAGGATAATCCTGATAGTGACAGGCTTTACTACTGGAGAGAAGGTCTCCTTATAATCAAAACCATATTGTTGGTTGAAACCCTTGGCTACCAACCTTGCCTTGTACTTATTGATGGTACCATCAGGATTTTCTTTGATCCTAAAGACCCATTTACAGCCTATAGGCTTTCTGTGAGGTGGAAGATTTACTAGGGTCCAAGTGTTGTTATTCATAAGAGCCATGTATTTTGCTTTCATAGCATCAAGCCACTGTGGGTGTGAGAGAGCCTGTTTAACAGAGCTAGGTTCAACATGTGCCAAGTAGACCTTAGGCTTCAAGCTGCCAGTTTTGGATCTGGTTATCATTGGATGACCAATTGCAGATGGTTGGTTTGAAGGTTCTGTAGAGGTGATGACAGAGGGTGGTGGCAATAGGGAGGTAGTTGGTGGAAGTTCAGTGGGTGAATGTAATTGTTGGATAGGTGAACCAGCTGAAGAAGATTGGTTGGATTGGGGTGAGTCATGCACAGTAGGGGGCAAGGTTGCAGGTGTAGGAGAGGTTGGTTGTGGAATCTGAATTATAGGTGGTTCTATAGTAGAGGTGGGAATGACAGGTATGAGTGAAGAAAATGTGGATGTTGTGGCAACAGGTTTTGGTAAAGCTGAGAAGAGTTTGGGATAGGGGAAGGAAAACTCATTGAACAAAACATCCTTAGAGATGTACACTCTGCCTGTGGGTGAGAGGCACTTATGTCCTTTATGAAGTGGAGAAGGTCCAAGATATACACACTCAAGTGATCGTATTGGAGCTTATGCTGGTTATAAGGTCTAATGAATGGAAAACAGGCACAACCAAAGGTTTTGAGAGCTGTGTAGTCAGGGATCTGTTTATATAAGGCAAAATGAGGAGAAGTCTGTTGAGGTAAGGCAGAAGTAGGCAATTTGTTGATGAGTTGCACTGCTGTTTTAAAGCTATGATCCCAAAAGTTCAATGGTATAGAGGCATGAGACAATAAGCTTAGCCCCATTTCTACAATCTGCCTGTGCTTCCTCTCAACAGTGCCATTTTGGTGAGAGGTGTGAGGGCATGTGAGCCTGTGCACTATGCCAAGATCAGTGAGAACTTTTGTAAATGGCCTGAATTCTCCTCCCCAATCAGACTGCACAGCTTTGACATTTGCTGAGAACTGAGTTTGCACTAGTTTTAGGGACTGTTGAAAAGCCACCAGGGCAGCAGATTTATTAGTTAAGAAATAAATCCAAGTAAATTTGGTGCATGCATCCACAAATGTGATGTAGTATGTATAGCCATTATGAGAAGTGAGAGGTGCTGGACCCCACAAATCAGTGTGGATCAACTCAAAAGGAATATTCTATGTGACTTGCCTTGACAACAAGCTATACAGAATTCAATTGTGTCTTTATTGGAACAAGGTATATTACAGATGGACATAACTTGCTTAACAGCTCTAGTGTGTGCATGACCAAGCCTATAGTGCCATTTGGTCAGAGTAGAATTATAGTGTGAATTACAACTAACAGAATTTGAATGTGAATTACAAGTATCAGTTGAAGAGAAAACAGTATCAACTGAAGGGGACAAAGTATTAGAGTTTACAGTAGGACGACTGGAATTTATTGAAGAGGAAATCCCTGGAGTGGAAGACTTGAGGAGACTGAGGTGCTTGAAGCAATAAAGTCCATCAGCTCCAAGTGACCCTTGAAGAAGCACCTGCTTAGAGTCCTGTGATTTCACAAGACAAGTAGTTGGGTGAAATTCAAAGAATACTCTATTATCTTCAGCAAACTTTGCTACTGAAATTAGATTCTTGGTAATTGAAGGCACATGTAATAAGTTATGCAAGGAAAGAGTGATATTTGAGTTAGAGATAGGAGAAAGAAGTGATGAACCAATAGACTGTATAGTAAGACCTTGGCCATTCCCCATATGAACTTGATCTTGTCCATTATAAGGAATGCTCTGAGTCAAATTTTGAGAATCTGCTGTAAGATGATGTGAAGCTCCTGAATCTGGATACCAAGAGTGACTGTCAGCATTGATAGGAGCATGAAATTCTTGAGTTGTAGGGGCATATTGCGCAGCCATATAGGCACTAGGCTGAGTATTTTGCATTGAATTAGTTCTGTATTGTTGTTGAGAGTTGTATTGTTGTGGCTGAGCATTAGACCTATGAAAATGAGAACTATTATTGTGGTACTGAGCACCATTGCTTTGCTGCTGTTGATTGTTGACATAGCTATTTTGCTGTGGGAGAGGCTGTGGTTGCACAAACCCTTGATCAAAACGATGCCAGCAATTAAACGAGTCATGTCCATATTTATTGCACAGCTGACATGTTGGGCGGTTGCCACGACCACCACGGCCTCTTCCACGGCCTCCACGGCCCCTGCCTCTTGCATTGTACTGAAAATTATCATTGTCAGAGGTATCTTGAACCTGAAAACCAGAGTGTTGATTCTGTGAAGCTTGAGCTACGTTGACAGATACATTCGATACTGCAAGTTCTTGACGAAATTTGTCTAACTGAGCTTCTTGAACTAGGAGAAGAGCTTCAATGTCTGAAATGGAAGGAGAATCTGGTCTACCATACACCATCATCACAAAGGAATTGTACTCCTCAGGTAAACCATCAAGCACAGTGTCAATCTGATCCTGTTCAGATATAGGATCTCCAATTGCCAACAAAGAATCTGAAATAGCTTTGATTCGAAGAATATATTCCGAGATTGACCGATTTCCTTTCTTGATACTCTTTAATTCTGATCGAAATTGCCTAACCTTAGCCTTAAGGTGTGAGTGAAAATGCTTATGGATCTTGTCCCATACTTGAAAGGAGTGTTTACATCCAAGAACACGAGGCAACACAGAATCAGACAAGGTAGAAAGCAACCAGGTGAATAACAATTGGTCTTGAACAATCCATTTATCATAAGCTTTAGAAACCTTATCGTTAGTTTTATCAGTTTCAGAGTCATATTTTTGAGGAATTTGTGGATTAACTACGAATCTATGGAGTTTTTGAGAAAGAATCACACCTTCAACTTGCTAATTCCACAACAAAAAATTCTTGTCATCAAGCTTGATTGACAAATTTGGAGCAAAATTGGTAGCAGTTGATGCAGCTGAAGCAGACGCCATAGCCGATTTGAGGAGAGAATCGAAGAAAATTGCAGAAAACCACAAGATGAGGCCCGGGAAAAAGCTCTTGATACCATGAAGAAACCCTAGAATCTTGACTAGAGTAGAAAGCATAGCTAAATAGAGAGAATAGTTTTGAGAGTAAAGTGTAATTTTCATTTCTGAAGTTTCTCATTACACGAATACAGTTATTTATACTTGAGCTTTTGCAGCTGAGTTAGTTACACTTGTAACTAACCTCTAACCTCTTTTAACTCTATTAACTATCTAGTTTAACTATAAAGTATTATTACACTGATAATGGTAAACAACATGGATCTTTTATAGAAGTTCTTCATTTATGTGAGATATATAATTTTATGGTAAAGTTATACTATGAATCTCGCCATTGGTTTTTGTTGATTGAAGTTTAGTGTAGAGTACTAGAATTTCATGGTCAAAGACATTTTTATCTTTAATAAACTAAACAAACTTTTTTGAACCAAAAATATATGTTTAGTTCTTTTAGATTAATAATCTGATCATTTTATGCATTTATTCTTTTATGTTACTTATAGTGTTTGAGTCATAAGTCTCTAACAATGATGTATTTGATAGTCACATGATTTGAGAATTGCACCGAAGAATTTATGATATATGCATAATATGAATCTCACCATCTGTTTATGTGGATTTATGATATTAGGTTTATTGTTTGGGTAGATTTGTTGCGTATCGTTTTTGCTACTAAGCATGCGATTAAGGATGGGGTTTGCTTGCCAAGCCAATACCCAAAGCTGTCATGATGACCGTTGAAAATGCAAGACGACAACTCCTAGCTATTAGATAGAAGCCAAAAGAAACAAGCGACATGATTTATCATTTGCTATTTCAGTATTTGAATGAGGTGTGACACGAAAACAATAATTCCTTTTTTGACAATTTTCCCATTATTTAATATATTTATTTTACTAAAACATGGTCTATGGTGTATTAATGCTTCCTTCACTGAACCAATTACCGTACATAGGTTCTTCCGCTATTGCAAACCCATTAACCATATACTGCAAGGATTTCGAAGTTGTCTATGTCTGCAAATAATCCACATTCCAGATTATTACATGAAGCACATTTTATCTAGATACGTTCTTTTTGGTGTTCTTCTGTATTGAAATGTGATATGATAGTATTGTCTTAGAATCTTGGTCAAGGTGGGCAGATTGTGTTATTTTGGATGATCTTAGCATGTGGAATTTGGTTAGCTTTTGTTCCTTTTAGTCTTTTCAAGATACTGAATAACTAAGTTCTCTGTCGACTGAGGGATATCATTAAGTTTTTGGCTTCATTTATGTGACCACTTTGTTATGTGATAATTCATCGACATATATAAATTTTGGCAATAAGAAAAAGAAAATTGTAAATTCATTCATCATGTTTCCTATGAGACAAATCTACCCATTTGTGTTTTCTCATTATAATCGTTGATATTTCGCTTCCGTCTTATCACTATGGGTGAATCAAACATTGAATAACATAAGAGCTTATCATACTTATATCATAATATAAGCCTTAAAAGATTCTGAGTATCAAATGTGTCCTAAAAGATTAACATGAAATAAAATGAGTGACATAATTAAGTCAAATAAAAAAAAAAAAAATACGAAGAGACTAATTTTACCTAAATAAAATTTATAATTTTAGATTTAAAAAAGTAAATTAATAGAACTTGTTTATAAAACATTAAATTGATAAATAAAATAAATTAAATTGATTGAAAACAAGGCATAATATGTTTTTACTTCTTTGTTTTTTTTTCCTGTCACTTAAAACACGCACGCCTTGATCGTGCCGTATTCCCAAACACGCTCGTCTTCGCACACACGACACGAGCGAGAGAAACCCTCCCTTGGGTGCGCATCTCGCATGCTTCACTCGCTCGCACGCTTTTCCCCCCGCCGGCCGGACCTCCCCCGTTACCGCCGCCGGCGAATCGCCGGTGTCGCCGTTTCCTCTTCCGATCTCGTTATTTTCGGATTCCGCACTTTCGCCGTCAATCGCCACCGGTCCTCCGTGACGGAATTTCAAAGAATTTGTTGTGGATAAGACGGATCTGCTGGAGATCTGGTTAATAGGACCGTGATTTTGATCTGGAAGGTAAGCTCGTGCTCAAAATTCATGAATTAACCCGATTTTTCATATTTTTCTTTTGGTATAGTTTTGCATGGCAATTATGTACTGTTGAGTAACGAAATGTGGTGGATTGAGTGTAGCTATGAGCTTTTGAAGCTAAAAAATGTTGAATTTTTTTTTTTTTTTTTTTGTGTGTGTTAGATTAAGCATTTGGTCGCTTACCAATAAGGTCGGTAGATAGCTGGGTTCCTGGCAAAGCTCACTTATCTTTACGCTAGTCTCTGGCTATCGTTCGGAAGATATCCTTGGTGCACCAAAAAAAACATTTGGTTCCTTTATGTGACGCTGATTTTGAATTGAGAAATGCTAGCAATACACTTTCTAACACACACTTTCCAACACCCTCCCTTGTATTGGTTGAAATTCATGTGGGTCCTACAAAATTCAAATGGGGCCCACACGAATTAATGGGACCCGCATGAATTTCAACCAACAGGAGGGAGTGTGTTGGAAAGTGTGTGTTAGAGAGTGTGTTGCTAGCACCCCTCTTTTGAATTTGGTCTCAATTGAAAGAGAGAAAACAAAATATATATTTTCTGAATTGCTTGTTTTTCAGCACAATGGTATTATATTTATACACGTGAAGAATTAATTACAAATGATAATTGCAAGGCAAATAAATAAGTTAACTATTCCCTAAGTGCATAGATACTTCCTAAGTTCATGAACTATAGAGAATACATGAATCTAATTAATCACAATTGTCAATTCCTAAGCTACTATGGACGGTGGATGGACTTGGATGGTAGATAAATGTGGACGGTGGAATGATAAGTGAGATATTCCAACACTCCCCCTCAAGCTGGAGAATGAATATCAATCATTCCCAGCTTGCAAGTGAGATCTTGAAACTTATCTTTAGGAAGACCCTTGGTTAGCACATCGGCTAGTTGATGTTCTGATGGGACGTACGATGTGGCAATCAGCCCACTATCAAGTTTTTCTTTAATGAAATGCCGGTCAATCTCTATATGTTTGGTCCTATCATGCTGAACTGGATTGTGAGCAATACTAATGGCTGACTTGTTATCACAAAAGAGCTTCATACTTAATCTAGAGATCATCAAGAATGATTTTCATCCATAACAATTCACAAACTCCTTGAGCCATAGCTCGGAATTCGGCTTTTGCACTTGATCTTGCAACAACATTCTGCTTTTTACTTCTCCATGTAACAAGGTTCCCACACAAGAATGTGCAATAGCCTGATGTGGACCTTGTATTACTCACTGAACCTGCATAATTTGCATCAGTATAAGCCTCCACAGTTAAGCCTCCACCTCTTTTGAACAAGAGTCCTCTCTCCCCGAAGTGGGTTTGAGATATTGCAGAATACACTCTATAGCTTGCAAGTGTTTCACCCTCGGATCATGTATGAACTGACTCACGACACTGACTGCATATGCTAAATCTAGTCTAGTGTGTGCTAAGTAAATCAACTTCCCCACTAGTTTCTAATATTGGACCTTGTCAACCTTGGCACTCTCCTCTTCGATGCTGATTTTGTGATTTTGCTTGATGGGAACACTTACAGGTTTACATCCAAGTTTGCTTGTTTCCTTCAAAAGATCAAGCACATACTTCCTTTGAGAAATGAAAATACCTTTTTTTGAGTAGGCCACCTCAATCCCCAAGAAGTACTTCAGTTTCCCTAGGTCCTTCATCTCAAACTCTGCAAATAATTTTTCCTTGAGCAGTTGTCTCTCAACCGGATCATCTCCTGTAATAATAATATCATCAACATAAACAAGAAGTACAGTTAATTTTCCTTCCTGTGAATGTTTGAAGAAAAGTGCATGATCTCCTTGACTCTGCTTGTAGCCCAGACAGACCATTGCTTTTGTAAATCTTCAAAACCATGCTCGAGGAGACTGTTTTAGCCCATATAAAGCCTTTCTCAATCTGCACACTTTGTTTGTTCCACCTGTGGGACCAAATCCCGGGGGAATCTCCATGTACTCCACTTCCTCTAGGTCACCATGCAAGAAAGCATTTTTGACATCAAACTGATGTAGTTCCCACCCAGAGTGGGCTGCAAGAGAGAGTAAGATACGAACAGTGTTCATCTTTGCCACTGGAGCAAATGTCTCCTCCTAATCGATGCCATAGGTCTGAGTGTATCCCTTTGTCACTAGTCTAGCCTTGTATCTATCAAGAGTGCCATCTTTTTATGCTTGACCGTAAAGATCCACTTGCAACCAACGAGTTTCTTGCCCCTTGGCCTCTCAACAATCTCCCAAGTTCCATTTCTTTCAAGTGCTTTCATCTCCTCATCCATAGCTTGAACCCAATTCTTATCCTTCAATGCTTCTTGAACTGTCTTAGGGATTTTGATAGAGTCAATGGCTATAATAAAACTCTGGTGCTGCTGCAAGCAAAGATTTTTAGAGGAGACAAATTGAGAAATAGGGTACTTAGCACAAGACCTTTTCCCTTTTCTCAATGCAATGGGCAAGTCATCATTTTCAGGGTTAGGTTCACAGGTATTTAATGGAATATGTAAAGAATCAGGTTCAGAAGAATGGAAATCAGTATTACCATTACTTAACACTGGTTCAGACTCTTGGAGTTGAGGTTGGATTAGTTCAAGTTTTTTTTTCCGTCGATACACCTTTTCAGGTGAGCTGGCTCTAGTTCGAGCAATCACTTCAGGAGCATAACCAATGAATGGGGGATAACTTGAAGGGTCATAACATTTATAACCTTTCTTATCAGGAGCATAACCAATGAAAATGCATTTAATGGCACGAGGGTCAAGCTTGCCTCGATGCTGTCGATGAATATGAACAAATATAGAACAACCAAAGACACGAGATTCAAGACTTTGCATAATAGGAACAGAGGGAAAAACAGATTTCATGACATGGACAAGACTAACACCCCCAAGAACTCTAGAAGGTATTCTATTTATTAGATAAGCAGCAGTTAAAACAACTTCCCCCCAGTATGACTTTGGAACTGACATCTGGAATAACAATGTCCTAGTCATTTCAAGCAAGTGTCTGTTTTTTTCTTTCAGCAACCCCATTCTGTTGGGGAGTATCAAAACATGTGAGTTCATGAATAATACCTCGTTCTTTAAGAAAGGTAGAAAGACTTTGATTGACATATTCTCTACCATTATCAGACCTCAAGCGCTTAATGGTTTTTTCAAATTGAGTATGAATCATATGATAAAACTGAGTAAATAATTTGTAAACTTCAGATTTATCTTTCATTAGGAATAGGAATATCCAAGTGACATGAGTGCAATCATCAATGAAAGAAACAAACCATTTTGCACCAGAAATATTAGGAACGGTAGCAGGACGCCAAACATTAGTATGAATAAGAGAAAAAGGTTCATCACTTTTCTTAGCATTTGAAGGAAAACTTACCTGATGATGTTTGGAAAATTCACAAACATCACATTGAAAGGACTCAACTGATTCATTCAAAAACAAAAAAGGAAACATGGACTTAAGTAGAGTGAATGGGGGATGCCCAAGACGCTTATGTTGGAGCCAAATTTGGGAGGAACAAGACTTGGATTGATGGCAGGAATGTTGCAACTTCACACCAGATCCACCAGAAGTTTCCATCTCAAGGTAGTACAACCCTCCCTGTTCCTTGGCAACTCCAATCGTCTTCCCCGTAGTAATGTCTTGGAATAGACAATGAGAAGGGAAAAAGGTTACAACGCAATTAAGGTTTTTGGTAAGTTTATGTATAGAAAGAAGGTTAGATGACAGGTTAGGAACATGAAGCACATTTTGCAAATTTAGAAAAGGACTAAGTTTAACGTTACCGAATCCTGCAACTGATATATGAGAGCCATCAGCTACAGTTATGTGATGACTACCCATGGGGATTTGATAGGATGAAAAATGAGAAGAACAAAAGGTCATGTGATCGGTGGCACCAGAATCAATAATCCAAAAATCCTCGGGGACAGTACCAGAAACATGAGAAAATAAAGAACATAGATTCTTACCATTTATACCATGAGAAGAAGTGCGAGACTGCTTACTAGTGATAGAGTACACGATTAGACTGATACAGTGCTGCACACTGTATCACCTCTCTAGGTTAGCTATAGCTAAGTGTAACTGAATCAGTTAGTCAGTTACCCTATCCCTAACCTGTATAAATGTATAATCCTCTTGTAATGCAATTCAGTGAAAAATGAAAAGCTCAATTCAGATCTATCTTTCTCTCTCTCTTTACTCTCCGTACCAATTCTAACATGGTATCACAGAGCTAGGTAAAGATTCCATGGCCTTTACCGAATCTTCTCCTCCTCCTTCCCCTCCTCCTCAGCCGCCGCCAACTCCTCCTTCGGCACCGATCTCTGCTATCCCTCCCCCTGCATTCTCCTTATCGATCTCGGAGAAGCTTACAGAAGACAATTTCTTGTTATGGAAGCAGCAGATCGAGCCTCTTATCAAGGCGCGCCAACTACATCGATTCCTCGTTTCACCACAGATTCCAAATCAATACCTCTCTGAATCTGATAGACTCACCGGAAACCAAAATCCAGATTACACACGTTGGGAGCTTCAAGATTCCTTACTTCTCTCATGGCTCCAATCCTCCGTTACAGCACCGATTCTCACTCGTCTGATAGGGTGTGTCCATTTTTGGCAACTTTGGGAGAAGTTGCATCATCATTTTCAATCCAAGACTCGTGCGAAAGCAAGAATGCTTCGCACAGAGCTTCGCAACACGAAAAAGGACGATCGTTCGATCTCAGAATTTATTCTCCGTGTGAAAGCTCTCGTCGATGCTCTCTACTCCATCGGTGACCCTGTTTCGTCTCAAGAACAATTGGATGTGATATTGGAAGGGTTACCCGAGGAGTATGACTCGTTAATCAACTTTGTGAGCACTCGATATGATGCCTCGGATCTGGATGAATTGGAAGCCCTACTCCTTGCGCAAGAGGTGCGTCTTGATCGCTACAAACAGAAAGGGTAATAAACAAGTAGCTCCAAGTGCTTCATATTCCATCCGAGGAGCAGTGTGCAGACCTACTAACCAAGGCTTTGTCTCCCACTCTGTTTCAGTATTTGAGGGACAAGCTCAAGGTGCTTGACCTTCACACCTTGGTTCACCCACCTTGAGCTTGAGGGGGGTGTGATAGAGTACACAATTAGACTGATATAGTGCTGCACACTGTATCACCTCTCTAGGTTAGCTATAGCTAAGTGTAACTGAATTAGTTAGTCAGTTACCCTATCCCTAACCTGTATAAATGTATAATCCTCTTGTAATATAATTCAGTGAAAAATGAAAAGCTCAATTCAGATCTATCTTTCTCTCTCTCTTTACTCTCTGTACCAATTCTAACAACTAGAGTAATGGGTGATAGCCGAGATGTTGGTAATCTCAGTGTTAGACATGATGGTTGGGCGCGATAACAACCAAGAGTGTGATGAAGGTGTAAAAAACACAAGTTGCAATGAAGGCAGCAACAAAGAAGAGGGTTTGCAGTGAAGATGACTTTGGGTACTGTAACTAAGAAAGATAAAGCACAATTAAGGTGCTAAACGTGCAACGAAGGCACAAGACAGAACAGGTCCTGCAATGAAGGCAAGGCACCTACGGTCACTCAGCAATGAAGGCTGAGGCAGCGGAAAAACAAAGGTAGAGACTCACAGGGTCGGGAGCTCTGATACCAAATTGAAAGAGAGAAAACAAAATATATATTTTCTGAATTGCTTGTTTTTCTTTCCACATAGCACAATGGTATTATATTTATACACTTGAAGAATTAATTACAAATGATAATTACAAGGCAAATAAATAAGTTAACTATTCCCTAAGTGCATAGATACTTCCTAATTTCATGAACTAGAGAATACATGAATCTAATTAATCACAATTGTCAATTCCTAAGCTACTATGGACGGTGGATGGATTTGGACGGTAGATAAATGTGGACGGTGGAATGATAAGTGAGATATTCCAACAGTCTCAAATCGTGAAATTTTTGAAATCGGTCCCTATATGTATAATTATTTTAATTTTAAAAACCAAATTCAAAATGTGTATCAGGACCAATAATTTTGACAATAATTTTGAATTTGGTCCCTATGATTAGTTTAACCCTTTTTTTTTTGAGTTATTGGTACCTGAAGGCTTAGAATGATATACTGGAAGAGATAAATGTCAGATAATGTTGTTGTTTATGTTTCTGATGGTGAAGTACTAACTGTTGCTTTTGGTTTTCTGCAGCCTTTGGAATTCCTAATGACATGGCTTATCTTGGTCTGAAATGGAGACCATTCATAAACATTGATGGCATTGACAATCAACAAATCAGTAGAATAATTTTTAATTGAATTAAACTATATAAGGTTTCAGATTAGGGATTATGGCATCTGATATGCAGAGGCTTGTAGGAACGAGTGAGGATGATGAAGAAGAAATGGAAATGGATGTGAAAGAAGAGGATGATGATGATGAGGAAGAAGAAAATAGAGATGAGCATGGAAATGCTTCGGGGATTTTAGAGATTGATGGTGGGAATGGGATAGTAACTGCTGGTGGTGACAACATGTTTCAACAGCACCAGCATTTTCAGGAGGAGCAAGTGGGCACCCCAGGTGGAGGTTCCCGAAGATGTAGGCCGCTAGAAGAGAAAGAGAGAACGAAGATGAGAGAGAGGCGTCGGAGGGCAATCACTGCAAGGATCTTGGCGGGGCTTCGCAGGCATGGCAACTACAATCTGAGAGTTAGAGCCGACATAAATGATGTCATCGCTGCTCTAGCAAGGGAAGCTGGATGGGTGGTTCTTCCAGATGGCACTACTTTCCCTTCAAGATCTCAGGTACTTATCTGTCAAGACTTGAGCTAGATTTTTCCGACTCTTAAGATAGCCTTGATTTGGATTTTGTGACTTTTTGTGTGCATATGGTGGTATTATGTGGTGTTTTGCTATGAGTTTTGGCCTGATCATTTTGTTTCCTGTTTGTTTTGGTGGAGAAAGTAGATTTAATTTTAACTGTAGACATTAACTCTTGGTATTTGCTATATATTTCTTGGCTTAGTCAAATTAAAACTATTTGAGATTTTAAATATGTTATTACTGTTGTGTATCTGCAAATTTCAGTTCTGACAAATATCAGAAAAACACCCAAATTGGAACCTTTTCTTCTCAACCTTACAGGGTCAAAGGCCAGCTGGTGGTAATTCTACAGTTGTCACTTCGTCATCTTCCCATGTGCCTTCACAACACACTCCATCTGCTTCCCTTGGGGGAGTTGCTTCTGGCTATAGGAGCTCGTTAGAGTATAATGCATGCCAAATGAAAGGTGCTTTCTTGCCAGCTCCATCTCCTTATGATATACCCACAAGTTCCCGGTCTCAAACATCCATGGTAGGGGAGGCAGAAGAACAAAGAGACAATCATCCTCTAATTGGTTGTTCAATGCATAATGTTGACGCGAAGGAGGTATTATTTTGAAGCCATTTCATAATTATGCAGTCAATCAGTCAATATGTTGATTTCTTTTAAAAGTAACTTTCTTCCAGTTGCTCTGATAGGCTGATAGCATGAACTGGTGGTTACATGTTTATTCATTGCTTATATTCCAATTTGTCATTACATGTTAAGAAGCAGTGCATGTTAAATAAGAGTGGCCTTTAATGAGCAATATTAAAACTTAATATTTTACATGCTTGTGAATCTTATTTGTGCTTCCATTGTGAGTTGTGACCCTTCTTGGCCTCTTCTGTATCTGTAATTTCTTTGACTTATTCCACTTGTTATCTAAACTTAAAACGATACCCCTAGATGAATGATTATCCTAAAGGGCAACCTGGTGCTATAAAGATCCTGCTATGCACAGGGTCCAAGGAAGGGTCGGACCATGTGGGTCTATAGCAGGAAGGCTTACCTTGCATTTGCAAGAGACTGATAATACGACTAGAACCTGTAACCTCCTTACCATATGGCAACAACTTTAACTGTTGCACCAAGGCTTCCCTTAAGGGCATATTCTTCCTTTTTATGGTTCCTTTAGCAGGTAAATCTCTTGGCATTGTTTTATACCTTCTCCTTTTGCAGATTGTTAACATACCCCCCAGATTACCAGAGCGTGATTTGGCCGGTACTCCATATGTTCCAGTTTATGTCATGCTACCAGTAAGCAGTTATTTTTTACCCTTCTTTTTCGTTGTTTTATTAAATTTCTGTTTTTGGCTTCTAAATATGCTTGTAGTGAGTTGTTCTTCTTAATATGTTGGTATTCTGAATATGGTGTTCTGGAAAAAATATATATTAAGTTATTAACTATTAAAGAAAGAGAAAATTTAATTTTTGTTTTTTGTTTTTTGGGAATCTAGCTGTAAATGTCAATTAATAATTGAATATGCATATTCTCTCTATATTGTTAAGCAGTTGGGGGTGATCAATATGAAGTGTGAGCTTGTTGATCCAGATGGTCTACTAAAGCAGTTGAATGTGCTAAAATCAGTAAATGTTGATGGTGTTATGGTAGACTGTTGGTGGGGAATAGTGGAGGCACATGCTCCGCAAGAGTATTATTGGAATGGTTACAAGAGACTCTTTCAAATGGTGCATGAGCTTAAGTTTAAGCTGCAGGTTAGTCGTAAGCCACTTTAATGATTGAGGGTTGCTCTCTTTCTAATTCAATCTGGCTTTGGTAGTGACTTTTCATGTTGATACTTGGCCAGGTTGTGATATCATTTCATGAATGCGGAGGCAATTTTGGTGATGATGTGTGTATTCCACTGCCCCATTGGGTTGCTGAAATTGGTAGGAGCAATCCTGACATTTTTTTCACAGATAGAGCGGGAAGACATAATCCTGAATGTCTTTCTTGGGGAATAGACAAGGAACGAGTTTTAAGAGGTCGGACTGCTGTGGAGGTAAAAATGACATCATCATTGTGGTGGTGGTTATTATTATTATTCAATGAAACTAGTATGACTTGGCTTTTAATATGTGCTTCGTGACAAAGTCATATCTCTGTAGACATGCTTCAACCAAGCTTGAAGTGTACATTGTTAGTCTTAAATCACCTTTCTTTGAAACAGATCTGTTTCGGGGTATCGGTTTTCTAATTCTTCTCCCTGAAGATTAAGGGGAGATAGGGGTGGCTCAGGAGAGTTAGTGGCCTAAAGCTAAAATTTAGTTCATAGCTGCTTGCAGGCGTAGTTGAGGTGGTTCGCATCGGAACAACCCAAGAGTTGGCCAGAATACCCTTTAGAAGTGGTCTATGGTAGGAAACCACCTATTGTTATTCACTTCACTCAAGGAGAGTCCAAAGTTGAGGTGGTGGCTAGGGAGTTGCAAGAGCGAGATGAAGCAGAGACAACTAAAATATAATCTAGTCAAGGCTCAAGAACAGATGAAGACATATGCGGACAAGAACAGGAAACAGTTAGAATTTGAGGTTTGAGAGTCGGTGTTTCTGAAGTTTAGGCCACACAAACAACACTCAGTAGCTTGGAGGATTAATAAAAAATTGGCTCCTTGGTATATGGTCCTTTCCAAGTGGTGGAATGGCATGAGAGTGTTGCTTACAAGCTTAAATTACCCCCCACATCAAGGATCCACCCTGTTTTCCATGTCTCACAATTAGAGTAGGCTATTGGTGATTATACGGCAGAAGTGGAACTCCGTAGGCCTGGTAATTGACTAAGGGGATCATGTGGAACCAGAAACTGTTCTGGCCAGCAGAGAGATCATTCAAAGTGGCACCCGGGGAAGACAGTTCTTAGTACAGTCGAAGGGCTCATCAAAAGAAGACTCTATGTAGGAAGATAAAGTGTATTTGGGCAGCTAATTCCCTTCTTTCAGCCTTGAGGACAAAGCTGCTCTTCCAGCGGGGGGAAGTGATAGAATACTTGACACCGGGCTTGATATTGAACCTGAAAGAGACTGCCTAGGGGGCCTGCATCAGGGAAAGCCCAAAATATGGAGAGTGTATAGCTGTAGGAAGAAAAGGTTTTGGGGCGTGTGGGGGACTGATTTAGATATCATGAAACTTGAAGAGGTTTTGGGGTGGCTTAGGCCATTTGGCCAAGATAACACTTTGCAGCTCTGATTTTATTTCTTTCTTCCTCTTCTATCTGCATCTGTATGTAGACTTTTCTGCCTTGTTTATTTTAATCAGAGTTCTGCTCCCTGAAATTTCCTACCATTTTCATTGTTAATACTAGTATTTATCAGAGTGCTTCAATGAAACGTTGTTGCTTCAGTAGTTCTAAAAAGATAATCTGAATGTGAGAGATAGTGAGAGTGAAAAAAAAGTGATTAGGATATACTTTGCCAATTAGTGAATGAGGAAGTGATAAAATAGGGCCCTTAATAAATAATAAATATGGTAATTATATACATACATAATAAACTTTAAGGCCTGAAATTTTGGGGGACCTCAAGTAAAGGCTTTTATTTAGTAGCTTTATGCTTGAGTCGCCCATGTGTTTCCATTTTATGCTATGCCTACAGAATTAAGGCACATAATTTGAATGTTATTCATTTTTGTAGGTTTATTTTGATTTCATGAGAAGTTTCCGGGTTGAGTTTGATGAGTATTTTGAGGAAGGCTTCATCTCCATGATTGTAGTTGGACTGGGTCCATGTGGAGAGCTAAGATACCCATCTTGTCCTGTAAAGAATGGTTGGAGGTATCCTGGTATTGGTGAATTTCAGGTAATTAATTTCTTGCTAGTAATTAGTATTATAGCTTTAGTTATCTAAATCCGCCGACTGTTGGATTCAGTTTTTCATTCAGATGCTTTCTTTGTTCAAACATCTTGTTATAAAAATTCTTTCAATTAAGCAAATCCATATTCTGTTGAGCAAATATGGGGAAGAAAACTATTCCTTAGACGTTTCATAGCTCAAAAGCGAATAGTTTTGGGCTATTTGCCATCCTTGATTATTCTCTTTTTCCCACATGTTTTCAGCATTTTTAGGACTGGGGTCTTCATTCTACCTCTATTGATATATAGGGACAACTTTTAGTTTGTTGGTGTTAGACATTGAATAATACCAGAAAGTTAAACCGAGAAAAGGTGAATGCAAATTGTTTGCTGCAGCAGAGTACTTTTTTTTGCCCATCCATATGACTTGGATATCTTTTTCAACACTATGCTCATCATCGTTTCTCACTTTGTGGCCAGTGTTACGATCAGTATATGTTGAAGAATCTTAGGAAAGCAGCAGAAGCAAGGGGGCACTCTATTTGGGCTAGAGGACCAGAAAATGCGGGTACCTATAATTCTCAGCCACACGAAACAGGTTTCTTTTGTGATGGGGGTGATTATGATGGCTTCTATGGCAGGTTTTTTCTTAGCTGGTACTCTCAAGTTTTAGTTGATCATGGAAACCGGGTACTTTCTCTGGCAAAATTAGCTTTTGAGGGATCTTGTGTTGCTGCAAAGGTAAGTTAATGAAAAATGAAAAGTGTACTTTGAAGAAAATTTTGTTTTCAAAATTTCAAACAAAGGTTCTTCTGGTTCTTTTCTGCATCAGAAGCTTAATGATTTTTCTAACTACACAGGGAATCTTTCATAGTTGATGCAGTCCTCCTCTTGCATTTGTAGTACAAGCAATGTCCTATTTCTGAATCTAATTTTTAATTTTAATGCTTTTTAGCATCATTTATTGCACAGAAAATAACACGATTTAGAAAATAATTACTGAGAATACATTTTCAGGTCAATTTTTTATTTTATTTTTTGGAAAATATTACTTTCTCGAAAAAGTCTTCACAAAAAGCATCACTCTCCTAAACTTATCTCATGTGTGATTTGTTCGTGAAAATTACTTACCCGTAATATGAAGATTTGACCTGAGCTCTTCAAAATGATTTGTTTACCACTTACCAAGAAAATATATTTTATAGACTGATATTCCTAAGTAATACATTTTCATCCACAACCCCCATAAAAGAAGCATTTTCTGCACCAAGCAACACAAAATGGGAAGGGGGAAAAAATCCTTTTTATGAAATTAAAGCAACATTAATCGTTGCCTATTTGACTAGGAATTATCCATTTGTTGGTATTTTTTTTATTTGTGTGTCTGTGTGTGTTTTGTGGCCTTATGCAGTCTGTTTGATATATTTTAATTCCCGCACAGCTATCAAGTATTTACTGGTGGTACAAGACTGCGAGTCATGCTGCTGAGTTAACTGCTGGGTATTATAACCCCTGCAATCGTGATGGCTATGCTGCAATTATGGATATGTTAAAGAGAAATGAAGTTATCTTAAACGTTGCTTGTACTGATTTGCACACATTGAACCAGCATGAGGTCTTTCCAGAGACATATGCAGATCCTGAGGGATTAGTTTGGCAAGTAAGTAATCATTGCCAAAGTTTTAGTATCTGGTTATCTGTTTGGTTTCCTATATAAGCACATTCTTTGGAAAAACTTATTGATCCTTGTTGGTTTAATATAGACAAATTTGAGGCATGCAAAATACTGTTTTAGAATTAAAGCTGTACACCATTGTTGTTAAGATCGAGAGTAAGATCGCAAAATCGTCCGATCTTACGTTTTTCAAAGGCTGGAGCGTGCAAGATCGGGAGGAAGATCGTCGCCACCTGGGATCGAGGTAGAATCGTCGATTTTCTGCAGAAAATCGTGAAATCGTCGATTTTCCCGAGTCGCCCGATCCAAGGAGAGGCTGTGCACGTGGGTTGGGCTTTTGCTGACCCGTTTCGAAAAAAATGGGTTTTTTAAAATCCAATTAATTTTCGAACCCCATTTCAGTAAAACCCTAAAACACCGTTCGAGTTTTGTACCCCTGTTTGCCATTCGAAGTCAGAAACTCTGTTCCCTCTCTCAGTCAAACCGCCGTCTTCCTCTCTCAAACTGCGTCTCCCGTATGTGCTCCTCTCAGCCATGCTCATTTTCGAATAAGAGGCATAACAGAGGCGGCAGAGGGAGTTAGATGCTGAAGGGGTAACAGGGTAAGAGGCGGTAGGGGGAGTTACATGCTGAAGGGGTAACAAGTATTAGGGTTTTAGGAAATCAGGGTTTCAGGAAATTGGGCCATGTGGCCCAAATGTTTTTATGTGTTCTCTATTTGTTTTTTGTTTTGTTGAGCCTTAGAAACTAAATCTTTGTCTTTCAGAATAACATATAAATAAAGTTAAAATAACTTTCATAATAATATAATAAACTAAATAATAACATATAATATAATAAACTAAATAAAATAAATAATAATATATTAAACAGAATATGTATATGTATATTGTTTTTTTCCTTATCTATGAATATCTAAAGATTATTTTCCTTATTTATATTATTTTTCATGCATATGTATATGTATAAGTATAATTTTCCACTTTAGCAAGGATCTTACGATCCTTGTTACGATCCTCCGAGTTACGATCTTTGATCCCCTTCCCGATCCTTGCTAGGATCTCGATTTTCACAACAATGCTGTACACTCTAAAATGTACTTCCTGATTTTGTATTGCAGGTGTTGAATGCCGGGTGGGATGTTGGCCTACCAGTTGCTGGTGAGAATGCACTTCCTTGCTTAAACAGAGTTAGCTATAGCAAGGTTTTGGATAATGCCAAGCCCATAAACGATCCTGATGGGAGGCCCTTTTCATCGTTTACTTACCTGAGGCTTAGCCCACTTCTTATGGAACGACAAAACTTCATAGAGTTTGAAAGATTTGTCAAGAGAATGCATGGTAAGTTGATGAAGTTTTATATGTATCCGTAGCCTCTTAATGAGTTATGGAATTAATTGAGGAAAATAACACTTTCTCTGGCCCTGGTTGAGTGAATGTTCTTGTGCCATTTAGGACTTTTTTACTCCATAATCCGTAGTCCAATACGCAAAGTCCTGAAGACCTAAATTTCCTTCATAGGCATAATCCAATTTCTTTACTATTATAATGAACGCCGGATTTCATTACTGGTTCTTGCTTATAGTGTGCTGGGATCCACATGCATTGCACATGCAACACCCATTTTTCTAGAGTCATAGCACGAGCCTTTTATCTGATTGAAATGGGCTATTTGTAATCAATAATGTTATCTGAACATGAAAAAAATTGACAGCAGGGTGACACCTTGTTAATGCATATAAAATTGTGATTAATGACGTGTTAACTTGGTTAATAGGTACACCAAGATTGATAACTCATTAACTATCCACTAAGCTTCATTAACCAAGTTGTTGATTAACGAGTTACCCATCTAGGACAGGTGTACCTACTACCTATCAATCAAGTTCAACATATCATTAATAACGATTTTAAACATTATTAACCAGGTATCATATGTTGTCAAATTTTGATATCCAAATAATATTTTTGATTTGCAATAGAATATGAAATCAGTTTAATATCAGTTAACAGAAGTCTACATCTCTACCTGACATTCTCCTTTTCTGTTTCGTTTTAATTTATTATTATTGTTGTTGTTGTTATTGTCGTCTTTTTTTCTGGTTTGCCGTTTGCAGTCTTATGGCACATTGAATATAGCAAAGCTTTTGGGTTGATGCCGTCTTTTCTGATTGCAGGTGAAGCTGTTCTTGATCTCCAGGTGTAGCTGGCGAAGAGAATCTGCTAGAAATTGTGTATTATTTATAGTTCCCCGACGAAGTGGTTGGGGTTACAGATTAGGAGAATAGGATTGTCATTTGATGCAACGTATACTAGTCTTTAGTCAACTAGTTGATTAAGCCTTTTTTATTTATTTAATGTCAACTCACATTAGAATGCGGATATGTACATACCCGTGCAACTCGTTGAGTTCTGTATTAGCCGCTACAGTGATCTGCAATATTATTGTATATGTCACTTTACATCAGTATACAGGAGTATGGTATGCTGGGTTGCCATTGCATGGATAATGAATTGGATAGAGCAGGTGGCATCATGGCCGTACAATTTTGAGCCGACAAGAGCCTAAGACCTCTTGCAGGTAATGCATCACTAGCATTCATCTCGTGCATCCAGAATTTTGCTTCTGTTACAGGCTAAAACAATACTCATTTACCCATCTCTTGAAAGGAGAGTTGCAATATGAATAAGAATCAGTGTTATTAAACTCAGGCCGAACCGAGCGATCAGACTAGTTCAATCTTAAACTAGACCTATGGTCGGTTCGGTCAACATATCTTATCGGATATGCCACTTAATAGAAATCAGAAACTAGAGAGAAACTAAACTAGAGTGTAATCTGATTTATTGATTTTGAAAAAGTGTACAGTAGCAGTATTTATACCGTTCTGTGACAAAGTGTAAAGGCTTAACAAACTAAGTCAGTTGGCTAACAACCAATTGGTGCCAACTCTAACAACCTCTAGCGAATCTAAAGCCTATCTCTAATATTCCCCCTTACAAACTTGGAGCGGCTCCTGGCAGGCTTCTAAGCGGAGGGATACATGAATGAACCGATTACACATCGGAATGAGAGGGATCCTGAGACTGTGCAGGTATGAGACTATACGGTTGATGATGACTTATATGAATTGATTGGTACTACCTATATTAACAAGATGCATCTTCTTTTCGGGAGTCCATCACTTAAGAACTCCGCAGTTAAGCATGCTTGACTTGGAGCAATTCCGGGATGGGTGACCTCTTGGGAAGTTTTCCCAGGAAGCGTGTGAGTGAGGATAAAGCACGCTGAAAAGACTCGTGTTGGTTTGTGGGGACAGTTGTCAATCCATAGAGCAGCCGGTGATGTTACAATAACCCAAGTGAAACCCTGTCAAATACTCAAAGTCTGTCCCTCAATGTGCAGTTAAGAAGATGCATCTTCTTTTCGGGAGTCCATCACTTAAGAACTCCGCAGTTAAGCATGCTTGACTTGGAGCAATTCCGGGATGGGTGACCTCTTGGGAAGTTTTCCCAGGAAGCGTGTGAGTGAGGATAAAGCACGCTGAAAAGACTCGTGTTGGTTTGTGGGGACAGTTGTCAATCCATAGAGCAGCCGGTGATGTTACAATAACCCAAGTGAAACCCTGTCAAATACTCAAAGTCTGTCCCTCAATGTGCAGAATCTGGTTGCTGAAAGTGGCTTGATGAGAGCATCTGCCCATTGATCTTATGAGGGAACATGAGATACAATGAGGCTTTTGTTCAATACTTTCTCACGAACAAAGAAGATATCGAGTTCCATATGTTTTGGTGCGGGAGTGCAGAACTGGATTGTGTGCTAAGGAGACAATGCTCAAGTTGTCACATAGAATTTTTGGTATCCGAAAGGAAACTTTCAATTCTGTAAGTAGAGACTGCACCCGAAGTATTTCAGCTGCAAGATTAGCAAGACTACGATATCGGCTTCAGCACTTGATCGTGCTACTAGGGTTTGTTTCTTAGACCACCAGAAGACAAGGTTTGGGCCAAGGTAAACACATGCACCAGAGGTGGAGCGGCGGTCGTCAGGGTCTGATGCCCAATTTGCATTGCAGAAACCAATCAATGACAAAGGCTGATTTGGTGCAGCTGGCTGAATGAGCAGGTCATGGTTAATAGTCCCTTTTAGATAGCGTAGTATTCGGTTTACTGCCTTCCAATATTCCTTAAGTGGTTGAGAAAGGAACTGACATACTTTGTTTACTGAGAAGGAGATTTCAGGTCTGGTAAGAGTTGCATACTGCTGAGCTCTTACTACAAACCGAAACAGAGAAGGATCTTCCACATAATCTGAGCCTATTTTGGAAAGTTTTGCATTAGAGATCATGGGAGTAGAGATAGATTTGGTTCCATGTGCACCTTAGCCAATTAGTCACGAATATACTTTGATTGAGATAGCAACAGGGACCCATTTTGAAGATGTGTAACTTCTATACCCATAAAGTAGTCCAAGTTCCCAAGCTATTTGAGTGCAAATTTCGTATTCAATTGAGTGATCAGGTGCTGAATGTGAGGCAGAGAGTTCCCAGTAACTATTATATCATCCACATACAATAAAAGTAGCAAGTGAACACATGAATGGTGAAGCATAAAGAGGGACAGATCACATTTGCTTAATTGGAAACCACAACTGAGTAAAGCTTGTTTGAGACAATCAAACCAAGCCCGTGGGGCTTGTTTCAACCCATAGAGTGCTTTATTAAGCTTACACACTAAGGATTTGTCACCAACTTCAAATCTCGGGGGTTGGACCATATAAACCTCCTCATTAAGGAACTCATTGAGGAACTCATTGTTCACATCAAGTTGGCGAATAAGCCATTTATTTGTGACAACAAGTTTTAACAACCGGGGAAAAAGTCTCCGAAAAATCACAGCCAGCTTTGTGGTGAAAGCCCTTGGCTACTAGCCGGGCTTTATTCTTATTTATGCTTCCATCCGGGTTCTCTTTAACTCGGAGCACCTACAACCAATAGGGGTCTGATCAGCATGTAGAGAAACAAGAGTCCATATATTATTTTTCAGCAAGGCATTATATTCATCTTGCATGGTAGCAAGCCAATGGGGAGCTGCCAAGACTTGCTTAACTGAGGTAGGTTCCATGTGTGTGAGTAAGAGGGTAGGATGAAGCATATGGAGAATAATCCCTGATTTGGCTCTAGTTTGCATAGGGTGACAGTTTAGAGGATGAACTAGGGGCAAGGGAGAGGGAGATTGTGAGGAGGAAAAGGGAGAAGTAGTTTCATCATTCAGGGACGTTTGAAGGGAATGGTCAGAGGGAGAGGCTGCAGATGAGGATGGGGAAAAATGTGTAGGAGAGGAAGTGGAGGAGGGAAGAACTGCTGTTTGAGGAGACATGCGTGCAAGTGTAGGTGTAGGATTTGAGGCATGAGACAAGAGGGGTGGAATTGATGAGATAGGGGAGATGGACTGGATGGAAGAAGATGTTTTAGGACTGTGAGAAGGAAATAGAGAAGAGTAAGGGAAATGAGACTCATTGAATAGGACATCCTTTGAGATAAAGATTCTACCATCAGAACTTAGACATTTGTAAACTTTATGAGAGAGAGAATATCCTAGGAACACACATTCTTGAGACCTATAGGACATTTATTGGACTGATAAGGACACAAAAATGGAAAGCAAGCACAGCCAAACACCTCCAAAAACTCGTAGTTAGGAGATTTGTTTAGGAGAAGAGAGTAAGGAGATTGATTTTGGAGAGTAGCTGAGGGTAACCTATTGATTAAATAGGCAGCCGTGATGAAAGCATGATCCCAAAATTGAAAGGGAATGCGAGCATGAGCTAGAAGGGCAAGGCCTGTTTCCACAACATGTATGTGCTTGCGTTCAACTAACCCATTTTGATGATGGGTGTGAGGACAAGTGAGACGATGGGTGATGCCTAAATCAGCAAGATACTTAGTGAAGGGGCGAAATTCACCACCCTAGTCACTTTGGACAGATTTTATCTTAGTGGAAAATTATAGTTCTACCATAGAATTGAAGTGTACAAACTGTTGGAGTATGTCAGATTTTGCTTTAAGAGGAAATACCCATGTGAATCGAGTACATGCATCTACAATTGCAAGAAAATATGTGAAACCAGTGGAAGACTTTATAGGCGCAGGGCCCCAAAGATCATAAACAACAAGTTCAAAAGGAACATGATACTTGGTAGAAGAAGTGGGGGCAGGAAGGCGATGTGCCTTCCCCATGCAGCAAGCTGCACAAAAGTCAAGATGGCTTTTGTGAGGCATGCTGATGATGTTCTGTTTTAAGGCCTCTTTGAGAGCATCATGGTGAGAATGCCCTAGGAGAAAATGCCACAAACGATAAGAAGATGAGACATCAGAAACATCAAAAATGGATTTTATTTCATTGATTGAAGAATTACAAGTATTACATGAGGGTTTGTTACATGAATTGTCAAACAGAGAAATGGAATTGCATTGAGCTATACTTTGATTGGCCTTATTGGCATTACAATGGAACGAAGAAGACCTAACTAGTGGAGAAGAGCACGACTCAAATCTGTAAAATCCATTTGCACCCACGGTTCCTCTCAGCAGAATTTAAAGGAAGCCTAAGATTTCACAACACAGTAAGATGAAACTCAAAGAAGGCACAATTATCCTAGGCAAACTTGTTAACACTTATGAGATTTTTAGTAATAGATGGAACTAACAATAAGTTGGTGAGGGTGAGTGTAGTGTGGGGATTAAAAGGAGAGGATATGCATATGGAACCTACAAAGTTAATGGACAAACCTTGGCCGTTACCCATATAAACTTGTTATGAACCTTGCATAGATGTAGAATCTGACAAATTTGCAGCATCTAGAGTCACATGGTGCGTGGCACCTGAGTCTGGGTACCAAAACTGATTATTGAATAGAGGATTAGCACCAGTGAGTAGAGCATGAGCCTGCTGAGGGCGAGGTGGACGAGTGTAGTGATATTGAGAAGGAGGAGGTCTTAAATGCATAGGAGGTGAAGGACGTGGATACGAAGGACCTGGTGGCTGCCAATACCCATATGAAGGACCTGAAGAGTGGTAGTCAGAAGAGGAATTGGAGTTATGATTATAACAGCTGTTGGCATCATGGCCATACTTGCAACAAATATGACATTGAATGGACGAGTGACTGCCAGATCGGCTACCGTGACCTCGAAACCTTCCTCCGAATCTGCCACCATTGAGACTGTAACGCCCTCCCTGGGCATTACATTGGGACACGTGCGAAAAATAAATTAAAAGTAATTTGCTGGTTGTTTTCGGAAAGTTATTTTCTCCTGAGTCAGAAAACTGTGGTATAAAAATTTTCTTCTGCGGATAACTCTTAAATACCTAGATACATACATCTAACAGTAAAATCACATTTATAACAAAGTCACCATGACATACAACTTCCCTCAAAAGTTTCAATTTTAAAGAAAAGAGAAACAAAATTAAACCGAAAACTAAAGTATAATACCACCTTTCAAATACATAACACAACCAAGACTCCTAAGCTGGTCTCTTCTACAAGACATTTATTGAAAAGACCCCCGTGGTCATTCTACGATCAAATAATTCCTCAAACCTCTAGATCTAAGTCTTTGAGTGACTTAGGAAAACTCCTCTGCACCATCCGTATTAGAGTACCGAGGTACAACAGCGAGACCAGAAGAAACCTGATATATTTGTAAGGGTGAGACACTAATATATGGATTTAAACACGATAACCACATGCACAACACAAAACATCAGATAACATGTAAAGTCATATATCATAGAATTCCTGAAAATAGACAGTATTATATCAAGGGGTCTCATACCCGATCAGTCATGGATTTTATAAAAATATGCATGACACTTCAATATTCAGGCTCTAACCTAATCTCATGAGATACTAACTTCATTTTTCGTTTAAGCTGATCAAACTTTTTACATGGATCATTGTCAACGAAAAGAACCCAATGTCCAACACCTTTGTAACTCATTGGTAGATCACTCAGCAGCCAATGGTTATTGCGCATAAATTTTGACATCTTAATTGTCATTACGATAAATGGGAAACTTCTTTCCACGCATTGACAGATCACTCAGCAACCAATGGTTATCGTAGTTCATGGGCGTATTTCCCCGAAATTCATTGGCCAACACATGACTCAATAATTTCTAACTGGGCAACATGGCACGTCTGCCAAACAAATGCATGTAAAAATCATTTTATTCTCAAAATTTATCTGTGTGTACTTTATTTCCTTGTCGAAGCTCAAAAGCTAACAACTATTCATAAAACCTTTGACTTTAAGATTGTTCAACATCAACACGGGACACGAAGTCCGAGTGCTCAATCACAATGCCCTAAACCGATGCATCAGTCTTAGGCTTGTGGTCATAGAAAACAACATTCACCATTAATAACGTTTATCGCAACGTGATTAGGACACACAGTCCACAACAACGTGATTAGGACACATAGTCCACAACCACGTGACACGGATCAAAGATCTACGTGTAAATTACAGAACACTAGTATTCCGACGTCTCGTATACTAGATTCACTTTCCAACGTATTTATTCTTTTTCGTTCAGTAAAACATAAATACAAATTGAAACTTCAGCAACTTATCCAAGCTTGCTGAAATATTTGCAAAAATAGGTTTTTCCCAAAATTTCTTTTCATTGGAAATTCATTTGTAAAATACTTAGTTATAAAGAAACCAATTTTCCTTTGAAATCCTTCTTTTTCTTCCAAACCATCTTTAGAATATTATTAAAATCCTTTCAAATCCCTTTCTAAAATATTGCCAACCATTCCTAAAAGTTCTCCTTCACCAAAACATACTTTAAAAATTGTTTCCACTTATACTAAAATCTTCACAAGAAAAGGTTTTTCCTCTAGCTCTAAAATATTTTAACACTTAGTTCTTAAAATGATTTTTCACTCCACTCTTGAAAATGATAACATACTAAAATGTATTCCTTTCTCAATTCCATTCTTATTCATCTTCTTTCATTAAAAGAAATTGACACATAAATGTCTTAAAATAACTTTTCATCTACATTTTTGAAAAAGATAACGTACTGAAATATTTTTACGATTTCATCCTTGTAACTATCCATTACTTTCTCTTTTATCAAAAGAAAATCATTAACTAAATATTATCATTGTCAAAATTCCTCATAAGGCTTCTTAAGGCTTTTATCTCAATAATTGATTATGCACTAATGAATGTCAGGCTTCTCAGACCACAATCCACAACAATGTAATTTTCACATTAACATCATTTCAAATAATACAGTTCATGCCATATCTCAAAGCTATAACACATTTCTACAATTAAATCATCAAGCTCAGATATGTAAACCAGACAATTTTAACCACATCAGATAAACTCAGGAAATCACAATAAAACTCAAAACAACTCAACAAAACACAAATAATAACATATAGCTATCGGGAGAAAATCCCTCAGGTAAGCTCCCCTTACTTGATTCCAAAGCAAACAAAGTCTTTCGTTCTTTGTTGAGTGCTACGATCTTCCTCGTCTTGCTTTGCGACGGAAGTCTAAAGATTCCAACACACAACACAAGTTAAAAATAACCAAAACATCTCATTTACCTAAGGTCTAGGTTCGGCCATGAAGATAAAATAGGGTTTGAAATATCTAACTTTTACTAACTCATGGATTAATGATCCTTAAGTATTAGAGATTCAATAACAATGATCATTTAACAAGGATTGAACAAAAATCCCACTAAGTTTAGACACTTAGGGTTTCGGCCATGAGGTGTAGAATAGGCTAGAAATTTTCAAGCTCTTGGATTTAACAACTAAAGGTACAAAAGAGTTCAAATCAATGACCATTAGACAAAGATTGAACAAAACTCCTCTAAGCCACAAGCTTAGGGTTTCGGCCCACACAGATAAAATAGGCTAGAGATTGTCAAACTTCTCAAGTTTTTAGATTTGATAACAAAAGGTAGTAAAGAGCTTAAATCAATGATCATATTTCAAAAATTGAAACAAAACTTTCTTGCTCCCTGACTACATAGGTTCGGCCTCCTTAGGAAAATAGGGAAGGAAATTTTTGTTTGAGGCAAGCTCTTAGATAGTGAATATAGAAATCATTAGGAGTTCATAGAAATTGGTTTCAACTCAAAAGGATTTTTCTACCATTTTCTAGAGATTTTTGAAGTTTCTAGAACTAAGAATAAAAAATGAGTGAATATGGCATAACTCTCAAAATGAATGAAAAGGAAGACTTAGATGAGTAAGGGTATAGAGAATTACCCTTGAAACTTGAAGAAAATGATGAGAATGATGAGTTGCTTGAAGAAATCAATGGAGTTTGAAGTGAAGGAAATATGCTTAAGTGAGTGTAAAGTGTGAAAATGAAAGAAAAAAGTGTTTATATAGAGGGAGAGGGAGAGTGAGCCGTGAGGAGGGAGGAAGAGTGAGGACATGGGCTCCAAGTTTGGTTAAGGTGTGTTTGGTTGGAGAAAGTGAGAGAAAATGGGTTTTTAGGATTAAAATATGATATTTTCAAAAGGTGTAATGATGGTTTCTTTAGGATGTGACATTTGACTCACATCAACATGTCACTCCTTTTCCAACATGTCACATTAGTCATCTCAGCTCCCCATCCTGCTCCGTTGTGCACCCGATTACCGTTTTCGATCGTAACTTTCGTAGATTTTGCCTGAATAAAATATTATATTTTATTTCCGAACGAAAATTTTCAAGAATAATCAAATCCATTGGAAACATGCCAAAAACACTAACCGTTTCATTCACGGGTCAAAATTAGGTTTTCTGCTCAGTAAACTTGTACCGGCAGTGAAAACGCAGACCGGCTTTCGTCTGAATTTTCAACCTAAAATTTAACCGTGACTTCCTACGGTAAGAAAACACAAGAAAATGATTTTATTTTATTTAAAACCATTCTCTGGATTTTACAAAAAATAAATATATATACACATGTATTTACTGCTACAGAAAGACATAAATTGGGGCGTTACAGAGACCGCAACAAAAACCATTTCCTTGGTAACCATTTCCTTCATTCCCATAGTTGCTGGAATTACAAGCAATAGTGTGCGAAACACCTTTAGGAAACGCATTAATCTGAGAATTAGGATTAGAAAATTTATATGATGTGGAACCTTGGGAAGAAGCTTGAGTGAGGTTTACTGAAACAAGTTCAGGAAGAATAGACTTCTTATTCTTTTCTAACCGTGCTTCATGAACTAAGAGAAGTTATTCAAGCTCGTCAAGGGAACACAATTCTGATATACTATTCACCACCGCAACAACCGAATCGAACTCCTCTGGTAATGCTTCAAGTGTGATTTTAAGAAGGTTCCAATGCGGAATCGGATCACTGAGGGAGAGAAGTGAATCCGAAATCGCACGAACCCTAAGAATAAATTCATCAACCTTGCGATCACCTTTGGTGAGTGATCGTAGCTCGAATCTCAATTGGCCAGCCTTGGTACTGAGAAGACTATGGAAGTGCTTATGAACTTCAGATCTGCCATAAGTATGTGCAATCGACAACTCTAGATAGGAGCGATTCAGAAATGAAGAGAGAAGCCACATCGCAATCAATGCGTCTTGTTGTTCCTATATTGAGGATTCACAATCTCAGAGTCACGATCGGAATCAGAAAGGAATCACAGAGGAATGAGAGGAGCAGTGACGAATTTCTTGAGTTTGTGGCCTTGAATCACTCCTTCAACCTGTTGCTTCCATTGACGAAAATTCTTCTCGTCAAGTTTAATCGAGATTGGCTGAGAAAAGGTGAATTGAGAATTGCTAGGGTTTTGGAAAAGGCCTTGGGAAGCCATGGATTCAGGATCTTGAAGCTCCTGATACCTTAATAGAAATCAGAAACTGGAGAGAGAACTAGAGAGAAACTAAGCTAGAGTGTAATATTATTTCATTGATTATGAAGAAGTGTACAGTAGCAATATTTATACTGCTTTGTTACAAAGTTTAAAGGCTTAACAAACTAATTGGATCAGTTGGCTAACAACCAATTGGCACCAACACTAACAACGTCTAGTGAATCTCAAGCCTATCTCTAATACCACTAAGTTTGTGCTGATGTCATCAAACCATGGTCGAAGTGGCTGAATTGGGTGGCTCGACTCGTGTTCCAACCATACATGGGTTCCCATGCACGCCTACTGCTCTTCCCAACTACCTCGCGATGTCTAATGTGCACCTGGCACACTAACATGCACTTGTTGCACTGTCCACACATGCTATACCACAGAAAATTAGCACCCAAAAAATGTGTAAGGTGCTGAGAAATATAGCTAGTAGAAACAGTGAAAGAAAAGAAACTCTCCTTTGGAGGAGAGAAGACCTCCTAACAAAAGAAAACAAATCCCTTAATATCTTTCTTCTTGCCTTCATTCTCATTCATTTCCAAAATTACATATAGGCATCTAAGTTAACAAATTGCCAACGTGACATAGGGCCCGTTTGGATGAGCTTTTTAAAAAAAGACTTTTATGATGTAGAAGTTATTATCAGAAATAGAAGCTATTTTGCGTTTGGATGCGATGATCGAGATGCGCTTTTAAATCATAAAAGGCATTTGGATGCAACTATGTAAAAGCACTTTTAACTGATTAAAATTACTCAAAAAGGCATTCAGAAGCACTTTTTTTATATGTTGTTTTATAAATTTTGAAAATTTTAACTATGTTCTAAATTAAATTGAAAATTTTGAAATAAAATTTTATTGAAACTTGTGTAACATATTATGAAAGCTAAATTAATTTTTTTTTCTTCAAAAGTTTCATTGTTTAAAAAAAGTTACAAAATTGTTAAATAAAAGTTTCATATGTTTCTATGAAAGTTAGCACCATATTAAAATTCAATCCCATATTAAATTTACATTTCAATAATAATTGCTATGGTGTCAAATGTTTGACACACATACACATATATCATAATTGCCACACTATAGAGGAAAAAAAAAATCAACGCACCAACATTTGCAAGTTATAAGCTAGAATAAAATTTGATGTTTGAAATAGACCTGTGAACAAAAAATATAAAATAAATAGTACCAAAATTGTATAAAATAAAATAGCCCTAAAGAATGATAAATTAATAGTTCTCTACACTTCATTCTTATAAGTTCTAACAATGCACATGATTATGTAATTGATTTCTAATAACATCTCTTGTTTTTTCCATCACTCTAGTGGATTATGGAGTTGGCCCTTCCTATTCATTTTCTTCTTCATCGTCTTCACCTTCGGAATCATCAATGTTCTCAAACTCTTTAAGAATATCTATATCGGAATCCATTCTTCTTATATAATTATGGAGAGTAAAGCATGACCATATGATGGCAAACTGAGTTTCAAGCTTAAATAATCTCCATGGATTTTAGTACCTTCCACCTTGTTTTGCAGACCCCAAATATTCTTTCAATCACACACCTCAAACTTGAATAATAAAAGTTAAACACCTCATTTTGTGATCTGAAAGCGGGGGCTTACCTGAATTGAGCAAGATGATACCTTGTGTTTCTATATGGTCCTAAGAATCCTTTCGATGTAGGATATCTAGAGGTGGTATTTTCCTACAGGTGTAAGAGGAAATTGTAATTCTGGTTTCCGAAGGGTATCCAGGAAGATTCTTGAGTCATATGCTGAAACTTCCCAACCTATTAATGCAAATGTAAAGCACATATTAAAATCACATGCAGCAAGAACATTTATGGTTGTTATACCTTTCCTTCCAGTGAAAGGTGTCTTTTTATCAGCAGGAACATGAATAGCAATATGAGTGCAATCTATAGCCTCTATGCAATCCTTAAAGTATGGTCAATACTGAGCATCATCCTTAATAAATTCTGGAGCATCTCTAAATTGATGATCAATAGGTTTAATAACTTGAGTTCCTAAATTTTTGATAGATTTCAATACAAGATATAACTGCCTCCATATTGTTTCTCCAAAATGTTGAAATCTCTCTTTAGCATCCCTGTAAGAAGCTCCATGACCAATCATATACAAAAATATAACAACAGCCTCATCTAAGCCATGTGATGTTGGTTTCAATCCAAGCTTCTCTGTCAAGTCTCTCACCAATGTCATAAAGATGATCTTTCTCATCCGAAATTGCTCAAAAAATCGATTGTCATTTCCTTTTTTCAGTTCTTCCACCCACATATTTCTTGTTAGAATTGATGTTATTTTTTCACGTTTACACACATATTGCAAGTTATAATTTACAACACCAATGGCGGCTAACAATCCTGCAATTTTTAATCGCTTCACAATCATACTCCATGAAGAATTTTCATTTTCAATACTTTCATTATCAGAGGTGCCCAAAATGTCAGACATCCTGTACAATATAACATAAATTAAATCAATAATCAATCATATCTCAACCACAACAAAAGGCAAAATACAACTTCAAGTTCAACATAAAATAAAAATTCAGCATCAAAGTCCTATTGGAGCTTAATCACTTGTAGTGTTTCACATCTTCCAACATAAACATGACCGACCATGCAAGAACATGTTCAGGTGAATCTTCTAGGAGACTAACAAATGTCTCTATTTTTTCATTCAAGAAAATTCGTGTGGCCAACAAGTATTGAGAGTTGCCCTTCTCTATGACTGCCATATCTTTTAGCAAAGTGAGACATCACCTAATACTACAACAATCTTTTGATTTCATTATCGCTGGTGTTTCTGATACTTGATCAATACTATCAAGGATACGATTAAGCGGTTGTTGTATTTGTTGACCCAACCCACTTCTTTTATCTTCTTTCTTCCTTTTCTTCCTTGTGTTCTTAACACTTTTTTGCTCACCTGGTCCCTCAATAATGTTATCAACATATTGTTCGCCAGTATCTTCTTCACACTCCACAACAGGGACTCCATTAAGACTCTCATCTTGGCCATTTGTCGATGAAAGATCTTTGTCTCGACTAAGGAATCAAACAAGGATTAAGCGTGTGTGATGGCTTAATCTTGTTTGTTAAAGGCTAGTGAGCCGGTATACCAAGTTTGAAGTCAACCGGACGAGGCTGATGCTGAAGCCAGCGCTCAGCGCAGGGAATTGTCGCTCAGCGCCAGCGCTGTTACCTAACCCCACTATTTCTTCTTTTCCATTCACCTTGCATGCAAATTCTTCATTGGAACCACGAACCAGAATTGAGCTATAGAGAAGGGAGAGCTTTTTAGTAAGAGAAACCTCAGTTTTCGAGAGATTCGTTCATCTGTTTTCGATTCCGACTTCGGATACGCATTCAGGGCGACGAGCACGTCAAGTACATACCTTGCATTTGTCAAACAATGGAGGTAATGCTCGAGTCCCTAACTCGTCCACACGTCGACATTGTCATTTACTTTGTTTTGTGAATCTTGCTTCGATTCTGGCTTTGTCTGTGAAACTGTTGCAAGATTAGGGTTATGACATTGTCGGGACTCTGACCATGTGTACAGACGAATTTCGAAGCACCGAGGCGTTCGTCACTAAGGAGGCAGCAACTGTTTTAAGAGGGGATGCACGGATTTTGAGGCGTGGATGCTATGTTACGATTGTCTAAGGTGGGGAGAAAGTATCTGACACGCCGGGGAGGCAAACGTAGTATTGTATATTATGTTGTATGCGTAGGGTACCCCAGACCCTACTAGTTGTCGAGTAGCTTGCGATAATTAAATCCCTATTGAAACTGATTTTTAAAGCTGTATACGGGATTTAGTTACGGAACACTTATCGATGTTAGGACTACTTTATTGTTTTAAGTGCATATGCTGAGGTTGTCTGTTTTGCAGTTTATTGTTGTTGATGGTTTTGCTACTGGTTGACGTGTACTGGTTGTTATATATGCATGATGATGTTTGATGCCATGATGTTATTTAATTATGTTAAGTTATTATTGATGTTGAGGATGATGATATTATGATGTTGGCGTTGATGCCATTGAGGTTATCTGGATTGTCTGTTTGTGCTGTTGGAAACCTAGTTGACACCTGAGGGTATGCTATCAAGTTGATGATGAGAATGGATTCTGAAAGCTGTATATGGGTACCGAGTTGAGATTGTGGAGTTGAGTTAATGATGAGAATGGCTTCAGAAAGCGGTATATAGGTACCGAGTTGAGATTGTGGATGTCGAGTGCATTGTAATACGTGTAAGTGAGTAACGGTACTGGTATCAACTTAGGTTATGTTGCATTGCATATTTTCCAATTGGCGAGCAGTGTGACTGGGAGTCATGCGAGGTTGGTGTACCCGGGTGCGGGTACCGAATGTGAGCGGGACGGTTCAGGGAACCATGGGGATGTAGCCGGGTTCGGATTGACCGACAGTGGCCAATGGTTTGCACCCATTGTGTCGTGGTCTCCGCTGGTACTCGACTACCTCGATATCTAGGCCCGAAGTGTTCCAGTCTATGGTGGACGTTCCGAGTAGACCAAGATACCCTTATTGAAGTTGAGCTCATAGGGGGAAGCACCCTTATTGGTGACAGCAAGCGGAACTGTTACCAGGACAAACCAGCTGACATTCTTAGGGCGACGGATAGGCCTGAGAGAGAGAAAGAGAATGTCCGGGGGATCGGTATCCCTAGTGTGAGAGATCGACTAACATGCATAGGAGTGATTCGGGAGATGTTTGCTGCAAGTGTTGACTATTGTTTGATAGTATGCTTTACTATGTTTTCTCCATCCATGTTTTTATGGTAGTGTCGATATTCTTATCTCTCTTATTCTTCTTTTTCTTCCTCTTTCTATGTATGTATCGATCCGTCAGGTGAGCAGTAGTCGTACGCCGATAGCGATCGGACCGGAGCAGCATCAAATGCACTACCTGTAGATGGTTCCGCTGAAGGTCTAGACCCTGGGGGACATTGAGATCGTATATCATGTCGATCGTGGGTGGCAGGTCGACCACTCACAGTTCTTCATGTGTTACGTCGGCCCGATCAACATCTATGTTCGTCTCGGAGGAGGACCTGATTTCACTATGCTCGGTTCTTATCGGATCTCTCAGCGACTGACCTTCATAGAGATGTGGTATCCACCACGTCAGCGCAAGTTCCCGGATGACAGGGGAACAGCAGGGAGCAGTTCGTGGTTCAGGATAGAGTTGGTAGAGTCTATAGAGGTAGGAGGAGGAGTACGCAGACGTTGCACAACTATCATCGCCGTAGGATTGTTTTAAGCAGCGACGAGTCTGCGTCGGAGCCCCAGATTCATACCAAGGATGCCAGAGATTATCGTTGTGCCTTTGTCGAGGGTGAGGGTAGTTCCAGATGCCCATATCATATGTGATATGGTTCGTCGGTAGCGTCTGCTAGGGAGAGCCTGTGTGAGCATAGTCATCTTTTGATCTTTTGATGTATTTTGTGAGAGGCGGGCGTGTAGATGCTGTCTGTTTTAGGTTTTTATATGTCTTTCTCTGTGACCAGTTACTGTTTCTTTACCCGGTTTGTATAGACGGTAGGCTTCCGATCCCTCTATTGGGATATGGTACTGTTGGAGACATGATGTATATACTATGTACATATCTAATGTTTTATCTTTCTTCCACTGTGTATGTTTAAATGGTTTTAATTTTATTGCTTCCACAAACTTATAATATTTTCGAATGTATATCCGCACCAACGCTAATAAAACAGATTAAGGCTTAGTTAATTAGGATTGTTCTTTAATGGGACGTTGGGGCATCTCATGCAGTATACACTTGATGAAATCACCTATATGAGTGTGGAATGGGGCCACTCTTATGAAATTTTGGCATAATTTCTAGAGCACTCATGAATAACCAGGTATGCGCATGGCCTATAGGTGCTAAACAGCATGACATCAAGATCTCTAGGGGTGTAATGTGATTGGTAGGTTTCCTACTCACATAAAGTGTATTGGTTCATAGAAGTTTTAAACTTCACCGATACATTGTAGGTAATCAGCTTATCAGTCTAGGTCTGGTTCATAGTCCAAGAGACACCAGGTCCGAAACATTTACTCATGATGTTTCCTAACTCAGAATTTTATCTTCAAATTTTTGAAATATGTGGGGGATTGTTGTATATTCAATTTTTTTCAAAAATTTAATTTTGAATTTAAAAGTATTTAAATTTCGAAACCGCCTCATTAATAATTTTAATTTCCTTTGATTGTTTTCACCTGAATTGCCTTTCAAATTATCCCATGTACAATATATAAAATTTAATTCATTAATTTGATATAATCAATTTGCCTTTTAAAACAAATATTTAATGTGATTGGTGAGTGCATTTGGCAACGTGCACTTTTATTTTGGAAGGGATATAAAGGATTTATGTTAATGCACTATTTGAAAGCAATTCTAATGGCCATTTAATGGCTATAGTTTTGTTGTTCGTTGGCCAACGTGCCACATATGCTTTGAATGAAAAATATTTTGCCATTAGCTTCTTTACCAGGCCTTTGAACGGGAAAAGGAAAGGCACAAGCTGCTCAATGTAGTATATATGTGTAATAAAAGTTCTTTTGCATGTGCGTTGAAAATAGAATTTTGAGTGATTCCAAATTCTGAGTGATATCTAATCTTGCTGTTCTATTTCTGGTCTTTGCGCCAGAAGAGCCTGTTATATCCTGGGAGCACTTTCGCAATTTGAGATTATTATTTTGTGAGCGAAATAATCCTTAAGGACAGTGTCCTTTGAACACGTCTCAGGCTTTTTCTTGTAATCAACATTGTTATTTTATTAATATTATTCAACATATATTACATCTGCAAGTAATAGAAACAAGAACTGAAGAGAAAGAAGAGATTACACAAGAGTAAATTTTGCTGAATTTCATTTCTAAGCTTTTCATTACACAATGCCCATATATATAGGGTTTGTTACAAAGTGTGCAGTTAGTTCTTCTATAACTGACTCTAATAGAAATACAAATGAGATACTATTCTTATACACCGTATTATACACATTGAGCAAGATCAATCAGTATAACATATATTCATATGAATTAAATAACTGCATCGATTGGAAAACCTTCACCTCAATTGTGAAAATACATGATTTTTTTTCCCAATGCCTTTTGGTTTTCGAAGAACTATATCTTATTAATAAGTATCATGGAAAATATCATACCAGTCTATGTAGTATTTGGCAACATGTGTGTGTGCTTCTGTAGTACTAAGGTAAAGTACCAAGATATTTGTTATCTTCTGCACAACGAACTGTATCTAATAATACTAATATATTAATAGATAACCAACTGAGGTTGGCGTGAGTGGTTAAAGGCCTCTCGCCCCTTAACCAAAGTCTTGGGTTTGAGCCTTGGGTATGGAAAAAACCTTAGCTAGGAAGGATACCACCCATCGAGGTGCCGAACAAACTCTCACGGGAGATTAGTCCCCGTCTCAGGTTGGCACTGGGATACTCCTCGAAGTAAATCGAAAAAATATACTCAATAGATATAATTTAGCACGAGTTACTTAAGAATTAGTTCTTTATAATTTCTTAAACAAAAATTCAGTTTGCTAAAGGCTCGATTTATTTAACTAATTTGGAGATTTGTCTTGTATGCCCTTATGGAAGCGATTTATTTGATGAACTAAATGGGAGAAAACTGTCTTTCCCTAGGATATAAAGAAGTAGGAAAAGTATCCATTTCCTCTTGCTGTCTAGCATAACCTTGAAGGATATCTACCTTACTAGCTAAAGGATAAATTGAAAATGCTATATTTGCATAACCTGACAGTTACAGTGACAAATGTCGAAGTAGGGGGCACAAAAATCAGAATTTAGATTATGCATCTTAATTTCCCCAAAAATGACGTAGCTGCATTGCTTTGATAATCATATTTTGTGATGTGTGATAGAAGATGTAATCATGTAAACCCTCGCTGATGGTATTGATTTTATCAATTTATCTATTCTTGATTAACTGTATTTTTTGTCATTACGTACTTAAGGTAAAAACAGGTATTATAGGAAACTAATGCTAAGCCAATATGGCCTGTTTCAAGTGGCCGGCCATCAAAAGCTGATATCCCTAGATGCAGTCACTGTGGTGGACCTTTATGTTGTGAATTTTAGGTAGTTATTTGATAATTCAGTGGTTGAAGCTCCATTTCGCTATGCATGTTCTTCTATTCCTTTCTTGTTTCCTTTAGTTACACATTTTATGATGTTGAGATAATGCCAGATTTTGCCATAGTTGCTGTATTACTTCGGCGTAGACAAAGAAGCAAACTCTTTGGATTGGGCTTCAATTGTCGTGTATACATGTGAAGCCTCTTGCGAGGCAGGTTTGGCTTACAAAGACAAATATGCTTGGGTTCAACTTTATTCACCTTCTATTTACACTACGTCAGATTTGAGATTTAATAACGCACACTTAATAGCGGTCCGCACTCTGAAAAAATGTATGGAAGTGTTTAATAGCGATGACCAATAGAAATGTTACTAAATTATAAATCTTTAATAGCAGTTCACCTAGAAAATGCTATCTTTGCCCAATAAATAGCGTTTATTTGGGCAAACACTATGGAAGAGGTAACAATTATAGCGCTTGAGTGGAAAAACGCCGTCGTTTCCTCGAATTAATACTATACTTTTTAGGTGACTAACTCTCTACCCGTAGTCATTGGGCAGTGGCACAATTCACGGAATTGATGGAAGTATAATAAACTCTTTGCATAGAAAACCCGATATTCAATATTCAATGCATAGAAAACTATCCATAATCAATTCCGCCATAATAGCAATTGAATAAACACTCCTAAAGCCTAAGCCAATTTCTCTTATAAATAATCCTCCTCTGTTTTCTTATCCCACATTTCAAATCTTATAAAATCTCCTCATGTATTCTTCTCCATGTTCTTATCATTCCAGAAGAGGCCTGCACTCTCATATCTTTTTGTCGTGTGTCATGACTAATGTCCAGATGAGGCCTTTAAGAAGGCCAATCATAAATATCATGATAGACGACAAGAAGATATGTGAATGTTATCGCCTCTCCCAAATGCGTAACGAGATGAGATGTCTGGGCACCCAAAGTACTGATCTAACTCTATGAGGATTATCAATAAGGTGCCTTTCAAGCAATAAATCTTTTTTTTTTTTTGCATGACAGACGACAAAAAGATGAGAGTAGGCCATTAAATGCCCACACGAGATGAGAAGCGAGGGCACCCCAGTGGAGGAGTGGAGCTTGCTTCTTGTCACTAACTTATTCTTGTTTCTCCCAAATGTCGACAAACTTAAGGTGCTAGATTGAACAGAAGGGAGGGATGGAGGGTTTTTGCATGATAGATGACAAAACGATATGAGAGTGGGCCATTAAATGTCCATATGAACTGAGGAATGGAGGGCGCCTGGTGACCCTATATGTAGATGTAGACACAAAAGGCTCCTCAAACTCCATTATGTTTTCTCCGTAGCTTGCCATCAACATGTTGAGAAGAATATCCAAAAATATTGTATTCAATTTTTTATTGTGACCGTAAAGTGTAAACTCAAAATATGTATATTTGAAGTGAAATAAAATAGAAATTAAATATTCTTTGAAGTTCAATCCTTATCCGTTTAATAATTTTTTATTGTCATCACTCTGAAGTGAGAACTAAAAAACAATTTTTTAACATGTGAAAATGTAAAGAAAAATATCCTTATTTTTTCTCAACTTCTAATTGCATTAAAATTTTAAAAGAATGAAAAAAATATCATTGAATTTTTTTTAATAGCGCTTATTTTCCTTTAGGAAGTGTTATTAAAAACCTGAGGAACTCAAAGACGTGAAAAACATAATGTTTGGCTTGAATTAGAAATTTAAAGGAATGAAAATTATTTATTTAAAAAATGAAAGAAAATGTTTTATATAGCGCTTATATGAGAAAATTCTATTAAAAGCTCAATCATGAATAGCGTGTCATTTTGAAACCGCTATTAAGAGTGTGTTTGGGAACACTTATTTTTCATAGTTTCAGCTGTTTTTCAACCAAAAAGCTGAAACATGGAATAAGCAATGTGTTTGGGTACACTAATTATTTTTCTAAAAAGCTTTTTCTTGAATAAAAAGCTGTTTTAGAAACAGCTAAGGGAATGGACTGTTTTAGAAAAAGTTGTTTCTGATTATCCCTCCAAATTAGCATCTTTTATTCAATTACTTTATGAGCCACTCTCTTCCATCCTTCTAACGTCTGTGTCAGCCACCAATGATTTATAAACAAAATTTTTCATACCCTTTTTCGTAATTTACTATATAAAAGTGATTATTTTTGTACCACCCAAACGAAATAGATTATCTTAAAATCATTTTTCAGCAAACATACCCAAACAAAAACAGATTATGATTATAATCGATTATCACAATAATCGATTATTTGAAAAAAGATTATCAGCATAATCTTTTTTTTCCAGCTATCCCAAACACACTCTAAATAGATATTATAGTAGCGCTTATTTGAAAAAGCGTTATCATTTGCCTATTTTAAAATTGAAACCTTTCTCTATGACCATACTCTCACACTTCAAATTTTAAATTACTTTTAAGTTTGTCATACAATTTTTGTTACTTTAAATTACTTTTAAGTTTGTCATACAATTTTTGTTACTTTCATTTGGTTCTTGTCATTTTCTATTATAGCTTAATGCTAAATAGTTTTAACTTCTTACTTAAAATTTTGAAGTTAGTCATACACTTTTCATAACTGTTAAGTTTGTCAATGCATTCGATGTTTCATTACTTGTAGATATTGAGAGTTAAAGTTAATTAGATAGTGTTCGTGATAGCTAATATATATAGAACAACAAAAAATGCATTGAAAATATAGCTATTTCATTAATAATAAATAAAAATTAACTTATACAAAAATAGCCCTCACTACCCTCTTCTCCTTGTTTCCCTATGATATTCCAAGTTTTGTCTGGCCTGATGCGTAGGTTGGTGCTTGGGGTAGGCCTCTCTAAACTCACCTCTTCTTTTAATTGAATCTCCTCCATGTCAGATTCAAATGGAGACAGTGGTGAGGCAGGCTCTGGATACATAGATTCAGAAGAAGATTCTATCACGAGAGGAGCTGGTTAAATACCCTTGCCCCTAAGGAAGACAATGTCGAGGGAATTAGGCTACTGTGAGGTTGCTTCATGCCAATAGGCATTATGATGTGCAAATAACTTAATAAAGAGCATTCCATAGGGGATGCTTCCATTATTCCTTCCAAGATGCTATTCTAGATATTCTATGATGAGGAATGGAAGGTTGATTTTGGAGTAGGTGAGGAGGTGATAGACCACAATTATTTCAACCTTTGATAGAGTGGAGGAGTGCCAACTTTCATTCTCTGTGAGGGGAAGAATGAAATGGCGGCAAAACTCGAGCAAGAATTTAGCCTTGTTGGTCAGCCGAGAGGTCCCATTCTTCTTCTGACCAGCGTTGTCCCCAAACAATTTCTGATATACCTTCTTCAGTGAAAGGCTAGGGTTTTCAAATATCCAGTCCAGACTTATGAAACTCTCCAGACCTTGTTTGGAGCTTCAATTAATTCAGCAACAATGGTATGCGTGATAGTCACTGGTACACCACACCTATGTGCCCAGTGATGGATTTGTCATCGTTGATATAAACATTTGACCAGAATTCCATGATTTCTACAGTAGGGATGAGTCTATAGAGGTTGAAGTACTCAGTCCATCCACTAGTGCAAAATATGCTTCTAACATCGGGGTTTTAACATCGGTTTACTGAAAACTGATGTGGAAAAGGAGGCGGTGGCATTTTTGAAATTAAATTGAAGACTTTTAACATCGGTTCTAAAATAAACCGATGTTATAAACATTTTAACATTGGTTTTGTATAAACCCGACATTGAAAATTGAACCAAAAATAAAATTTTTAAAATGCGTATAACCGATGTGAAAAGTTTTATGTTTTAACATCGGTTTTTTATAAACCGATGTGGAAAACCGATTAAAAAAATTTGGGGAAAATACTATTATAAATTTTAACATCGGTTTTCTGAAAAAACCGATGTGGAAAAGTTTTAACATCAGTTGGTTTCCGAAACCGATGTGGAAAAGTAAGAAACAACATCGGTTTTTATATTAACCGATGTGTAAATTCTATCTGCTTTCTATTCCTTCCCTCCCTTCTTCCAAAACCATCTCACCCGCGCCTTTCTCTTCTCTTCCAAGACCTAAACCCTCGCCGTCATCTGCTGAATGCCAAGTGCATGTGGGAACGCCAAGACCTAAACCCTTACAACCTCCACCTCCATATACTTTCCTTCACCCTTTCATTCAAGGTTCTCTTCACGGCATTCCCTTACTCTCTTTCTCACTCTGTTCTCACTCTCCCCGCGCCATTTTCATTGCCATCGTCACTGTGATCTTCACGACATTCCAGTCGTCGTAGTGGGATTCTTCCCCTTTCTCCCATCCGCGAGCCACCACCACTGTCGTGCTGGCCTCTGCCTCGCTCAATGCCCACCGCCTCGCTCCCTGCCACCTGCGTCTTTCAGGTACCTAACACTCACTTTTCATGTTTTGGTTGGTTCATAGATGTTAACAACTTTCCATCTAGCAATATTACTTAGGAGGAAGAGCTGGAATTTTCATCTTTGTGTTCTGTATTTTGAGGGCAATGTTTGAAGCATGATCTTTTTGCATAATGGGTATTTCACAAAAGCCGTTAAACCTGTTTGTGTATGATCAGGTCAGCTTGTTTGAGATTTACTCATTTGAAAGAAATTAATATGTCAGGATCATGTGCTTGAATGTATTCTACATTGTCATGGTTTATAAAAAGTGATAGAATAATGGATGAAATAAATTAGAGAACCTGCTATGCTTCTCATTCATTTTGTTTGCGAGATTCATGTATGTGCATTTGTTAATGAACCTGTATTCGTATGACCCTTAACAATATGTTTAAACCCGGTTCCCTTGTGATAATTATCAATCCTAGTTGATTAGTTGTTGAAATGGTAGAAAAATGGTTGTGTTGATATGCTGTCTAGTCCCTTTTAAATGAAAAGGCCTTATCCCCAAGGTGTTTGATTTACTTGTATGAAAAATGATTTACACTAAAACCTGATTTTGGTTTTTGTTTTCTCAAGTGTATAAGGATGGACAAATTAACCTGTGTATGATTCAACAAGTTATGAATTTCATAGTGTTGTTGAATGAACGCACTGTGTAGTGGTTTGGATGAATTTCATAGTGTTATTACAATGCGAACCTGAACATCTCATTTAATATTTGTGAATTGAAGCTAGTATAAAGATAAAAAAGAACCTGAACAGGTTTCTTTTTAACCCTGTGATTTTTTGCTTTTTGCAAATCCACTCCCTCAGGCTAATTTTCCTCATTTAATTCGAAACATAGCTTATGCTTTCAAAATAGGTTTCTATTTTCTAAATATTTCTAAGAATCATATCTATTTTCTTTCTTTCAGGGTTTCTTGATTATTTGAAACTTAGGACTTCGTTTCCACACTTGTTGTGTTTGTTCCCACACCCGGTAAACTTTCTCATCTCTATTTTTCTAGTTTGATTTTGTTTGTTTTAACTTGGGGATTGGAGTGTTTTATTACTTTTTTAGTGTTAATTAATTAGTAAAGCCTTAGTTTCCCATTTGAGATGCAATATTAATGAGCACACGTGTACGTGCTTAAGGTACAGCTCATTATATTGGATCTTGAATTGTCCAAGTTGGACAGTTTGGGAAAAAGCTTTTTCTTCATTCAGTTAAAATAGTTATTTATTGATTCTCATGTTATTTACTTGATGAAAGTTCGGATTGATACATTTCCTTTCGTTCTCCGGGTGCATACTTTATCATGGTGGATGTCATCGCGTTCAAGTCGTGTACGTCAGAGACCGAAGGGAAATACTGCCGAAATTTCGTCGAGTATGAGCATGAGAGTTAAGGACTAACTGTTAACCGAATGTTTAAAAAGTTTCTTCTCAAATGGGATAGGGCCATACCCTATCATAAGAAGTAGTTGATGAAGATGTTGGACTAAGTATGAAGTTAATGTTTTAGTCATGGATCGCGGTTGGATGAATGCTAGACGGACAAGTGATGAGTATTGTCCTTGTGTTAACAAATGCTCCTTGTGTTAACTGTTTGAATGAGAGACGACTAGAAGCTGACGAGATACGGGATCATCTTATTTGTGAGGAGATTTGCAAGAGTTATACAATATGGATATGTCATGGTGAATCGTTAGACAGGCCAAGGGTGTCGGATAGAGAGGAAGTTGATGACGTAGATATGGACGATGGACTAGAGGACATGATCCGTGATATTGGGCAAGAGTCCTTTCGGCGAGCACATGTGTATGATACTTTGTGCAGTGATGCGGAAGTGGCTTTGTATCTGGGGTGCACTAATTTCACACGGTTGTCAGTGGTGTTAAGATTGTTCAATGTGAAGGCGAGAAATGGGTGGAGCGATAAAAGCTTTACCGAATTGCTTGAGTTGTTGAAAGACATGCTTCCAGAAGGTAACACATTACCATCCCGAAACTATGAGGCGAAGAAGATATTGTGTCCGATGGGTATGGAGTATAAGAAAATACACGCTTGCTCCAATAATTGCATATTGTACAGGAAAGAGTTTGAAGAGATGCACGAGTGCCCCAGGTGTGGGGTATCACGCTACAAAGTGAAGGATGGTGATTCTAGTTGTGATGCGGTCACCAAGGGTCCTCCTGCGAAGGTGTTATGGTATCTTCCAGTAATTCCGCGGTTCAAGCGATTGTTTGCTAATGAAAAGGATGCAAAGAATATTAGATGGCATGCAGATGAGAGGAAATGTGATGGAGAGCTTCGTCATCCGGCTGATTCTTTGCAATGGAAGAGAATTGATAGTTTGTTTCCGGAGTTTGGCAATGAGCCCAGAAACCTTAGGCTTGGACTTGCTACCTATGGAATGAATCCATATGGAAACTTAAGTAGTATTCATAGTTCATGGCCTGTTCTCCTGGTAATTTACTACCTATCTCCTTGGTTGTGCATGAAGCGCAAATACATTATGTTAAGTATGATGATTTCGGGTCCAAAACAGCCAGGAAATGATATTGATGTTTATCTGAGTCCATTGATTGAAGACTTGAGAAAGTTGTGGGATGAAGGCATTGATGTGATCGACGGGTATTGCCGTGAGACTTTCAGATTGCGTGCCATGTTATTTTGCACCATCAATGACTTTCCAGCATACGGGAACTTGTGCGGGTATAGTGTTAAGGGGCATAAAGCATGTCCAATATGTGAAGAAGGCACATGTTACCATCAACTGCAACATGGAAGGAAGACAGTTTACCTTGGGCATCGGAGATTTCTCCAGCGTAATCATCCTTATCATAGGTTGAGAAAAGCTTTCAATGGACTTCCGGAGAATGAAATTGCTCTGTGGCCTTGACTGGATACCAAGTTTATGAACGGGTGAAGAACGCTAATGTTATCTATGGGAAGTCCCAGAAGAAGGCTACTGAGAAGAATATATGGAAGAAGAGGTCGATCTTCTTTGATCTTCCAAACTGGTGCAAGCTTGATGTAAGACATTGTATTGATGTGATGCATGTGGAGAAAAATGTGTGTGACAGTTTAATCGGAACGCTTCTCAACATTCAAGGCAAGACAAAGGATGGTGTGAATGCTCGTCTGGATCTAGTTGCGATGGGTATACGAGAGCAGTTAGCTCCACATAAAGTGGGGGATAAGAAGACTTATTTGCCCCCAGCATGTCATACTTTATCAAAAAAAGAGAAAAGAAGTTTCTGTGAATGTCTACGGGGAGTCAAAGTGCCACAGGGTTACTCTTCAAATATCAAAAGACTTGTCTCAATGAAAGATCTCAAATTAGTTGGCTTAAAGTCTCATGATTGCCATGTCTTGATGCAACAACTACTACCGGTGGCCATTCGTGACATCTTGCCTAAAAAAGTCAGACATGCCATTACTAGGTTATGCTTATTCTTCAATGCTATATGTAGCAAGGTCATTGACACTAAAAAGTTGGTTGACTTGGAAAATGAGGCAGCCATTATCTTGTGCCAAAGGTCAGATCCAGGAAGACCAGAGAAGTCTGCTCCTGCTAAGGTATTCATTTGACCATTCAATTAATTACGAATGAAATAACTTAACTGTGATTACTAATGTATATCTTTTTTGTTGTTTAGGGGAACGACAAAGGGGATCCTGGTGATGTTTTTAAACTTCTTGCTATACAGGTTGTCACCATGGAGGTTGATGCAGCTTTGGTAAGGTTGGAACATGATGTTAGGCCAGGTGACGAACTTTATATCCCAAAGAAGGAAATTATGGAGATGGCGCTCGAGCATGAAATGGCTAGTGCTGCACACATCTCGTTATGGTGCACGTAAGTACATTTTATTTATAAGTTAAATAATTAAATTTTAAATACTATGATAATTAACATATTAGGTATCTGCATCGCATGTTAGTTGATCAGGGCAACCTCACCCTTTATGGGTTCATTAACCCCATGCTCATTCAGGGTGATGTTCTCCTAACATCAGAAGACCCGGTCACCACCATACGTGATATAGTTGCCCGAGACCATCATCAGTTCTACCTTGCGCCTTATCTCAATAAGTAAGTACCAGTTATTTAATTATAACTATATATGACTTAGTCACTAATTGTTCCGCAAATGCAGACAACATTGGCAGTTGTTGATATTGTGCCCTCGGTTGAATGCCGTGGTCTTCTTCTGCTCGCTGGGAAATAAGCCAGCGAATGAACTGAAGCACATCATGGAAACGTAAGCATTAAAATAATTTATAATCAGTAATGAAGTTGTTTAAATTATCTGAAATCTATTAGTATACTTTAATTAATGTTTATTTTCTTATGATAGGTCTATTGATGCAAGCCGCATGCTGCGTGGTGAAAGGCGTCGGGCTATTAGATGGATTATTCCTAACGTAAGATATTTATTAGTTCAAACGCTTCAAGCTCAATGGGTATAATTATTGATTTCTATTTAATTCCTCATATTCTAATTGGGTTTCATTTGTACGTAGTCCCGTAGACAACGTGGATCATGGGAATATGGATATTATGTGATGAAGTGGATAGTCGAAATTATCTCCTCCGGTATCACTGAAAGATGGCAGGAGGTAAATGCTAATTGGTAACAATTAGTTGTAACAATTATATATAGATTCGTTATATGTTTAATTTTAGTTTATTACTTAAAAGATATAATCTTATGTCCAATTAAACTTGCAGATATTCAACAATTTGACTCCAGTCTCTGATGCCGACATAAAAAACATAAGGATGCGTTGGGCAACTTTCTTTCTTGAAGTGTACCAACAATAGTTTGTATGTAGTTAGTATATAAACGCATCATGTACTAGCTATAGTGTACTTTTGACTGATATATGTTTTGACATGAAATCTATAATATATCATATGTAGCTTTTTGGTTTCTAATTATCTTTGTTGTCTGAATGTAATTGAATATATTTATTGTTAGTAATCTTTTAATTTAGTGTGTTTTGGTTGTACAAAAGTGATTCTGTTGACAATATTTAGATTCTGGATTACTGAAACAGGGGAAAGGACTGTCACTACTGTAAAGGGTGGTTTTTTAAATTTAAAAAAAAAAACTTTCACACCGGTTTCTGAAAAAACCGATGTGGTAACCCAACTTTCCACATCGGTTATTTTAAAAACCGATCTGAAAAACTAAGTTTCCACATCTGTTTTCAAAATAACCGATGTGGAAAGTTGGGTTACCACATCGGTTTGTTAAGAAACTGATGTGGAAAGTGCTGAACAGAATTTATTGTCTTGCAAAAACAAAATTTTTTACATCGGTTTTAAAATCGATGTGAAAAGTGGCAATAAACCACATCGGCCTTTTCAACATCAGTTTGAAAACCGATGTGAAAAGCCAAAAAAAACCGATGTGAAATCCCTTTTCTGCACTAGTGATCCTTGAAAACCAATCTCTGAAGTTGCCTCATCCATCCTGTTTAAGCTCTTCAAGATTCATTGTCTTCATTGTAATGAGATGCCATTTGGAAGCCATTTGGATTTTAGATAGTGAAAGATTACTAGGAGAGTGAAAGATTCGGAGTGTGGGATGGTTTCAGAGTATGGAATGGTTCTATTTATACACAGGAGCGGATGATGCAATTAGTGGAGAAGATGTGTAGTCGTGCGTTTTCAAAGTGAGACATAATGAGAAGTTACAATGTTAGTGGAGAAGAGGAAGAGATCAAGAAATCACATGTAGTTGTGCTCTGTTGCTTGGTACCATTCCAGCCGAAAAATGTGCTAGCAAGTCATAACAACATTTCTAGAGAGGCGCTGTTGAAAATATACATTTTAATAATGTTTGCTACATAAAGCACTATTAAAGGTATGTTCCACCTAAAATAGCTATATATTAAAGGTCTGAATTATTACCCTCTCTTAAATCTTTCAAACCGCAGGCGCTCTTAAAATTTGTTCTCTTGCTCGCTCTCTCTCAATCTCTCAAACCTAGCCACTACCCACTAACTCTTGTCGTCTTCACCGATAAGTCTGTTCACCTCTATCATTTGAAATGTTTAAGGTTACTTTTAATATTTCATCTGTTAAATTGCTACTTAGGGTTACCTCTGTCCAAGGCTTGGCATCTGAAATACCTAATGATGCAAACATATTATGGCTACTTAGGGTTACCTCTGTCCACGACAACATTATTAATGTAAGTTGGTGTTTGGCACATTTGTAAGAAAGCTTAATCTTGTTTTAACTCCATCTCTTGTCTCTTATTAATGGATTTCAGTGTTGACCAAGCATTCTCGAATCATCCTGTGGGCATGGAGGGTAACAGTTTGCTATTGGAAGGTTTCTATTTATGAGTTCCATTATTATCACCGACCAATGATTTCTTAAAAATTTTCAAATATTTCAAATATTCTACCTTGGTAATTAATTAATTTATTATTATTGTTATGTAGGTTGATTCAGACACAGAAGAGTAGAAGAGTGGAACTTGTTTCTTGTTACTAGCTTATTCTGGATGACAAGACATCAGTGAAGGTTAATTCTCATTGTCTTTTTAGGTCTTTTGTTTTTTGTTTCAGTAATGCATAGGCGTTTCAATCTTTTGTTTGTTAAATTCTGGAATATTCATTAGAATATATGTTTTTGTTTTCGCACTATGATATATGTTTTTATGACCCAAAGTTTGAACGATGAAGGCTCAATTATATTTTTTAGGCTAAAATACCATTTTGGTCCCTTAACTTATTTTTAAGATTCAATTTGGTCCCTTAACTTTTAAAATGTTCAAATTGGTCCCTTAACTTATTTTTTAGATTCAGTTGGTCCCTTGACTTTTAAAAGGTTCAATTTGGTTCCTTAATTTGTCTATGTTAACTCAAGTTAGTCCTCTCCCATCAATAATGTCAGTAACAGTGTTAAATGAGTTTCAAATTGGTCCTTTAAATTATTAACTTGTCTCAAATTGGTCATTTAAACTGTTAACGAGATTCAAACTGGTCCTTTAAATTGTTAGCGAATTTCAACTGGATCCTAAAAAATTAACACTGTTAATGACTCGTTGACGGAGATGACTAACTTAGGTCAACAGACATAAATTAAGGGACCAAATTGAACTTTTTAAAAGTGAAGGGACCAAACTGAATCTAAAAAATAAGTTACCGGACCAAATTGAACATTTTAAAAGTTAAGGGACCAAACTGAATCTAAAAAATAAGTTAAGGGACCAAAATAGTATTTTAGCCTATTTTTTATAAGCTGAATGTTGTTTTATAAGCTGAATGATGTTTTTGATCGAATGCTCAGTACCTTATTCTGGTATGATGGTGAATGAAGAAAGCAACTATAAAATACAAATTATATATAAAAAAGGCGGAAAATAGACATTGTTTGTTTAAAAAACACTATCATAGTTCAATACTACGATAGCGCTTTCCTGAGGTTGCGCTATAGTTTTTGGGTAACTAAGATAGTGCATTTTTATGGCACTACTATCCTTATTTAGAATCCACGCCAGCACACTTCATGTTTGCACACTTTGGTGTGAACTACTACAGCATTTCATTGACAAGCGTTATTGTAGTTAAATCTACGACAGTGCTTCTGAAGTGCTATCTTGTTTACGACTTTCAATAGTGCCAACCTAGATAGCACCCAAAAGAGCTATAAAATGCCGAAATTAAACACTATTAAATCCTGAATATGTTGTAGTGTTGATAGTGAAATTTTGGCTATTTAATAGTGTAAAATTGTGGAAGTATGAGGTAGGAATATTTGTATTTAATTCAACCGTCAATTTTGAGTAACATGATAGGTGATTGTTATTTATAGGCTTTTGTTGCTTTCTTGGAAGAAGAAATTTTGCCCCTTCAAATGAAATAGGCTATTGTTTGTACCTTTAACTTAGTTCTATTTCCGTCTTCATGCTATATATTTATGTATTTTTGTTGATGTTTCCATATAGATTTTTTCATTTATGCAGCAATGCATGGCCAATGCTTAAAGCTAATAAAGCCAAATTGAGAAGAGCTATATATGCATGGTCTAAACCTTAACGCGAATAAAGAGTAAGAAAACAGAGTTCTAAAAGCATTTTTATTAACAACTGGTTTATCACATTTTACAATATTGGAAAGCAGAATCTCCCTCATTCAAAAGTCAAGGGAGGAGGAATAGTATTTCCAATCTATTCGCGCTTATGTTTGATGTTACCAGCAAACTGGTTGCTATATGGGAAACCCTTTAAAGCATGAGGACCAATAAAATTTTTATCCATGTCGATGAATATAATAGCTTCATAGTGAATGAGTTTGAAAGCATATCAAGCTTGTTTGATATGCTGATCAATAGTCCACTTGGTGCATGAAAATCCAAGCAACAATGTCCAAATTATGTTTTGCATTTAATATATAATAAATATAATCATGATTCGTGCTAACTTGTGTAACTAAGGATTACGATAGTTCAATTGTAATCATTGTGAGAAGCTACCACAACCTCCAAATATGTTCAAGTATCTAATCAATTCTTAATATGGAGTTTCTCTTATTTATGTGGATTCTGAAGTATTTCTCACTCTTTTCCATTTAGTTTCTCCTTTCTGATTGCTGCATTACCTTTTGTACATCTCCCTCGAGTATCTTAATATCAAAGAGCAACAAAGGGAAATTTCATTGTTACTTAAACTTACAACCGTTTAATGCATCACCTAGAGCTTCGCCATCAAGTCACATTAATATCATGGACATAATGATATAAATTAGAAAAGAAAGATACTAAGTGATAGTTTCATTAACAATTTGTTGCGGTTTTGATTTTAATACCGAAGGAGTCTTATAAGTTATAGAAAAACCTTTGATGCCTCCAAATGAGACACCCCGTTGTGCCCGTTGTGCCATTAATTTAATACCTTATTAATTCATTTCTTAATCGCGAGCTTAACATAAAATACGTAAAGATTAAAAGCTTAAATATAAAACATATAACATTTGAAAGTTAAAGCATCACATTTTATATAATAATAAATACATACACACATAAGTCTTGCATCAGAGTTATCAAAAACACTGTTTAGGGTATCCCATCAACAGGATCCCTTGCAGGTGCATATTTAAACAAACTAACATTTGCGGAAATATAAAACGTCTTATAAGACTCACTGGCCCTAGACACTAAACTACATCGTTGGAATCCATAACTCGTTCTCCGGCATCCGGTTCATATGGAATCCCATCCAGCTCCTCAGTATCAAGCTACTCCACAGGATCTTCTCATACGATCACATAATAAATAAAATACAACATACAGAAAAATATAAGGGATAAGAAACATTTCTATCATCAAAAGCGGAAAGGAATGCATAGCACATAATATAATAACAGTCACAGACACACATCACACATAACTAACAATCATCCTCAAATCATAATATCGTCCTCTACCCTTAATCTCACGCAAACTAAACCTTTATTCTAACGTGACCAGTACCATCGTGTCACACCATCTCCATCCTAATAGGAAGGTTAGTCCTTCGTCTGAGCGAGCACTCCCCTCTATCGTATATAATATATATATAATATAATATAATATAATATAATATAATATAATATAATATAATATAATATAATATTAGTAGCCCGATTGCTACACATGATAGTAATGATGCAAATAGCCCGATTGCTACACAATGCAATGATGCAAGTAGCCCGATTGCTACACAATGTAATTATGCAAGTATCATCGACTCTTACTGGGTCATAACCTAGTGTCTCAACCTCTCACTAGAAACTCGTATAAATCCTCAAATAATTTCTCATAATCTCATCTATAAAACATCTTAATTAGGCTATGCACCTCTAAGTCTCATTCATTCTCTCACCCACATACATATCCCCCGAACAACATATATCCTTACTTAAAAGTCTAAGCACATTATCAAACGAGGCAGATCATGCATAATACAATAATCAATAAAATATCCAAACAACAAAATAAAACGTCACATGCAGTAGAATACCTCAACCAGCATATCACAAACAATCAATAAAAATAAAGTCATACATCCTCAAATATTCTAACATGATCTTAACGTCGATAAACCTACAATCCCTGAATCATCATTGGTATTACAGAAAAGGTTTCCAATGCGATTTTGGTATTGTCGATTACTCGCCACTAGTAGGGTTTAGGTCACCCTACACCATTATTATAAGATGTACTACTTATCTATTCCGACAATAGGTTGATTCTTTTCCCTACCTGAACTTATCACCGGATTCACAAACTTTCCGATCCTTGTTAGTACACCACGGTTATCAATTATCCTTCAACTAAATCAACACAAAAATGTATTAATCAAACAAAATCCATCTTTGACACTTATGGGCTAGGTTCGGCCAAGACTAAAAAAAAGAGTTAGGGTTATTTTCTCAATACCATCTTTTGGATCCTAGTTGCTAGAGTCTTAACTAGCATATATTAATTATTACAAGACAAAAGTTTGAAACAAAATCCTCTAACCTCTAGGGTTAGGGTTTCGGCCTTGTATATTAAAATAGGCTAGAAATTGTTTTTGATTGCAAGCTCTTGGATTATCACTCTAGGGATTTCAAGTAGCTTATTTCAAGTCATCATCCAAGTTAAAGTTGAATAAAACTCATCTAACCCCTTTAGTATAGGATTCGATCAAGACATAAAAATAGGGTTAGAAGTTTCTTTTCTTTACATCTTAGATTTAAAACCTAGAAACCTTAGCTAGCCTAGAACCATCATCATTTATGCAAAACTTTGAAGAAAACTCATGTAGCCCACTTATGATTAGATTCAGCCAACATAGGAAAATAGGGCTAGGAATTTCTTTTGCTTACATGCTCTTTTATGATGAAATTAGAAGTCATTTAGAGATCATAGCAATTGGTTTCATATTAAAATGATTTTTCTACAATTTTCTAGAATTATTTGAAGTTCTAGATCTAGAAATAGAGATTTGTGAAAAGTTGATGGAAATGAAGATTTGATGCTTCATAAATGAAGCTAAGATGATGAGGAAGAGATTCCTCACCTTGGAATGAAGAAGTTTGATGAAGAAAAGGAAGCGATTTGATGAACTTAGCAAGAACACAAGTGAAGTTCTCTGTGTTTTTTGTGAATAACAAGTTGAATGTGTAATAGGAAGAGAAAGAAATGTGTTAAGTGTGGGGAGGGGGTTAGGCTGCTTCCAAATGAGATTTAGGGGCAGAAAAATGTGTTGCTAAAGTGAGAAGAGAACCATGGTTGAGTTTACTTAACATAGGTTAAGTCAGAAAATAATATAATAACTTAACTATAGTTAATTGTAATCATGGTTGAGTTAAAATGTGTGGTGGAGGGTGAAGGATGGTGTGGCTGATTTTGCACCACATCTCATGAGTCATCCATGACTCATTGATCCAATCCATTAGAGGTTCTCGGAAATCCCGTACTTAGCTCCGTCATTTACTCGATTTCGGTTTTTGAGAGGAAAATAATGAAACGAAAGCAATATGAAATAGGTATGGTTTAATGGAGGTGGCTGCACGAAATTGAAGAGATGTGGGAGGTTTACAACCATGTAAACTAAGTGGTTAAAAGTGAGGAGATGTGGCTTGTTTCTAACCATGGAAGCTTGGGGTATTTTGGTCTTTTTCACCTTAAAATATCTAGATATTTATAACTAAATATCTAGATATTTATGAAGTTGTCATAAATGCTTGGTGACTCATCTTCCATGAGTCATCATGTATGACTCGTTGTCCCGATCTCTTGATGGATCTCTGCAGTTCCGTTTTCGACTCCCTCGGTTTCCCAATTAGGGTTTTCGTCCGTTTTTCGATCGAAAATTTTCAAAATAACCAAACTCGTTGGAAATATGTTTTAAGCATAAACCGTTTCGTTCACAAGTCAAAATTAGGTTTTCTGATCATTAAAAGCTTACTGTTAGTGAAAACACCGACCGTTTTCCATCTAAACTTTTACCAAAATTCGTCCGAATAAACATAATATTTTATTTTTGATTAGAAATTTGGAAAGTAGAATTCCTCACGGACATAATATACAAATCTAAAATTTTTCAGTGTCAGGTCAAATTAGGGTTTTCTGCCGGTATAAAATTATACTGTCAGTAAAAACGCAGACCTTTTTCCGTTTGAGTTTTAAACCCAAATTTTAAACAGAGCTTCCTACCATAGAGTAGATTCTAGATATGATATAGTTTTCTCCAAAATCATTCCCTAGGTCTCATATAAAAATATAAATAAATATATCTTTACCGTTAATACAGTGTATCCGAAAATCGGGCTGTTACACCTTCATGATTTAATCTTGTGGGTTAAATAAAAGCATCATCACATGAACGGCAAAGTAAGGTTTACATCCTTGAGTGATCCTATGGAAGGATCACACAACTACTTGCATAAAAATGTCGGAAGGCTGTAGGAGCACTGCATGTTAGAGTTTCACTTTTCTTTCGCACTTTACATTTCGCTTAAGTAAATTCAAAAGAAATTATGTGTTTCTTCTCTGTAACGTACCTACAAATTTAAATTATTGGAATGAAAGTTAATATAAAAAAGCTAACACGTTACATGAAAGACAAGATACACAAAGAGCAAAAAAGATCTAACAAACAATATATAAAAGGCAATGGCATAAAGGTCAAAGGAGAAGAGATCTAAAATTTAAGTATTTCATGTGTATATAACCAAGAATAATTTGGTTACATAGTGTCTCGAAGTATCTGCTAACATTTTTACTTGTTATACATATTGTTAAGTCTCTAAATGTCTGTGTGCATTTCCCTAAGTTTTGATGAAAGCTAAACATTGGATAATGATTTAATTAACCCACTTTGTGGTTGCTAACCTGTCTACTTAGTAAGCAGATCATAATAGTAAGACTCACCTGTCTGTCCATATGTATGACAACTTGTCTGGATAAGCAAAAGTCAACCGGTCTGCTGACTAGGATTGTTGACTTTCTACAATTGACTTTCAACCTGTCTCTACTATGTTCTCCTACTCGTCTAAGGTTCTTCGATGGGAACTCGAGTACAAAAAGCTTTTGGAAGCTGTCCCCTCATACAGAAGACTTTGAATCTCTCTCTCACGCTTATCAAGAAATTCAGAAGGTCATTCTCACAAGCAACCTAGGAAGTCAGAGATAACATCCAGTTAAAGAATGTTTCCAACATGCTTTATTCCCTAGTACTCTTGGTTATTACACGAAAAGGGAAATATACTCTGCAAAGTACAAAAGCATTATGCACAACTCTGATTTGGCTATTGCACGATGCATAAAGCCATGATCCTTCATGTTAGAGTACAACCAATGTTCCTACTGCATTAATGGCTACCCAGATCGACTCTATTGCATTTAATAAAGCTCTGCTTGAAGCCATCGTTGGAAGGAATGTCTCTAACGGATCTTAAATGCTTGAAGGCTATAAATACAGAAGTCATTGAAGATGAACACATCAGAGATTTAAAAGCATTAAAGAGCCATTACTCTGTTTATTTAATTCTTCATTCTTTCAATCTGTATTCTTCAATCAGTTGAAGTTATTATGCAGTCTTTCCTAAAGTCTAAATTTATTTCACTCTCTGAGTGTTAGTGAAAGAACTGTCTGTCTGATTCAAAACAAACCTATGTGAGCCTGAAGAGGCTAAGTGAGCAAATAATACTTGTGTTGGAGCCTGAAGAGGCTAGGTGTGCAAACAATACTTGAAGTCTGTAACCTGATCAGTTATAGTGGATAAAACTTGGCACTGCCAAGGACTGGACGTAGCTCTTTGTGTTAAAGAGTGAACCAGGAAAAAGAACTGTGTTAATCTCTCTTCCCTTAAACTCTTTAGTTGTTTTGATTATATTATCTGCTTTCTAACTAAGGGGTTAAAAGTGTGAATATCGAGCTTGTTTTTATTTGTATGTTTGTGTGCTTTTCTGTCAAAATACACCAGACAGGTCACCTGTCTGTGTAAGTTGTTTTCCACTTGTCTGAACCTAGCTTCTGTGTGCGAAAAGTTTTTAACTTTATTTTAATTTTTGATAGACACAATTCAACTCCCCTTCTCGTGTTTATAGTTGTCTATTTCAGTTGGTATCAAATCTCAGCCTCTGGGTTGAGCATCTAACAGTGTAGAGGTAAAAGGTCCTGAAGAATAGACATGACTGCTGGAGCTAGTGGGAGCCACCAGACTGAAGGAGTTTCCTTAACCAGACCTCCATTCTTCAATGGAGAAAACTACAACTATTGGAAAGATAGATTTCAATGGTTCATTCTATCTACAAACTCTGATCTCTGGGATGTCATCACAGATGGTCCATTCATTCCTAAAAATGATGACAACACTGACAAGCCAAATGCTCAGTGGACTCCTGCAGAAAAGACAAAATGGGAGCTGAATCACAAAGATAGATACAACATCATTTGTGCTCTTAGTCCTGAAGAATTTCAAAAAGTTTGTGCCTGTGATTCTGCTAAAGAAATATGGGACACTTTAGCTGTCACACATGAAGGAACAGCCAAAGTTAAAGAATCAAAAATTACCATAATTGTCAGAAAGTATGAACTGTTTCTCATGGAGGAAGGAGAATCTGTTGCTCAGATGATAGGAAGATTCCAAATTATCATCAATGGCCTAAAGTCTCTTGGCAAAGTTTACTCTAATGCTGAGAAGGTTGGAAAGATACTAAGGAGTCTACCTAAGCAGTGGAGACCTTTAGTAACTGCTATCTCTCAATCCAAGGATCTTACTTCCTTGACTATGGATGAACTTCTTGGTCCACTCACTGTTCATGAGTAGGAACTTGGAGATGAAATCACAACAAAGAAGGGCAAGTCAATTGCTCTGAAGGCTGATCAAAAGTCTTTAAAGGCTTCAAGAGCTCTGAAGGCAGACGAACCATCCAGTGATGCTGACATGTCTGAACCCGAGGATTCTAAAAGTGATGAAGAGTTATCTCTTCTAACCAGAAAGATAAAGCTTCTCTTGCAGAAAAAGAAGTTCAAAAAAGATAAGCCATTCAGAAGGTTCAACAAGGACAAGAACTTCAAAGAATCCACTTCAACAGACAAGAGTTCAATTGTCTGCTATGAGTGCAAGAAGCCAGGTCACATCAAAGCTGAATGTCCTCAACTCAAGAAAGCCCCTTTTAAGAAGTTCTTCAAAAAGAAGAAGAAAGGGATGATGGCTACTTGGGAAGATCTGGAGTTAACATCTTATGATGAAGAGATAGAGGAAGAAACTAATCTTTGTCTGATGGCCAACACTGACTCAGATTCAGATAATGAGGTACATCCTGACTATGAGGAATTACTTGATGGCTATGAGGAATTGCTGGTGGAATCCAACTGCTTATCTAAGGCTTTCAAATCCCTCAAGAAAGAGTATGTTAAGCTTCTCAATGAGCATAAACAGAAATCTCATGAGTGTGAGAAGTTTGCTAAAGAGAACAGTGAGCTGAAAACTGAAAAGTCTGATGAAGCTAAGATCTCTAGTGAAACATCACAATTTGAAGAAGTTGAAAAACTTCAACAGAAAGTGGAAGAGCTCACTTCTGATCTTGCCAAATTTGTTAATGGTTGAGGTAATCTGACTAAGCTACTTGGCTGTCAGAGGCACTCCCTTAACAAAGAAGGTATTGGATATGTCTATCAGATACATCATAAAGTATCAACTAAAAACTCTGAAGTGTCTGATAAATCTACTTTCATTAAATCCATACCTGTCTGTAACTTCTGTGGAAAAACTGGACATGTTATGTCTAGGTGTATTCATAAGAAAAGAAGGAAGTCTTCATAGACTCCTAGAACTAACAGAAAAAGACCCAGAAAATTATGGGTACCTAAAGAACAAATAATCTCTGTTGCAGATGTCCTCAACAGGACAAAGAAAACACCACTACTAGTACCTGGACAGTGGTTGCTCGCGACACATGACAGGAGAAAGGTCTATGTTCCTAGACCTCCAACTTAAGAAAGAAGGACATGTGGAATTTGGAGGAAATTAGAAAGGGAAGGTTATAGGCATTGGTACTATTGGTGGTAAACCTCCTCTTCCCTCTATATCTAATGTTCTTATGGTTAAAGGATTAAAACATAATTTGCTTAGCATAAGTCAATTATGTGACAGTGGATTTGATGTCTCCTTTACCAAGGATTTATGCATAGTTAAAGACCTCAGTGGCAAAACGCTCTTTTCAGCTAAAAGACAACAAAATCTTTATAAGATTGAAATGACTGATCTCTCAGATCAAAGTCAAACATGTCTGATGTCTAAAGAGGATGAAAGATGGTTATGGCATAAGAAACTAGGACATGCTAGTATGAAACTAATTTCAAAATTGAAAAAGGATAACCTTGTGAGAGGATTGCCTGATATTAGTTTTAAGAAAGATGTTTTGTGTGATGCATGTCAAAGAGGTAAACAAGTAAAATCAAGTTTCAAATCTAAAAACCAAGTATCAACCTCTAGACCTCTTCAGTTGTTACATATGGATCTATTTGGACCAGTTAGTGTTGCTAGCTTGGCTGGAAGAAAATATGGATTTGTCATAGTTGATGACTATTCTAGATATACATGGGTACCCTTCTTAACCCACAAGGATGAGTCTTTTAAGGCTTTCTCAGTATTCTGTAAAAGAGTATAAAATGAGCAGGGTTTCTGTATTTCTACTCTTAGAAGTGACCATGGGGGAGAATTTGAAAATGAGAAGTATAGACAGTTCTATGAGGAGAATGGAATCTCTCACAATTTCTCTGCACCTAGAACTCCTCAACAAAATAGAGTGGTTGAGAGAAAGAACAGAACTCTGCAAAAGATGGCTAGATCTATGCTCAATGAGAATAATCTCCCTAAGTACTTCTGGGCAGAAGCTGTAAACACTGCATGTTATGTACAAAACAGAATACTCATTAGGCCTTTTCTAAAGAAGACACCCTATGAATTGTGGAAAGGAAAAAGCCCCAACATTTCTTACTTTCATGCATTTGGTTGTGAATGCTTCATTCTAAATACTAAGGATCAACTTGGAAAGTTTGATTCCAAAGCAGATAAAGGTATCTTTGTAGGCTATTCTGAAATGTCTAAAGCCTTTAGAATTTATAATTCTAGAACTTCTTTTATTGAAGAATCTGTACATGTTAAATTTAATGATGGTTTAAAACAAGCACCTAGAGCATGGTATGATAGACTAAGTTCTTTTCTCATGCATAATGGTTTTACTAGAGGACAAGTAGATACTACTCTATTTAAGAAAAGTTCTAAAGAGAACTTCATCATAGTCCAAATATATGTTGATGATATTATTTTTGGAGCAACTAATGAAAAGCTATGCAAGGATTTTTCCAAGCTAATGCAAGCAGAATTTGAGATGAGCATGATGGGAGAATTAAAGTTCTTCCTTGGATTACAAATCAAACAGACAAGTGATGGAATCTACATCCATCAACAAAAGTATATCAAGGAGATACTTAAGAAGTACAAGATGGAAAGTGCTAAACTGATGAAAACTCTCATGCAACCCATTGCAAAACTAAGTAAAGATGATGAAGGTAAAAAAGTAGACCAAACTGTCTACAGAGGTATGATTGGATCTCTATTATACTTAACTTCAAGCAGACCTGATATTCAATTTAGTGTCTGTATGCGCTAGATTTCAATCTGACCCAAGAGAATCTCATCTTAAAGCTGTTAAACAAATATTTAGATATTTGCTTGGGACTACTAATCTTGGTTTGCTATATTTAAGAACTAAAGAATATAGATTAGTGGGATTCTGTGATGCTGACTTTGCTTAAGACAGAATAGAAAGGAAAAGCACCAGTGGAGAATGTCACTTCATTGGAGGTAGTCTCTTGGTCAAGCAAAAGGCAGACAACTATTGCCCTATCTACTGCTGAAGCAGAATACATCTCAGCTGCTAGTTGTTGCTTTCAACTTTTATAGGTAAAACATCAACTTGAGGATTACTCTATTTTTTAGCATAATATATGTGTGGTGTGATAATTCCAGTGCTATTTGCGTAACTAAAAATCCAATTCAGCATTCTAAGGCTAAGCATATAGAAATCAAGCATCACTTTATAAGAGATTATGTTCAGAAAGGTATTTTTGATATTAAGTTTGTTAAAACTAAAAATCAATGGGCTGATATTTTCACCAAACCCTTAGCAGAAGAAAGGTTCTTATTTATTAGAGATAATCTAAACATGCATTGCATTGTTGAATGAAATGTCTGAGTATTGAACTGTCTATGCTACCTGTCTTATGGTTTTATATCACCTGTCTATGTTTACCTGTTTGACTTTGCTGAGTCACTGTGCTAAAACCCAACAGTTTTATTGAAATGGTTATTAATTGTTTAATACCTTTTATTAATCTGAAGCTGATCATGTGCACGTCAGTTTTTAATCTTGAAACCATGTTTTCATTATGTCTTAAGTGGGCACTACAGTTCCCCACAAAAATCATGCCGTTTTTTAAATTAAAAATGTTTTCTTTCTCTCTCATGCCTTTATTGCTATAAAAGGCAAATAATCAGAAAGGTTCAACCTTTACCTTTTCAAATCCCTAAAGTCGTTTTGTCTTCATCTTTTCCTCTCTCAAATCCTTCTCTCTTCCAAAACCCTCGAAACTCTTTCTCTAAAAATGGCATCTTCAAAGCGTCTCTCTTCAACAGAAATTGCTGAGAAATACAACATGAAGGTTGCTGATGTTGAGAAGATCCTACCTGGAAAGACTGTTGATCTTCAACAGTTGAAGAAATGGGGGATGGATGTCACTGAAGAGTTGGAATATTCTAAGTGGACTCCCTTCTTTGACATCAAGGAGCTTGTTCATCCCAAGCTTGTCAAAGATTTCTGGAAAAACGCTGTGGTTATCACCAGCACGCTTGATGGAACCAAGAGCTTTAAAGCTCGAATGATGGACAAAACCCTTCTTTTCCCCATCAACTCTTTGGAGCTAGTTATAAGATGCCCAAGAATTGGAGCTGCTTGCAAACCTAACTGGGAAGATCAGGTGGGAGTTGAGAATGTCAACATAGCTGTCTATGGTGTTCCCAACCCTGAGAACAAGAAGCCAACCAGCATGGTACCAAAGTGCAGATTCTTGCACAAGCTATTGCTGGAGCGTGTGATGCCTAGGAAAGGCTCACGAGATAGTGTGACCAAGATGGACAGATTTGCTCTGTACCACTTGATTCACAGAATCAAGGTAGACATCAATGATCTCATCTATATGTACCTTGAAATTCTGATCAAGAGGACCAACATGCAAACCTATCCCTATGGAATGCTGTTGACAAGGGTCTTCAGGAACAAGCTGTTTGTTCCCAGTGATGTTCATTTTGTGGACATGTCACTTCCCCTTGACACCTGTCTATGATGGACATTGAAGGTATCCCTCTAAAAGATGAAGAGGAAGATAAGAAGAAAACGAAGAAGAAGCCTGCTGCTGAGCAGAAGCAGAAGGAGAAAATGGAGGAACCAGTGGTTTCCACGGATGAATCAGAGGTTCCTATCTCTGAAAGAATATGGAAGCCTTCTGGAAAGGTGGCCAGACGGGACCAGAGACCTGAGGTAGAGAAACCTTCAGCTTCTGGAGAAACTGCTAAAACAGTTGAGCCTTTGAGGTTTAGCTGAAGAAACCCTCTCCCAAGAGGAAGACAAGTGAAGCTGAGGAATCTGTTGCTGCATCTGCACAACCCAGCAAAAGAAGAAGGCTAGTGAAGACCTTTACCAAGGTCAGACAATTGGAGTCTGTGCCTAGTAAATATGAAGTATCTGCTTAGGGGGAGCAGACAACTCCACCCTTGGAGGAGCCCAAGGAGAAGAAGCCTCTTAATTTGGGAATCATTCCCAGAAAAAGAAGGACAGACTACCCAGTGCCAATAGTGGCTCATGCTAAAAGGGAAGCAATCCCTGCAGAAAGACCCTCTGCTGAAGTTGATGTTGCTGCTGCAACTACTGCTGACCTGTCTGGTGGGACTCAGACAGTTGTTCAACCTGAAGTTGGCACTTTGTCTCCTTCAAAGAAGAAGCTAAAGCAATTTGAGGATCATATAATCTTTTCCTCTATTCCCTCTGTACCATCTTCTCCCTTTCACCAAGGTATCCACAAATCTGTTGTTTCTTCTCCATCTGCTCTTTTTGTTCAACCTTTGTCAGTTGCTTCTCCCTTTCCTTCACCTGTCTCCTCTCACCACACCCAAACATCATCATATGATGTTATGTCTGATATGTGTCAGTACACAGTTGTTTACAGGGACTCAACTCCCAAAGAACAATCTGGCATATCATCAAGACTGTTTGTGAGTGATCTGCAATCTCTGATGACTGCAAGTGTCTCTCATCTGTCTGTCATTCCTTCTCCTCCATCTCACTTTCTTAACCCTTGTAGAGAGATTTTCTTTTATACCCCTATTGTTGTGTTCATTAGAACATTGGCTAGAACTCACTATCCTGCCTCTGTTGTAATGATACCTAATAGGTCTAGGTATTTCTTTCTTTTAGTCACAGGATCAAATTCCTTTTTCTGTCATATAGATTCCTTGTTACCTATACCTCCATCTGTTTAGCCCAACAACCTCTTCCCCCTCCTATACAGATTAAATTCACTCGTCTGTCTCTGTGTGAGAGACTTTCCTGTGTCTTTTCCTCTCTTGATACTGACTTATTTAGAATCAATCCTTTGTTTAAGTTAGCTTTTCTTCCTTTCTTTTATTTCAGAACCCTTCATCAATATATCTTTCCTTGTATTTCTTCACCCTTCTCTGTACCCAAGGCACCCCCAGTTTTAGCTTTGCCCTGGTATCCAGACTTGTCTACTGCCTCAACTAGCCAGTCTACAGAAGCCACTTCTTTTCAAATGGTGGACTTACATAGCTCCAATCTGCTTAGAGCTGAGCTAGAAGAAATCAGAGGACAATTGGATGAAGAAAGGCGTGCTAGGCTGCTTTTAGAAAAGAGAGTTGACTCTCTGTTTTTGCTTTTTAGTCAGCCTAGGTAGTTTTTGTTGTAAAAGTCTGCCTTGTACTTAAAACGCTTATGATGAATGAAAAATCAGTGTTCTTTTATCATCTATGTTCTTTATTATTTTCTGTATGTTCCTTTTTGTTGTTGACAAAAGGGGGAGAAAGTAAAAGTTAAGATGATTATGATTAAGTTAAAATTGAACTTGAGCTGCATATCTCTGATATTAATGTTGCATGACGATGATAATGATATTGACTCTGATACTGTGCTGATTGAAAATTAGAATTGTACCTAAGTGTACCTGTCTGCACAATTCTTCTGGTTTTAGAAAATTTCAACTTGTCTGAATTCTGTTATTTCTTATGTTGGTATTTTCTAAGGTTCATTAAATCATCTGAATGTTTGTCATCATCAAAAAGGGGGAGATTGTTAAGTCTCTAAATGTTTGTGTCCATTTCCCTAAGTTTTGATGAAAGCTAAACATTGGATAATGATTTAATTAACCCACTTTGTGGTTGCTAACCTGTCTACTTAGTACGCAGATCATAATAGTAAGACTCACCTGTCTGTCCATATGTATGACAACTTGTCTGGATAAGCAAAAGTCAACCGGTCTGCTGACTAGGATTGTTGACTTTATGCAATTGACTTTCAACCTGTCTCTGCTATGTTCTCCTACTCGTCTAAGGTTCTTCGATGGGAACTCGAGTACAAAAAGCTTTTGGAAGCTGTCCCCTCATACAGAAAACTCTGAATCTTTCTCTCACGCTTATCAAGAAATTCAGAAGGTCATTCTCACAAGCAACCTAGGAAGTCAGAGATAACATCCAGTTAAAGAATGTTTCCAACATGCTTTATTCCCTAGTACTCTTGGTTATTACACGAAATGGGAAATATACTCTGCAAAGTACAAAAGCATTATGCACAACTCTGATTTGGCTATTGCACGATACATAAAGCCATGATCCTTCATGTTAGAGTACAACCAATGTTCCTACTGCATTAATGGCTGCCCAGAACGACTCTATTGCATTTAATGAAGCTCTGCTTGAAGCCATCGTTGGAAGGAATGTCTCTAACGGATCTTAAATGCTTGAAGGCTATAAATACAAAAGTCATTGAAGATGAACATATCAGAGATTTAAAAGCATTAAAGAGCCATTAATCTGTTCATTTAATTCTTCATTCTTTCGATCTTTATTCTTTAATCAGTTGAAGTTATTACGCAGTCTTTCCTAAAGTCTACATTTAATTCACTCTCTGAGTGTTAGTGAAAGAACTGTCTGTTTGATTGTATTTATTACAAACAAACTTCTCAAAACAAACCTGTGTGAGCCTGAAGAGGCTAAGTGAGCAAAGAATACTTGTGTTGGAGCCTGAAGAGGCTAGGTGTGCAAACAATACTTGGAGTCTGTAACCTGATCAGTTATAGTGGATAAAACTTGGCGTTGCCAAGGACTGGACGTAGCTCTTTGTGTTAAAGAGTGAACCAGGATAAACAACTGTGTTAATCTCTCTTCCCTTAAACTCTTTAGTTGTTTTGATTATATTATCTGCTTTCTAACTAAGGGGTTAAAAGTATGAATATCGAGCTTGTTTTCATTTGCATGTTTGTGTGCTTTTCTGTCAAAATACACCAGACAGGTCACCTGTCTGTGTAAGTTGTTTTACACTTGTCTGAACCTAGCTTCTGTGTGCGAAAAGTTTTCAACTTTATTTTAATTTCTGATAAACACAATTCAACCCCCCTTCTCGTGTTTATAGTTGTCTATTTTACATATGAATGGTTGTATATATGATTTTTGTACAACTTTTTGCTTTCAGGTGTATTCTAGGCAAGCCTTCAAAGCAATATATATGTTATATGGTACAACAAGCTATTAGAACAACTAAAGGGTTGATATTAGCATTTTGATTTGTTGTAGAGGACCACTGCCCAAAATTGATGGGCTCCGATAAGTGTACTGGATCGAAACAAGTAATAATTAAAACGGTAAAAAACCGAGTATCGAACACAGTGATTGGGTGACCACTTTATCTAAATTTAAATCAATAACAACTTTGACCAAGTCATTGGAGAGAGAATTATGATCAAATCAAGTTGGAATAACAAATCAATTTATCTAAATTAAAAGAGATTAAAACAAGTCAAGGCAATTAGCAAGAGTGAGATTACGATTGAGAAAATCTAAGGTCACGATTTCACCAACACAATCAAGCCTAGATCTATTTGTGATTTGGTTCTCAATTCCTAATTCAATTCAATGTCAACCAGGAATCCGAAATTATTCTAATGTCTTGGTCGAGCACAAGAGAAAACACCTAAACATGCCAATCAACTATATCTCTATGATGACTAACATGCAAGATTCATTAAGTTCTTGGTTCCCTAAAGTGATTATTATATCTCTATCAATATTCAATTTGTGTTCTTAATTCAAATCCTAAAGCGTGAATCTCCGGTCGGACTCATCACCCTTGATTAGTTAATCACGAGCTCTTTTGATTAACGCAAGCAAAACAAAATTAAGAAACAAAGAAATAGAAGAAAGAAATAGAAAACTTCACAAATTTCACTACGACATCATGTGAGGCTATGTCGATTCCTTAGAAAAGAGGATTAGCTCCTAATGGTGTTCCTAATCACAAAGTATTTGAGTAGAAACATCAAGAAAAACTCAGAAATCTGGCTTAGGGAGATGCAACTCTCAAAACTAGGATTCGGGTTCAAAATTCGCACAATCAACAAGCTTAAATAAGAGTCTCTGTATGTTCACGCTCGCGGGGCGAACACTTGAATCTGGCTCTGACAAAAATTTGAATCCTCAAGGGGCGAACCCTGTCTCGTGGGGTGAGATAGGGGACCTCCAGACTTTCTTCCTCTACTTCGCGGGGCTAACTCCTTCTTGCGGGGCACCCCAAAGAGCCTCCAAAAAATCTTCTTTTTAGCACTCTGGCTTGCGATGCGAGCACTGTCTCGTGGGGCGAGATAGGTTTTTCTTCTATTTGCTTGTTTTCTTGAATTTTCCCAGTTTCCTCAAGCTTCACTTTTAACCTGAAACTTAAAATAGCATTAGATGCTTTATTTGACTAAAAAACTACCAATATTCCTAACAGTTACTAAAAAGACTCAAATCATTGCTCAAGGACAAATATAGCCAAATTCGGGTAAAAACGAGAATAAACTCGAACAATTAGCATATAAATCATAGACTTTCCAGCTTTAAAACCAGATAAGCCAGCGGATTATCAAAATACCCCAAACTTAAACTTTGCTTGTCCTCAAGCAAACTAAAACTCAAAAAGACTCAAACTTTGGCAAGCTCAATGGACTCAATCAAACTTCACATAAACTTCATGCAATTTTCTCAATACAATCTCCATTCAATGCACCCCCCCCCCCCCCCCCCCCCCCCCCCAAAAAAAATCATCAATGTAATCCCCACATTCATTTACTTCAAACAAAGAGAATTTCATCATTAATGCTATCATCACTCTAAGCAAAGGATCCAATTAGGAACAATGTTGAAGGCTTACTGGACATTTTTTCGCAAATTGTTTAACCGATATATAATCCCTAGTGTGTGCATCCCTTCACCCCAAACTTATCATGAATCATGCAATCATAACAAAATATCTCAAAGTTCATTTTTCAATTTTCCACATGGGGATCAATTTTTCAAAATTTTCAAAACATTGGGGAAATTATCAAAAATCAACTTATCTTGCATTCCATCTATGCTCAATTCAACTAATCCATATAAGCTCACCGACACTAACTCTATCGAAATTATTTATGTACAAGACCATCCATATGACTCATGAAAAAGAAGTAAAAGAAAAGAAAAAAAAATAGAAGAGTTGAGTTTAGATAATGTTTTCTCAGGGGGTCCGCAAGGATCCCACACTCTCGTTGGTGCTCCTCCTCTCTTCATTCTTTTCCTTCCTTTCCGACTCACTAGTCTGTGTGGCCTCCTGCTTTGGGGTTTCATCCTACCTGAAAGTCATCAAAACTTTGCCTCGAACTCGCCCCCTTCCCCTAGATGAGGATCTTGGTCTCCAAGATAAGTAGGCCAGACGAATCGAGGCAACAAAACCCTTTTTTTTTTTTTTACCCCTTTCGTGAGGCAAATCTGGTATTCCAAAAATTCTTGTGCTCCCTGATTCCCGAGGCGAGAAGGGCCTCACTGGGCACACCAGAGGATCTCAGATGTTGGTCCCTCTCTCTCGTGGGGCTAACAGCTTCTCGCGGGGCGAGACAGTGACCTCCCATTTTTGGAGGCTCTGTCTCGCGGGAATTCTCTGCTCGCGGGGCAAACCAGAGATGAAAAATGCCCCTGTTTTCTATGCAATCTAAGTCCAATTAGGGGGTGGACAAAAAATTCCCACCGACCGCGACCTGAACAATCCGTGGCGTGAAGATTGTGCTCAGGCGGCTTTCTTCGGGTATTCGGGTCTTCTGAGTAATTTAAACACAGATTAAGTACGGAGGGTTCAGATTGGGTAAAAAAATTCTGATTCCTCCCAAACCCGCCCGAATATAGTAATATATGTATTTTTGTAGTCCTTGTTTTCTTTTGTTTTCATTGGCTAGCTCAGATTTCTCTTTAATCCTATTGGCTCCTTCCTTATCTTATCATTTCCCAAAATCTCAGCCTTTATCTTAATAATTTCTCAAAATCTAATCTAATCACTTAAATGAAATTAGCCTCTCTCTCTTCAATCTTTAACGTCCTTCTCTCCCAACAAAAATAAACCCTGCGCCGCCGCCCCTCTCTCTGGTGAGCATCGCTGCCCCTCTCCCTGGTGAGCACCACCGCCCCTTTCTCCGTCTCTATTGCATGAATCTTTCAAACCGATCCTCTCTTTCTCTCATCCTCAGAAACACCACGTTTTTCATATAAGAGCCTTTAATCATTTTATATGTTATAAGTATGTTTGTGTGTTGTAGTGGTGTTTAGAAATGTGCCTTAGGGACGTTAGAATGGGATCTAGTGGGACTTTATGGTGAAAAATCCCTTTCTTATGCATGAGCACGGTCGTGCTCATGCTCAGCATGACCCCGTGCTCAAAGGCGTGCTCAGTGGCTGTTTGGGCCACGAGCACAGCTGTGCTCAAAAGGAGCACGACCATGTCGGAAAATGTAAGTTTTGACGCACATGTTGCGAACCCCGTGCTTAATTGAGCAAGCCCGTGCTCAAGTTGAGAACGCCCATGCTCAGAGGGAGCACGGGCGTGCTCGGGGCCTGATATTATAAATATAGAGTTTTAGATAATGTTATAGGTTAACCTTCACTTTGGCACTTTTAGCAGCCCTAATGCGACAGAAACCTCCCTTTTCCCTTTTCTCTGAACCCATCAAGTGCTTGGTGTTCTTACCGTCGTTTGGGAGAGAAGTCGCTCGTTAGTGCCAATTAAGGTAATGTAGTCATCCCTCCTTAATCTCCTTTTCCTGTTTATTGATTTGGAGATTTATTGGTTTTTCTTTTGTGTTTGACCAAGGCTTGAGGAGTTCATCAAGACGCTCGAGGGAACAAGAGTAGTCTCGCTTTCGTTGGTGTTAGAGGAATCTTTATACCAGGTATGGGGAGAATGGATAGTATGAACATGTAGGCGTTAGGGGTAGCGTAAGATGAAGGGTTAACCCTTGACCCTATGTTTGCTATTTGCCTAATTGTTGTCTTGTTATATGTTTATCCATGTTTGATTATATTTGGCATGTTTATTCATGAAGTATGATGATATGTTTATGCCATGAATGAATTTTTGGTTTGATGATCCTGTTTATGCCATGGATGCATGTTTGTTCTGATAAGGATGATGAGATAAACGTTAATGTTAATAAGACTCTAATTAAATAATAGGGCTTATTAATAATATATGGAATTAAAGGACTAATTCCCGAATTGTTCATAAGACGTGAGTTATAGTAATGAGAGGCAAAGGTATAGTCAAGACCCTTGGATTGATTCATGAGTGTTATAGGGACATTAATAATGAAACAAGAATTAAAGGATCAAATCCCAATAATTATAAGACATAAAGATTAAACAAGAATAATGAGACAGATATTTGATGGTGTAGTTAAAGACCAATAGGATTGATCTATGAATGCCTTAAGAAGCTTGATAAGGGGTCCCAACCCTTTCTGCCCAGAACGGTACGACCATGCTCTAGTAAGCACGGCCGTGCTCAACAGATAGTACGCCGATGCTCAACTTAAAGTTCAGCACGCCCTTGCTGGGGGCAGCATGATCGTGCTCCCCCAAACAGAATAGATGTGAATAAGAACAAAGGGTGGTTTCACCCAGATTGTTCCCAATGATGAAATAAGACACCAAACGAAGTAAAGATAAGATAGATGAATTAATGAAGACTTAGTAAAGACAATTAAATGTAGATGTTAAGATGGTTAAGATGGTAACGTTGAGTTACCGCGCGTTGTTATGCTTTGGTGCTTATTGGCCAAAGTAGCCTTGATGCTTATTGGTCAAGGTATTGTTGATGTTGTACCTTGGTGCTTATTGGCCAAGGTGGCCTTGATGCTTATTGGTTAAGGTGTTGATGGTGATAAAACTTTGGTGCTTATTGGCCAAAGCGAAGGTGATGGTTACGTTTGCTACTTGTTGTTGCTGCTCACGCATTCACGCATTGGAGTTGTTAGTGGGGGAAGCTCAACATAGGAGAGGTCGTCCAAGAGTAAGGTGATCTGGCCGTCCGCGGTGATTCATCCGAGAGTTAGGTGAATAGTGGCCCCCTATGATGGTGTATCCTAGAGTACAGTGCATCGGCTATCCAAGGAGTTCACCCATGGTTTGGTGAACTGTCGGCGTTGGTGCTTATTGGCCAATGTGGACATGTAACTCCGACGTTGTCTTCCTGAGGTAGTTTGGATCCACATGCATAACGAAGTAGTGGAGTAGTACTGCACCGCATAGCATACATTGTTGAGATGATGTAAATGATATGTTTATAAGAACATTTCTAACATGGTTTTATTTTAAATAAATGATAATGCATGTGTTTCTATTTATTTTATTTCCTTTTATGACGTTATAATACATGCGGGGTAGAGAGAGTCACATTTAGTGGTATCAGAGCAGGCCTGTCCTATCAGGCCATGGTATGAGTCTGTTTTGAGTCTTCTGTGTGCTCTTGTTTGAATTATCTATAAACATAGACAATAATGCGTAGTAACAGGTTTCAATAGTTCTTCCTGCTTGGTTCTTTATATTTAATAGTTGTCTTGGGCAAGTGCAGGAACCAATGGCAGGAAGAGGTAGGAATGACCAAGCTATTGCTGATGCTTTGGCACTGCTTGCCAATGCTATAGGACAGAACCAGAACAAAAACAATGGAGGACCAGCTGAGTTTTAGGGTCTGGATAAGTTCCAGTGGAACAACCCGCCCTCGTTCAAGGGAGCTTATGACCTTGAAGGTGCTCTTTTATGGATGCGGGAGATTGAGAAGATCTTCCGGGCTATGGCGTGCAATGATATTCAGAAAGTCATCTTTGGGACTTTCATGCTGACAGAGAAAACTGAGCATTGGTGGGAGAATTGTCGCCAGTGTATGGAAGCTGAGGGTACGGTGGTAACTTGGAATGCCTTCAAGGACAAGTTCTTGGAGAACTACTTTCCAGCTGACATCTGCGACAAGAAGGAGATGGAGTTCTTAGCTTTGAAGCAGAGGAATATGTCCGTGGGGGAGTATGCTCAAAGTTTGAGGAGCTTGCTCGTTACTTCACACTCTATCAGTATGTAACTGATGATCGCTCCAAGTGTGTGAAGTTCGAGGATGGTCTGCGTTCAGAGATCAAGCAAACCATCAGCTATCAAAAGATTCGTGTCTTTCCGGTCTTGGTGAACAAGTGTAGGATCTTTGAGGATGCATACAATTCCAGATTGGCAAACTACAGGAGTTCAGATGTTCAGGGAAGCAGGAAGAATGATCAGAAGGACAAGAGAAAGCAATGTCTAGCTTCAGTCGACCGGGACATCAAGAAGAGTGGCAATAACCCCAGTTCTCTACAAACAGGTCCAGGAATTGGGATTCTTCTGCTCCTAGGTCAATCAGATACAGCAAGTGCGGACAGGGTCAATTCACTACTCAGTGCAAGGAGATCGACGTCATCTGCTTCAAGTGTGGCAAGTCTGGCCACATCAGCCGAGTGGAGGGACAAAGTCGGAACCGCAAAATGCTAACAAGAATCAGAGTTCCCAAGCCAATCGACTGAAGACTAGTGGAAGAGTCTTTACTCTTAGTGGAGCTGAAGCCTCCGAGTCCGGGACTTGATCCAAGGTATGTGCCTCATTGATGGAACTCCTTTATTTGTTTTGTTTGATTCGGGTGCAACTCACTCGTTTATATCACATGACTGTGTCAAGAGTCTTAAGTTGCCTATGACCCTTCTTGATTGTGTTTTAATTGTTGCTACACCCACAAATAAACCTGTTCCTATTTCACATGCATGCATGAATTGTCTCATTACCATTGATGGTAGGAACTTTATTGTTGATCTTGTATGCTTACCCCTGAAAGAACTTGATGTTATTCTTGGTATGGACTGGTTATCTTCTAACCATGTCCTTTTAAACTGCTTTGATAAAACCATTGTTTTTGGAACCCCAATGGAGTCTATGGATCCAAGATTTCTCTCTGCCAACCAAGTTAAGGCTTCTATGAAAGAAGAAGCCCAAGTTTACATGATGTTGTCTTCCCTGGAAGAAGAGAGCAAGCCTGATGTTGAGAATGTGCCAATAGTAAGAGAGTTTCCTGAAGTGTTCCCGGGAGATGTTTATAACTTACCCCTTGAGAAAGATGTGGTGTTTACCATAAACTTAGTGCCTGGAACTAGACCCATATCCATAGCACCTTATAGGATGTCTCCTATAGAGCTAGCAGAGTTGAAGAAACGGTTGGAGGAACTGATTCAGAAACAGTTCATTAGGCCTAGTGTGTCCCCATGGGGAGCGCTAGTGTTGTTGGTAAAGAAGAAAGATGGCAACATGAGGTTGTGTGTCGACTATCGGCAACTCAATAAAGTAACCGTTAAGAATAGGTATCCCCTCCCTAGGATTGATGATCTTATGGACCAGTTGATAGAAGCTTGTGTTTTCTCCAAGATAGATCTGAGGTCAGGTTACCATCAAATTCGGGTCAAGTCTGAGGACATCCCGAAGACTGCGTTTAGGATGCGTTATGCTCACTATGAGTATTTAGTTATGCCCTTTGGTGTGACTAATGCTCCTGCTGTGTTCATGGATTATATGAACAAGACCTTTCACCCTTACTTGGATAAGTTTGTGGTGGTTTTCATAGATGACATCTTAGTGTACTCCAAGACCAAGGAGGAACATGAGGAGCACTTGAGGGTAGTTTTGCCGACCTTTAAGGAGAAGCAGTTGTATGCTAAGTTGTCTAAGTATGAGTTTTGGCAAGAAGAGGTGAGTTTCTTAGGACATGTCATCTCTAAAGGTGGAATAGTCGTGGATCCGGCTAAGTTAGAGACTGTGCTCCATTGGGAAGTACCAAAGTCAGTGACCGAGATTAGGAGTTTTTTGGGTTTAGCAGGGTACTATAGAAGGTTTATAGAGGGTTTCTCTAAGATATCTTTACCTTTGACCCATCTTACCAAGAAGGGACAACTCTTTGTGTGGGACTCTAAGTGTGATGAAAGTTTTCAAACCCTAAAATAATTGTTAACTTCAGCACCAGTTTTAGTTTTGCCCAATCCTAGTGAGCCTTTCGTAGTGTAGTGCGATGCTTCTAAGCAAGGTTTAGGTGGAGTGTTGATGCAGAAAGGTAAGGTAGTAGCTTATGCTTCTAGGCAGTTGAAAACCCATGCGAAGAACTACCCTACCCATGATTTGGAATTAGGAGCTGTAGTGTTTGCCTTAAAAATCTGCAGGCATTATCTGTATGGAGCAAAGTTTGAGGTCTTTAGTGATCATAAGAGTTTAAAATATACATTTGACCAGAAAGAGCTCAATATGAGGCAACATAGGTGGATGGAATTCCGTAAGAATTATGATTTTGAGTTAAGCTACCACCCAGGAAAAGCCAATGTCCAGCCCTAAGTCCTATATGCTTCCTAATGCAATTTTTCTAAACTAAAGGACCCTACATGCAGACACTTTGTACTTTTATGACTGTTTTAGATGCAGCAAAGGATATAAACCTTGGGTTGCCGCCCATGAAGTGCTTGTTTAACGTCCCGGGCCTGACGGTCGTAGCCCTAAAGGGCTAAGTCACTGCGAACTCAACATGATGGCCTTCAAATCCTTCTTTCACAAAAAGCTTTAACCTTCGGCCATTAGCATAAAATGTATGCCCGGACTCTTTGTAATCTTCATCAAAAGCATCATGAAAATGAGATGCCATCTCCAGAAATGCTCCTCTCCAATGAGACTTTAATTGGTCCAGAAATAATTTTAACTATGAGTTGGAAAGGTATATCTCCTCTCCTACTCCCAATGGATGGATGAATCATGAAGCACTACCTCGGGTTGCCCTTTTTTACATGGATCTTCCTCATAAGCTCTCAAGCAAATTTCATTGAGCTTAATTGGATCTAGCGTCCTTTTTGCACCGGCTTCCTTAGTGAATGAATTATGCCGCTCTTGCGGCTTCTTCTCCAATTTGTTTGGGTCACCCATAATTGATATAGGAAACTCATCTTTATACCCCAAGTGCGCCGGTTCATCTTTGTCCATGGCATCCTAAAAAATGTGGGATTTTACCAACACTTTATCTAGTGTTGAACCATGATCTTCATGTGTGGAAAATCATTTTGCAAGAGGCTTAACCACATCCACACTATAACAACTAGCCTTATCCACCGGATGCTTCATAGCTTCAAAGACATAGAATACCACATTTTCATCTTGCACCCTTAGTGTGAGTTTGCCTTGTTGCACATCAATTAGCGCTCTTCCTGTACCCAAGAAAGGTCTACCCAATATAAGAGGAGTGTTGGCATCTTCATCCATGTCTAAAACATTGAAATCCGCCGAAAAAATAAATTTGCCCACCTTTACAAGCAAATCTTCAACCACTCCATAAGGGTATTTGATTGATCGGTCCATAAGTTGGAGGGACATCATTGTGCCCATGGCTTCTTGAATTCCAAGCTTCTTCATCATAGATAGGGGAATTAAATTGATGCTCGCCCCTGAATCGACCAATGCCTTCCTAAATGTCATCTCCCAAATGGTGCACGGTATACTAAAGGAACCCAGATCCTTAAACTTTGGAGGTAGCTTTCGTTGTAAGATTGCGCTACACTCCTTGGTCAAAGCAACTATTTCTTCGTCAACAATCTTCCGTTTCTTGGAGAGAAGCTCCTTCATAAACTTCATACAGGATGGCATTTTCTCCAAGGCGTCCACAAAAGGAATATTAATTAAAGCTTGTGGAAGACATCAAGAAACTTTGAGAATTTTTTTTTTATCTTGCATTAGCTTGTTGAGTCTTTCTGGATATGGTACCTTCATGTAAGAGGGAAGATCTTTGGCATCAACATACTTCTTCTTTGCAAATTCTTCATCTACCAATTTTAGCTTCGCCTCCTTCTCCAGTAATTTTTTCCACAACTTCTTCATCCACTACTTGCTCCACTTCCACTTTTCGCATCATAGAAACTTATTCTTCATTGTTGTCTTCATTAGTCACCAAAGAATTTCCCTTTGGCACCAATACTTTGCTGCTACTAGTGGACTTGGTATTGCATTGGGCCTTGGGGTTATTCCCCGTATTACCCGGAAAAGTGCCTGGAAGATGCTCATTCATCTGCTTTCCAAGCTGGGCTACCTGTGTCTCCAAGTGTTGGATCGTCGACCCTGTGTGAGTCGCTAGCTTATCAATGGAGGTATCAATGTGCACTGTCAACTTCTCAATGGTTGAGCTGGTATGATTAGCTAATTTTTATATGGCCAATTCCCAAGACTGCTTCCTACCATCTGTGATTTGCAATTGAGTAGGTTGAGGGAGAGCTTGCTCATTATTTTGCTGGTTACCATAGTGATGTCTTTGTTGCGGTTGTTTTTGTTGTTGTCCTCCTCCCAAGACTCCACTAGTATTGCTCCAAGAGAAACCCGGATGATCCTTGCCTCTTGAATTCCAATTCTGCCCTTGGTAGTAATTATTTGGCATATTCCTCTGATAATCATTGCATTGTGGTACCGTATCATAGAAATTGTGGCACGAGTCCACATGCTCCAGAGAAAAGTTACCTGGACAACTTGCACTATCATGATTGCCTTGACAAAAATTACAACCGGGAGGCATCCCCTCATGCACCACATTCATCTTCATCTTTGTAAGTGCCTCATTCTGTTGGTTCAAGAGTGCATTTTCTGCAAGAATAACTTCAATAGAACTAGCACTAAGCCCAGATAAAGAATTTTGAGGAGCTGTTGGAGATTTTGTTGCATATTCAGCTCTTCCCTCATGCGACTATAATCATTATTTGCCATCTTCTCTAATAATTCCCATGCATCCTTCGCCGATTTGAAAGAAAAGGAATCGCCAACTACGGCATCACAAATCATTTGAGATGAACCTCTCAACCCATTAAATAAATTTTGCACCTTCATCCACAAATCAAAGAAAGAAGAAGGACACTTCCACAATAGAACATTATACCACTCCCAAGCTTCACCAAATGTTTCACTATCATGTTGCTTGATAAAGTGACAACTTTTTGCAATTGTGTCGTTTTTTGAGGAGGAAAGAACCTTGTTAAGAACTTTTGAGCCACATCTTCCCAAGTAGTAATGCTTCCGCGATCCATATTCAAATCCAACCAATCACGTGCTCTATCCCGTAGAGAGAAAGGGAATAGATGCAAGCGATGGGCATCATCAGAAACTCCAACTACTTCGAATATCACATATCTCCAAGAAATGCGAGATATGAGTATCTTCATGCACTCCCCCATCAAATTGATGTTGTTGCACAAATTGTAGAACCGGTAGCTTGATATCAAAGGCATTAACATTGATGGGAGGCCTCACAAAAATGGAAGTACAATCCTCCCAATTTGGGCGGGTGTACTCATAAAGAGGCTTGTACGCAGGGGGTGGTGGTGGAGGATTTTCTGCCATGTCTTCAAGATTAATAGGATTTAGTGCCGCAAGCCTCCTTTGTTCCTTGATTTGTTTCCTCAACCTTTTCTCGGTCCTACGAATTTCCAGGTCAAAAAGTAGATTTTCTGGAGAAACTATACCTCGCAGACAACGAAAACTCACAAGACCAAGTGAAATCAATAAAACTATATAGGAAAATATTTAGAAAAATTAAAAAGAAAAATTTGGCTTGTTCAAAGTAATTATTTTCTTTAAATAAAGAAAATTAGTTATGCCAATCCCAGGCAACAATGTCAAAAACTTGATGAGCTCTGGCAAGTATACCGGATTGAAGCAATTAATAATTCAAACGATAAGAAACCAATTATCGAACATAGGGACTGGGTGACCAATTTATCTAAATTTAAATCAATAACAACTTTGACCAAGTCAATGGAGAGAGAATTATGATCAAATCAAGTTGTGATAACAAATCAATTTATCTAAATTAAAAGAGATCAAAACAAATCAAGGTAATTAGCAAGAGTGAGATTACGATTGGGAAAATCTAAGGTGACGATTTCTCCAACACAATCAAGCCTAAATCTATTTGTGATTTGGTTCTCTATTCTTAATTCAATTCAATGTCAACCAGGAACCCGAAATTATTCTAATATCTTGGTCGAGCACAAGAGAAAACATCTAAACATGCCAATCAACTATATCTCTATGATGACTAACATGCAAGATTCATTAAGTTCTTGGTTCCCTAAAGCGATTGCACAAATCTCCTATTATATCTCTATCAATATTCAATTTGTGTTCTTAATTCGAATCCTAAAGCATGAATCTCCAGTCGGACTCATCACGCTTGATTAGTTAATCACGAGCTCTTTTGATTAATGCAAGCAAAAGAGAATTAAGAAGCAAAGAAATAGAAGAAGGGAATAGAAAACTTCACAAATTTTACTACACCGACATGTGCGGCTACGTCGATTCCTTATAAAAGACGATTAGCTCCTCATGGTGTTCATAATAACAAAGTATTTGAGTAGAAACATCAACAAAAACTCAGTAATCTGCATTAGGGAGATGCGGTTGTCAAAACTAGGATTCGGGTTTGAAATTCGCTCAATTAACAAGCTTAAATAGGAGTGTTTGTCTACACACGCTAGCGGGGCGAGCAGCTATTCGCGGGGTAAACACTTGAAACTGGCTCTGACAAAAAATTGAATCCTTGCGGGGCTAACTCCTTCTCGCGGGGTACCCGGAGAGGTCTTCAGAATCTCCTCTCTGGCTCACGGGGCAAGTTGAGAGAGCCTTCAATTTGATTATTTTCTTGGATTTTCCTAGTTTCCTCAAGCTTCACTTTTAACCTGAAACTTAAAATAGCATTAGATGCTTTATTTGACTCAAAAACTACCAAAATTCCTAACAATTACTAAAAAGACTGAAATCGTTGCTCAAGGACAAATAAAGTCAAATTCGGGTAAAAACGAGATTAAAATGGAACAATTAGCATATAAATCATAGTTTTTCTAGATTTAAAACTAGATAAGCCAGCAGATTATAAAAAATGTCATGATTTTCTGTTGTAGTTCAGTAAGAACCATGTTTCTTATATTTCACCCAACACATTAGCTTTATCAAACCATGCTTCACAGTGAATGAGTTTGAAACCATCTCGTCGCTTTTAGGAAGCACACCAATATATTCACCGACAGAAGCTCAATGATCTTACACCCCAACCTTTGCTAGCCGTATGAAAAACATGTTCAAAGGAAACATGCATTACATATATATCCACAGCTTGGGCCACATTCAAATACAACATATATGGGGCAACCACTCTTGAGATGAATAAGTGTGTTAATGGACTTAGAATATTTGAAAACCAAATACAAGTCAAGAGTTTTAAAAAGTAAAAGTAGTTGCAGCATATGCATTAAAAATGAAAGAAAACGGTCGAACTTTATCTAGGAAATGGGGAGATTATTCCAGCAACAGAAGCTATAAATCTTGTTTTTTGATCCTTTAAGACATATATTTTGCTAATTCTTTATAGCTATTTTCTTTAAAAATAACATTTACCCTACCAAGATTATTCAAAGTTTTATAATACACAAAATTCGTGTTTCTTTTTGTTAAACTTAATTAGGATATTTATAATTTCCATAAAATTCTTCATATGTGAGATGTTATGTTGTTTTAATACTTATAATGACTTAATCTTTACCATCGGTCAATATACAATAAGTTTCACAAAATATATATTACATATCAATTAAAATTGTAACAACTTCTGTATAGGATTTTGTTCATATATGGCATCAATATCCTTTGCAATAATACATGCACTAGTTAGTCTTGGTAAAATTCCTAGACGATGTATTTTTTAAAACAAGGTCCTCTGTATCGTGACGTAAAGACTCCTTTTGAAAATTTGATAACACGAAATTAAAACTAATCTAAATGACAAATAGGATAAATGAAGCGAAATCTACTAAAGTATTGCTTGTATTACAAACAAAGAAGAATTAGACGAATTCGATCAGTATCCAAACCTTATTTTATAATTGTATATAGAAAACATAATGGTACTAGACACACGATAGATCTTCCAAAGAACAAGGTTTTTTTTTTCTTTTCGAATAAGCCAATTTATTTCTCTTTTTCCTATTCAAAGATCAGCCTTTTATCTCTTTGTTTTCACATCGAGAATTGTTTGCAAATGAAGAGATGTCAGGGGGACTTCTTACTCCCCAAACAGATATTCCTATATCTATATATAAATTAACACTGGTTTATCAAGAATACACATCCAGTTTATTTTCAACTAAGTCTATAATATCGTTGATAAGACTTTTTGCTCCCTCTGCAACTAAAGGAGGGCTATGTAAGGTTTGGCTGGCGGAGCTGGCTTCTCAATGGAACTAGTGGAAGCCGGACTATTTTGGATAGGAGTGGAGGTTCCGGGGAGGGAAGGCTAATGCTGCTCTTGGTTTATGCTTGCTTATGAGATATCTAGTTTGTTACACTTAGATTTAGATACTCCAAGCCTCGTTATGCTAGTTCTATTCTATAATGGATTTCGATATTTAATGTCCAGGTCTGTTGGGAACCTAATAAGACAAGCCATGTGCTTAGCTAGTTCAGACGTATACAAGAGTGAATACCAAAACAAATAATTCCAAATGCCCTCAGACAGATGTCCCTAAACAATGTGGCAAACAACTGGTTCTATCGATGCGAATCAACAAATCACAAGGACGCGCTGGCCATGGAAAGCATTAGTTGGAAGAAGAGGGAGAATTGCCTAAACTAACCAATATTGCTTGCCTATTATAGAGTGCTTATAGAAAGAAAGCCAGACTATGCAACAGTAGTCAAACAGTTTGGGTTTTTATGGTCGAACCAAAAGCCCCAACTAGAGATGGAATTCCATAAACTAAAAAACTCAATTGAGAGCTTCCAGTTCAATTCAAGGGAAGGTCCACCAATAATGGAAAGATCATTCCCCTCCTTATCCATTTCTTGATCCCTCATTCCACGCCCCTAAGGAGAAAGTCTTTGTAGCCGAAGTGAGCCGAGGAGCTAAGAAGACGGGCGCTGCGTTTGGTTCGAAAGGCATGGTTTTTAGTATGTCTCTAGATAGGGCCCCCCACTAGTCCGGCTAGCTAGTGAGCGGTTCTTTAAGGTGAGAAGTGGGCCGGGCCCTACAGGCAAGCATCACCCGCAACGCAAGCTGCATTGTTCGCCACCACCCGAGAAGCAAAAGATTTGAGAGTTTAGGCTTAATATACATGCATAGATAGTGGTCTAATGACAAGGACTGACCGACCACCAGACTAAGCAAAAGAATCGAGCGGGGGTCTCGCCCATAACAGTTGTGATTGATCAAACAAACAAGCCTAGATCTATGCCCCTTAATGAATCGAATGGTCCTTCGATCCCTTCATTTGATTCTGACGGTCGGCATAGATCTCATGAGACCTGCCCACAATGACTACGAAAAAAGCGCTGCCTTTGGTACATTGAACACCAACATGAGATAGGTTGCAACTATAGTCAGAACTCAAACTGAGCTAATTGGGTAATTATGACCTGAGGTACCGATCAGTAGGGGGATGACTTTCCCTCGGGAAGAAGAATAGCCTCGCTCTCTAGCAGCCCTGCTTAAAAAGTCTCATTGATCATATTATTGGTAGGAAACGTGTCACATTAGAGGTGAACGATAAGAGATGTCCGATAATTATCACGATGAGGTTGGTCCTTCTTTAATTTTAGTAGACTGAGCTATGAATATGAATGAATAAATGAATGAATGCCAGGCTCTTTTTTTCACTCCGTATAAGAGCATAACTCGTAGCCAAAAAAAAAAGTTAATTCAGTTAGATCAACTATCTGGCCCTCTTTTTACTGTTTTCTATTTCAAACAAGCAGCTACTTGCTGTAAGAAAACCTATGCAAGGGTCAGTCAGTCACACAATTTATTACCTGTGCCAGTGTCCCTATCTAATGAAGCAAGGTCAGGATACCATAAGATTATACCTTCCTTCCATCGCAAAAATGATTATGAAGAAGGATTAGAAGGCCAACATATGGGTTCATATATATCTTTAGTTCGACCTTCAGGGTCAACACGATGACTTTTATGAAAAAGGCGGTGCAAAGGAGGCTCGAGGGCTTGTTAAGGAAGGGGACAAGGGCCGACAAAGGGGGAAAACGAAAGGCATTTTTGGTCCCCCCTTCGTCGGGGGGTGCTTGTGAGGGGAGTGCCACAACGAAACTAGGGAATGAAAGCCCATCATTATTCAATAGAAAGGATTCCTTCGCCTATTATTCCACCCAATGAGCAAAGAGAATTTCGAATTCTCGATGGTTGAACAGAAGAGAGACAGGGCAAGCAATTGATGAATACCAGCTGGTTCCCACGTTAAACGGGGAACGCTCTGTATCCTTGCTCTATATCATTGAGTTTACGACTTTCAAATGCGATAGGATGTCCCTCCTACATAAGCACACCTCCAATGGAAAAGTCAAAAGCATCTTTTTTGTGGACTTTGAGCACCTTTTCGAAGTCTGGCAAGACTAGAAAAGGGAGGGATTGAATACCCGGATCAATTCAGAGTTCATGCCGCCTGCCCAAACAAATAGGATGCGTAGGCCACAGGTCGCACATAAGCCGCCGGGTCACACTATAGAAGAACACCCAAAATACAGATGCACACTCCAAAATGTGAGATATTCATCTTCATTGGAGCATTTTGGTGGTAGTCATGACCAAAAACCATCATTTGTCGGCTTATTGGTAAAGCGAGAGCTTCAAGCCCGATTTCAGGTTTAGGTGGCACACCCCCTATCTTTTTAGCCTATTCACGCTTATGCTTACTTCATGCTCTCTCCTTCTACCAGGTCAGCGCTTATGTCACTTTACGTAACTACATTCAATCCATTGAGTAGAGAGGACAATGGAATCAGTCGTTATCCTTTGCTCAAGATTAGCTCACTTCCACATCGAAGCAATAACTTAATCCTCACTAAAGGCTCGATGTAAGTGAGGCTCAACTGAAAGGAGAGGGATAAAGAAAGCTTCTAATCATCTTGACTTGAGGAAGAGTTGAAAGCATGCGTAATGCGTGGGAATCTGCCGAACAGTTCGGGCCAAATCCCGAAGAAAGATAAAAAGCATTGTTTTGGAACTGCCTCCGTGTTTGGACTTGTGATTAATTAACAACTCTCTTTTTTTATTGACCTCCTATTTCTTTGTTTTTAATCCTAGTCCACATGAGGTCAAATTCAGACTTTAGACTATTGTTCAAATATTTCAGTGTCATTCTCTATCTAACATCTCTTATCTCCATGACACCAAAGAAAGGGATATTAAATGAATAGAATATAATTAAATAGAGCCACTTTGGTGTTCCCTATGAAATGAGGCATGGAACGAAGCCACTCTGAAGAAGTTCCACGAGTTATGAAGGAAACTTCTTAGGAAGAAAAGAGAATAGTTGAAAGCCTATGTGCTAACATCTTCATCTCTTGAACTCATTCTAGAAGCTAGTTTAATGCACCGACATCTCATCTAGTCTAGATCGATAACCTAAGTGCTTCTTCTCTCCCAGGCGATTTAGCCTATTTTATCTTTCATGGTAATAAGGCAAGGCATTTCCCTATCATGACTGGCTTCCTTTCTTCGGCATTCATTCGTGTCAATTGACCCAACTAGCGAATCTGTTTACAACCATTCAATCTTTTTCATTTCCATGAATACAGCTCGAAATCATTTTTCGGCTTGATAGCACAAGCACAATCCATCCATCTCCCTCCAGAGGGTGAGTAACAGGTGGAAGGACTGTCAATAGTAGGCAGATTAAACATATATGCATGATAGTTGGGATCCCAGGTAGGATAGCCACATTTTCTTTATCTTGATAGCTCATCCTCATCCTCGGTATGCTCATCATCAGAATCCTCTGATTCTTCTGTCTCATCCTTAGCATTGAAAGTCATCACCAACATAACACATCTCAAGAAAGAAAAATATATGACTTGGTAAAAATAAGAAAGAAAAACATATAACTTGGTAAAAATATAGAATACTAAATTCTGGCCCCAAATAATGAACTATGCAAGAGGGAAAGGAAAAGAAAATTTAGATTTTAAAGATTCAACTTTGAGGTACAAAAGCCTAAAAATAAGAGAACTTGGTCATATTATGTATAGTGATTTATTCGAGGTAGGTGTTGATTTTCTCTTTATTTAATGGCAATAAGATTGTACTATACAACATAGAACAAAATAAAACATAAAACTAAAATATCACCTGCCACCATTCCGAGGATCATATGTAGTCGAGCCATTATTAAGGTTAATACAAGAACAAGCCCTTGTCCTTGTACAACTTCTTTTGCATTGACATCCATCAGCCCTAGATGGAACCTTTACATCTTTCGAACTTTGAAGAGATTTTATATATTCAAAGCCTGAAATTTTGAAACATTATTGATGCCAACTCCAAGTGAGTAATTTGATAAACAACATCATCAAATAAAATATTTAAGAGAGAAAACTAAGAAACCATAGAAGATTATTAAAGTGGAAGTAGAATGGATATATCTACCATAAGAGGTCAAACAAAATGTTAGAATTACACTATCGACAGAGCAAAATGCTACAATGACAAGGAAAAATGGGAAGAAAAAAAAAACATGAATGTCATTAGTTGATTACAAAGAGAAAAGAAAACAAAACAAAAACTGAAGTACAAATTTTAAGTGAAGTAGCATGCTAAAACATCACAATGAGGAAGGTCATCTCAACTAGGTTGGCACCACAACCACATCAATCATTTGCAGCACACTACTAATTTATTAATAATTGAAAAGAATAAAAATACAAAGACATGGGGGGATATAAACCAAAACCCATGTGAAAAAAATCAAAGATAACAAAATCTATAATTAGGCAAACCAAGCCTATTATGGCTGAAATCACTTCTAATGAAACTAGGAAGGCTATCCCACCAGACGAAACCTGAGTTTTGAATTCCAAAGGAGGCAAGTTTGCCAGCATAACGGTTGCCCTCTCTATAAATGTGAGAAACTACAAAATTCAGTTCTTTTGACAGAGCAATGCAATTTTTCCAGCAGTTTTGTAAATGCTAAGGAACCACTTCAAGATATTTGAAAGAATGTGTAACACCCCCCCCCCCCCCCTTGGGCATTACTTTGTAACACGTGCAGAAATAGATTAAAAATTTATTTGCTGGTTACTTTCAGAAAATTTATTTACTTTAGGTCAGAAAACTCGGTTGTAAAAAAAATTTCTTTCTGAATACTTCAGCAAAGTGATATACCCAACAGCAAAGTAAAAATCACATTAAACTTAATAATACACATAAACTAGGTTTGTTCATAAATCAGGCCACCACAACATATAAGTTTTCTTGAAATTATTTCCATACTGAGAAATTACAAACCATACCAAGGATTGCAGAATCCCCTAAACCAATTTTCTCAAAATTACACAAGACAGGGAAAATCCTAAGCTGACCACTCTATCAAAAATCGACTGGATCTCACCGCTATTACCAACCTCTGCAAAGATTGGGATTAGTATCCCCAATTGAAGTTAAGACTTCCTCTGCACCATCTACTACCAGTGCCAAGGTACAGCGGCAAAAACGAGTAAAACCTGATATATTGTAAGGGTGAGACACCAATATATGGATATAAGCACGATAACTACAAGCGTGACTCACAAAACAGCATGTAGTCATATAAAGTCATGCAGCATAAACTTCTCAGAATAACAAGTAATTTACCAATAGGTTTCATCCCCTAGCAGTCATTGTCCTTTATAAAAGAGATTAATGACACTACGCAGTTCAACATCTAACCTTATATCTAATCTCCCGGAGATTCACTCACCAAATAAATGAGTGGATCAGGATCTTGAATGGCACATTGTCCAAACTCTTGGTACAATGGTCAACAACATGATGGCAATTTATCCGAACTCCGGGCACAATGGTCAACAAAACAAATGGCACATCGCCCAAACATCGCGGCACGATGGTCAACAAATCAAATGGCACATCGCCCAAACATCCCGGCACGATGGTGTTTGTTTATCTATTGTGTGACTTGTATTACTTGATTGATGGTTGTGGTGTTTGTTTATCAATGGTTAATCATTTATTTGCAGTTATGTATTACAATGTTTTGATGCATAATCTGCCTGGGTGAATGGTTATAATATTGTTGATGAATTGTTGATGCTATTTGTAGATTGAAAAGCCTGATAGTGGTCAGTGCTCAATTAGTAATGAGGTTCAAAGTGTTAAAAAGTTTTTATGGGAAATGAATTTTAATTGTTGAGAAATAGTAATATAATATTACTCAGGTTTTTGGTTGGTTGAAAATGAGAAAAAGTTGAAAATATCATTATTTTAATGATTTATCGGTATAAGAGTGAACTATGAGTTACAGTGAGGACGTATATTTGTACTATTAATTTTTAGGTGGATAAATCCAATATATTATAAAAAGTTATTTTATGAAATTAATCTTCGAAAATAACTTAATTATGATTTTAGAAAATTATTTAAGTGGAAAAGAGCAAGTTTTGACTTAAAACGTTTTTAAAATGCGAAAAGACGGTGAATTCCAAAAATATTTACGGAGCGCATTATTAAAAACAGCAGTAATCATTCACACATGGATTTAGTTTTAAGATCATTTTTTTAAGAACTAGAGTTTCTCGGAGGAAGATTTTCTTAGTGATTTGATAAAGGAATTTATGGTAGAAATGATTTTACGAAGATTAGACGTTATTTCGGGAAAAAGGGTTTCCAAAAGAAAATGAATTTCAATATGGTTTGACGTTTTATAACAGAGTTACAACAGAAAAGATTTTATGTAAGCGAGTTTTGTAAAACAATTTAGTTGTTAGTCATGGTATCTGGATGATATTCAGGTTATAGTTTATTTGTTAGTCATGATATCTGGATGATATTCATGTTATGGTTTATTTGTTAGTCATGATATATGGATGATATCTGGATGATATTCATGTTATGGTTTATTTGTTAGTCATGATATCTTGAGGATATTCATGTTATAGTGTATTTAGTAGTCATGGTATCATGGTGATATTCATGTTTAGTTGACCAAAATGAAATTAAGATAAAGTTTAACGACCAAAAATGCAGATTCAACTTAAATTGTCATCATGAGCTAGTAGGAAAATATGTGGTGAATAAGTGAGGAGAATTGTTGCTGTTTTTGGACCATAAGAATTAGCCGTGGTTAAAATTTAACTCAACGTCGGTTAGGTTAAGCTTAGGGGTATTTTGGTCATTTCAATTGAAAATTCCCGATTACTAAAATTTTAGGCCGGACTCTTTGTCCTCTCTGCTACATTAATCCCTCCTAATATCTCAACTCCATAATCGACTCCGTCGTTTACCCGACTTAGGTTTTACGCGTTTTCTTAACGATTACGTCCGAATAAAATAATAGTATTTCATTCCTAACGAATTTTTCGAAAATGTGGAAAATCGTCCAGGGCAAAATATAAAACGTAATGGTTTCGTTCACGAGTCGAAATTAGGGTTTCTGATCAGTAAAAACTTACTGACAGTGAAAACGCAGACCGGTTTCCGTCTGAATTTTCATTCCAAAATTTCCCCGTAACCTTATAAAAATAAGTATGACAGGGAAATGACCTTAGTTTATCCAAAGTCATTTTCTAAATATCAGATAAGAATATAATCATTTATATAATTATTACCGATATTAGAAAGTCGAAAAATCGGGGTGTTACAGAATGAATCACCAACATTGAGTTACACTCTAGCCAAAGGTTTTTCCAGCCCTTTTTGAAAGCAATTTCAATAGCATACATAGCACCATTTAACTCACCAGTCAAAGAGGAGCTAATACCAATACTCACAGCAAAACAACCAATAACAATAGCCGATTTATCTCTAAATATACCCCCACAAGCAGCCATACCAGGAGACCCATGAGCTGCACCATCTTAGTTAAATTTGATCCAGTTACATAATGGAGGAAACCAGCAAATTTCTTTAATCTTTGGAGCTTTCCTTAGATGACCAGATACAGAAAAGGATTTGAGGATGGTAAGATCACCAATTGTATTATTCATATAGCCTTTGGATATATTACCAGAAACAGACACATTAACAACAATTCTACTGCAAATTGAGCTAAAAGACAACTTATTGTTCTAAAATAGGAGAAACTTTGATATCAATTACAAAGAGAGTAGATTTTCCATGCACATAAGGGGCTGCTCAAACAAAATTGCCTCTAACTTTGATCCCATGTCAATAATGAGCAATGACAATGATTATGCACTCTTGATCAGCTAACATTGTATCAATTGCATTATCAGCTGATAACCTTTGGAAAGGTTTTTTGCAGAAAGTTATGAATGTGAGCCTATTATTGAGATGCCAGCATCACCAGAACATGAAAGTGCAGAATTGGATGAATTTGGAGTAAATAATGATGATGAGTTTTACAAGGATGATGTATCCGAAGAGTTTCTAACAATCACTCTCAGTCAAGAACACCTGTCAAAAACATATAATTATTCTTTGGAAGATTATGAGAATGACATGAAAATATCAACATATTCAGTTGTTTTAATTACCTGCAAATGCTGCAAATATTCCGGTACCAAAAATTGTAGAAGAAAAAAGGACAAGGACTTAGTGCTTAGTTTATGTATTTCCAGATGAGCATCATGTGAATCAACCAACAACAACTCTCAGTTCAGGAGGAAGACGATACTCAAACACTACCTGCAACTCTTTTGATACCTTGTCAAACTGCAATAGGAGGGCGTTTTCCACTCAATGGAACATACTTTCAAATTAATGAGGTCTTTGCCGATTATGATTCAATGAGACACCCAATCTATGTTCCTATAGAAGGTGGCTTTGGAATCTAGAGAAACGGATAACATATTTTGGGACCGGGATATCACAAAAACCTGGAAAGCAAAACAAAAAAGGGGGAGAAAATGAAGAGTAAATAACTACACTGTGTATACATTTTATTATTATTATTATTATTATTATTATTATTATTATTATTATTATTATTAAAAAATGTTAGATGTTGTAAGAATTTGATTATTTGACCATGTGTATATCTAAAGGTCACATACTCATTCAGCACATGGGGTTAACGTTAAATCATTTGATGTTAGCTTAGGCGACAAAGTTGGGATCAGATTTAAACAAACATTTTTTTTCAAAACAAGATTATTCCATTACTTAGAAAAAATGACCTAAGAAAATATATTTTTATTGAATATATCTAACTATATGTCAATCAACAAAAACATATGAAAATAAATTTTTTTATTTTTTTTTTACAATACAAGTCAAAAATAGATTATAATTATACGTTTAAATCTTTTGTGTTCGGATAAAATCAAATTTGAAAAATTGATCCCATGCTATATGAAAAATATATGCATATTTACAAGCAGAAAATAAAAGGTTTTTATAAATCTAAATGAGAATTTAGTATTGATGGTATACCTTTGGTGCTTCATTGATTTGATTTGTATGATGATCATTTTTATAATAATATGAATCACCGTCTTCGTCGACGTCGTCGACCACTTTCAATAGCATAATTGCTTTTTTCCAAGTGGGAGAATTGATAATTTGCTTGAGAGATCCCCGCAAACTTACGCTTTATATAGATGCGGACCAACTTAAGATATGTTTAGGTGGAGGAAAAGGGAGATGAATCGAAGATTAAATTAGTTTATTAGGAGAATCTTATAAAAGAAGAGTGTAATTTTGATAAATCGTTAGTGTAAATTTTTGTATGCTAGTCAAGTAATCACAAATTATGATATGAGTGAATTTTAATTATTAGGCAAAAAGTCAAATATTTTTAATAATGTGACAATTTATGATTGATTGATAATGTAAATTTCTTTTATACGAACAATATATATCAATTAAATTCATAAAAGAAAGAAAAAAAAAGCATAGGGGAAGGTTAATATCATGTGTCACAAATTAATAAAAGGACGAAATTATTATTAACAAATTAAAGGAAGGTCGAAAGAGTTTTTGGTTTAGTGAGGTCACAAATTTTGAAAAATTTGTGTTATTTCTTGAGTCTTTTTATGTCCTCTACTTTAAAAATAAAACAAAGTACAACTTCTTTTGTGTTGGGCTATCACTTATTTTTGTAGCAAAGCAAATGAACTCATAATCTTTTCATCATCACAAACACAAAAACCAAAAAAAAAAATTCATAGCTTCAATTCAAAATAAATAATAATAATAATAATAATAATAATAAATGAAAAATATCTTTCTAAAAAATATATTTAATCCAAAATAAGAACATTAATATATATCATATCATTTAACTTCATAAATAAAATCAAAAGGAAAAATTTTCTTAACTTCCAAGGTAAATTTTGTTGTCAAAAAAAAATTCGAGGTAAATAACAAGTTATAATTTAACTTTCATAAAATCCACGTACTAAAGTGTCTTCCAACATAAAATTTTAGGAATTAAAATATTCTTTGGAAAGTTTATAAAATAGGAATTGGTTAAATTTAATTATGTATATTAAGAAATCACGTAACTTTGGTCATATTTGAGCGGATCTCATTTATATTTTTTATATGTTTTAATTTGATTTAATTTTTTTATTATATATGTTCAATAATTTTCTTTATTAGTCAACTCATTTACATATTCTATGTAAAGACCATAAATAAAATTACTTAAACCAAAATATTCTTATCATTATAATGCAATTTTGGAATTATTTTGATTAAAAATATATTTTCTTTGGTAAGTTTATAAAATAAGAAATAACTAGGATTTGAAATATTTACATTTAAAGTGTATAAATTTAAAAAACCACTTATTATAGATTAGATTTGAATGGGTTGTATTTGGTTTTAGTTTTAATTATTTGTTCAAAAATTTTGTCCTTATCAATTTTCCTATTTACATCTTCTATATAAAGACAAAAAAGTAAGTTACATGAACAAAACTGATCTTAATTTTTATAATATTCTTAATATAGAAATTTATTCAAAATTATTTTAAATCTTACTTTATTATAAAGTTTAGGAAATATAGGAATTATTTTTATTTATTATTAAAAATCCATCGGAAAGTTTATAAAATAGGAATTGATTTGATTTTAAATTCCCGTAAATTTAACTTATATAATTTGGAATCCACTTAAATTTGTCATAATTAATTTGATTTAATTTGATTTATTTTTAATTTATTAAATTAATAATTTAATCCTTATTAGTTTACTCTTTTACATATTTTAGGTAAAGAAAATAAATAAAATTATTTAAACAAAATGAATCTAATTATTTTAGGATTTTCAAAATATAGATTTTAAATTTAAATCAATTGAAAACTTAACTTTATGATGAATTTTAAGAATTATTTTGATTCATAATCTAAATTTTATTTGAAATTATATAAAATAGTAATTATTTTTATTTTGAAGTTATTTCAATTTTAATTTTGTATATTTAAAAATACATTGGAAATAAAAATATCCACTTAACTTAGACTGGCCAGAATTGAGTGGGCTTAATTTGGTTTTATTTTAGTTTATTTAAATTAGTAATTTAATCCTTATTATGTAACTCATTTATATATTCTTAGTAACTATAACAAAGTAAATTAATTGCAGAAATATAATTGTTTTTAGGAAATTCTGAGAATAAAATTTAATTTGGAAATTAATTGAAATGTTATAATTATTATAATTAATTTTAGGAATTATTTCAATTCATATTTCAAATTTTCTTAGGAAAGTTTATAAAATAATAATTAATGTGATTTTCAAATATTATGACTATTTAAGAACCCAATTAAATAATTTTATTCTATTTGAGTGTATTTATTGGTTTACATACGATGCTCACAATCTTACGCCTCAATATACGTGTCACTTGAACCTTTTTTTTTGTGAACATCTTAAAGACACATCACGACTACTTTTGATATAGAGGTTTAGATGTTTGATACCACCAAATATCCATTTATATATGCATAACAAGAATTAATATATTAATTTTCCTAATTACAGATTTTCCTTTTGATTTGTGAAAAATATTAAAATACTTAAAACTCCTATCTCTTGTAAATGTATTTAGCTTTGATTGATTAAAATTACTTTTATAATTTTCTTAATTATTGAGTTTCCTTTAATCGGATAAAATATTACATGATTTTATACCTTAAAATTTAAATACCTTTCTTTTATGAATGAATTCATTGTTCTGATTTAATTTTTTTATAAAGAAACTATAAATTGTTACTATTGTGAAATGAATCAAAACAATATCGAGATATTATAATTAAACTAAGAAGAATAAAGAGAACAGAGAAGAGATAATAAGAGAGTATTTATATTATATTCCTCAAGGTATCATCGTTACAATGCTCATGAGTCATATTTATAGGATACAACTCTGGTATTATATTCCTGAAGACACTTTTTTCTTTTTTGAGGCAACACTACTAGAACTCCAGTGTATATATAGAGACCGAAAAATCGGCCACTAAAGTGAGAAAATGGGTAGCTAAATGATTCAGTGACCGAATTAGAGACCCATTTTTTTAGTCTCTAAACCATTGGTGGCTAATATGCAGAGACCGATTTAGTGACTGATTTTTCAGAGACTGATTTAGTGACCGATTAGACACTGATAAAGCTACTTCATTTCAAATTCAATAGAATCCGCAATACAAGAAGGAGTCAATGAAAAGACATGGGGACTAACTAAAGATGTAGCCGCTCTAGAAAGCTTATGGACGACCACGTTCGCTTGTCTCCTAATGAACTTAACTCTAAAGTTAGAAGAAACAGACAAAGCATCCTTGCACTTCAAAATAATATCTCCAAACTCGTTTGAGTCTACCTGGCTGTTGGATATGCTATCCACTACTAACTTGCAATCCATATCAAAGACTATCATGCCAAGGTTAAGTTGTTGAACCCAAAGGATAGCTTGCAAAAGAGCAAGAGCTTCCCCTTCGCGGACAGGAAGAAGAGGGGTTGTCCACGCTATAAGGGCAGCTTCAAATTCACTCCTGTCATTTCTGATACAACACCCCATCCGTGCAAGTCCAAGGTCAGTAAAGTAAGGAGTCATTAACATGATATTTGGCACATGAGAGTTGTAGAAGCTAAATGGACATCAACCCTTACTTATTCATAACACTCCTGAGACACCCCGATGTTCCACTAAAGAAAACCTTAATTAACTAAGCCTTAATCCGTATTTAACTTTAACTCGATTAATACAGACAAAAATATAGTACATTGCGGCAGCGACAAATTTAAAACTTATAAAACATGCACAGCGGAATAAAGCAGAAACGACATATATACATAATATTTACTTATCGTCATCCGAGTACGATGAATCCCAACAGAGGGATCCTAAAACTTACATAAAACAATACAGACTCAAAATAGAAAAAGGCACATACATAACTGTTGGAACCAAAGTAATTTGGATTAATAATCTCTGAGTTTTGATGTTAACAAAAAGGATTAAATTTGCATGACAAAGTTTTAGTTGAGATCTAACATGCTCTATCTAGTCTTGCAGGAATGTTCAAAATTTGATAAGTTATGGAAACCTTGAAAAAATTTCCTAATATCCACATCCACCCATGTAGACGAGCTGCGCAAAACGATTGGTATATTTATTTATTTTAATATATTCGAGTAGACAGTAAATATAATATTCTCAGTAGACGGGAACTTTAATTTCTATGAGTAGACGAACTCAAGTGCCACGTCAGTAGCGAAGATCAAAGTAACTCACTGAAATATAGCAAGTCCAAAGACTTGATAAAAGAGTTTTTAACAATGAGGAAATGCAAAATGCTTTGTACCCTGTCACTTTTATCGCTGGAATAGCTGGAATTTGTACAAAGGAGGCAAGACAGTTTTCAATTTGCAATTGCTCAGAGGTGTGACCATTTTGTGCAAAAGTGATAACCAATAGTACATTTCACAATGGCCACGTTCAAGCTATCAATCACAACGGATATTATGCATTTGATGTCATCTCTAAACGGGAAAATTCAAAAAGCAACTGTTGAAGAATTTCAAGTGAAGAAAAAGGTCACTATAAATAGAAGACCTCAACCTCTGAAGAAAGATTTTTTTTTTTTTGTGAGAATACAGAACCCTTGCTAGAAAAACGTTTGCCATTCTACAAGCTCTAAATCTTTTATTCTTTCAAGAGCAAAAGTCTGTAATTCCTTAGCTTGAATATTGTTGTAATATTCAACGGATCTTAAACTTTCATATCCTCACACATAGTGAGTTAGAAGATCAAAAGTAAACAATCTCTTTGTTAGAGTTAGAGCTTGAAGAGGCTTGGTAAGAAAGAAATACTTGTAGCCTGGAGAGGTGTTGAATACTTGGTGTAATCTATTTGGAAAAATAGTGGAGATAAACCTTCAAGTAGAAGGGACTGGACGTAGCTCTTGGTTGGAAGAGAGTAAACCAGGATAAAATACTTGCGTGAATCTTCTAATCCCTTATCTCTTCAGTTTTATTTGTTTATACTAACTGTGGGGATTTGAACCTGTTTTTGTTAAGCTTTTAAAAAGGAACTTTTTTGTGTGTGTGCTTCTGCCTTTTATTCTTTGTGTGAGAAAATAAGTTTTGAAAAAGGTTTTTTCGAAAATTATTAACAAACACAATTCAACCCCTCTTCTTGTGTTTGCCTGTGTCAACTTCAGTAGGTATCAGAGCTCAGCCTCGAAGGGGTTGAGCATCTAACAAGTGCTGAGGGAGTACGATCCAACAACCATGGATGCAGAAAGACAAGCTATCAACAGACCTCTTCTCTTCGATGGAACTGATTATGACTACTTGAAGAAGAGGATGATGGCCTTTATGGATGCACAAAACTTAGATATCTGGGAACTGATTGAAAATGGTTATACTGAGCCTGGAAGTGAAAATGGAGCTGCTATTGCTATAGCAGATTGGACTGCAGATCAAAAGGCCAAACATCAGCTCAATCTCAAAGCAAAACATTATTTGATGTGTGCCATCACCAGATCTGAACATGACAAAGTTCACAGCTACAACACTGCCAAAGAAATTCTGGGATACTCTGGCCCTAGCTCATGAAGGTTCATCTCAAGTAAAGGAATCAAAGATAAGCATGCTGGTTCACCAGTATGAACTATTTAAAATGGCTGACCATGAAACAATAGATCAGATGTTTGGAATATTTCAAACTATCATCAACAGTCTAAGATCTCTCGGAAAATCTATGAAAATAGAGACCATGTTAGAAAGATTCTGAGAAGTTTATCCAAGCAATGGAGACCCAAGGTTACTGCTATTCAGGAAGCCAAAAATCTGAACACTCTTTCTCTAGAAGAGCTTCTCGGGTCACTCAAGGTTCATGAACTCGAACTGAATGAAGAAGACAACTCCATAAAAGGAAAGTCTATTGCCCTAAAAGCAAAGAAAGCCAGTTCATCAAGAGTCCTCAAAGCTGCTGAATCTTCAGATGATGCTGGACCTTCAGATAGTGATGAAGGATCAAATGAAGATGAACTATCATTCATCTCCAGAAAGATTCAACACATGTGGAGAAAGAAAGGTAACTTCAGAAGGAAGCAATTTAACAAAAAGTTTTCCAAAGAGAAATCAGACTCCAAGGAAAAAGGTCCACCCTTGTGCTTTGAATGCAAGAAGCTTGGCTATTTCAAAGCTGATTGCCCTGATCTGAAAGAGAAAAAGAAGTTCTTCAAGAAGAAGAAGGGCTTGATGGCTACTTGGGAGGATTTAGATCTATCTTCTTCTGATGTGGAAGATGAAGCTGAGGAAGAGGCAAATATCTGTCTCATGGCTTACACATCATCAGAAAGTGAATACACTGATGATAAGGTAATGGATTCTGACCCGTCCACTCTTCAAAATGCATTTGATGAATTGTTGCATGAATCGTCCATACTGTCTCATGAATATAAAAGTCTCAAAAAGAAGTTTACAAAACTAACAAAAGAGTATGATAGAGTTTGCATGGAGAAGCAAAACTTACTAAAAGAAAATGACAAGCTGAAATCAGAGAGTGTCAGTCTAACTGACAAACTAGAGTGTGAGCTTGATGTTTCTTGCGAAATTGCAAAACTAAAACAAGATGTAACATATTTGACAGACACCCTATCGAAGTTTGTAGGTGGCTCAGATAAGCTCAGTCTTATATTAAGGTACTCTAGGTCACCACATGATAAATCTGGCCTTGGTTATGATAAGGAGAAGCATGAAGCATCTCATAATAAGTTAAAACCACATATACAACATAGAGCTTCAAAAGCTCCAGCTAAATATGCTAAAGCTAAGTCAGGCCCGTCCAACACCTTTTGCAAAGTGTGTGGAAAAAGTGGGCATGTTACGTATAGATGCATACATAATAAGCATGTCAAACATTCTCGTCCAGTGAAATCTAATAAGAAAGGACCCAAGTCAGTTTGGGTACCTAAGGATAAGATAATACCTGTTGCAGATTTGCTTAACAACAGGAAAGAAACAAACATCTTGGTACTTGGACAGTGGGTGCTCACGTCACATGACGGGAGAAAGGTGTATGTTTCAAGACCTCAGACATAAAGATGGCTGCTGGGTTACATTTGGAAGAAACCAGAAAGGGAAGATCATTGATATAGGTAAAATTGGTAAACACCATTTTCCCTCCATTGATAATGTTCTTTTGGTAAGTGTTTAAAACGTAATCTGCTGAGCATAAGTCAATTATGTGATAGTGGATATGATATTTCTTTTAATAAGAATATGTGTAATGTCAAGAAAAATGATGGATCACTTTTATTCATTGCTAAGAGGCAGAACAATTTGTATAAAATTGACTTGGAGGACCTCTAAAATCAAAGTGTCTCATGTCTAGTGTCCATTGAAGATGAGCGATGGATTTGGCATAAAAGGCTAGGTCATACAAGCTTGAAATTAATCTCAAAGCTAAATAAGCATAATCTCGTGAGAGGGCTACCAAACCTTTAAGTACAAATCTGATGCTCTCTGTGACGCATGTCAAAAGGGAAAACAAGTCAAGGGTTCCTTTGAATCTATGAATGTTGTTAATACCAATAGACCACTAGAACTGCTATACCTTGATCTCTTTGGTCCAACAAGGACTGCCTCTGTCAGTTGTAAGAAATATGGTCTAGTCATTGTAGACGACTACACTAGATGGACATGGGTTATGTTCCTAGCTCACAAGGATGAGTCTTTCAACATCTTTTCTATATTCTGCAAACGTATACAGAATGAAAAAGACATGTGTATGACTTCAATCAGAAGTGACCATGGGGGAGAGTTTGAAAATGAGCTATTTCATAAGTTATGTGAAGAAAGTGGTATTCTTCACAATTTCTCAATACCTAGAACACCACAGCAAAATGGTGTGGTAGAGAGAAAGAACATATCTCTTCAAGATATGGCTAGAACAATGCTCAATGACAACTCTGTCCCTAGACACTTCTGAGCTGAAGCTGTTAACAATGCCTACTACATTCAGAACAGAATATACATTAGACCAATCTTGAACAAGACTCCTTATGAATTGTGGAAGGGACGAAAACCCAACATTTCATATTTTCATCCTTTTGGCTGTAAATGTTATATTCTAAATACTAAAGATCAACTTGGTAAGTTTGATGCAAAAGTAGATAATGGAATTCTGTTAGGATATTCTGAAACTTCAAAAGGCTTTAGAGTTTATAATTCTAGAACTCTAGTAGTAGAAGAATGTATTCATGTCAAGTTTGATGACAAGCAGACTGATAAGAAATTATCAGAGCTAGATGAAGCTTTTGTAGATCTTGATCTAAATATCTCAGTAGATACAACAGAGGTAAAGGCTGATGATCAAGTGAAAGACCCTCCTCAACAACTAGAAACCTCCACCTCTCAACAAGACACTGTTCAGAGATCTTGGTACTTCAAAAATTATCATCCACAAGATCAAATCATTGGAAACCCCAATGATAGGCTAAGAACCAGATCAACTTTCAGAGAGCAGGAAGATGCTGCACTAGTCTCTGAGTTGGAACCAAAGACAGTAGATGAGGCTCTGCAGGACGATGGCTGGATTCTAGCTATGCAAGAAGAATTGAATCAGTTTGAGAGAATGATGTTTGGACTATGGTACCCTTTCCTAAGGACAAATCAGTTATTGGAACAAAATGGGTCTACAGAAATAAACTTGATGAGAATGGTAAGGTAGTGAGAAACAAAGAAAGACTTGTTGCACAAGGTTATTCTCAAGAAGAAGGTATAGATTATACTGAAACTTTTGCATCTGTTGCTAGATTAGAAGCAATTAGGATTCTACTTTCCTTTGCTGCACACCGTAACATAATGCTTTTTCAAATGGATGTTAAAAGTGCTTTTCTAAATGGCTTTATTAATGAAGAAGTATATATAATGCAACCTCCGGGTTTTGAAAGTGAAACCCAAACTGAACATGTATATAAGCTTAAGAAAGCTTTATACGGCCTTAAACAAGCCCCTAGAGCTTGGTATGATAGGCTAAATTCATTTCTAATGGAAAATGGCTTTAATAGAGGAAAGGTTTATACAACCTTGTTTAGAAAGTCCATTAAATCCAATTTTATAGTTGTGCAAATTTATGTTGATGATATCATATTCGGTGTTACTAATGAATCTCTGTGCAAAGAGTTTTCTAAGTTAATGCAGAAAGAATTTGAAATGAGCATGATGGGAGAACTCAAGTTCTTCCTTGGACTTCAAGTTAAACCAGCCATGGACGAGGTGTACATCCATCAATCCAAATATACAAAGGAACTCCTAAAGAAGTTCAAAATGGATGATTGCAAACCAATGAATACTCCTATGCACCCCACGTCCATACTAAACAAAGATGATAAAGAGAAAAAGGTAGACCAAAAGGTATATAGAGGTATGATTGGATCTCTTCTATATCTTACCGCGTCTAGACCTGATATTATGTTCAGTGTATGTTTATGTGCTCGATTTCAATTTGATCCTAGAGAATCTCATTTATCAGCAGTTAAAAGAATATTTAGATACTTGAAAGGTACTACTAATCTGGGTTTGTGTTTTAAGAAAAATGAAGATTACAGATTTGTTGGTTTTTGTGATGCTAACTATGCTGGAGATAGAATTGAAAGAAAAAGTACCAGTGGAGGATGTCACTTCATTGGAGCTAACCTTGTCTCATGGTCAAGCAAAAGACAAAGTACTATTGCATTATCAACTACTGAAGCTGAGTATATTTCAGCTTCTAGTTGTTGCTCACAACTTCTATGGATCAAACATCAATTGGAGGACTACAATGTGTATGTAAGTAGTATTCCACTTATGTATGATAATACTGCTACAATTAACTTATCTAAGAATCCAATATTGCACTCTAGAGCTAAGCATATAGAGATTAAACATCATTTTATAAGGGATTATGTGCAAAAAGGTGTTTTTGATATACAATTTGTAGATACTGACCATCAATGGGCAGATATCTTTACTAAACCTCTTGCTGAGGATAGATTTATTTTTATTAGAAAACATCTCAACTTGCTATGTGTGGATTGATTATGTTGTTCAGCCTTGAGAATTTTGTTGTTGATATATGTGAGTCTAAAGCATTTCATTACATGTTTATAGTGTGCGTCCATTGCATACCGCATCCATCGTATGTGTGTGTGCCGCATCCACTGCATGCCGCGTCCATACTTGCTTTTTCTTGAACCCGTCTATACATATATTATTTATTAACTGCATTTATTTTGTCTCAAAGACAAATTTATCCTATATTCTCTTTGCTGAGTCATTAACTTCTATCAATCCTATCTAAATCTTTTTACTTTTTCAAAATAACAACGCCGTGTTATCCTTTATGACATGCCTTGTCAAATATTTTCTTTTTGATTTATTTCCAAAAGGAAAACCTTTGAAATTCAAAACCTTTTTAAAGCAAACCCCTTCCCTCTGAGGAAATCTTTCGCTAACCTTCGTCTTTGAACACTCTCTTGAAATCTCTATTTTCTGCTTCCAAACCCTAACCTTCATATATCAACCATGGCCTCCTCTTCTGAAAATTTCAATGTGGATAAACTACAACTTGCCACAGAACATCACTTTGACTTCGGAATATTAAAAGAATACAACTTGGATGTAAGCAAAAATATCACTGCCGCTGGTTGGGATGGTATGTTCGTGGAGAAGATTTCAATCTACCCAGACCTGATTAGGGCTTTCTGGAGGAACCCTCAGGTCACTATTGCTGAAATTTTTGGTACTGTTCTTGGGAGAAGAATAGTGGTTTCTGAGAAGACCATTTCTGAGGCAATCAACTACGCTCAAGAAGGAAAGGTCTTTACTGAAAATTGGGAGAAGGAGCTTGGCGGAACGGAAGTAATCTCTGCCTTTCTAATGAGACAAGATACGGTGAGAACTCATTCATGGAAGTCGGTGGATATGAAAGATGATGTTTGCATTCTTCATCAGTTGCTGAATAAGGTCATCCTTCACAAAACTGGGTCAAAGGATAACTTGTCTGCCTTACACAAGTTTTTCCTTTGTCATCTAATCACTGAAACGAAGATCAACCTACCCAGAATTCTCTATAGAAGATTCAGGGATGCCATGGTTAATAGGAAGAAGCTCTCTGCTATTCCTTACTGTCATCTATTGTCCAAAATCTTCAAGTCACAAGCTCTTTATGATTTCCTTGCTGCTAAGTCTCGAGAAGAGCAAGAAAGGATTTTACCTGAGAAGGGCTGTGTTTGGAAAAATGAACTTAGCCAACATGAATCTGAGCACATATACTGCAGTTGCCCTGGCCAAGCAAGAAGAGATGTACAAAATCAAAGAAGAACAAATTGAGCAGAACAATGCTGAAGTTCTAGGGTTGAAGAGAACTTTTAGAAGAAAAACCACTGTTATTAGTAAAAGAATTCCTAAGAAACCTGCTGCTGGTATTGTCATTAGGGAACCTACTGCTGAGGCCCCTCAACCTGCCACTTCTCAGAAAAGGACAAGGAATCTAGTCCTGTCCCACAATGAGGATGATGAAGATGATGAGGACAGTGTCCTCATCAATGAGATTTTGAAGAAACAAAAGTCTGTTGCTACTGCTATTCTAACAAGGAGACGACAACCTCAAAGGAAAGCTAAGTCTGTTATGACTTCTGAGGTAATTATTCCTGCTAATGATCCTGTACAATTAGCAGTAGATGCCTTAGTATCTAGCTTTGAAGATAGAATGGATGTTGTCTCTCTGCACCTGATATTTCTGTGAATCAAACTGAAACCATAAATGATGTGTATATTCCCACACCACCATCACCACAAAGCACTTCCCCTAACCAACCACAAACAGCCTCACCAAAAAGACCACAATTCCAACCCCTGATACCTGAAAATGATCCTTGGTTCAACCAAACAGATGATGGAATTGTTCTTGGTGCACCCTTTCCCAAAATGAAAAAGACAAAATTTCCATACACTCACCCCTCTGTACTTTATGATGGCAAATTTGAATCCTTAGCCAAAGTAAATAGGGATTGGAGAATTTTCTATCACACTCATGAACCAGAACCTGTTTAAACCAGACCCTAGTATCCTTTACCAGAATATCAATATGAACCTGAAACCATTTGCAAACCCTGGTATAAACCTCACCCTGATATTCCCCTTGGCCCTCCACCATCCAAAATGCACAATAGACTTGGACCTCTCATCACTCATCTATCGCTAAATAAATTCCCTCGTAGAAAAATTTATCCACACCTTGTCAAATACCCTCCTTTCAAACCCTTCACAGAAGGTGTAGAGAGACACATCATCTCTGACTGGTCTAAGGATCCAAAAAAGAAAGACCTGAGCAATGTCATATACAAAAGGTCAAGATCCTTCAGACATATTCCTATTATCATGGATAACTAAACAAAATGGAAAACAATCAGACATCCAAGAGAATATGGAAAAGCTGCTGATATAATTGATCATATCATGTATGCAATGCTGAAGTCAGAGTTTGAGCTGTTCAAGGTTATAAGAGCTGCAAATTTTGTACATCCTACTTGGCTGTTCCACACTGTGAAAGATACAAAGATAGGGATCAAGCCCTACATGCTATGTCCAAGACTTCCAATGATTGACTTAAACAAGAAGGACAAGAAGAAACAGAGAAATACTAGAAAGATGCCATTTCCAGAATCCTGCATGATCAATCCTAAAGAAGTCAACCTCACTGATCAGAATGTCATAGATTATTGGTTAGCACAACCTGTTGAAGATGTTCGTGAAGATGTGTCTGTCGACATTTGGAGAACTCACATGGTGAAATGTGCAGAAGAAGCTTCCTCATCTTGTCTAAGTTTGGAAGATAAAAGGCTCATTCCAAAAGTAAGAGGCAAATGTGAACTCTCATTCTATAGATTCTTCATCTACAAGGACATCTTGGGACTTCCTGTCACCAGTCCTGTTTATGAAGAAGATCCAGTCCACTGGGCCAGAGAGCTGCCCCCACCTGTTCTTCAATTTGCTGACTCACCTCCACCTTCAGAGCATACTGATGAGGAAATTATAGTTGAAGGCCCTGCTATGGAGATTGAATCTGTGCAACCAGTCACTGAGAATGAGGAAGTTGCTGAGTTTGTTTCTAGACCAAGCACTTCTGAGAAGCAATTATCTCAGCCATTGGCTCTGACTGTCATTCATCCATCAGAGCAACCTCAAACTTCCAGAGCTTTAGACACTCTTCCAAGTCAAGCACATGCTCAAGACAGTGCTGAAAGTTCAAGACCCTCACTCTCACTGCCTCCAAACCTTGAAGAGATTATTGGAAGAATTGTAGAGGAGAGAATAAAGGTTGAGGTTAGGGAAAAGGTAAGAGAGCAAGTTGCAGAAGCCCTGGCTCCAACAAACGTCATGATGAACCAGATGATGAACATCATGCTGAGTTTTCAACAGAGTCAAAATCTGCCAACTCAAATTCCTTCTCCTCCACCAAACCCAAATCCAAGCCCTCCTCCTCCACCTCCACCCTCTTCTTAGGCTTTCTTTTGTTGCTTCCCTACTGACAATGATGGTCCCCTCCTCTTACCTTTTTGTTTGATGACAAAAATGGGGGAGAACGAACAGAGAATTAAATTTAATAAAGGCCTTTTTTTTTTTTGAAAGTATACTTTTGTCTGCATATGCATGCTCTTATTTGTTTATACATGTTTTGACATAATTGTTTATATGCTCTGATATTTTCTTTAACTGATAAGTAGCTGAACTGATCTGATATATATATGTCTTATATTTTATTCCTGTTAAGTTTGAATGCTTTATCTTAAGGGGAGTTTTGTAAGCTCTTTTAGACTTTGCTCACTCAAATTTAATTAGTTTTTGTCATCATCAAAAAAGGGGGATTGTTGGAACCAAAGTAATTTGGGTTAATAATTTTTGAGTTTTGATGTTAACAAAAAGGATTAAATTTGCATGACAAAGTTTTAGTTGAGATCTAACATGCTCTATCTAGTCTTGCTGGAATGTTCAAAATTTGATAAGTTATGGAAACCTTGAAAGAGTTTCCTAATATCCACGTCCACCCATATAGACGAGCTGCTCAAAACGATTGGTATATTTATTTATTTTAATATTTTCGAGTAGACAGTAAATATAATATTCTCAGTAGACGGGAACTTTAATTTCTATGAGTAGACGAACTCAAGTGCCACGTCAGTAGCGAAGATCAAAGTAACTCACTGAAATATAGCAAGTCCAAAGACTTGATAAAAGAGTTTTTAACCATGAGCTTATAGACGCATATTTATAAGTAGACGAGCTCTTTTTTCTTTATGAGTCGTTCATATGCTCAGTAAAAGCTACCTCGACCACATAGAAGAATTTATTTCAAATGATTGATATTTATTTCAAATGAATGTTGGTCCTTCCTATTTGCTTTAACTGTTTTATTGCCTTTTTTCTTTGTGAGAGAAAAATAGTATAATGAGGAAATGCAAAACGCTTTGTACCCTATCACCTTTATTGCTGGAATAGCTGGAATTTGTACAAAGGGGGCAAGACAGTTTTCAATTTGCAATTGCTCAGAGGTGTGACCATTTTGTGCAAAAGTGATAACCAATAGTACATTTCACAATGGCCACGTTCAAGCTATCAGTTACAACGGATATTATGCATTTGATGTCATCTCTAAACGGGAAAATTCAAAAACAACCGTTGAAGAATTTCAAGTGAAGAAAAAGGTCATTATAAATAGAAGACCTCAACCTCTGAAGAAAGAATTTTTTTTTTTTTTTTTTGAGAATACAGAACCCTTGCTAGAAAAACGTTTGCCATTCTACAAGCTCTAAATCTTTTATTCTTTCAAGAGCAAAAGTCTGTAATTCCTTAGCTTGAATATTGTTGTAATATTCAACTGATCTTAAACTTTCATATCCTCACACATAATGAGTTAGAAGATCAAAAGCAAACAATCTCTTTGTTAGAGTTAGAGCTTGAAGAGGCTTGGTAAGAAAGAAATACTTGTAGCCCGGAGAGGTGTTGAATACTTGGTGTAACCTATTTGGAAACATAGTGGAGTTACCTTCAAGTAGAAGGGACTGGACATAGCTCTTGGTTGGAAGAGAGTGAACTAGGATAAAACACTTGCGTGAATCTTCTAATCGCTTATCTCTTCAGTTTTATTTGTTTATACTAACTGTGGGGATTTGAACCTGTTTTTGTTAAGCTTTTAAAAAGGATCTTTTTCTGTGTGTGTGCTTCTGCCTTTTATTCTTTTTGTAAGAAAATAAGTTTTGAAAAAGGTTTTTTCGAAAATTATTAACAAACACAATTCAACCCCCCTTCTTGTGTTTGCCTGTGTCAACTTCAATAACTAGTCTCAGAAACTGGGAAAAGTCCTCGAGATACCCGGCCCGCCTCTCAAAAATACATCAAAAAGCAAAATAAGCTTACAGAGGCTCACACCTATCAGGCGCATCCGACTAAACGCCCCTGGAGCTACCCTCTCCCTCTCCATAGGTGCGTTGGTAGACTATGCCATTACATGTCCTCGAATACCAAATCGACTCATCGCTACTCATGACGATGCATCGGTGATGATAGTGATGCATCGTCTGAACACTCTGTTGCCTCCGACCCCGCTGCACTTTGCCAACATGACTCCTCGACTCTGAGCGGTTCCACATATCGTCAGGGAACTCCCTCTCATAAGGTGGAAACCACATCTCTGAAAAGGGTAACTTCTGTGAAATCTTATACGGGTCGTCCAAGTGAAAGTAAGGACCATCTCCCATCCGTATGTAGAAACTGACCAGGCCGATGTACGTCATGAAGAATTGTGAATTTTCGACCTGCCATCCACGATTGTCATGGTAGACGATCTCAACGTCACCCGGTATCGGGATCCTGGGAGGGATCTTCTGGAGATAATGTCTCGGCTGGTAACCCAAGTTCGCCGCTGTCTCCATCCTGCTGACGCTGCTCATCTATCGTGTTTACATACAGAGAAACATAGAGGGTAGGAGGGAGATAAGCAACAAAACATAGTCATAAAAATGGGGATGGGGACACATAGAACAATAATCACATACACATATAGCACATGCAACAAGGAATAGGCAACCATCTTCCGAATCACACCAACACAGTACATCCTCGAAGTTCACTCTCAGATCAATCCTATAAGGAGTCTCACTCTTATGCATGTCGGCTGATATCTCTCATCCGGGTCTCAGCCCCGAGACATTCCATTATCAAGCCTCTTTGCTTAAGGAACATTTCCCTTATCAAAAATTTTTGCTTAGGGAACTCTTCCCTTATCAAGCCTCTTTGCTTAGGAAACATCAGTTAGTTTGTCTAGGCAACTTTTCCGCTCGCCGTGGCCCATAAGAGTGCATCTCTCTGTGAGCTCAGCTCCATCAGAGGTATCTGGGTCGCCTCGGATAGTCAACCTTAGACGTGGCTACTGAGGGTAAAGTCGAGATAACTAGGCTTTACCAGGGTACACGACGCACTAGGAGCTACCTAATGGTCACTTCGAGCCTCTCGAGTCCAGTTTTACATCCCCAAGGTCTTTTCACAAATCGGCCCCTCTGTAATCCGTACTCGCATTCGAGTACAACTAACCTCATACGGCTCGCCACTTTGGCAATGCGACAACCATCGCTATGGTTAACATTGGAACCTTCTCACACATTCACACTCTCACAGTGGATACCCATACATCCCCGGCCTCAAAGCCGTAGTCTCAAGGCATTACCACGGTGTTAACCCTTAACTCATCCATACAGACATGTATCCGTCAAACAAATAGCCAATCACCAATTCTAATATATAAATATAAAATAATCGTAAAATCATATTAACATATCAAATATATCAGAGATCCCACATAAGTATATATCAAACAATCATCATAGTAGCATGCAATCCAGCCAACCTCAATCAGTATAAAATTGCTAACTTAGGATATCAGGCTTACTGTCAATAAATCTACAACCAATAAACCCAAGACAACATTAAAATATTATTTTATTAGGGTTTAGTTGTTGTCGATTATTCGACATCCTAGCAGGGTCTGGGGCACCCTACACACATGCATATATAACTATGATTCTACGCTTGCCTCCCCGACGATATCGGTTACTTTCTCCGCACCTTGACTTATCCGGTATACTTGATCAAGCTCAACATGCTCCTCTCCTCCACTAGATAGTTGCTGCCTCGACTCCTCGGAAGCTCCTTGGTGCTCCAAAATTTGCCCTAACCATGGACAGAGTCCCGACAATGTCATAAACCCTAATCTTGCAACAATTTTCCAAACAGAGCTAGAATCGAAGCAAGAATTGAAAAATAAGGAAATGACAATGTCGACATGTCGACGTGTTAGAGATTAAGATATTACCTCAGTTGTATCGAAGAATCGATAGTCGATACTAGTAGTACTTGTTGTCCTAGTCACAGAATCAAAGTCGGAATCGAGATTGGACGGACAGATTGTTCTCGCAGAGTGTTTCTCACTCTAAAACCCTCTTGTTCTCTCTCTATCTCATGCTTTCTGTCTCTGCTTAGAAACTTATGTTTTTCTCCCAGTTTTTATGTTTTAAACGAACCTAGGGTTTTCGGCCAGCTGCGAACGCTCGAGCGCCCAACTACCCACACTCAAGCATTCCAACGCTCAAGTGCTGGGTTTTCCACGCTTGAGCGTGGTCCCATGCCACATCGTTTGCACATCAAAATTCAGGTCAGGTGTCATCAGCTTCCAACGCTCAAGCACTGCATTTCTAACGTTTGAGCGACAGAACGCTTGAGCGTGGATTCTCCAAAGTTGAGCGTGGCATTGCTGACAGCATTCATCGTTCGCGTGTTTCGTCACATTCTGAGCTCGTTTGAAGTCTGATTGACCTCAAATTTGAAACATATGCTCATCAACACCTAAGGAATAAGTTCAAGCCCTTAAATATGCCTAATCCCTTCCTTAAACAAGAATTGAAAAAAACAAGGTGTTACATTACTACCCCCTTAAAATAAATTTCGTCCTCGAAATTTAAATTAAGTTACCTCCCATGAACCAGTGTGGATATATTTGTTGCATATCAGCTTCTCTCTCCCAGGTAGTATCACCAGTTACTGCATCCTAGATGACCTTGACTAAAGGAATCTGCTTCCCGCGGAGTTCTTTTATCCTTCGGTCCTCGATCCATATAGGTGAAGCCTCAAACTCCAGGTTTTCTCTTAACTGTATTGATTCGGGCTCTATAATGTGCGATGGGTCAGGATAATATTTTTTGAGTTGGGATACATGGAAAACATCATGAAGGTTCGAAAGATTTGGTGGTAAGGCTATTTGATAGGCAACTGGACTAATTCAGCGAAGAATTTGAAATGGTCCAATAAAACGAGGTGTAAGCTTTCTGGATTTTATTTCCCTACCAATTCCAGTCCTCAGTGTGACTCACATGAAAACATGATTGCCTTCTGATCCGTTGTCGCACACGGGTCAAATGAATCAAAATTTAAAACTGTAGTACAAGGTGATAACCTTGGTCGTCTCACAAGGATCTCTGATTCAATTAACCAAATACAAGAATCATGCAAAGTAATGAGAAAAAAAAAGGGATTTTTGAATTCAATGAGAGGAGAAAATAGATTGTAAAAGAGAGAATCAATATATCAAATCGACTAATCCACTGGTTTAAGGTAATTTCACTTGGACCTATCATGAGTTTCAGAGGATCTAATCTCTTTTCGTGATTCTATTCTTGTTTGATCATAGAATTAACCAATCAAGCATCAATTAATTCTATACGAATTCCTCCTGGATTAACCATCATAGAATTTGATTAATTATAATTGTGGAACAAGCGTCACAAAACCATAATCAATCTTATAACCGAATTCAATCAAACCTACAGTAAGCGTCATAGATCCTATCAATCCTTATTCGTAACAAATCAAAACAAGCGTTCAACGTGCTTCGAATAATCTCAAATCAAATTATAATTGGATTGGAATGCAAAAACGAGTTTGAGTGATTAAGCATCAAAACACAAGAGATGAAGGATTAAAAGAAAAAAATATAGAATTACTTAAACGAAATTAACATTGAAAACCAAACCTCAAGGTCTTTGTAAAAATCCCTAACCAGTGAATCAATCTAAGAATTTAGCCTTCCATAGGAGGCTTAAACGAAAATAAGAATTGAATAAGAAACTAGGAGATGTTGCCGTCACTCAAAAGATGATAAACAAGGTCTCAAAACCACCTACTTATAATCCTAGGGTAAACTAATACGTCTGACCTAGAGAGCCCAATGAGAATTAATTGGCCCATTAATGATTGATTACATGGAGATATGACAACAATAATTCCAATTCCCGCACTAATCTGGACAGCTTCGGTAATTAGAATTTTCGACCATCAAAAACGTCCGAACTGGGCAGAGCGGTCAACATGAAAGTTGTAGGTCTACTTCTTAGCTTTCCAACGCCACCAAGAGCACTCAAATCAGACAAGTATAGCCCAAGTTATGGCCTGCAGAAGTGAGATGGGTCAGGATGCACTAAAATCCGAAAATTGACTAAGAAATTCATTAAAGCCCAATTTAGACCTAAAGATATGAAAACATGCTAAGAATCAAATATTGTGAACAATACACATCCAAAAACACCAAGTGCAACGCTATAAAAAGTGTATTAAAATGCATTGATCAAATTCCCCCACACTTAAGCTTTTGCACTCCGAGCAAAACTCGTGGTCAAGACATAAAACCATCCAAAGAAATATGAGCAAAATAAAATGAATGAAAGCAAAGATGCATTTCCAATGAATCCTAAGAATGCAAAGTTACAAGTGAATTCTCATCCAAGGATTCAAGGAACCATGACAATCATAAACAATATCTTAGAACATTTAAAGTAATCAAGGGAATAGAATAACCAAGAGTGAATCAAAAGTGATAGAATCCTTACAAGATATAGAATTCTCTCAATCTCTCAAGTGTTTAGGCTAGTGTTTACACTCAAAGATCATTAAAAGCTAGCACTACCATAGGCTTGACAAGCCTCTAACATCCACACTTGAAACACATGCACATAAAGATCAAAAGGACTTTGTTAAGGTTGTAATGGGGCCAAGGTCAAGGTGGGATAAATGAATAGATAGCCAAGCTATAAACCTAAGAGGATAGAGGGGTAATGGAAATTAATTGCTAAATAATCATGAGAGAGCACTTCAACAAAATACGATTCCAATCCACTTCTCCATTTTCACACTTTTGTTCTTTATTTTCACCTTTTTCCCTTCCTTTTTTTTCTCTTTTGTTTTTTGTTTTTTTTTTTTTTTTTGGCACTTGCCAAATTTCCAATCAAACAACATTCACAAATTCTAGCGCATCCCAACTTTTGAGCCCCCCACACTTATGCAAAATTCATTTTCCAAATAATTCCAAAGCAAAGCTCCTTTATCCCCTAAGGTTAGGTCATATCAGTGTTTTTCACTTTTAGGCTTGTAATGAGGCATAAAACAAAGAATGGGATAAATAGGCTCAAAGGGGCTATCAAGGGGATAATTGTAAGGTAGGCTTATTTGGCTAGTGGTTTAAAAATAAGAACAAAAATTGCCTAGATCACTTCAATACATGCATGTGAACAAGAAGTTTCAAAAAGAGTCAAGTCAAGTTCTAGAGTAACTAACAATCATGAGCAAAATCACACAAGAAGGAAAGAGAATGGCAAAGTGTATTCCATTCATTTTAAGGCTCAAATCTCACAAAGGACCAATTTCTATCACAAATGATGCACAATTTAGTATTCCAATCCAACTTATCATACCAAGAATGCAAGAAAGTCATTCATATCATGCCACAAAACCTATAGTCCAAGAATAGTGAAATCACTCACAACTTACACAAACTACGAAATTCAATGAAAAAGCATGCAATTCAAGGAGAAAGTCTTTTATTTTATATAATAAAACTAAACAAAAAACGAAAGTTTAAAACTAAAACGCTAAAAGATCCCCCCCACACTTAATGCACACATTGTCCTCAATGTAAGCATATAACAAAAGAAAGACAAGCATAAAATAAGAGTAAGGAGAGAAAGCACCATCATCAAGGTGGGGAAGTTGAAGCTTGAGGGTAGGTAGGCTTTTCCAAAGAGAGCTCTTCTATAGCTTCTTCCTCAAGTGTGGGGCTCTCATGGAAAATTTTGAGACGGTGGCCATTGACTTTGAAGATCTTATTGGTCGCTTCACTTTTTATTTCCACTGCACCATAAGGAAAAGTGTTAGTAACAACAAAGGGACCAATCCATTTGGATCGAAGCTTACCGGCCATGATTTTAAGGCGAGAGTTGAACAATAACACTTTTTGTCCAACAGAAAATTCCTTTCTAGATATCATCTTATCATGAAAGTGTTTAGTCTTCTCCTTATAAATCTTGGAGTTCTCATAAGCCTCTAACCGAAGCTCCTCAAGTTGTTGCAATTGAAGCTTTCTCTCCAAGCCAGCTTGGTCAAATTCAAAGTTACAACTCTTCACCGCCCAATAAGCATGGTGCTCTATTTCCACCGGAAGGTGGCATGCCTTACCAAACACAAGTCGGTAGGGGGACATCCCTATGGGTGTTTTGTACGCCATCCTATGAGCCCAAAGAGCTTCCTCTAGCCGGTGACTCCAGTCCTTCTTATTTGGTCACACCATCTTTTCTAGAATCTGTTTGATCTCCCTATTTGAGATTTCAGCTTGCCCATTAGTTTGGGGATGATAAGGTGTAGATACTTTATGCACAACCCCATACTTCCGAAGCAAGGACTCCATGGTGAGGTTGCAAAAGTGGGTGCCTTGGTCGCTTATGATGGCTGTAGGTATCCCAAACCTGCAAAAAATATTAGACCTGACAAAATCCACCACGACTCGAGAATCATTAGTCCGAGTGGCTTTGGCCTCCACCCACTTAGAGACATAATCAACAGCAAGCAAAATGTAAGAAAAACCAAAAGAGACAGGAAAAGGGCCCATAAAATTGATACCCCACACATCAAATATCTCACAAAAAAGCATAGGTTGTTGGGGCATCTCACTCCTGCGAGTGATGGATGTTCCTGCTCTCTGGCACTGCTCACAAGTGCGGAAGGTCTCAAATGCATCCTTGAAGATGGTGGGCCAAAAGAAACCTGAGTCCAGTACTTTCCTCGCTGTCCGTTGTGGTCCAAAGTGTCCTCCCACCTGAGAGGCATGACAGAAGTGAAGAATGGACTGAATCTCATGGTCAAGTACACACCTCCTAATCACCTAGTCACTACAAAATTTCCACAAGTAAGGGTCATCCCACACATAATATTTGGTATCACTCTTAAGTTTATCTATTTGTGCCTTAGATGCAAGTGCAGGTAAAACATTAGCAACCAAATAATTAACTAAATCAGCAAACCAAGGTGTCACATCTGGCAGCTGTAAAAGCTGCTCATCAGGAAAATCATCATGAATGGGGAGAAGATCCTCAACCCTCTCTATCCTGCTTAAATGGTCTGCTACTAGGTTCTCTGCTCCGCTCTTATCTCTAATCTCCAAGTCAAACTCCTGGAGCAACAACATCCACCGAATAAGTCTTGGCTTTGCTTCTGGTTTCTTCAATAGGAACTTTAAAGCTGCATGGTCAATAAAAACAACCACTTTAGAACCAAGCAAATATGATCTAAATTTGTCAAGTGCAAATACAATGGCTAAAAGTTCTTTTTCAGTGGTGGTATAATTAGCCTGTGCAGAATCTAAAGTCCTAGAAGCATAGTAAATAACATGGGCAGCTTTGCCAACTCTCTGTGCAAGGACAGCTCCTAATGCATAATTAGATGCATCACACATAATCTCAAAGGGGAGAGTCCAATCAGGTGGTTGAATAATTAGAGTGGAGGTCAAGGACTTCTTTAGGCAGTCAAATGCCTCCCTGCATTTATCATCAATGGTAAAGTTCATATCCTTTTGCAACAAATTGGACAGTGGAAGGGCTATCTTGCTAAAATCCTTGATAAAGCGCCTGTAAAAACATGCATGACTAAGAAATGAACAAATCTCACGTATGCAACATGGATAAGGCAAATTAGAAATCACATCAATCTTGGCAGGATCCACTTCCATCCCTTTCTTAGATATCACATGTCCTAAAACTATGCCCTGTTCTACCATAAAATGACATTTCTCATAATTAAGAACAAGGTTAGTTTCAATGCATCTATGCAAAACTTTATCCAAATTGTCCAAACATACATCAAATGAGGAACCATACACAGTAAAGTCATCCATAAACACTTCTATGTAATTTTCTAAAAAATCAGCAAAAATACTAATCATGCACCGCTGGAAAGTGCCAGGGGCATTGCATAGGCCGAAGGGCATCCTCCGATAGGCAAAAGTGCCAAAAGGACAAGTGAAGGTGGTTTTTTCCTGGTCCTCTGGTGCTATATGAATCTGGAAGTAACCTAAAAAACCATCAAGAAAACAATAGTGAGATTTTCCAGCCAAGCGCTCAAGCATCTGATCAAAAGGTAAAGAGAAGTGATCCTTCCGAGTCGCTTGGTTGAGTCTCCTATAGTCAATGCACACTCTCCAACTCTTTTGCACTCTAGTGGGGATAAGTTTATTATTCTCATTCTTAACCACTGTGAGGCCAGTCTTCTTAGGAACTACCTGGATAGGGCTCACCCACTGACTATCAGATATAGTATATATGATGCCTGCTTGTAAAAGCTTGGTCACCTTTTTCTTCACCACATCCAGAATTAAGGGATTAAGTCGCCTTTGTGGCTGTCTCACTGGTTTCACTCCATCCTCAAGTAATATCCCATGCATGCACATGGAGGGACTAATGCCAGGAATGTCAGCCAAGGTCCACCCAATAGCTTTCTTATGTTTCCTTAAAATCTGCAACAGCTTTTCCTCTTGTTCAGCATGGACGTTTGCAGAGATAATCACAGGTAGCTTCTCACTCTTTTCTAAATAAGCATATTTCAAGTGCTCTGGGAGTGGTTTGAGCTCTAGAGTAGGTGGCTGCTCAATGGATGGAAGTATCCTGGTGGAAGGAATTACATCTGCAGCCTGCAACTCAGCTTGTAAATCTTTATTTTCTGTCTGTATGATATCTGCAGAAATATTATCATGTTCAGTCATGCAATCTGCAACATCAAAACAAATAGAACACAACTGAGAGTCAGTGCAATTGTTGCAAGTATAAGTGTCATGAAAATCAGACAAAGAAGGAAAATCTGTAGTAAGTAAATCAGGATAAGTGTCATCAACTAAGTCAGCAAGTAATTCAATTTGTAAAACAGAATGCTCCTCCATGGGGTGTTTCATGGCATCAAAGATATTAAATCTAACTACACTATCCCCAAATTCCATGGAAAGTGTTCCAGCATGAACATCAATCATGGTTTTGGCTGTCTTGAGGAAGGGTCTGCCAAGTATGATGGCAATCTTGCTAGAATTTAACTCTCCCTCCATGTCCAGAATGTAAAAATCTGCAGGAAAAATCAAGTCATTAACTCTAACAAGTACATCCTCTACAAGTCCAGTAGGGTGAGCATTGCTCCTATTTGCTAACTGTATGACAACACCTGTATTCTGCAAAGGTCCAAGAGCAAGAGAGTTAAAAATAGATGTAGGCATAACATTAATGGAGGCACCTAGATCTAACATGGCATTTTCAAATTTACTATTGCCTATGGTGCATGGAATAGTAAAAGTTCCTGGATCTTTGCACTTTTGGGGCATCATGGGCTGTATGAGTGCTGAAACATTGCGCCCCATGTTGATCTTTTCATTTCCTTTCAGCCTTCTCTTGTGTGTGCACAACTCTTTAAGGAACTTGGCATATCTAAGAATCTGCTTAATTGCCTCAAGGAGGGGAATGTTCACTTCAACCTTCCTAAATGTGTCCAAGATTTCCTTGTCCCTATCTGCCTCATCCATCTTCTTAGTCTTCACGGCTCTCTGAGGAAAGGGAAGTGGTATAGGTTGCTCAGCATCATCACGAGTGATGGCATTTGATTTGTCACTTTTTCTGGCACTTGAGTTTTCTGCTGCAGCGTGTGGTTCATGAACTTCTGGGGCCTCTACAGCTTTGCCGGATCTAAGAGTAATTGCACTGACATTTGGGTTTCCTACTGGCTGGGTAGGCAGTTTGTCAGATCCCTAAGCTTGCATCTGATTAATTGAAGTTGCCACCTGTCCAATCTTAGCCTCTAAATTCTGAATGGTAGAATCTGTTCTTTGCTGAAATTGGAGATTCTGAACTGCCATCTGCTTGACAAGGTCTTCCAATAAAGGCTCAGATTTGGTAGCTGTTGTGTTGTTCTGCTGCATTGGCTGTGGGGTAGGTTGTTGCCTAGACTGTGCAGAAGTATTTCCCCATTTCAGATTTGGATGGTCTCTCCAGCCGGGGTTATACCTGTTAGTGGACAGATCATGGTTGTAGCGCAGTTTGTCATTGAATATATTAGCTGCATAGGCCTGAGGGGTATCAACATTGTTACTCTCCTGCCATGAAGGGCATGCATCTGTCGGATGCTCTTTTGAGGTGCAAATGCTACAAACTCTAGCTGTTTGAACTTGATTCACTGCTAACTGTTTCCCCAAGGAAGCAAGTTCATCAAGCTTGTTCTCCAAGTGTTTATTATTAGTAGCTCGAATCTCATTCACTCCCTTTGTAAGTACCACTGAGTTGTTTCTGGTGGTGAACTGTTGGGAATTGATGGACATGTTCTCAATCAGGCTTCTTGCATTACCTGGGGTTTTATCCACAAGTGCTCCTCCACTGGCAGCATCCACAATGTTTCGATCCATAGGCAGCAGGCCTTCATAGAAATATTGGATGAGCAATTGTTCAGAAATTTGATGGTGAGGGCAGCTTGCACACAACTTCTTAAATCTCTCCCAGTATTCATGCAAAGATTCTTTATCAAACTGTCTAATGCCATATATCTCTTTTCTGATTGAAGCAGCTCTAGATGCAGGGAAGAATTTTTCTAGAAACAGCTTGTTGAGGTCATTCCAGCATGTCACAGAACCTGGCTGAAGGTAGTATAACCAGTCTTTGGCAGCATCCTGCAATGAGAATGGGAAAGCTCTAAGCTTGATATGCTCCTCTGGAATGCCTTGGGGTCTCATGGTGGAGCATACAATGTGGAACTCCTTCAAATGCTTGTGAGGATCTTCACTTGCATGGCCATTAAATTTAGGCAGTAAGTGAATCAGGCCAGATTTAAGTTCAAAGGGAACATCAACATCAGGATAATCAATACACAAAGCATTATTGGTGATATCAGGTGCAGCAAGTTCTCTTAGTGTTCTTCCAGCCATGGTATCAATACTAACAACAGATTCAGAATCAAATAGAGTATGACTAAATATGCTGTCACTATCACTATCTAAGTCATTATTACTAGCCCTATTAAGTCTATCAAGAGAATGAAAAGTCCTATCTATTTCAGGATCAAAAGGAAACAATGCCTTAGGATTGGATCTAGTCATGCATCATGAAAACAAAATAAGGTAGTCAAACAATTCTGAAAATACCAACAATGTCCTAATTGCTGAAATGAAAAATAAATTGACAAGCCGTACCAAATAAAATCTAAAAAATTCAAAAACACTACAGAAAATCACTAAAAATCAAATAAAGCAAACACAAATTTTTTTTGGATTTTTTTAAAAATATGAAAAATTCAAAAAATTGAAAAAGCGGTCTAAACGATGGAATTTTCAGATTTTCTGTGAAAGTTTCGGAGCAATCTGACGAAGTCGACTGAAAACTAATTTTTGAAATGAAGGGCAAAAATGTCACTTCTCAGTCAGGAGACCAATCTCACTGTGCAATTCCAAAGTCACAACCTGAAAAAACAAAGAAAACACTAAAATAAAATGTCTGTTATAAACTAAACTGAGTAGGGTTCTTGAATTGGCTAATGGAGATCAAAGATCCCCGGCAACGGCGCCAATTTGATCCGTTGTCACACACGGGTCAAATGAATCGAAATTTAAAAGTGTAGTACAAGGTGATAACCTTGGTCGTCTCGCAAGGATCTCTAATTCAATTAACCAAATACAAGAATCATGCAAAGTAATGAGAAAAAAAGGGGATTTTTGAATTCAATGAGAGGAGAAAATAGATTGTAAAAGAGAGATGAGAATCAAAATATCAAATCGACTAATCCACTGGTTTAAGGTAATTTCACTTAAAACTATCACGGATTTCAGAGGATCTAATCTCTTTTCGTGATTCTATTCTTGTTTGATCATAGAATTAACCAATCAAGCGTCAATTAATTCTATACGAATTCCTACTGGATTAAGCATCACAGAATTTGATTATTTATAATTGTGGAACAAGCATCACAAAACCATAATCAATCTTATAACCGAATTCAATCAAACCTACACTAAGCGTCATAGATCCCATCAATCCTTATTCGTAACAAATCAAAACAAGCGTTCAACATGCTTCGAATAATCTCAAATCAAATTATAATTAGATTGGAATACAAAAACGAGTTTGAGTGATTAAGCATCAAAACACAAAAACAGAATTGCAAACATTGATCAAGAGATGAAGGATTAAAAGGAAAAAATATAGAATTACTTAAACGAAATTAACATTGAAAACCAAACCTCAAGGTCTTTGTAAAAATCCCTAACCAGTGAATCAATCTAAGAATTTAGCCTTCTATTGGAGGCTTAAACGAAAATAAGAATTGAATAAGAAACTAGGAGATGTTGCCGTCACTCAAAAGATGATAAACAAGGTCTCAAAACCACCTACTTATAATTCTAGGGTAAACTAATACGTCTGACCTAGAGAGCCCAATGAGAATTAATTGGCCCATTAATGATTGATTACATGGAGATATGACAACAATAATTCCAATTCCCGCACTAATCTGGACAGCTTCGGTAATTAGCATTTTCGACCATCAAAACGTCCGAACTGGCCAGAGCGGTCAACATGAAAGTTGTAGGTCTACTTCTTAGCTTTCCAACGCCACCAAGACCACTCAAATAGGACAAGTATAGCCCAAGTTATGGCCTGCATAAGTGAGACGGGTCAGGATGCACTAAAATCCGAAAATTGACTAAGAAATTCATTAAAGCCCAATTTAGACCCAAAGATATGAAAACATGCTAAGAATCAAATATTGTGAATAATACACATCCAAAAATACCAAGTGCTACGCTATAAAAAGTGTATTAAAATGCATTGATCACCTTCCTGGAACTCCAAAGGCCTTCTCCTCTTGTCACTGTAGCTTTTCTGCCTATCTATCGCTGCTTTCATTTTCTCCCGAATTTTCTAAACTTGTTCTGTTGTTTGTTGTACCACCTCTGGTCCAATCAATTGACTTTCTCCTATCTCGTACCAACAAAGAGGTGTTCTACACTTTCTTCCATATAGAGCTTCATATGGCGCCATGCCAATACTTGTGTGGAAACTATTATTATATGTAAATTCAATCAATGGAAGAAATTCGTCCCAACTTCTTGTGTGTTGTAACACACATGCTCTTAGTAAATCTTCCACCAACTGAATCGTTCTCTCTGACTGACCATCCGTCTGAGGGTGATAAGCCGAACTCATTCTTAACTTAGTTCTCAAAGCACTATGTAAGCTCTGCCAGAATCTTGATATAAATCTCGGATCCCTGTCCGAAATTATACTTGCTGGCACTCCATGCAGTCTGACCACTTCCTTGATATACAAATGGGTACTTTTCCATTAAGAACCTTTGATTGATAGGTAGGAAATGAGTACATTACGTTAACCTATCAATTATAACCCAAATTGCAACATACTTCTTCTGTGTCCTTGGTAAACCAGACACAAAGTCCATTGCAATACTGTCCCATTTCTATTCTAGGACATCCAGAGATTGCAATAATCCTCCTGGTTTTTGGTGTTCAATATTTGATTTTTGACACACCAAGCAGGATTGGACATACTCTGCAACTTCCTTTTTCATTCCAGGCCACCAAAATATTTTCCTCAAATCTTGATACATCTTTGTGGCACCTGGATGGAAACTCAACTTGCTCTTATGCGCCTCTTCCAGAATCAAATTCCTAACTTCTTTATCTTCAGCTACACAGATCATTTCTCTAAACCTTATGATTCCATCATTACCTCACTTAAATTCTACTGTCTTACCTTCTTCTGTCATCTGGTTAACCTTCTAAAGATACTGGTCTTCAGCTTTTTCTTCCAAATTGTGTCTAGGAATCTACTGGGGATAGTGATCATTCCTAAACTTATCTTGTTCCGGGATAACAGAATTATCCCAAGATTCAGATCTCTGAATTGTTCGATCAATTCCAATTCTTTAATCATCATAGCAGACACTTGTAAAGTTATCCGACTTAATGCGTCCGCTACGACGTTGACCTTGAAGTTGACACAGGCAAACACAAGAAGGGGGGGTTGAATTGTGTTTGTTAATATTTTTCGAAAACAGCCTTTTCAAAAAGATTTTCTCACACAAAAATAAGGAGGCAGAATAGAGCACACAGAAAAGAAGTCTTTTGAAGGATTAACAAATTCAAGTTCAAATCCCCACAGTTAGTATAAACACGTAAAACCAAAGAGATAAGGGATTAAAAGATTTACACAAGATGTTTTATCCTGGTTCACTCTCTTCCAACCAAGAGCTACGTCCAGTACCTTCTACTTGAAGGATTTTTCCACTATTTTCAAATAGATTACACCAAGTATTCAACACCTCTCCAGGCTCACAAGTATTTCTTTCTTACCAAGCCTCTTCAGGCTCTACCTCTAATAGAGAGTTTTGATTTCTTTGATCTTCTAACTCACTATGTGTGAGAATGTGAAAGTTTAAGATCAGATAAATATTATAGCAAGAATTCAAACTATAATATTACAGACTTTTGCTTTTTGAATGAATAAAAGAGTATTTGCTTCGCAAGAGATTTCTTGAGATTTCTTTGTATGCGCAAAAGTTGTTTCTTCAAAAGCTTTAGTCTTCTATTTATAGGGTCCTTGATCTTCTCTTCAGAATCTTCAACGGTTGTATTTGAAATTCCCGTTAAGTAATAGAGTCAACCAAGTAAATATCCGTTGAGACTCAGCTGGCTCGAGGCCTTTGTACTGTGAGACAAATTCTTGCATGTAAAAGCACACCTCTGAGCAAAAGCAGCTTGAAAACAGTTTTGCCTCCTTTGTACAAGTTCCAACTATATCAGCGTAAAAGGTGACAGGGTACACAACGTTTTGCATTGTACTATTCTGCTTTTTGCAAGTCCTTATTTGTACTATGTTTCTCTCAATGAAACAAGGCAATGCGAACCGTTAATACAAAAAGAGAAGAACCATTATAAATGAAAAGAATATCAATCATAAGAAATAAATTCGCTTTGGTTCAGATTGGTATAAATGCTTAAGAAAAACTTCGTCCAACAAACGAGAGTAAAGGCAAGATAAGCAAGAAGAGTTTTAAGGCTCCGTCCACTGATGTGGCAACCAAAACTTCGTCTACATAAAACATCGGTCTTGTCAGTACTTGCGATATCTAAAGTCTCCGTCCAGTGACGTGGCAAAAGCAGACTAAGGTTATTATTTGAGAGAAGCTCTCGTCTATACCAAGAGAAATTCTCCGTCCACTAAAAGCATTCAAGCGCTCGTCCACTGACGTGGCACTTGAGTTAAAAGGGAGATCCTTGATAGAGTGGACTCGACCATTCTTTCAGCATAAGATATTCAATATAAAACAAATGGACGCGGATTTGCAAGGAGAATAGACTTAACATTTTAGCTTATAAGAACAGAGATTCTTTAAGACTAAAGGCACTTGTTAGATTTAAAGCATTAACACTTTGCTACACAAATTTAATTCTCATTGTTAACATCAAAACCTAGAGATTATTTAATCCAAATTATTTTGGTTCCAACAGACCTTCCTTGGATGATATCGGAGATTGAACTCATAATCATTTATGAATTCCATCCATCTCCATTGTCTTATGTTCAGTTCCTTTTGATCGAACAAATACTTTAAACTCTTGTGATCGCCGTAAATTGTAAACTTAGCACCATACAAAAAGTGTCTCCATATCTTTAATGCAAACACCATTGCGGCAAACTCGAGATCGTGGGTTGGGTAGTTCCACTCATGTACTCTTAACTACCTTGAGGCTTAAGCTACCACTTTCCTTTCTTGCATGAGCACACAACACAGGCCTTGATGTGATGCGTCGCAATACACATCAAATGGTACTAATGGATCTGGCAAAACTAATATAGGAGATGTGGTAAGTCTCATCTTCAAGTCCTGAAAACTAGTCTCACACTCATTTGACCATTCTAACACTTTTCCCTTTCTCCTCAACTGCGTCATAGGTAACGCAATTTTCAAGAATCCTTCTATAAACCTTCTGTAGTAACCTGCCAGTCCAAGGAAACTTCTGACTTTGCCCACTGTCTTAGGGCGTTCCCAATTTACAACTGCTTCAACTTTGGCAGGATCCACAGCTATTCCATCCTTATTGATAACATGCCCAAGAAATTGTACTTCGTCCAACTAGAATTCACACTTGGACAACTTGGCATAGAGTTGTCTGTCCTTAAGCACTTGAAGTACAACCCGAAGATGCTTTGCATGTTCTTCTCTACTCGAGGAGTAGATCAGAATGTCGTCGATAAATACAACGACGAACTTGTCCAGTCTAAAGATCGTATTCATGTAGTCCATGAATACGGCAGGAGCATTAGTCACGCCAAACAGCATAACTAGATACTCGTAATGTCTGTATCGACTTCTGAAAGCAGTCTTTGGTATATCATCTTCTTTCACTCTAATCTGATGGTATCCACACCTCATATCTATCTTAGAGAACACAGTTGGTCCCCGTAACTGATCCATAAGATCGTAAATCCTCGGCAATGGATACTTATTCTTGATTATACCTTATTCAGTTGCCGGTAATTGACACATAATCTTAAGCTACCGTCCTTCTTTTTCACAAACAGAATCGGTGCTCCCCATGGTGAAACACTTGGTCGGATAGATTCCTTCTTCAACATGTCATCCAACTGCTTCTTCAGCTCTGCCAATTCTATTGGAGACATTCGATACGACGCTATCGATATCGATCCGATCCCTGGTACGAGATCAATCACGAACTCTATCTCTCTTAGGTGGCAACCCTGGAACATCATCCGTGAAAACTTCTGGAAATTCACAAATGACAAGCAGCGCATCAGGCTTTGGAGACTCCTTGGCTTCCAAGGAAAACAGTACCATGTAGTCTCTCGATCGTCCATCCCCTGAGATATTGTCATTGATAGGCAATAATCCAGATCGCTCCGAGAAACAAAGGGTTTTGTGTGTGTAGTCTAAAATTACATTGTTGGCCAAAAGCCAGTCCATGCCTAAGATAATATCAATCTGCTGCATAGGCAAACAGACAAGGTCTACATTGAATTGCCTATTTTCTAAAATAATAGGACAATTTCGGCACATAAATATGGTAGTTAAAGTTTCACCCATAGAGGTAGAAACAGTAAGGTCATAGGGTAATGAAGAAACAGGCAAACACAAATGATCCATGCACTCCATTGATATAAAAGAATGACTAGAACCCGAATCAAATAAAACAGATAAGAGCTTACCGAACATTAAGCACTTACCCTGTATGAGATCAGGACTTTGAGAAGATTCAAATCCTCTCACGGCGAAGACCCTTCCAGCAGCCTGAGATCTTCCTGCTTGCTGATTTCTCGTCTGAGTCTGGTTTCCAGCTCCTGAGTTACTTCTGACTGATTGTGCGTTCTGAGCTCTTCCAGTATTGCCTTGAGGGCAATTCCAGGACATGTGACCCACATTGCCACAATTGAAACAAGTGATATTCTGCAACTGAAGGCAATCTCTCCTGAGATGAGGTCCTCCGCATTTGAAACATGTCAAGCCTCTCTGTTGCACTTGACCCGAACTCTCTCCTCTGGTGTTTACTGACTGTTGAATGGGGCGACTGTACGGTTTTGCCCTTGTTGTAAATCTGCTTCCTCTTCCTCTCTGCATATTAACCCTTACTGGTCCACTGCTTATTTGCTATGGTTGTTTATTTCCAGTATGATCATGTCCTTCTAACACAGTACACTTCTCCACTGGAGCTGGAAAATGGTTCAATTCCAGTGGCAGCATTGCCCACTTCAGCTCGGGCCTCAAACCATCTTCAAACTTCCTGCACACCCATTCCTCATCCGAGTGTCCCTGATAAAACTGTGAAAACTTTAGTAATGCCTCAAACCTTGCAGCATACTCTCTGACTGACATAGATCCTTGCTTCAGATTAGAAAATTCTTTCTCTTTCTCTATTCTGATGCTTTTTGGGAAATATTTTTCCAGAAAACTCTCCTTGAATAGTTCCCAGTTGATTTCCTAGCCTTCAGCTTCCAGTAGTCTCTGCTTGTTCCTCCACCAAGCTTATGCTAATCTGACTAGCATGAAAGCAGCATAGGTCACTTTCTGTTCTTCTCTGCAATGCATAGCCACAAATACCTTCTCCACCTTCTGTAACCACTTTTATGCAGCTTCTGGATCGTAGTCACCGTGAAACTGAGGTGGGTTGCCTTTCATGAAGGCATTCAGACTGTTATCAAGGTTTTCCTCTTCCTGCACCATGTTCAACTGGTGCTGCCTTTCTTCTCGCTCTTCCTGCCTCTGCATGAACTGTGTATTCTTTTGAGTCTGTTGCAGTATAGCAGTAGCCAGCTCCCTCGTCACTCTCATAGTATCATTGACATCACTACCATTATTATTCCCCGATGAACTTCCGGGTACATCAGTGGCTCTGCCTCCTCCGGTCCTGCCACCCCTTCCTCTCCTTCTGTTCCCATGAGCCATTTTAATTTCCTGTACAAGAAATATTCAGCTCTTTTATTCATAAGATATGTAAGGTCATTTAACAAATATATTACTTTACATGTCTTACAAATACTTAGCAATTGTTCTCATACAGTAAGGATAACTTGTGCATCGGACACTCTACCCAATCTAAGCATAGCTGACATCCGTTGAGGATTCAACTAATAGTGTCGGTACTCACCCTACCCCAAGGTCCTCAATCCTAACTGGATTCAGTTCCCCATAGTCCGGTTTAGAACCGAATTGCTCTGATACCACCAAATGAGACACCCCGATGTCCCACTAAAGAAAACCTTACTTAACTAAGCCTTAATCCGTATTTAACGTTAACGCGATTAATACAAATGAAAATATAGTACATTGAGCAAGCGACAAATTTAAAACTTATAAAACATGCATCGGAATAAAGCAGAAACGACATATGTACATAATATTTACTTATCGTCATCCGAGTATGATGAATCCCAACAGAGGGATCCTAAAACTTACATAAAACTATACAGACTCAAAATAGAAAAGGGCACATACATAACTGGTCTCAGAAACTGGGAAAAGTCCTAGAGATACCAGGCTTGCCTCTCAAAAATACATCAAAAGCAAAATAAGCTCACAGAGGCTCACACCTAAACTTATGTTTTTCTCCCAGTTTTTATGTTTTAAACGAACCAAGGGGTTTTTAGCCAGCTGCGAATGCTCAAGCACCCAACTACCCACGCTCAAGTGTTCCAACGCTCAAGCGCTGGGTTTTCCACGCTTAAGTGTTGCCCCTTGCATGCCATATCATTGTCGCGCATCAAAATTCAAGTCAAGTGTCATCAGCTTCCAACGCTTAAGCACTGCATTTCCAACGTTTGAGCGTCCACCGAACGCTTGAGCGTGGATTCTCCAACATTTGAGCATGGCGCTGCTGACAACATTCGTCGTTCTTGCGTTTCGTTGCGTTCTGAGCTTGTTTGAAGTCCGATTTACCTCAAATTTGATGTCCGATTTACCTCGAATTTGAAACATAATGAAGGAAAAATGGTATAATATCCTTTATATGAGAACTGTATCATTAAAAACCTTATCAAGGAAAACCATGTAGGACAAAACCTTGATTAAGGGAAAAAGAGTATAGTTTTCTCCCCTGTTCGAATCATCAGTTCAAGTTATATGAATTCCAACATCCTGGTTTTCTTCCCTGTGAAGCATTTTGAAGCAATATATTTTCTTGACAACCTTTGGTATATTCACCTTTCAATTGAGCTTTTCAAACTATTTTATCTTCAATTGGAATTTTGTTTCATGGGATAAATCATAACTTTAACCGAAAACATTCACGACTTCATCTGAATCAGAAAAATATATTACATCTGCAAGATCAATTAGTTGAACAATATTCATATGAATAAAATAATTGCTTCGATTGAAAAACCTTCACCCCTATTGTGAAAATACAGAATTTTTTCCAGTGCCTTTTAGTTGCCAAAGAACTATATCTTAGTGATAAGTATCATGGAAAAATATAATATCAGTATATGTAGTATTTAGCAATATATACGTTTATGTAGCACTAAGGTAAAGTCTTTAGGACCAAAATATTTTTTATCTTCTTCACATCCAAGTATCTAACAATATTAATATACTCAATAGATATAATTTATCACGAGTCACTTAAGAACTACTACTTTGGTCTCTATTATAAGCAAAAATTAAATAAAACACACATATTAAGATGGGTAGTTAATCTCATTAAATATTGTTAATCTTATTTAAAATATTAAGCTGGTTACCTAAATTATCCTTCAACTTATTTATTAAGCTTGTGTTGTTGGGAATAAAAGGAATCATTGGAAAATAAAATTTGTATTAAATGAAGGGTATTTCGAGAATAACATCATTAAATTGGAAAGAATTAGTTGAAATATGCTTATATATTGGACCAACAAGTTGGGACTTTTTTTGCTTATAATAGAGACTGGAGGGAGTAGTTCTTTATAGTTTCTTAAACAAAAAGTCATTTAGTTAGATACTATATAGATTTGTTTAACTAATTTGGAGAACTGTCTTGTATGCCCTTATGGAAGCGGCTTATTTGATGAACTAAATGGGAGAAAACTGTCCAACCTAAGCATAACCTTGAAGGATATCTACCTTATTAGCTAAAGGATAAATTAAAAATGCTATATTTTCATAATCTGACAGTTACAGCGACAAATGTTGAAGTTGCAACACCCCCCTTGGGTGTTACATGGTGAACACGTTGTGGAAAAATAAATATTACAAATGCTGATTACTTTCGGAAAATAAAACTTTTCTAGTTTTCTTAACCTATTTCAAAAGTGGTTATGAATTTTTTTTCTTTCTTCCTCTATATACGCAAACATCATAAACTTATATACATCATCATATTTATACATAACCATCATCATTGTTTCTACATCAGGACCTTTATAAGTACAGGTCATTTGTAAGGATAATATAAGAAAAATAAAAACATCATAACTATAACATAGTGGTAGTCTGGAACCACAACTCAAAAAGGATGGCTCTCAGTAGCCATATATACAGACTGTTAAAAAGTACCGCTACCTCAAAAATGGAATCAAAAGTCTTATAGCTGGTCACTCTAGTGGAAACCATTGGGGAGACCACCATGGTCATCCCCACCTGCAGGAGGAGTATAAGGTGAGGACACTACTACTCCCACTCCATCATCATGAACAACACCATCATTTAAGGGATGATACTCAGGAGCCTACTCCTCATCCTCCAAAGGGTCCTCCTCTATCTCCTCGTCCACCTCCGGAACAAGCATAATCGGCGATGGAGGTGTAAGCGGTGCTGCCCCCTGTAGTGGCTAGTCGTGTGGAAGATGATGCACCAGATCCCCCTGTGCCACCAGGGTCCCCAGAAGTAGCCACATGGGTGGTAGTGGCACCTCTATAGTCTCAAAGCTCTGCGAGCGTCTCTGTGGTCTGGCCTCCAGTGTACCTCTCGTAGTACACACTGGCCCCGTATATGTGGCGCTACGAACTCCTGGTTTTATCACCCAGGTGCCACCATTGTCCCCGTCCTCAAAAGCCATGGACCTGATCCCCGAGTAGGACAGATTCCCCTCGTGGTTCATCTGAACTCATATATAAAGATACCACAGAAGAAAAACCCAACAAGAACAACCCAAGGGTGAGATACTGACAAATGAGTTTCAACATGATAACCACATGCGCGACACACAAAACCACAGCAATATATACATATATTCAACATATGAATTCTCATAATAAACATAATGCTTTAAACAATGGGATTCATACCCGACAGTCATCGCAATTTATAAAAAATCATGACACTTCAACATTTATTCTCCAACTTTGATATTTAATCTTCAGAGATCTTAACTTTCCTTCGTCGAGCAGATCAGGCTCGATAATACATGGCACATTGACCAACAAAAAAAGCATGGCACAATGGTCAACAATACATGGCACATTGTCTAACAATACATGGCACAATGGTCAACAAAAACATGGCACATTGTCCAATAACACATGGAACAATGGTCAACAATACATGGCACATTGGCCAACAAAGGCACAATGGTCAACAAAGACATGTATTCCAAGATGCATGTAAAACTTTTATTCTCGTCACTTTTCTTTTTTGTTCATTCATTCTTTGTCGAGGCTCAAAGCTCATGACTATTCTTACTTAGGCATAAAGCCCACTCACACTTAACACAAAACACGAAGTCCGAGTGCTCAATCACGAATCCCTAGACCGATGCACCAATCCTAGGTTCGCAGATATGGGACACGAAGTCCTCCACATCACATCAACATACTCAAGTCCTTTATAGTCAACACGAATCAGTGATCTATGTGTTGTCATCACAGAACACTAGAATTCCGAGGTCTCGGCTACTAGGTTCACTTTTCTTTTCCAACATCCTTTTCGTTCTGTGAAATAACAAAATCAAAACAAAGCTCCGAAAACTTATCCAAGTTTATCGGACATGTTTTCGCTGACTTAAAATTCTTTTGCAGAAAATCTTTTCCGCTGAAATACTTTTATAAAACGTTTAATTCACCCCAAAATACAATTTTTCTCAAATTCATTCTCTTTTGAAATCTCTTTTCCGACAATTACATCAAACTTTTGAAAATTCATTTTCAATTAATAACACTATTTCTCATGGTCTCGCCGTAAATCATTTTTCTAGTTTATGTTTCGTTTTGGAATAAATTCTCTTGTAAACTCACAACGACTTTTTCTTTGACAAAAGCTTTTTCCCCATTCACATTAAAATTTATTTTTGAAACTTTGTTTATTGTACTCACTATTTATTTTATTTTTTTGAATTTATTAGGGAAAAATCAGGTTAAGTGAAACTTTTTCACGGTTTCGTCCTCACTGTCACTCATTGACTTACTCTTTCACTAAAACATTATTAAAATATATATTTTTCACATTTTCTTTCACTTCCATAAAATTAAAACACTTAATGTTTTTCCTTAAACTTTTTAAGTTTTACCCTCAATTATAATTAAGCACTGATCACTGTCAGGCTTCTTAGTCAATCACTCAAACCACAGTGAATCCATTACATCTCAGTTATAACATACATCACAGTTATAACATACATTCCAGTTATAACATAATAATTCACATAAACCACATAACTCACATAAAACTACATAAACCAACATGTAATAATTAAATCAAACAACACGATATCACTACAAATAATTACACAGACAACCCACAGATAGCATATAGCTATCAAAAACCCCTCAGGTAAACTCCCCTTACCTCTTTAAGTTTCAGTTTCCTCCTCGAAGTGTCTTTTTGATTTTCGGTTCCTCCTCACAACTCAATACGACAACTAACAACTTATCCTTCACAATAAAATCACAACACAAGTTACAAAATGAAACAAAAATCAATCTAACTCACATGAGCTAGGGTTCGGCCAACATGATCAAAACTGGCTAGAGATCTTTAAAATTTTCAAGCTTTTGGATCTATGATCCTAGAGTATTAGAAAGACAAGATCAAGTACCACATGACAAAAATTGAAACAAAAACCCATCTAACCCATATGGTTAAGGTTTCGGCCTTCACAAAAATTCTAGGCTAGGGATTTTGAAAATTTTCAAGCTTCTAGATCTAGCAACTAGAAGTATTAGAGAGATTAAATCAAGTGTCATATTTCAAAAAATGAAACAAAATTCATTTACCCCACAAGACTAAGGTTTCGGCCATGATTAAAGAAATATGAGGAAATTTTCTTTGCTCTCATGCTTTTGGATAATCAAAACAGAAGCCTTAGAGAGTTCATAGAAATTGTTACCACATCAAAATGATTTTTCTATGATTTTCTAGAATTATTCGAAGAAAAACCCTAGAAATGGCAACATGGTGTTCTTGACATGATTCAAATGAAATGAAGGAGAATATGAGAACTCATTATCATAGAGATGAGAGTTTACCTCTTGATTGATGAAAGAAATGAAGAGATTGATCCAAAATCAAGCTTTTTTAACAATGGAGATTTTAGTGTTTTTGAGAGAAAAGTGTTCTTGTAAGAGATGAAGTGAGATGAAAAAAAATGACTAAGTGTTGAAGAGGGGTTGGGGCTGTGTGGGATGAGGCGTAGTTTGGTCCAAAATAATTTAGGACAAGCTTGGAATTTCACATAAAGACCAAGGGCAAAAAAGTCTTTTCCTTACCAAAATATCTAGATATTTAATAAAGTCAACATGACTTGGATAGGGTGCAATAAATGCTCGTCATGTCAGTCACTTCCATCACTTCAGTCTCGTATCCGGCTCCGTCGTTTATCCGATTTAGGTTTTACGCTATTTCCTTTGAAGATTTTGCCCGAATAAAATATAGTATTTTATTTGTACACGAAAATTTTCAAAAAAACCAATATCGTTGAAAATACGATATAAACCTAAATTGTTTCGTTCACGAGTCAAAATTAAGTTTTCTGATCAGTAAACTTTTACTGTCAGTGAAAATGCAGACCAGGTTACGTCTGAATTTTCAACCCAAAATTTAACCGTAACCTTCTACTATCAAGTAGAGTCTAAATATGATTTTGTTTTAACCAAAATCATTTCCTAGGTCTCGGATAAAAATATAAACATTTATATATCTTACCGATATTAAAAAGTAGTAAAAATCAGGGTGTTACAGAAGGTGTTGGGGGGGGGGTGTTTGGGTGGGACAAAAATCATAATTTATATTTTATTTCATTTTTTTTTTAAGAACACTTACTTTAATCATCATTTTATTTGCATGCATGTATTTATAAAGTTGAAAATAAATTTTGTAACCTATTTTTATGTATAGGATCGAAACCCTAACTATGGGAGTTAATAAAACCTAATTTCAAAATTTTTTGAAAGATTCATGGTTTGATCATCATTTTGAGTACATGCATGCAAATAGAAAGTTGAAAAAAAAAAATTCCTAGTCTATTTTGTGAGAAGGCTGAAACCTATTCTTGCATGGGTAGAGGGATTGAAATTTTTTTTTTAGGTATTAAACTTTGATTTTTGTCTCTATGATGCTTAAGGATCATTGTTCCAAAATCTTGTGAAAATTTGAAAATTTTATCATCATGTTCTTAGTAGGGCCGAAACTTGCATTAGAGAAATAGGGTGTTTTTATCAATTTGTAACTTACAATAAATACTTGGGTTGAAGAAGCCATAAAAAGAAAAATTTGTATTGAGAATATAAGTTTAACACTTTTCAATACAATATAAACATCAATTTCTTAAACAAAATTGTCTCTTTTAATTCATTAACCAATGTCCTAAGCATGCTTACTAACCTTTTACCTTTTTTTTTTTTTAATGTATTTTCCATACTTACAAATTAATTTGCGACCAAGATCTCATACACTGATACTGCCAAAAAAAACAAAGAAAAAGTCCATTTCCCACCTTTGGTCGGAGTAATCATACCGGCCCATGAACCAATTTGACAGCTACAGCTACATGGAAAACCATCTGTCCAAATTCAAAGTTTCTTTTCTATTGGTCAAACATCCTCAGTTTTCAGTATATAAAATAACACAGAAATTACAAATGCAATTTACTCCAGTCAGCGTGGTGTAATGGCCAAGGAAGAAGGTGAGCTCAACGAGAAAGAAAATTCTTGTTTGAATGCCGAGAAAATGTTCGGGAAAAAGAAAATAGCACCACACTTTTACTACTTTGATTTCTTAATGCTCCGTGTTTGCCTTTTTCATTTCTTGATGGAGTGATTTCTCAGCAACCAAACAGGCCTATAAGATTAGGAGCTAAGAGTTTTTTTTTTTTTTTGTTCTTTTATTATTTATTTTTTTCATTTTCAGTTTGATGTATTTGTGTTTCTGTTATGATTTTTAGGTTTTGTTCCCTCTGTTTTATCTTGCAGTGTTTGAGTTTCTCGGATACGTTCCTCTGCTGCAGAGGCTTCCTAGCACGTCCATAAGGAAGATATCTGAACTAGTGGTTGTCAAACACTATGGTAATAATAATAATATATGAATTTTTGAAAATTTGACTTTGTTTAATTGTTGGATTGAATTTCATGCAATGTAATATTTGAAAATATGTTTGGAGAAAAATTGTTCATGTTGTAGTAGCTTTGTTTTATTTTTATTTTTTATTTTCATTTTTGTTAATGTTTTGGAGTATTTTAGAAATAATTTTGGTATGCAGAATTTGAAAAATTAATTGGAAGATATGTTTCATTTAGTGAAATATGATCAATAAACTGATAAATGCTTTGATATTTTCAATTGTTGAATGATGGGTTCTTGTGTAGAGCCAGGACAGTATGTTGTTCGCGAGGGTGAACCTGCTGACGGTCTTTACTTCATATGGGAAGGAGAGGTATGCTTAGTTTTCATGTTATATTTCAGAATTGGAAAAGTGATAGTTGTGGGAAGTGTTAGAGAAACAAAAGCAGTATACAAGGGTCATTGGATTGCTTGTAGATATAGAGGCAAATCTAATAATGGAGAAAGGGATTGCAATGGTTCTGTTTATTTTATATTTTTCTTTGAAATTTGACAGTTTTGTGCTGAAACTTCATGGCTTGCAGGCTGAGGTTGTTGGATCTGTTAGTGCTGATGATCAAAATCATCCAGAGTTTCAGTTGAAAAGATATGACTTTTTTGGTTTTGGTAATAAACTGTTCCCCTGCAGTGATGGTTCAAAACTACATTCTTTGGTTTAACTCTGTTCCTTTGATCCCCAAAGATATAGGCTCGTTGGGTAGTTTTTGTCACCATGATTTGGTTATTTTTAATTTTATTCTTCTGATGTACTGGAAATATATAATCAGTTTAAATTTCTATAATCACACAAACCACATTTGACTGCTTTAAAAAGCATAGATCTTGTTCTATATTTTCGTGAATAAACTTTTTGTTTGGAGTTTTCTTGTTTAATTAAAGACATGAGAGATATTAGCTTAAATTGTTGCATACCTATAATTTCTGAAGAATAGCGGGAACTCGCAACTTGCAGGTTTATCAAATGCAGTTCACCTTGCAGATGTCATTGCTGTGACTAAGGTGCCCTTTTAATTCCTTGTCCTTCTTTCCAATATCTACACTTATATTGAGTGTACAAACATCTAAGATACATTTTAAAATAAAATGAACTTTTAATCCTATAGTGACTTTTTTGTTTGTTTGCTTGGCAGCTGTCATGCTTAGTGCTGCTCCATGAGCACTCAACACTGCTGCAGCCAAAGTCTATATGGAGTGCGGAAAAATCTCTGGAGACATGCTCACCTGTGGAACATATATTGCATTTGGAACCCATAGAGGTGCTCTTAGTATATCTTTGATATTAAGGAATATAGGTCGTATATGCTAGTAGATAAGGAAAAAGAAACTAATCAGATTTGGTTGTCGTGGTTTATCTTGATAGTGTTGATATTAGTAGATTCTTATTGATTCTAGTTGACACTAACAAATGTAGATTGTAATTAGGACTGGTTTACTTGCTATAAATAGGTTGCTCAATCCCTAAAATTGAGGGATCAGGGAGATAATTTTGTATTCTGTAATTGCAATATAATTATAAATACATCATTTGAGAGGGTTCTCTCTCAAGCATTCAAATCAGAAACCTCAAGTTTGAAGTTGGTCCCAGAGCTTGCATGTTCCAGGATTGCAAAATCCTAGAAGTTGCACATGCCCAGGCCCCAGCCACTATTAGGGCTAGATGTCTGGTTTGAGCACCCTCAACCATCAGGGTGATGGTGCATTCATCTCAAAACAGTCTGTTCGGTAATCCCTTTTGAGTGTTGTCACCAAAGGCAATGTCACATGCCACCATGCGTGGTTGTTGCCGTTGACATGTGTAAGCCACACACTGAACCAGACTCTATCTCTCAAGTCTTACCAATTTCTCATCTTGATCCACCTTCCTCAATTTTACCGTTTCACAGGTGACAAAACCTCCTTCCCAACCAGTGTGTTTCTGTCCGTGCCTATTCATCACTTTCCAGTGTTGATCACGACCTACACTTTAAGAGGCTACCGTTGTTACAAATTCTTGCGATTCGTCTCCTGCTCCATCATCTCCACCTACTCCGAGCCTACTTGAACCTTTCACTGACCTATTGATTGCTCCTTGTAAAGGTCCATATTCTACCCATTATCCTCATCCCATTTTGTCTTTGTATCTGCCTTATTGTCTATTTCTATTCCTAAAACTGTTTAGGAAGCACTTTCCATCCAGGATGGCTGTAGGTTATGATTGATGAGATGATAGCTATTAGATTTCATCCTAAAACCAATTGGTATTAAGTGAAGTTGCCCAACAGGTATAAACCGCGCCCTAGGATTTGAGGCAGGTGATGTGGGACTTCCAACACCCCCCTCCATAGATGCCTGCCAGAACAGACGATCCACGGGAAGATTGTCATAACAGGCAATAAACGATGGATATGGGCTTTGGCTCTGATATTATGTTAGATTTCTTCCTAAAACCAATTGGTAATAAGTGAAGTTGCCCAATAGGTATATAAACCGAACCCTAGGATTGAGGCAGACGATATGGGACTTCCAATAATAGCCTTGGATCCGAATCACTCATGGAAACATGTTCCACCCGCTCCTAGGCAATCTTCATTTGGTTGTTGATGGGTCTTTACCATCAAGGTCGGCCTTGGTGAGCAGGTGGACTGGTTGAAAGCTTTCCTTGTGGCTAAAGGGTATACTTAGATTTTTAGCCTTACTATGGTGATAGCTTCTCGCCTTTTGTAAAAGTGGCATTTGTTCTCCTTATATCCACAGAAACCATGAGCCGCTGACCATTGTATCAGTTGGACATTAAAAGTACCTTTTTACATGGTGATTCAGAGGAGATTTACATGGAGCAGCCACCTGGGTTCGTTGCTCTAGGGGTCCAGGTTTAGTTGTAGATTGCATAAGTTTTTATGATGTCTTAAGTAGTTTCCTCGAGCCTGTTTGGATGATTTAGCGTGGTCATACAACAATTTGATATGATCCATAGTGAGGCAACCACACACTCTGTCTTCCAGTAGCATCCTACTGTCGCGCCATTGCGTCGTCGTGCCGTCTCGCTCTGCATGCACACCATTTTGCTTTCTATAAACATTCCTCCTCTAATTAGTGCATCTATCTTGTCCTCTATGTAGATGATAGATTTTGTTTCTACAGGTGATGACTATGTCATCGAAGGTCTAAAATAGCACCTATTTCTACACCTCCAAACTAAGATATTGGGTTTGTTGCGATATTTCCTTGAGATTGAAGTAGCTCAATAAAAAGCATGCATTGTCATCTCTCAAAGGAAGTGTGCTCTTGACATTTTGGAGCAGACTAGGATGTTAACTTGTAAACCAGACAATACTACTATGGACCTAAACATTAAACTGCTACCTGATTTGTGGGATCCCAATGCAGACCCAAGAAAATATCAGAGATTAGTGGGGAAGTTAAGTTATCTCACTATAACTAGACCAAATATATTCTTTTCAATTAGTGTTGCAAGTTAGTTTTTCAATTCACCTTGTAAATTGTGATAGATATTGGGTTGCCATGGTTCAGATCTTGAGATATATTAACGGTTCTCCCAGAAAGGGACTGTTATATGAAAATAGGGTCATACAAATTAGAGACATTATTGCTTATACGCACTGAGTGGGCAAGATCTACTAGTGATAGAAGATCGACTTCAAGTTATTGTATTCTAATTAGTGATAATCTCATTTCATGGAAGAGTAAAAGGCAGAATGTAGCAGCAAGATCAAGTACAAAAGCAAAATATCGAGCTATGTCTCTCACTGTGTTTGAATTTATATGGTTGAAACAATTGCTTCAAGAATTGAAAATTTTCAAATTTGAGTCTATGAAGCTCATTTGCGATAATCAAGACCTTGCACATCGCCTCCAATATGGTCTTTCATGAGCTAACCAAACTTATAGAGATTGACTGCCATTTCACTCCGGCAAAGGTCCTCTCCGGAGAAATCACCACCTCCTCATTTGTAAACTCTAATGATCAACTAGCAAATATCTTCACCAAGTCTCTCCCAGGTTCAAGGAGTTATACATATGTAACAACCTTGATCCATATGACATCTATGCACTAGCTGGGGGGGGGGGGGGGGGGTGTGTGTTGATGAGCAAATCGGTTGACAGGGTTCTCTCTCAAGTCATTCAACTGAGAAACCTCTAGTTTGAAGTGAAAGTAAGTAGTAACATGCTATATATCGTATAGTTCAGCTTATATCTTCTTTTTCTTTCTCTTCGAAAGGTAGATATCTTCCGAGGAATCACCCCTCCAGATGCTCCAAAATTTGGGAAGGTGTTTGGGGGACAAATAGTTGGACAGGTATGATAAAACTAATTTATCTTCATATTATAGAGTGGTGGTCAGTAGCATCTTGTAGGTTTGGACTGCTCACGAGGTGATATGAAACATGCAGGCACTGGCTGCAGCATCAAAATCTGTTGATTGTCTTAAAGTTGTTCATAGTTTGCATGCCTATTTTCTTCTTGTGGGAGATTTTAACAGTAAGAATTTTGCTGACAATTCTCTGATGTAACTCCCTTTTGTGTTTCTTTTAACTCTTTTTCCTTACTGGAAATATTCATTTTCTTTTCTTGGTCCACCTGTTGCATTGTCTGGAATAAGCAAGTTTTCTCCTATTTATTTATTATTTAAATTTGCAAATCAACCCTTATTTTCTTATTTTAGTTGGCAGTTTAATAATTTTCTTGTTGAAAAATCCTGCTCCTGGTTTTTAATCACTGGCTCTTTACTGTTGTGCATATTGATTTTGGTAGGATATCATGAACTGTTTATCTTTTGCCAAAACGTTTTGCACTGAGAGATAAGATAAATCAGTAAATAATCCAAGAGAGCCAAATTTTTAGTGTAATTGTGCATAAAACAGGTAATTGATTTATATTTTATATAACGTAGTGCCTGTAAGGCTGTAACCATCTCAAATTGCAGTAAGTATTTTCAAGTTCTTTTCATGTTGGCTTTCTACAGTTCTTTCTCATAAAGTTTCTGTCTCTTAAAATGACAATTCCTTTTTAAATAAATCATGTATTATTTTCTTTATAATCTTAGAAAGTCTTGTCTGTGCATTGAATTATCATCATAAACATACTATGATATGTGTATTGGTCATTCATTCATCTGTTATCTAATAATAATAGTTAAAAACTTATACGTAGTGTAAGCTTTCCTTTTCCAGTGCCAATTATATATCAAGTTAACCGTCTCCGTGATGGGAAAAGCTTTGCTACAAGGAGAGTGGATGCAATTCAAAAGGGAAATGTCATATTCTCTTTGCTGGCTTCATTTCAAGTAATCCTCATTCTTGTTGACTTGGAATAAGATAAATTATAATTCCTCTTTTAGCTTATTTAGCTGTAAATCTGAATAAGTTATGTGCTCTGCCTCTCTCTATTCCATTTGTACATTTGCTTATCATTCTTAATTAAATATAATCTATAGTAACAGAGTTTTAGAATTAAACACAGTCAGTTATCTTTAGCCGAACATTTCAGACTAGTACCGGTAGAAATTAAAAGATGTAAAGACCACTTGAAGGATCATTAGGAATAGTAGAACTATATAGGATCCCTATCTTTAATTACCGGAAGGCTAATCTCTGGTTTGATGATAAAACCCAAGTGCCAAAGAGGGTTCCCTTTTAATTTTCATATGAAAGGCATTTGTATATACTTGAGTTATGGCATGATAGGTTTTAGTACCACTATCATTAGTTATATTGATGCAATATCAACAATTAGTAAATGAGGCACCATCTAGCATTGGCAATATAATCTGAAGAATATGAATCTATGATAAATTTCCCTTTTTCTCAGCTAACCAATTTCCCTTTTCTATTACTAGTTTATTCATGACTGCAAAATATAACATGGTTGACATCGTATTGTCACTTTTTCTGATGTGTTCTTTTAACATACATGCTCTAACTCTAGTTAAGCAACTAAATTCAGAGCACAATCAACTTTGTTTATTACTTCAATTCTACAGAAAGAGGAATTAGGATTTGATCACCAGGAAGTGGAAATCCCATCTGTCCCTGCTCCAAATAAGGCAAGTAGTGAGCTTATATTTATGGAGAATTTCCAAAATGCTGTTGTAGATTTTAGACATCAAGATTTTCCAAATAGCTGTTGTAGATTTTAGAGTTTAGAATATTAAGTTTTGATATCTGTTATAGCTTCTTTCTATGGAAGAGTTACGGGAGCAACGTCTTACTGATCCTCGTCTTCCTAGGTAAGGTTTTCTATCAGCACATAATGCTTGATGCAATGTTTTATTTTATTTTGATAAAATTGCTTGATGTAATAGGGTTCTATATTGTCTGGGTTTTTTTTTTTTTTCCTTGGCTCCAGAATAGTTTGTAATGTATGATGATTTTCTGTACCATGTGACAAATTTGTTACTTCAGAACTTACCGGAACAAGGTTGCCACAACTGAATTCATCCCCTGGCCCATTGAGATACGGTTCTGTGAACCTAAAACATCAACAAATCAGACCAAATCTCCTCCCAGGTTAGGCTGATGCTCTGCATCTTTTTTCTTACAATATGCTGGTCTTTAATGCTATTTTTGGTGACAAATATTTGAAGGGAGGGGAGGGGAAAGGATTGGTGTACCATTCCAAATACATCAATCCTTTGCCTTTGTTTCTCTTTGAATAAGTTTTACCCAACAGAGCCTTATGCTGCGTTTGGTAGAAGAGAAAAGGAGAAGAGAGAAAAGGAGGGGAGAGAAAAGGAGGAGAAAAGATAGTTTTCTCCTTTTTGGTGAGCCAGAGAAATAGAGGAGATAAAAAATTGTGTGGGACCCGCCCAGGTTTTTCTCTCGCCAAGGGTGAGAAGAAAATGGAGAAGGGAGGTTGAGAGATTAAATTACTTATATACCCTTTTCAATGTTTTAACGGAAAAACGAAATAAATTATAAACTATATATCTTTCTCTTTTGCCTAGTTTATTTGTCGGCGAGATTGAATATATTTGTGTCCATAGAAAACTATTCGAGGTACGTTGGCGGCAACAGGCTTTATAATTATGTTTTTAAATTATTAAATTATTAAAAATATTAAATCAAAAACTATAATTTAAAATATAAAATTATAGCTCTTAAATTTTAATAAATTATTAAAATTTAAAATGAAAGTTATTATTATTATTATTATTATTATTATTATTATTATTATTATTATTATTAATAAGGGTATAAATGTCTATTCAAGAAAAAATGATTTTCTTTCTTATCACTTTCTATCCTAACAAACAAGCACAGAGAGAAACTCACATTTCTCTCTCTTCATTTTCTTTCATGTTTCTCTCATACCAAACAACCTTGGAAATCCACTTTTTTTCTTATTTTCTTTCCACCCAAATTCTTTCTTTCCATTTTCTCTACATTTTCTTTCTCAAACAAAACAAAGCATTAATATCTGAAATTTTTAATGCTACATATTATCTGAACTTTTTTAAAATTTGTATGCAGTTTGAGATACTGGTTTAGAGCAAAGGGAAAAACTATCAGATGATCAGGCTTTGCATAGGTACGTACCTTCTGTTTAATGTTGGATATGCCTGGTTCTGAGTTGTTTAGCAAAATTGGCAAATGCATGAACTAGGAGGCTTAAGGCTCTCGGTGATGTGTGCCAATGCTTGCATCCCTTGGAGCGTTGTGCTTCTGTCGTTGTATTTCTGAAGCTACTTAAACAGTTTTGACTTATGCTAGAATCTGTGTGTTGCCTATGAAAAAATTTTCTCATGATAAAAGATTAGTTCGGGGTGTTTGTAAAAATGGAGATAGCTGAAAATTCGATTTGGTTGTACCAATGCATTTGTGTTGTACCAGTGTCAAGGAATACTATCTCAAAAGCTTAGACTGTTAATGTCTTGGCCCACCAATGATTTTATATCCAACACGTCTCTCATGCAAGAGGATTTTAGTCTTAAAGCATGGACAATAGACAAGCCCTTTTCTTGTGCTGAAATTCAACTTTTATATAAAAGAAAAATTCAGTTTTCATATAGAAGAATGGGGCCGGCAACAATTGAACTTGTGATCAGTTGGTCAGTGATTCTGATATCTTGTTAAAGATGAACAGTCCCAAAAGCTTAAATCTTTTGGTGAAGACTAATGACTGGTTTTATATTTAACAACTTACGTATCTGGTTTGTATTATAGGTGTGTGGTGGCATATGCTTCAGATTTAATATTTCTTCAAGTATGTTTGAATCCCCACCGTGGGAAGGGCATAAAGACACGTGCTGTGAGTCTGGACCACTCGTAAGTATCCGGTCTTATTGGTTGTATGATAGTTAATTTACATAATATCATAACATGTGAGGCATACCTAACAAGTTTTCAATATATGAATTTGCTTTCTTGCTTTGTTCAATGTTTTTTCGATTTTCATTTCAGGATGTGGTTTCACCGACCTCTAAGAGCTGATGACTGGGTGCTATTTGTGGTGAGTTTCTTAAAGGGTCTCAATATTGTTTATCATGTTTAATTTTGGGGAAGTTACAACAACTAAATTCTTGGGAAAAGTAATTTGTTTGAACCATTAACTACTCAAGTAGTTAATTAAGTCAATAAATTGTTAATAATTAACCGTGCTCTGAATATGGTTTGAACATGTGAGAAGAAGACCAATAAAAAAGCCTCAGTTAGAAGAGTTGATCAAACAAAGGATAGCCCTATAGTTAGAGAAAGAGTAAGAAAACTCATAATGAAATCATTAGAAATGATTTAGACCCAAACAACCTATTAGAAGATTTAGTTTTTCATAGAACACAATCGTGCCACTTGATTTATGTAGCCGTTCTTCTGTAAAGTTGTTAATACATCCAATTTGTTCTACAGATCTTTAGTCCAAGTGCCTATAATGCACGCGGCACTGCTTTAGGCCAAATGTTCAATCAGAAGGGAGAGGTAAGGGATTACCTATTCACATCTTAGGGTAATGGTTAAAAAACTGAGAAAAGTTTTTATTGGTAAGAAGTACATTTAATAAATTCAAGAGTAATGTATTTAGTTTTTTAATAAAAAAAATTATTTTTTTGGTTCATTAACCATTGCCCATGATGTGAGTGTGTTTGTGTGTGTGGATTTGAGTGTGGGGTGTAACCATTTTTAACTTATCTTTAGCCATTGATCTTATTTTCATTCAATGGTGATTGTGATTTTAACTTCAAGAATAATTTATACCGTTGAATGGAAATAAGATCAACAGTTAAATATGTGTGCAAGTGAAAAATGGGTTGCAACGTATATATATATATATATACACCCTCTTTCCCTGGTTTAACATTGTCTTACGGTGCTCCCATTTATCGACTTGCAGCTTCTCGTATCATTGGTTCAAGAAGGTCTAATGAGGAAGGTTAACACCAAAAATTCTGCCATTGAATCTAAGTTGTGAACAGCTTAAAATGCACTGGACATGTGGTTCTTTGTTGTTTTATCTTGTTTCGCCGTGTTGGGCTGGGTGATCCTTTTTATCACACACAAGGCTTAATTAAACAAAGATTTTCTTGTAGCATGTCATAAAAGTTTAGTAAGCTATGCCGTATTTAAACCTTAAAGGTCTTATTTATCTCAAAAGGTGTTGTGATTACGAGAGAATAATGTACTGATTGACCTATAATGGTGTTCTCTAAATAATTGTCTAAATATATCTAGTCATTCTAAGGCTTTGTTTTTTCTCTTTCTGTGTCTATTTATGTTCATTTTTATCTTTATAAATGGATGGTAAATACCAAAATTAAATGGAAGGGCCATTACGATCTATGTCGTGAAAGGAAGCAAAACATGATTTGTACAAATTAAAATGCACAGGACATGTAGTTCTTTATCGTTCTATCTTGTTTTGTCGTGTTGGGTTGGGAGATCCTTTTTGTCACACACAAGGCTTAATCATACCAAAGATTTTCTTGTAGCAAGTCATAAAAGTTTAGTAAGTTACTAGTGTATGGACTCGTGCCTATGCTAATTTTTTAGGATTTCATGAGAAAATATGTAATTGTTAATTTTACGTGTTTGGTTTAAAATTTTTCGTGGGGAATTATATACTCAAAATTGTTAAAAAAATTATTTTGTTTGAATTGCCAATCATAAAGTATAAAATATATTAACTTAATAATTATTATTGATATTGATATTTGATATTAGGATACAAATAATGACTCTTAAGGGTAAATAGTAAGGATATATATTGTCTTGTAATATGCACTTTAGCCTGTTATATGTGTGACATATGTGGAATGTCATAATATTTATGCAATATTAAAAGGTATATAAAAAATGTTTGCCAGTTAGGAGAAAAATAAAGAGATAAAATTGTTATTTAAAAAAAAAAGTTTATTTAATAATCTTCGTAATGATATGAATTTTTTTTTTCCTCTCTTGAAATTCTATTTGATTTATTTATCCCTTTTTTCAATGCAAGTTAGTCATTTTTAGAAAATATATCTAGTTATCACATTTTTTTTATTCTCTCTTCAAAATTTATTTGATTTATTTCTCCTCGTTTTTTGTGTAAGTTAATCATTTTTAAAAAATAATTATCTATCATATTATTATTTTTATTCTCTCTTAAAAATTTATTTGATTTTTTTAAATGAATTTTTTTAAAAAATTAATTCACTTAAACATTAATCAATTCATAACCTTGGGTTCTAAAATCCCATATGCATTCAAATTTATTTAAATTTAAATATGAAATGATAATAATTTACTTAATGGCATTGATTACAAAGTAGTTATGATTATAATTATAATTAAAGTTACTATAATAATTTTAGCTGTTATTTGACTTCAATCATATAATGGAACATCCTGTTTTTAAAAAATATATTTAATTTATAATTAAAAAACTCATTAAGAATTTACATATGCATATAATAATGATAATGATGATCATATAATGATGATGATGATGATAATAATAATTAATATTATTAAAATAAAAATAAAAATAAAAAATATATATTCATAAAAATAAATCTTTAAAATTATTTTTATAAATATGAAAATGTATTAAAGATGTTTATCTAAATTTATAAAAAATAATTTTTCAATATTTTAAAATTGAGAATTGTTGACATGAAGTTGTTTAATTGCATTTTCAAAAATCCTTTTTATTCATTTAAATATTAATCAATTTGTAACGTTCATCGAAATCTCAAATAAAAATTATTTAAATTTAAATCCGGAGTTGGTAATGATTTACTTAAAGGCATTTATTGTAAAATATTTCTAATTATAGTTAAGGTTACTATAATAATTATAGTTATAATTATCCAGAATAATATGATGAAAACTATTGTTTCTAATAAAAGTAAGAGTTTAATTGCTATACACTGACAGTATAAAGCTTTTTTACACTGTCAACCAATTAAAAATAAACACATCATTAAAAATATTTGACTCTTATCCTAACAACCTTAAAAGTCATCTATACCTTGATTTTTGATTGGTTGACAATATAAAAAACTTTACACTGACAATGCATATCAATTAAACTCTAAAAGTAATATTTGATTTTAATCAAAACAAATAAACATATGGTATACACTGACAGTGTAAAGTTTCTTTACACTGTCAATCAATCAGAAATTGACACAACATTACAAATCTTTTATTCTTATCCTAACCACCTTGAAAGTCATCAATTTCGTGATTTTTGGTTGGTTGTCAGTAGAAAAATCTTTAAAATTAAACTCTTAAAAGATTCTAGACAAAAAATATTAATATAAATATTAATATTTCACAATGAATCAATTTAAAAGATATATACATTTTTAGAAAGTCAAATTAATAATAACAAATAACAGATCATTTTAGTATGTAATAAATTATTTAAAAATGGAAACTTTGAAAAGGATACTTTTCTGTTTTAAAATAGGGCATAATTATACATAATGTTTCAAAATGAAGATATCAAAACAAAAAAAAATTAACAATTATTATTTTTGAAATAATATTTTTTTTAATGAACATTCTTTAGTTTTTTTTGTATTGATGTAAATGTTTAATAATAACAAATCATTTTAGTATGTAATAAATTTTTTTAAAATAGAAAATTTGAAAAGGATATTTTTCTGTTTTAAAATAGGGCATAATTATACATCATGTTTCAGAATGAAGATATCAAAAAAAAAAATTTAAAAATATCATTTTTGAAATAATATTTTTTAATGAAAATTAAATAAATACTAGATTGATGGACTCATGCCATGCATGAGAAATATGCTACTTTTTTTTACGATTTTGTTTAAAATATATAATTGTTGAACTTGAATTCATATTTTGTGGTTAAATTTTTGTGTGGAAAATTATATACCAAAAAATGTTAAAAATTATTTTATCTGAATCATCGATCATAAATTGTAACTAAGTTATTAACTTAATAATTATTAAAGATATTGCAATACAAATAATGACGCTCAAGTGTAAATATTAAGTACACAATTTTATTATTAAAAATATAATTTAAAACATCTATAAAGAATATAAAAAAATATAATATTTGAAAATTGGCATTAAAGTTTTATAGTGATTTCTTTTCCGAAGCAAAATTATAAGTTACAATAACCATTTCTTCTCTCATTACTTTAGTATCGTACTTTGCTGAATATTTAATAGTAAAAATACATTTTTAAAGCAACAACTCCTTTCAACCTGATTAAGCATTTATAAATGTAATCTATTTAAACACTAATACTAAATACGTCGTCGTGATCTTCGTAATAATATGAATTTTTTTCTTCTCTCTTGAAAATCAATTTAATTTATTTCTTTTTTTTGTCCGGTGCAAGTTAACCATTTTTAGGAAATATATTTATTTTTGCCAAAAAAAGTAAATATATTTATCTATCATTTTTTCTTCTCTCTAGAAAATTTATTTGATTTAATTCTACTATTTTCCCGTGCAAGTTAAGCATTTTTAAGAAATATATTTATCTATCATATTATTTTTTATTCTCTCTTAAAAATCTATTTGATTCATTTATCCTATTTTCCCGTGCAAGTTAACCATCATTAGAAAATATATTTATCTATATCATATTATTATTTTCTCCTCTTTTCAAAATCTATTTGAGTTAATTATGTTTTCCGGTGCAAGAAGAAATCACATTTAATATTGTAATATATTCTCTTTTTTGATCAACCGATATTGTAATATATTCTTATATCACACACGAAATTTTCTAAAATTTTAAAGTGCATTAAAAATGAATATGGACTATCATTTGGTGCATCAAGATTTGAATCAAATCTCTTGTGACTCAAATTTGGATATTTAATAATTTCATTTGATAATATGATATCAAGTGTATTTAAAAAGATTTGAATTAAATGATGTTTTTCTCATATGTTGACACGTGGAAGAGCATTCAATAAGATTATTCCTAAATGTATATAGTATAGATTTCTTTAATTTTTTTTGTATTGATGTAAATGTTTAATTATTTAAATTAACTCTATTTAATTGAATAACATACTTTACGTTTCTTAGTTAAAAAATTTTAATAATAACTACAAATCCATAATTGTATTATTTTGATGTTATGTATAAATTATTTTTATTTTATTTTATTTTAAAAATATTAAGCCAATACAATTCCAGCTAATTATATAAAAATGTTAACTCAGTTGAAAAAGAAAGTAAAAAATTATAAGTATATTTAGATGTTCTACAAAATTAATCTCATATATTATATTTTTATTTATAAATTTTATATTATTTACTTTACATATAGATATTAATTTTTTTTTTAAATAATTTATTTATATAAAAGAAGCTATTCATTCTTTATGACTTATGTCTAAAAATATGACATAAATCATAAATTGTTTCTTTCATAGCATCTATCCATCCATTAACTTGATAATATAAACCTCATAAAAAATTACAAATGAGTCTCACAAGGTGTGTTTAATTATGGAAATAAAACTTTTACTAACACTCTTCTCATGATGAATGAGTAGAAGATGATAAATATAATCAATATTAACCAAAATGATGACCAAATTAAAATAAATAATAAAGAAAAATTTAAGCTTATCACAAAATTTGAAAAATCATTACAATATAAAATAGAATTGAGGTAGTACAATGTCTGATTTGAATAAATAAAATCATAATGTCATCCCTGAGAATAGGAAAGATAAAGCCCACAAAAAAAAAAAAAAAAAATTGGTGATGTAATCGTAATATTATTGTTGTTGAGAGATCATATGCTTTCAGGCTTTGTAGTTCAATTATATTCTCATACACCTGTTCAATTGTTGTATTCATCTATTCTTAATGTCCCTTGATCTTATAGATCTAAAATTGTATCTAATAAGATGAAAAAACCAATTAGATGAAAACAAATTATAATAAAAAATGTCGTTGTATCACAATACTCAATCTAAAAAAAAAAAAAATCAACGACATTTGATAGAGAAAATGACATTGAAATTAGAGGTTTAGAGATATTCAACATATAGCCAAAAAAAAAAAAAAAACCCAAAAAGAAGATGCAAACCATAGATTTTGAGCTTTAAGGATTAAGATTGCACTTGAAGTGTTCAAAAAAGTGAGAAAGCGCATAGTAGTAGAGGAAAAGAGGAATTTTATTAGATTTTGAGCTTTGAGGATTAACATTTAATATCTTATTTGATTCTTCCATATTCAACTCTTCCATATTCTATGAGGCAATCAATATCTTATCATTAATGCATTGATTTAATTTCAAAATTCAAAATTTATTAATTATTTTTTAATTAAAAAATTTAAAACTTAATGATGTCTTTCTAAGAGGTTGACACGTGGAAGAGCATTCAATGAGATTATTCATAAATGTATAGATCAAGAACCAAATTGCAATAAAGCAAAAATCAAAACTTAACCATTAGAAGCATTAGTAATGAAAAACCCAAATATTGCTTGAAAGATATTAATAGCATGGACAACAAAAGATTACCTTTTTAGCATATGGACAACAAAAATAATAATAAAACTCATTATTAGTTAAAAAAATATTACCTTTTTATCCTCAATAGAAAGAAAAAATCAAACTGCCACTGGTGCATAATATACAATAAACGGGAAAGGTTTACGTCAGTTAACCAAAAGTTAGACGTCAAAAAGGAGGCGGTGGCAGTTTTGTAAATATCAGGTTCCCTTAATTCACTTTTAACGTCAGTTGTTATAAGGACTGACGTTAAAAGTTAAGTGACTCACTTTTAACGTCCGTTCTTATAACGACTGACGTTAAAGGTAGTTTTTAATTTTTTAGCAACTATACGTTACCCGTGTGCCTTTCACTCACTCTGTTCTCTGTTCTCTCTCAAACCTTCTCTTCCCTAACCCTTCCAAGTGATCTCCTCTCCACCGCGTGCTCTTGTCCACTGCCACCACTATTAGGTCCTCCCCACTTCGTGCTCCTCTCTTTCTCTGTCTCTCTCTCTCTCTCTCTCGCTCTCTCCTCTCTCCATCGCGTGCCCTAACCCTAATCTTTCACAACTCCCTCTCCCATCTTTAACAGGTTATGTACCGCGCGCAGCCACCACACTCGAGCGCCTTTCCATATCTGTAAGGTATTGAACCCTAATATGAACCCTAGTCTCTTCACTTTTTTATTTTGTTGTCTTTCTTTTCAGTTGTTAGAACTTACTTGTAGAACCTTTTGTTTTTCTCAATTTGTGTATGTTTGCTTGTGGGATCTTGGATTAGTTGAAACTGTTTCTTGAGGTTGTTATGTTCCTGTAATTTTGATATGGGCTGCATTTTTTATGTTAAGTAAATTTGGGAATGCACTGAATTGTAGTGAACTGTATGTTGTTGCTTGTTTAGGGAATGCACTGAACTGTATGTTGGTGCTTAATCTGGCATAGACTTGTCTAACTGAACATTAGTATCATACGTTTTAGATTTATCTGAGGCAAAGAAATCATTGTTTCCTATGATATTTTTGATGTTTCTGTGAGTATGTGTGATAAGCCATAGCTTATCTCTAACATAGGTTATGTGAGCATGCTATTTTTGATTTATCTTTAGTTATCCATGTTAAAAAAACATATTTTAATATTTACCATTTCTAAACAGGCATACACATGGATCACTCGGACCCGCATGCACGAGAGGACACTATGAGGCCTACGCAGGACACTATGGGGCCTACGCCTGATGATACTGTAAGTTTACATGTTATATAAAATTTAACCAGTATTTATAATGTAAGTTTAAGTTATTTATATATTTTTTATTTATCCTTGTTATACATAACCCTCTAATTTAACATTTTTTGTCCAAACAGACATCACAATCTCAAAGGAAACGGGGTAGAGGAGCCACGTCATTGAAGAAATTAGAGAAAGCTAGGCAAAGTGGTCAGAATCTTGAGGTGTCCTTTGATGCTAAACTAAAGCCCCAACCCCCAAGGCCCCCATGCTAGAGCATTTAAAATGTGGGTGATTCTACAAACCAAGCAGCACGTTAGCATCCTATATAACCATTGGGATGACGTTCCACATAACGTTAAGGATCAGATTTGGGAGGCTATCATGGTATTTTACTTTTACATTCTTTTGAAGTACATTATTAAATAATTATTCGAGTTTTAATTCATCCTGTTTGTTATATGTATTTAATGTGTAGATAGCTTGGACCGTGCTGAATGACGAGCATCATCGGAAGAAATGGCTCTCATTTGGGGCAAGGCGCTGGAGTGGGTTCAAGCATGATCTTACTAGGTTCTATGTATTTGGGAAGAAGAAGCTTGATAAGATGTTCTTGGATTACCCTTGGATTGATAGGGGGACGCGTGGGATGACTTTATTAGGAGTCGACATGATGCCAAATTTCAGGTTAGTTGATGAAGTTAATTTATTTATGCTTCTTAAAGATCATTTTTAAGTAAAGAAATTAAATGTATTTAACTCTATTAATTATGTGTTTTTGTTTAAACAGACTAAGGCGGAGAGGAGTAGGAAGAATCAAGCTAAGAACATCCACTCCTACACCTTGTCTCAGGGTGGGTACGCCACTAGGATCGACGAATTGATGGCAGAGAAGCTGAGGTTGAAGTAGGAGGAGCTGGCTGCAAGGATAGCAAATGGAGAGGTGCCTGAGGGCACACCAGTTAGTCCTCCGTCACCCATCCCGCGCGAGGATGTCTGGTTAGCCGGTCGGATGACAAAGAAAGGCTCTTTTAACTATATGCATTTATAGTTGATATTTGTAATCTGTATATGGTTGATATTTTTAAGGAACACTTTTCTCTTACACGTTTTTTCGATTCTTCATTGTAGATGGAGCTTAAGGAAAATTGCTCCCAGGGCTCATTCGTCCCTTCTGGACGCCGGGATATATTGCTCACTGCTCTAGGCAAGGACGACCATCCTGGTCGGGTGATCGGTGTTCCAGAGACGGTGGGCATCAAAGAATATTATGGCAAGTCTAGTTCACGAAGGCGGGTCGTCGATGAGGATGCACTTAGAGAATCCATCACACAGCAGCTCTTCTCGAACCCAGCCATTACAGGCCATCTGATAAGCCACTTCTTATCCAACCCAGATTTCAAGCAGGCGCTTGTTAGGGAGCTTGTCTCCGTGGGTTCCCAGGACACCGCGGGAGCTGCCAACCCTTCACATGTGAGCACAAAAGAGAGCTATAATAGGACACATGTGGAGGTGGATGAGTTGGCAGATAGGGAGCGGGAGGTGGAGATCCGACGCCATGAGCTTGAGTTGGAAGCGAAACGGCGGGAGTTTGAGCTGGCGCAGCGGGAGCTCGAGTCGGCACGGAAGGTATATATTCATTATTAATGTCCAAATTTGTCAATTAATTACTTATGTTTTTTTTTAACTATCAACAACTTATATACCTGATTTATTTAATATTGAAGGCAAAGGCGGGTAAGATGTCTCTCATGACTCGGTTGTTCTCGATTGGCAAGGATTATGTGCCCATGCTTTTTCAATGGGTGTTGGAGCATGATGGTTGGCTGGCACGCCCACTTCATGAGCATGAGCTTGGATTTGTATTCTGTGGTGACGATATTGGGGATTTTTTTAATGATGGCCAGCAACTATCCACCGCGATTGTGAGTCTTTGGTCGACGTAAGTATGCTTTATAATTTTATAATTAATTCAATTTATATATTTTATTTGAATTTTATGATTTATTGTATTCATATCGTAGGTATCTCCATCAACTTCAACTCAATCTGGGCTCCAACCAATTCGGCTTCTTAGAGCCCTACTCCCTTCAGCCTGAATTCTTTGCCAATCACAACGAAGACACAACGTACTTAACGAGATTACTGGGAGGTGATGATCGCAAGGAGCTATATCTGGCACCGTAGATAATGAGAGGGCATTGGCAGTTGCTCATAATTCATCCTGCCAGGCATACTGTCATCTTCCTATGCTCTCTCCACCAGAACCCGCCACAGGAGGTGGTGGAACCTATCAATAGGTTAGTAATTAATCTTCTATTTAATTTAAGTTTTAACATTTAATTTAATTATATGCGACACATGATGAATTGGTTAATTGACATGAATATTCTGTTTATGATAGTGCGCTGAAGACTTGTAGTTTGAGCTGTGCCAACAGGAGGAGTAGGACTTTTAAGTCTAAAGAAAATCCTGAATGGATTATCCTCAAGGTTGCTAGTTTGTTAAATAGTATATAACATTAGAATTACTAATTACTAATTCCAAATATATATATATATTTATTTAACTGACATTAAATTTCATTTCTTTCGTAGTCTCGATATCAGACAGACGGTTGGTCGTGTGGATATTATGTGATGCATCATATGCTGAACATAGTCTCCTCATCTATTACAGAGGGATGGAAGAAGGTAATACTTAATCAAACAACTTATTTAATTATATATTTTAGTTTTCCTTTTCCTTATGTGAATTAATGTTACTGTGATTTATTTGAACGTGTGCGCCTGCTTTTAACAGCGACCAATCTCCTCTTGACAAAAAAGAGTTCAAAGACTTGAGGACGCGGTTTGCAGAATTTTTCTTCAAGTATGCTAAAGAGAAAGGATTGCCTGAAAGTATACCTCAGGAGTATATAGAAGATGTGTAGTTAGTAATTAGTATAGAAACTTATTATATGTAGGTGTGTAGTAATTAGTATAGAAACTTTTAGTTATCTTTTATCCCCCCATTTGTTCCTTTGTATGTATATACTTTTCTTTTATTAATGAAATTTAAGTGAAGACTGTTACTAGACTGTATACTGGACTGGACTGTTTACTGAATGCAGGGATTGGTTAATTGACATGAATATTACTGGGATAATGTTTACTAAATGCAGGGATAGCTGGGGGTTGTGTTATTTTAACAAAAAAAAAAATTTTTAAAAAAAATCTCTTAACGTTAGTTGTTTCAAACAACTGACGTTAATAGTATTTTTTTTAAAAAAAATACTCTATTAACGTCAGTTGTTTAATAAAACTGACGTTAAAAATTTAACTATTAACATCAGTTAATTAATACAACTGACGTTAGTTTTACACTATTAACATCAGTTTTATTAAACAACTGACGTTAATAGTTTACTTTTAACGTCAGTTATTTAAACAACTGACGTTAAAATATTAACTATTAGCGTCAGCTGTATTTACGTCAGACATTATTCTGACGTGTAAAATCAATTTTGACTGACGTAAAAAGCATTTATTGCACTAGTGTGCAGGGATGAAAACCTCAATATTACTTCAAACATATTACCTTTCTATCAAATTTAAAGAAAAAATGAATCTGCGGTAAAAGATTCAAAATAGAGCGTTAGTATAGGCATAGTCCATCTCACTGGTAACCAAAAATAAAAGAAAAAAAAATCATCAATGCATTATGAATGAAGAAGTCTTGGCCGAAGAGCAAAAACACTAAATGATCGCAAACCACTATGGACATAATCTTCATGTATGCTAGCACCTATTGCTCCACAATTGCAATAGTTGAACGTCTTAGAATTTGAAACAGTGAATTTACCTCACCCTCCACGGACTGATCATGTGTCCATGAAATTCCGCACATTTGACCGTTTAATTCTCATTCCATTTAGATACTTGGACCCTACACATTTCCAATGTTCATAATGAGTATTAAAATCTTCAAGGAGCACAAAACCTTCATCCCAAAAAAATTGAGAAAAGAGATAAGAGAAAAAAAAACAATAGAGAAGAAATAAAGGAAATGTGAGAGAGATGGATAGTTTGATATGAATATGGAGATGAAATAGTAGAAATTGAACCCTAAATCAGTCATGATGAGAATGAAGGAACATACCCTTTCGAATTTCGATTGCCACCAAAACCAATTCAAATGCAATCCACCGATGAACTAAGATAGATTCTTCCTATGTATGTCATTCCCAACTAAGCAATCCACCCATAGGAAGGGAATTTGGTAATGCATGTACGGTTTTGCATATATTAATTAATAACAATAATGATGATTAAATATAGGCACGCTGATATTGCTCAAAATTTCTAAAATTGACAAAATAGTTTTTAAAGTGTTGACTTTTAGACTTTAAATTTCTAATGATATATTTTTGTGGATTATAAAATTTATTTTTGAATAAATGATTATAAAATTTCTATGCATATATAAATTATAAAATTTGAGAAATATATAAGATATGATTTATGTCTTAATTAACATAGTAGTTTGTTTTTCAAAATTTTTATTCAAGTAATAACTTATCTTTCTACTGAACCAAATTTTTTTTCATACGACTCATCTTTTTAATTTAGCCTTTTATTATCATTAATATATTGATATTGATATTGATATTTAATTGATTCAGCCTACCAATTTAATTATCACTAATATACTGATTCAGCCTACATGATGGTGATTTGATTACATTTGATTTCAATATAATTTTAAGGGTAAAGGCCCATTTTGGTCCCTGATAAAAAATGCGTGGGTCATTTTAGTCCCTGACAAAAAAAAAAACTACTTCGTTAGTCCCTGACAATTACTAACTAGGTCAAGTTAGTCCCTGACAATTACTATGGGACATTATAGTTCCTAACAATATTAAAGTGGGACTAATTAGTCCCTGACAATTAGTATCGTGGGATAATTTAGTAACGGATGCTGACTAACGGAGTCAATGTAGGGACTAACTTGTCCCAGTTATTAATTGTCAGGGACTAATAAAGTAGTTTTTTTTTTGTCAGGGACTAAAATGACCCACGCACTTTTTGTCAGGGACCAAAATGGGCCTTTACCCTAATTTTAATTAATATTGACATTTGAAATTAGCTATTTGGTAGCTATTTATGACAAGAATCCTAGCCAAAATTTTTTAGGATCGTAACCAGACCATAGAGACACAAAGCATGATAATTCGACACGTGTAAACCGAAGCTTGAAATTGTATGTGGAAGCGACACCTGTTATTCCAGACTTGTGAAATCATTCTCTTTTGTATATTATATAGATATAGATATAGATATAGATATAGATATAGATATAGATATAGATATAGATATAGATGTCCTATTTAAACCTAAAAAGGTTTTATTTATCTCAAAAGGTGTTGTGATTAAGAGAGAGAAATGTACTGATTGACCTATAATGGTGTTCTCTAAATAATTGTCTAAAATATATCTAGTCATTCTAAGGCTTTGTTGTTTCTCTTTATATGTCTATTTATGTTCATTTTTGTCTTTATAAATGGAGGGTAAATATCAAAATTAAATGGAAGGGCCATGACAATCTATGTCGTGAAAGGAAGCAAAACATGATTTGTACAAATATCTCTCTCTCCCCCTCCCACTCCCACTCCCTCCCTCCTTCCCCTCTCTCCCTTTCTCGCTATCCCTCCCTTCCTCCCTCCCTTTCTCTTTGGTGCATCGAGGGTATCTTTTAGTCGATAGTCAGGCCAGAGACTAATCCTTTTCGAGGCGTAAAGATTACCGAAGTGGGTTTTCGCTCTCTCAACAAAGTCGTTTTCATGCACTCAAATGAGTTGAACTCTTGACATCATATTTAAGTAACTATCTACCAAATGAACGGATTAAAATGCACAGGGCATGTAGTTCTTTGTCGTTCTATCTTGTTTTGTTGTGTTGGGCTTGGAGATCCTTTTTATCACACACAAGGCTTAATTAAAAAAAGATTTTCTTGTAGCAGGTCATAAAAGTTTAGTAAGCTATGTCGTATTTAAACCTAAAAAGGTCATATTTATCTCAAAAGGTGTTGTGATTAAGAGAGAATAATGTACTGATTTACCTAAAATGGTGTTCTCTAAATAATAGTCTAAAATATATCTAGTCATTCTAAGGCTTTATTGTTTCTCTTTCCGAGTCTATTTATGTTCATTTTATCTTTATAAATGGAGGGTAAATACCGAAATTAAATGGAAAGGTCGTGACGATCTATGTCGTGAAAGGAAGCAAAAAATGATTTGTACAAATCTCTCTCTCTCCCTTGCCCCCACTCCCTCCCTCCTCCCTCTCTCTCCCCCTCCCTCTCTCTTTGATGCATCGAGGGTATCTTTTAGTCGATAGCTAGAGACTATCCCTTTCGAGGCGTAAAGATTACTGAAGTGAGTTTTATCTCTCTCAACAAAGCCTTTTCCATACACTCAAATGAGTTGAACTCTTGACATCATATTTAAGTAACTATCTACCAAATGAACAGCTTAAAATGCACAGGACAAGTAGTTCTTTGTCGTTCTATCTTGTTTTGCCGTGTTGGGCCACAAGATCCTTTTTATCACACACAAGGCTTAATTAAACAAAGATTTTCTTGTAGCGGGTCATAAAAGTTTAGTAAGCTATGCCGTATTTAAACCTAAAAAGGTCTTATGTATCTCAAAAGGTGTTGTGATTAAGAGAGAATAATGTACTGATTGCCTAAAATGGTGTTCTCTAAATAATTGTCTAAAATATATCTAGCCATTCTAAGGCTTTGTGGTTTCTCTTTCTCTGTCTATTTATGTTCATTTTTATCTTTATAAATGGAGGGTAAATACCGAAATTAAATGGAAGGGTCGTGACGATCTATGTCGTGAAAGGAAGTAAAATATGATTTGTACAAATCTCTCTCTCTCCCGCCTCTCCCCCTCCCTCCCTCCCTCCCTCCCTCCCTCCCTCCTCTCCCTCTCTCGCTCTCCCTCCCTTCCTCCCTCCCTCTCTCTTTGGTGCATCGAGGGTATCTTTTAGTCGATAGCCAGAGACTAATCCCTTTCAAGGCGTAAAGATTACCGAAATGGGTTTTATCTCTCCCAACAAAGCCTTTTTCATACACTTAAATGAGTTGAACCCTTGACATCATATTTAATTAACTATCTACCAAATGAATAGCTTAAAATGCACAGGAAATGTAGTTCTTTGTCGTTCTATATTGTTTTGTCGTGTTGGGTGGGGAGATCCTTTTTATCACACACAAGGCTTAATTAAACAAAGATTTTCTTGTAGTAGGTCATAAAAGTTGAGTAAGCTATGTCGTATTTAAACCTAAAAATGTCTTATTTATCTCAAAAGGTGTTGTGATTAATAGAGAATAATGTACTGATTGACCTATAATGGTGTTCTCTAAATAATTGTCTAAAATATATCTAGCCATTCTAAGGCTTTATTGTTTCTCTTTCTGTGTCTATTTATGTTCATTTTTATCTTTATAAATGGAGGGTAAATACAGAAATTAAATAGAAGGGTCGTGATGATCTATGTCGTGAAAGGAAGTAAAACATGATTTGTACAAATCTCTCCCTCCCTCCCTCTCTGTTTGGTGGATCCAGGGTATCTTTTAGTCGATAGCTAGAGACTGATCCCTCTCTAAACAAAGAGCAATTGCTTGTATGCTTTGATTGGTTTGTGAAAGAGAAATCTGAAAGGAACAATTTGAGTAGAAAGAAAATGGCGAGAAAAAAATAGATCTTAAGTGTTATTTAATATGAGAGAAACATCAAAGAAAATGAAGAAAAAAATTGTGAAATTCTCTGTTACTTAGTAGGTTAGATTTTTTTCAAAAAAAATGAGTTTTTTTTTATAGACAAACAATAATAATTATAATATATAACAACAACAAAATTAAATTATAATAATTATATGAATATAAAATAATATTTATATAAACTGTATATTCGCTCAAAGCATCGGAAAAAGAATCAAGGAGAGACAGTGTATTAATGCATTAATACCATGCATTCATGTATTAACGTATCAATCATATAAAATATTTGAGGAAGTCTAAAATTGATCCAATGATATATTAATACATTAATACATAAATGTGTGATATTTTGAATGCTGAGAATCCGAATCCGAACCCTAATTTTTGCTTGTAAAAATGAAATCCAAGTAATAGCAAAAGTATCACAATACATGTGACCGGTCTCCTGCAATGAAAGGGATGTCAATTACAGCAAAACAAGCTTAAGCCCAGTACTTGAAAAATGGTTTGTGGAAACCTCTTCTACACTAAACTATTTTTTTAGGATTTTCGGCACCCACTATCAATGAATAGATGTTCCGAGAGCCAAATTGGGCAAATTTAAACTCCTTGATTCAGCCCTGGCGCCACAGAATTACTCAGTTCATTAACTGCTCGATATTGTTCCTTTGTCCTCCCATAATAGACAGGTTCGTTGCCTGAATAGGTGATGAAATTCCAGCCAAAAGCTGATCCTCCAACTACATATGTTCCAAGTGTCTGACAATCTTCAGCCTGCGGTTTCTGAAGCCCAGAAACAGAAGGGGTAGGCTTGATTTCAGATGACTTTGCAAATGCTTTCTCTACTTGCAACTGCTCTGGGGACTTGAGATGTTGAGGCTGCTGCTCTTGCAGTGTTTTGTGATCCAAATTCTGGCCATCTTGCAAGTTCTGACACTTTCCTAGTGAAACTACATCCGCTTTCAGATTATCATATAACTTCATCAAAATCTTTAGCTCTGCAATTACAAGTTGAAGTCAAAAGCATATTTCACATAACCACACATATAGTATCTTTTACACCATCTAATGTAAAACTAGAAGAATTCTTAGACGTGGTGTCATCTTTTGACGGTTCTAGCTAGCTACACGCCAATCGGCATATACACACATCCAACTCCAAGCAGCCCCATACAGATTTCTTTATATTCAGAAGACAAACCCAAATATAATTATATAAATAAACATAGTCAATTGATTAGCTATTTCCATTATGACAGAAGTGCAACTAATATATGCCATTTGCATTATGATTTGATTACACGATCAGCCATGTAATAAATATAGTTTTGTCTGGATTAACTTACGTTCTCGAATTTCATGAGATGCCTTGCAATTTTGGTAGTCAGGAGTTTGGAGAACCTTCAAGATCAGATAACAATAGTCAGGCACTTCATATAGTAGTTCAAGCAAAAGAAGACATGCTGTGCAACCAAATAAATTTGGGATGTTGGAATTACAGAGGAGACTTTGTCTGAATTTTTGTAAAAATTATAGATCTTTATTCAAGTATAATGTGATTTTAATTTTGTGACGTGTGTATCACTTTTCCGAAGTATTTAGAAAGAAAATTTTTACACCCGAGTTTTTCTGACTTAAGGTAAATAAATTTTCCAAAAGCAAATCCAGGAACTTTTATTTTTTCATTTTCGTAAGGAGTTAGATATGTAACGTCCAAGGGGGGTGTTACACTAGTGGATAGTTCAATTTATATTCTTATCAGCTTCAAGGATAATGACCCCATGAAATAGTTCCTTGAAGTTTTTTATGCCTGATTTGGACCAAAGAAAAGACACTAGCTACCAGCCTACCACGTACATGGTACAATACATAGAGACTACACAGTGCTATGATAAGCGTCAGTTTATCAAAATTCATAATCAATGATGTTTCCACATAAGAGGCACATGCAACCATTGAAGATACTTCTTGCCTTTTTGGTCAAATTGCTACCAAAAATAAAATAAAATAAACAAAGAAGCCAAAAAATAAGGGATTTCCAAATTTATACCGAACCAGCAGGTCAAACGCACATTTTTTTAAATAAATTATTTGGAAAAAGATTTATTCAGAACCAGCACACTTTTATAGAGAAACCATGCAAACCAGCCTTCTTGGAAACTGCATCCTTCATCCCAACAAATTGATTAAAATTATAGACAGCATGTTTTCCAAGAGGGATCGGGATCCTCTGAAGTGCAAGGTGCACTTCAGTAAATAGAGTACAAGTGATAGCAAATGATAATAAAAAAAAGGGATGGGTTCTCATATAATGTTAGGATAGAAGGATAAATGGGTAATTGCTGAGAATAATGGGTTAAGGCAATTAGTTAGTTAGTACTTAGTTAGAGGGGGTGGACTTTTAAATAAATAGGGGGAGATAAGGGTAGAAGGGATTCATTCAGAGAATTGCAATTTGGAAGAACAGAGCTATTGCTCAGTTGTAAAAGGGAAAACCCTTGTAGGAGATCACTCTCTTTGTTTTGGTCATTTTTCAGCAAAGTAATAAATTTTTCTTTCTTTTTCTCCATTTCAATATTGGGTTCCTAACAGAGTTATCTAAAGAATTGTATTTTATACAAATAAATTGCTGGATTTTTCACCTGCGGTTGCCGGTTATCAACTCTGAGCTATGCTTTTAATGGGATACTAGAAAACAAGCACAAAGAAAGTATAGAATTTCCAAAGAACAGAATAGGAATACTGAGTAGTATTATTCAATTCAAGGAAATTCATATGATGAACCAGATCCCTATGGCTCCTATGAGAATGTTTCTGTCACTATGCAATTCTGAGATTCACAAAATCTCTACCCCATGTTCCGTGCACACACTGCCCTTAAAACTACCTGATCCGTGACACCTCCAAAACCTCTCTAACAACCAGCCAGCTCATCGAAACTAACTTTCTGGCCCACTCTTCTTTATTCTAGAATAAATCATCCATATTTTAAGCTCCTCACCCCTATGAGGTATTTAGTCCCTTCCTGGACCACTGAAACTATCACTGCTCCTCCATGAAAGTACAGCCTTGTCCTCAAGGCTGAAGTGTGAAAACTGACTTTGAAGGACAAACTCGTCCTCCCATATTGTGTCTTTGACAGATCTTTCCTTCCACTTAAGAAGCCATTGACGTATGGTTTCACCAGCTGTGATTACCTCCCTGCTGGCCATCACAGATTCAGGTTTCTCACATCAGGCTCAATAGCCATCCCTTCAGGTAGAGTTGCCTCCACAGAGTAATTCCCAATTGCTTTCTTGGGTTGGGGAACATGAAAAAACGGATGCACCCTTGATTGCTGGGGTAGTTTTAGCTTTTAAGCCACTTCCCCATTCTAAAATCTGAAATGGCCCAAAGTACCTTGCTGCCAACTTTTGGTTGATCCTCCTAGTAGCTGTTTGATGCCTGTATGGACACAGTTTAAGGAACACACATTCTCCTACAGCATAAGCTGCATGTATCTTTTCTTGTTTGCATGCCGTTTCATTTGTTCTTGTCTCCAAAAGCTGCATTTCATCAATTAGCCACAAATTGATTGGTTGCCAAAACCTCTAAAGACCTTGGAAAGATGCAGCAAGTGATCGTGCCAACCAAAGCTTTATACTAAGATATCGTCAAAAAAAATAAAAATAAAAATAACTAGAACTATCCGAAGTAAAGGCCTGAAAATCTCATTCATTGTAACTTGAAAAGTAGCTGGTGCATTAGCCAGGCCGAAAGGCATGACTAGAAATTCCTAGTGGCCATCATGGGTGTGGAAGGAAGTCTTGGAAATGTCCTTCCTTCCTCACCCTGATTTGATGGTATCCAGATTTTAAGTCCAGCTTGGAAAATAAATAGGCCCCATGCAACTCATCCAACACCAGAATAGGGTATGTATCACTTATCAGGTATGGTTACCCTATGTAGAGCCCTGTAATCCACACATCCTCCAAGAAGTGTCCATTTTCACCAGAATTGTTGGACTAAAGAATGCACTAGAGCTTTACATATAATACTGATGGGCCTTTAACCCTTGTATACCAAAGGTGACCGGCCAAACCCAGAAGACCCAACCCCGGAAACCACCGCACACGCCTGCTCCTAGCGCCTGCTTGCAAGGAGACTTGTCCTTCTCCAAATATAAAACATATATGTAATTTGTCCAGTATATTAAATAATAATCCCATGAAGTTAGATCAAGTTAATAAATGATCAAACATTACCGCGATTTTGAGCACCTCATGAATGACCTATGAGACTAAGGCTAGAACAGAAACCCTAAGCATAACCAAAGTTCAACTCGGGGGCAACTTATAAGTTCAACTAGTTTCAAGATCAACCGATGCGGAAAATAATCTGATCCTAAAAAAGTTCATACAATTAAAGGTATTTTGGAAACCGTTTGTAAAACTGAGTTCAAATTAAATGGGTTTTGCAAAATTAATTTTGATTAAAAGTGGGTTACGACTGATATAAGTTGAAAATGGATGCTGCAACAATTAATATACTAAGAGTACTATGGTCACACCTAAACTGAGTTTTGATTACTTCTTCTTCAACTAAGGTTTTGGTTCCAAACACATTTATAGCCAATTAACTCTTAGATATGATATGCCAAAAGAAAATTGAAAAAAAAAAAATCAAATCTTAAGTTTGGAGCCTCCAAACTGGAATCGGAAACACACACTAACAAGTAGCAAAATAAAAAACGAAAATCACATTCATAATAGTATCCCAGAAAGAGCGCAAATTATTACGCTATTTTTGTTATTTAAGCAAATGAGAAAAGGGGGATACCTCAATGAAATGGGGGCGAAGATCCCGAACAACAGTACGAATCTTAACGTAATTGGAGTTTTGGAAGAGGGAATCATCAGGTTCGAGTGGCCTCTTCTTGGTTGTGGGAGGGAGAGTCTGTGGTGCAGTTGTTGGTGGTGGGTTAGAGGATTGAGGCGCAGGCTCGGGAGCTTTTGGTTCTTCCATAGACGATGACGACTTGTTGATTCTCCTCTAGAAATTCCTATAGTTGGATTCGTTGCAGGCTGGGCAGGAAAGGTTTTTGGCCTCCCTCTCGTCTACTTTTCGGGGAAAAACAAAAGTTTTAACTAATCATTTAATTGTTATATGTGATATTAATAATTTTCAATATGTAAAAAAAAATTTAAATCGGACATCATAATTATTTTTAATTTGATCACCATCATTTATTAGTATTATAATGTTGTTTATTGAAAATTTGGAACTAAAGTATAGGGACTAAATTGAAAATGATTATCACATATAGAGATTGAATTCAAAAAAAATTTGAATTCGATTTCTACATGTGACAATTATTTTGGTCCTTACATGTGAAATCATTTTTTATTTGGTCCATGTCAAATGACGGCATTATAACACCAATAAATGGTGAGGACAAAATTGAAAATGATTATCAAGTATAGGGACTGATTTGAATTTTTTTTACATATAAGGATGAAATTGAAAATCAGTATCATATTTTGGGATCAAAGTATTAGTTTAACAAAAAAAAAAAAAGGTACAATGAACTTGGCAGCAAAGGGGGCTAATTTAGGTTTTCATCCCAACAATTTTGTTATTAGTCTTGGTCCTTAACAATTTTGGTTTTCTGTTCATCAGTTAAGTATTGATGTATTATCCCTTCCAAAAAAAAAAAATACTGATATACTAATGTGACTAATACTGTACGTATGTCAATATTGTTATGTATGTTAATTTAATAATTTTTAATTTAATTAAGATTAATAATTTATTTGGTTTAATGAAATCTGTAGTCTTTACAAAATGAGCGAGTTTTGATTTAAGTTATTATATTTTTTTAGTTGGTTTTAATCTCTGCAAGTTCTAGAACTTTAGTTTTAATTAGTGCTCATCTATTAAGTCTTGACATGACTAATAGCAGGTCACATTAGCATCGTCATGTGTATTAAGTTTTTTATTAAAACCATGTAGAATACTATGTAAAAAATGATTTATTTTTTATTTTTCTAATTTATAATTATTTTTTATTTTTTCTTTTAATTTATAAACTAGTAAATAGAAACTCAGTTCTATTTTTTTTTTCACGTTTCCACCTCTCAACCTCCTCCTCTGTCTTCTGCCAAAAAAAAAAAAATCTCCTCTGTCAACCTCCTTTTCGAATTTTGATCCTCTAATGTTAGCGTGGGAAAGGCACTGTGCCTTTACCTCTTTCTGAGCCGTCTGATCAATTTGACGGCTCAAAAGGCGTTACGTCCTTACCTTTTTTAATAAAAAAAAGATGAAAAAGGCAGTGCACCCCGTTACCCCATAACCCGTTTTCGAATACAGCACCACAACGCGCACAAGAGCTGCTGCCCCTCCGTCGTTGCTGCTCCACCGCTGACTCCCCTCCGTCGTTGCTGCTCCGTCGCTGCTCGAGTTAGACAACCAACAAAATAATACCTATATGACAAGAACCTATAACATTAGTTAGAAAGCAAGACAGCAGTCACAAAGTACAAAGGAAAAAGCTAATCTACTTCCAAACTGAAATAGAAAAAAAAAAAAAAAAAAAAGAAGTAATCCAATTTCTCCATCACCAGAATTCGCCAAACCCTTATATCAAGCAATCCCAACTCATCGTTTATGTTACTGTTTCTGGTTTCACCGTTACCAGCGGCGGCAGTTGTGGCTTCCTCAGCACAAGTGCAAAATCAAGGAAACCGAGATGGGTTTCTTCTGCGTGATGATGATGAGATTGATAAAAATGGGAAATTAGAAGGAAAACGCGTGAAATGGAAAGAAGGGAGGGATGGGTCATAGGGTGGAGGGCAGATCCGGAGGAGAGAAAGGAGGAGTGCTACTCGCATGAGACGAGGGACGATGGCGGAACTGGGTGGGCCATATAGGGACAAGGAGCGGCGGATAGGGATCAACGGTCATAACTCGCGACGGCGACCGAGTGGTGGGGCAGAGGGAGAAGAATGGTGGAGCTCGAAAATGGGGATTTGAAGAACGTATACGGGATGGGTCACCAATTTTTCATCACGAAGTTTTTTTTTTTAAAAAAAAATGAAGTCTGGACACGTGGCACCCTTTTGAGTCGCCAGATTGATCGGACGACCCAGAAGGAGGGACAGGCATGATGCTTTTCCTGTGCCAACGTTAGAGGATTTGGATCCCTTTTTTTCTCTCATTTATCATCTCCTTTTCATCTCTTCTTTTTATTCTCTCTCATGTTATAAAAAAACATAAATGTTTTTTTGAACACCTAAATCCGATAGTGTATCCGGCACCTCGAGATCTAAATGGTTCTTTTGGAACTGGATGCCAGACAATCACTTGTTGTCCAAATAGCACTGCTAGTAGAAAAAAGATATAAAAACAAATTTATTTTTATGAATAGGTTGATTAAAACTTATTTTTATGTAGGGTTAATTAAAGAAACAAGAAAAATGAGAGAATCCAAATATATCAGTGAACCGTCCGTGATAGAAAACGGAAATACGATAATATCCTCTTACAATTTTCCAAACAAAACAAAATTACAGAAAAGCCTGCATCTTCCATAACCTTCTGGGTTCCTAATTTATATATCTTGACTATCTCCCCTGTCCCGCACACTATCACAATCACTGTTGCATGAAACACATATGATGAATCCACAAACGGACAAGGTGGTGAGAAGAGTAACCATGGTAGCAACCATAACCGCTTCATACTTTCTTCTTACTGCTGATTATGGCCCTGAACCCAATGTTCTTGATCCTGTAAGTCTCTCTTTTATTTTATTATTTTTGTTCATTCATTAATATTTACAAATTTAGAACCTTCGCAGAATTGTTTCCCTGTTGTTTTTATTAGTTGCAAAATTTATATTTGCAATGATAAATGGTCGTCTTTCAAAACATTTAGTGGGTTAATTCATCTGATGTGCCATTGGTTTCATTCTATATGCAAATTTATGCAAATCGCAGTGTATCATGGAACTCGGTCCACAAGCATATTAGATTTTATAAAACGCCTAAAGATTGAATCGAATGCTTTATGAAAGCTAAAGAGCTTAAAACAAAACAACACCTACTTCAGGAGCTGAGAGGTTGCTATCTGTAATATAGGAAAAACTGTTAGGAGATAACAGTAGAGAGAATGGAAGATGAATTGAGATTTATATAGAATCATGTGGGAAACAAGAGTGCCACTCAAGGTCGCGGCTTTTTGTTGGAGATCCATTCAAGATAGAGTTCCAAGTGCTGTCAACCTGTTTAAGAGAGGAATCACTACTGGCTCAGGATCTCTGCTGTGCTGTTTTTGTGAGCAGGAGATAGAAACTTGCAATCACTTGTTTTTGACTTGCAATTTCTCCTGTGCTGTTTGGTTGTTCATCTATAATTGGATGGGAATATACACTGTCTTGGCAGGGTATTTAAAGGAGCTATTACTACAACATAATGGACTTTTCTACACAAAGGGATGCACATATGGGTGGAGGATGTTTTGGTTCGCTACGATTTGGTCGCTGTGGCTGCATCGTAACGACATTATCTTCAACCAAGCTGCTGTGGATTTTGAAAAGGTGATAGAACTAATAAAAGTGAGGGTATGGACTTGGTGCAAATCTACGGTAAAGAGGAGTAGTTTTTCCTTTACAGATTGGTGTCTAAACCGGAGTGACTGTTTGCAATCTTTAGGCTAGGAGTTCTATAACAGGTTCTATTTGGATTATCTCTAGGCTGGGCTTAGTTTTTCTATTTGGCTATGGCTGATTTTCATATCCTTTAAAAACTCTGCTCCTTGAGTCTATCATTCAGAACTGAGTAGGATAGTTTGCTGTTCCTAAGCAGGCGTTTTGTATGTAATATTGTATCTACTCATGTATATGGGTTAAGAGTACCCCGTGTACTCTATCTAATATACTTTTGGCTTACCAAAAATAAAATAAAAAAATTGAGTAATTCATTCAATGAAAGATGTGTAATACACTGTACAATCTGAATATATACGACACAATGAATTAGCAACTGATTGCTAACTGACTAACATAACCGATTAACTAACAAACTAACCATACTCACTGAATTTTGTTAAATACAAATACATAGAAGCTGATAAAACACTGACTTCTGGTTATTCTCAATAGTCATATAACACGACAACAACTTTTGCACTTTTTTTTTTCTTGTAGATTTGCAAAATTAGATCTAGAGAAATGAACCAAAATAGTTGCTTGGACTTGCATTTGCATTCCTGTGGCAAAAATATGAACCGTAAAATATTGCCAGAGTAAGGGCTTCTTTAGTGGATTAGTACCTTAGGCCATATTGACAAATCTTTCTCCTTTTCTATTAAAAAGGTTCTATGTAGACCTGGTTCGCAAGTAGTATTCCGATTGTCAGTTTCCTCAAATTAGTCACCTGCTGAAGTAAAATTCAATGAACATAGTTGGACAGCTTATAGGAGTCCACATAGGAAGAGGATATGCACCAATTGGTAGAGCAAATTAGTCATGGCCCATGGGCCTTGGACTTAGAAGGTTTGCACTACAAAGAAGAAAGGTACACATGGAGGAGAGGAATGAGAAGAATGGAAGAGAGAAAGAAGGATAGGAGCTGGCAAAGTTAGTTATAGAGGGGGAAGACGGAAGAGAGAGAGAAATGGGTTAGATCAGAATTTTAGAGTGAATTTCGGTCATTGTGGCTTGGGCTCTCAATCCTGGGAATTGAGATATGTTTTCTTTCATTTTCTTGTATTTCCTTCAAGTTTCCCAGAGGCATCCACAGTGGAGATTCCTCCATTTTCACAGATAAAAGAAGTATTCCAGTTGTGTCTGCATGTCTATCAACAGCTGAGAGGGCTGCACACTTTGCAGCTACTGCTTCAATGGCAAGAGTGTCTCAGTAGTTGAGTTCAAGCAATGACTACTTCAGCTTCGTTTTTCTCTCCTACTATCTTGGGTTGCCCTAGACACAATTCTTGTACCATTCCTTTTGCTGAGGCTTCAACTCAAACTAAACTTTTGTTGGAAATCCGCCTTAATTGCGGTTCGCCCCTAGCCGCCTTAATTGCGGCAAATTTGGGCTGCCTTCATTGCAGCCTCCAGCACCTTCATTGTGCTGAGTATGAGGGGTGTGTTTAGTCCCACATCGCCTAGAGATATGGCCAAAGTAGTACTTATAAAGCTTGGGCAATCCTCACCTTACAAGCTAGCTTTTGGGGTTGAGTTAGGCCCAAGCCCAAAATCTAATATGGTATCAGAGCCTATCCTAGATCCGTTGTTGGGTTGCCCGCATCATCCACGCTCCAAGCTCATTGGGCTTGGGCGTGAGGGGGTGTGTTGGAAATCCGCCTTAATTGCGGTTCGCCCCTAGCCGCCTTAATTGCGGCAAATTTGGGCTGCCTTCATTGCAGCCTCCAGCACCTTCATTGTGCTGAGTATGAGGGGTGTGTTTAGTCCCACATCGCCTAGAGATATGGCCAAAGTAGTACTTATAAAGCTTGGGCAATCCTCACCTTACAAGCTAGCTTTTGGGGTTGAGTTAGGCCCAAGCCCAAAATCTAATAACTTTCAACCTACCCTGTAATGAAAGTCTGCTCTAAATGCTAAGGGATAATGTTCGATGGACAATAACCCTTTGGATGTTGTCACTACTTTTTTTTATTGTTACTTCAATATTCTAGTTCCCACTTTCAAAATTGTTTTCAGAAAGATTAGGGAGAAGCTGGAGAAAGGGGTTCTAAACATGACAACAGGAATGCAAAAACTGTAGTTATATAATAACTAGGGCAAATTAGTTCCTTGTTGCTGCCTTATCGATTTTTTAGAATTCCACAAATAAATTTATATATTCATAGTTGCCTTAGTTACTTTCTTGTCTTCTATAATTTTGGTTTAGATTGTTTTGTTTCGTTTTTTCATTTGTCGTAGCTGATTCGTTGAACGCCATGGTTTTATTTTTAACTAGTGTCTGTACAATTTCTAAATGGCAGATTAAGAAGCGACTGCTTTCAGCAGAGAGCACTGTGAAAGAGTTTATTTTTGGATCAAAGAAATAATCTCAAGAAAATCAAAGGAGAAAATTTGACAGCAACAAGGACTAGCATTCATAAATTTATGGTCATCTTATATTAGAAGAATATCATGCTGAGTCAAGATTTTCTTTTAGCAATTTTTACCTGTAATGTAAATGTGTAATCTAATGGACTGGTTCAAATGTTCAATGACTAGTGGTGGTCAATATAAATGGTACTATCAGCTATCATGACTGGCTTTACAAACACTGCCAATTCCATCAAGAACGTTGTAAATTATGTTTGAGTAATGATATTAGCACACTTAAACTGGCAAGTTGTTGTTAGACTATGAATTTTTTTGCCAGGAAATGGCAGTTTGCAACCGCAAGGTGGTGCCAATTTCAAATTGAATGTGTAAACAACTTTTCTAATATCTGTATCAACTTCCAATTCTGCTTTGAGGTGCCAATTTTGAAAGTGACATCCATCATTTTATGTAGTTACCCTTGCAATTATCACAGGACACTACATATCTAGTGACACAAGATGCATTGTGTTAGCAGGCCTCCAATAAGAAGGGCCTATGGTAGGAGGCAGAGAAATGGAAAAAATTAGAGGAGTTGAACCCTTTGATGTTATTAACAGAGATAATAATAGTAAAACAGTTAACAGTTAGAACAGCTGGAGTTTGATGCTCGCAGCTGTAAGGTGGTTGTTACAAGTCTGTTAGGAAGGGTGAGAGGGCATTCTGAATTGGGAAGAGAGAAAGGAGGGGGAGAGTTTCAGGTCTTGAACAAAGGATTTATTTTCTGTATTCTATCATTGTTCTTTTCTATCTTAGTATCACTATGACACTATCTCAGGTTTTGATCTATCAATAATAGCACTGTTTCTCCTCAATTCTAATCCAGTTCTATTAACTGGCACTAGAGCTCCCAAGTTCTTGGGAGCTTTTCATCTACGAGACTTCTTATTTAAGTTGGGCATTTGTTTATATCATCTCCTAAATTTACCTCTTCCAATGTGTCCTGTACCTTTGCCTTTTTGGTTCCTTGAGATAGAGGTGTCTATTTGAATTTGAACCCCATTGGAGAGTCATCATTTATGCAATCCAAATTGCACCTTCAATGATTCAAACACTTTTGACAGATATATGAGATGGCAATCAAGCCAATTGACTCTCAAGACTTATTCGAGTAAGTTGAATTTAGCCAAATCGAATCGATCATAGGTAGATAGTACTTGTTTGTGTGTAAATGACACATCTTAGTGACATTCATATTGAATGCCCCCATGCCTTAGACATTAAAGGGGTTTATGTTCTAATCGTTAATTTTAATATATAGTATTTAAAAGTTTTAATAGATGTTATATCCAATAATTAAAAAAAAGTTATTATCCGAATATATGTTATACATGTAATTTAAAATTTAATTAGATGTTCTTAATTAATCAATTTTGAAATAAAATAATTTAATTTACCAGTATGCTAATAAATTAAATAAAGATTTATGATATATATATATAAGGAAGTTCATCACATACCTTAGTAAATTAATTGATTTAATTAATTAGTAAGTTCATGTTTACTTTGGGCTTCCTATTGTACTCTTAGGCCCAAAGTCATTTTGTCTTAGATCCGAAATAATTTAAGGAGGCCAACTCTCTCCCCTCATTTGTTTTTCTCCTTCACTTAGGAGTCCTCCTTGGGTCTTGGAAAGTTTGGAAGTTTGGGCTTGTAAAGGAGGCAAAAAGGTGAGGGATTTATGTTGTGCTAAATGATTTGTTTGTGATTTTGATTTGGGAAATGCTAATCATGTTGATCTAAAAATGTTGATATGCCCATTTGATACTAAGCACTGCTTGTCATGAATCCTTACAAATGTGACTGGTTGTGTTTTGTTTTTCTTTTCCTCCATGTGCGTATTGTGACACCCTTCTACCCCGCACGTTAATATAAAATATTTACTTAAAAGAGGAATTATAAAAAAACATGCATTCATTTGATAAAAATAAAAACTGGTAGAAAGATACCACATTGTAACAATTAACGCGGAAAGAACATAGATTTTAAAAAGATGAAACATAAACAAAACAACTAATAAACATAACCCAACCCCGATGTCACATACAGAGCTGGTATAACCGTTCCAGAATAAAATCCTCGGAATACAACAAAACTGGAAATAAACTAACAACAAAGCATCCTAACTAGAGTCGCGGCTCCTCAGAGTCACTCCTCCACTGGCTGCTCACCGTCCTCTGCATAAAGGGATACTGCAACAACAGAAACAGGAAAAGCAGGGAGTAAGAAATCATGTAAACACAACGGCATGGGAATAGGGAATAAGATGAACATACATCATATCAGGCATAGCAACAACATCATACATCGTCATTTACATAATACAAGTCAACAATCAATAGATGCTATGCAGTGCAATACTACTCTGCTACTCCGTTATGCATGTGGATCCAACTTTCTCAGGAAGTCAACTTCGGAGTTACATATCCACATTGGCCATAAAAGCACCAACCCCGGCAGTTCACCAAACCATGGGTGAATCCCTTGGATAGCCAACGTATCATAACTGGATACGCCACCTCGGGGGCGTACGGTTCACCAAACCTTGGGTGAACCACCCGAGACTTAGGCCAGATCATCATAACTTGGACGACCTCCCTTATGTTGTTGAACGTCCCCCACTAATCAACTTCAACATATGAATGCATAAGCAAACATCACACAAGGCAACCACCTCCTTTGCTTGGGTCAATAAGCACCCAAGACTTATCACTATCATCAACATCAACGTCTTGGCCAAAAAGCACCAAGGTTCAACTCATCAACGTCTCGACCAAAAAGTATCGAGGACACTTTGGCCAAAAAGCACCAAAGTGTAACAACGTGCGGTAACCCAACGGGTACCGGCTTAACCAACTTATTAATCTTTATTATCTTAGTTACCCTTTAATTAAGTTATTTAACTCATCATTATTCGATTGGTGTTTTATCACATTATTGGGGACACATCCCTTAATTCCTTTAATCTCAGGTTCTGACCAGTAAAGGGAGCACGGGCGTGCTTACCCCAACATGGTCATACTGTCACTTAAGTGAAGTACGGTCGTGCTCACTGTCCTGCACGGCCGTGCTCAATGCGCGGCTTGCCTTCCAGAATGCATCTGGGAGCATGGGCGTGCTCCCTGTTTAGCACGACCGTGCTCCTAGAGCGGACCGTACTGTTCTGGGCAGATTCAATTATGTTCTTGGAGTTCTTGGCTCCCTAACGCTCTCAAATCAGATCCTAGGGTCGTTGGACTAATCTAGTTGGCATCAACCTCACCTCTCACTAGTTCATGTCTTATGAAACTTTAGGGGATTAACCCATTAATTCTTATGTTAACTAAGAGTCCTAATTAAATCCGTTTAGGGTCTTATTAACATATTCAACACAACAACAACATAACTCAGCCAATCAACATTCAGCCAATCAATATATAACAACATCAACATAACAGTCATATTCATATCATGAACAAATTCAACTATTTATACATCATTGGCATATAACATGTAATTATAAACCATAGGCATACCATTAACCAACTAGCAATTATAGTAATTAATTCATACAACCCAAACAGATCATGGCATCAACAACGGTTTAAACATATTCAAAGGTAGCAGTTAATCGTTCATAACAATTATCAATATACAACGTGGTTATGGGAACCCCTCATCTTATGCTACCCCCTAGCCTAGTGTAAACACTATTCTTCTCCCATACCTGGTATGAAGAATCCGGTAGCGATCACTCAAACGGTAACCCACGCGTTCCTCAAGTGGCTCAGTTAGCTCTCCAAGCCTTGGTCAAAAAAGAACATTAACCAATTAGTTTCCCAAATCTAATAATAGAAAAAGGAAGCTCTAAGGGGTAGGAACCGTTACCTATAGTGATCAGCACTGACGAACTAGACGCTCCCAAGGATCTCCACTGCTCCAATAACGAAAGGAGTTTTGAGAAAATAGGGAACAAAAGGGTTGCAGCCGCACTGGGGAAGCTGCTAATGTCAAAATAGGGTTCTGACTTAACCCTCGGTTACTGTTCCTTATTTAAAGGCACAGACTTGAGCACGGTCGTGCTCCTTTTGAGCACGGCCTTGCTCAACTTAGCACTCGCGAAGCGCGTCCTGCCATTGAGCACGAGCGTGCTCACTGTTGAGCACGGGTGTGCTCAACTGGCAGCGAGACGCTTACTCACAACGAGCACGGTCGTGCTCCTTAACAAGCACGACCGTGCTTGTGACCCAGAAAGTCACAAGGCACAAGCCTAAGAGAAGGGATTTCATGCCTAGAAGTCCCACTTAGCCCTCAAGCTAAGTCTTAAGGCTTAACCAACCAAACAAGCATGCAAAAGCACTTTACGGAAAAGATAGGGTGTTACAATTCCACCCCCTTATAAAAATTTCGTCCTCGAAATTTCTACTCACCTCGGTTGAAAAGGTGCGGATACGACTCCACCATCTTGCTTTCCAGCTCCCACGTAGCACTTTCCTCAGTAGCCCCTCTCCAAACAACTTTGACCAAAGGAATCTCCTTGCCTCTTTGCTGCTTCACCCTCTTATGCTCGACTCGAAGGGGCAGTACCTCAAAAGTCAAGTTCTCGTTTAACTGCATCGGGGACTATCACGTGACTAGGGTCATGAAAGTACTTTCTGAGTTGAGACACATGAAAGATACTACGAAGGTTCGACAAGAACGGTGGTGAGGCTATTTGGTAGGCGACTTCGCCGACTCTTTTCAAGATTTGGTAAGGACCAATGATTCTCGGAGTAAGTTTCCTCGCCTTCATTACTCTACCAACCCCAGTTGTCGGAGTAACTTTCAAGAACACGTGGTCACCTTCCTGGAATTCGAGCGCCTTCCTCCTTTTGTCATGGTAGCTCTTTTGCCTACTTTGTGCCACCTTCATCTTTTCCTGAATCATCCTCACTTTTTCAGTGGTCTCTTGCACTACCTCGGGTCCTAACACAACACTATCACCAGGTTCACTCTACCACAAGGGTGTCCTACATCTCCTCCCATAAAGAGCTTCATAAGGTGCTATCCCAATACTGGAATGGAAACTATTGTTATAGGTGAACTCTATCAGGGGCAAAAACTTGTCCCAACTACCTGACTGTTCTAGCACACAAGCTTTAAGCAAGTCCTCTAAGGATTGGATGGTTCTCTCAGACTGACCATCAGTCTGTGGGTGATAAGCTGAACTTAGCCTAAGCTTGGTTCCTAAAGCCTCTTGTAAACTATTCCAAAACCTAGAGGTAAACCTCGGGTTTCTATCTGAAACTATGCTAGAAGGTACACCATGTAGTCTAACTATCTCCTTGATGTACAACTGGGCCAACTTCTCCAAAGAGTATTCCATGTTCATCGGGATGAAATGGGCGGACTTAGTCAGTCTATCCACAACAACCCATATAGCCTCAAAACCAGCTGGAGTCCTAGGGAGTCCAGACACACAATCCAAGGAAATACTATCATATTTCCATTCTGGGATACTTAATGGTTGCATCTTTCCTGATGCCTTCTGGTGTTCTATCTTAGCCTTTTGGCACACTAAGCAAGCATAAACAAACTCAGCCACATCTTTCTTCATCCTAGGCCACCAAAACATGCGCTTTAAATCCTGATACATCTTAGTGGCACCTGGGTGCACACTCAGTCCACTCCTATGTCCTTCTTCAAGGATCAACTTTCTAAGCTCTGGAACGTCTGGTATACAGACTCTATCTTTGAACCTCAACACTCCATCACTTCCGTCCTTAAAACTAAGGTCTCTACCCTGAGCGAGCAACTCTCGCTGGTCTAAGAGATACCGATCTAACTTCTGACCCTCTCTAATCTAATCCATCAAACCATTGGTAACCTTTAACCTTTAAGGTTACAAGCCTAATACTATTAGGGGTAACCTCCCAAGCTAAACTCAAGTCTCTAAATTCCTCGATCAAATCCATCTCCCTAACCATCGAGGCGGAGATGTGCAAGGTTTTTCTACTTAAAGCATCGGCCACTACATTGGCTTTTCCTGGGTGGTAGGTTAGATCAAACTCATAATCCTTTAAAAACTCCATCCACCTACGCTGCCTCATATTCAACTCATTTTGATCAAAGAGATACTTCAGACTCTTATGATCACTAAAGACCTTAAACTTCGCTCCATACAGGTAATGCCTCCAAATCTTCAAGGCAAACACCACAGCTCCTAATTCTAGGTCATGGGTAGGGTAATTCTTCTCATAGGTTTTTAGCTTCCTAGAAGCATAAGCTACTACCTTACCATATTGCATCACACACCACCTAAACCTTGCTTCGATGCATCACAGTACACTACGAAGGGTTTACTAGGATCGGGCAACACTAAAACTGGTGTTGATGTCAACCTATTCTTAAGGGTTTGGAAACTCTCTTCACACTTAGAGTCTCACACAAACAACTGTCTCTTTTTGGTGAGACGGGTTAAAGGTAAGGTTGACTTAGAGAAACCCTCTATAAACCTCCTATAGTACCCTGTTAAACCCAAGAAACTCCTAATCTCAGTCACTGACTTCGGCGCTTCCTACTAGAGCTCCGTCTCAACCTTAGCCGGATCAACGACCATCCCACCTTTTGAGATCACATGACCTAAGAAACTAACCTCCTCTAACCAAAACTCGCACTTAGACATCTTGGCATACAACTGCTTCTCCTTAAGGGTCTGCAAGACAACCCTCAAGTGCTCCTTATGTTCCTCCTTAGTCTTGGATTACACTAAGATGTCATCTATAAAGACCACCACAAACTTATCCAAGTAAGGGTGAAAGGTCTTGTTCATGCAGTCTATGAACACAGCGGGGGCATAGGTCACACTAAAGGGCATAACCAAGTACTCATAGTGACCATAACGCATCCTAAGCGCTGTCTTCGCGATGCCCTCAGACTTAACCCGAATTTGATGGTACCCTGGCCTCAAATCTATCTTCGAAAAGACACAGGCTCCGATCAACTGATCTATAAGATCATCAATCCTAGGGACGGGATACCGATTCTTAATGGTCACCTTGTTGAGCTGTCGATAGTCGACACACAACCTCATACTACCATCCTTCTTCTTTACTAGCAACACTAGCGCTCCCTATGGGGATACGCTAGGCCTAATAAACTGCTTTTTGATAAGGTCCTCTAACTGGTCCTTCAACTTGGCTAGCTCTAGAGGAGACATTCTATAGGACGCTATGGAAATAGGCCCAGTGTCAGGTACTAAATCTATGGTGAACTCCATATCTCTCTCTGGGGGTAGTTCGTAAACATCCCCGGGGAACACTTCAGGAAACTCTCGCACAGCAGGCACACTTCCAACATTAGGAGGGCTCTCAACTTCCAGGGAAGACAACATCATGAACAATTGGGCTTCGTCTTTCATCGAAGCTTTCACTTGGTTGGCAGACAGAAAGGTCGGATTCTTAGACTCCTCAGGAGTTCCAAAAATCAAGGTTTTATCAAAACAATTTAAAAGGACATGGTTGGAAGATAATCAGTCCATGCCAAGAATAATATCAAGCTGTTTTAAAGGTAAGCATACAAGATCAATAATAAAAGTCCTATCATCAATAGTAATATGACAGTTCTTGCATGCATGTGAAGTGAGAACATGCTTGTTTGTAGGTGTGGCAACAATCAAATCATATCTCAGAAAGGTAACAGGCAAATTAAGACTCTTGACCCTATCATGTGATATAAACGAGTGCGCAGCACCCGAGTCATACAATACAGTGAAAAGGGTATCATTAATTAAGCACGTACCTTGGATCAAGTCATCAGACTCGGAGGCTTCGGCTCTACTAAGAGTGAAGACTCTCCCGGTGGACTTCAGTCGATTGGCCTGAGACTGCTAACTCTTGCTAGCACTTGAAGGTTCTGAATTTTCTCCTCCACAATCCTGACTGATGTGGCCCGACTTGCCACACTTGAAGCAGATGACGTCTGGTTCCTTACACTAGATAGTGAAATGATCCGGTGCGCCGTACTTGCCGCACTTCTTGGGACTAGAGGCATTAGAATTGCTGTCTCTGGACCTATCATACGAAAACTGCTGCTTCCTACCACTCTGTTTGAAATCTCGTCCGGTTGGAGCATAACGCTACTCGCCCTTATCCTTATCCTTCTGCTCAGTCTTCTTGCTACCCTGGCTGTCTGAATTCCTGTAGCTGGCGACTCTGGACTTGTAGGTATCCTCAAAGATCCTACACTTGTTCACCAAGGTTCGGAAGACTCTGATCTCCTGTTAACTGATTGCTTGCTTGATCTCCGGACGAAGGCAATCCTCCCACTTTACACACTTTGACCGATCATCCATCATGACCTGATAAGGTGTGTAATACCTAGCCAGCTCATCGAACCTTGCCGCATACTCGCCCACTGACATATTCCCTTGCTTTAGTGCCAAGAACTCCATCTCTTTCTTATCACGCACATCTGCAGGGAAATACTTCTCCATGAACCTATATCTGAACACGGCCCACGTGATCATCGTAGCCTTAGCCTGCATCCTCTATCAGCAGTTCTCCCACCAGTGCTTAGCCTCCTCAGTGAGCATGAAGGTTGTGAAGATAAACCGCTGCTGATCATTGCAGTCCATAGCTCTGAAGATCTTCTCGATCTCCCTCATCCACAGCAAAGCTCCATCGGGGTCATAAGCTCATCTGAAAGACGGCGGATTGTTCCGCTGGAACTTGTCAAGACCCTGAAACTCTGCTGGTCCTCCGTTGTTAACATTTTGAACTTGGCCAATCGCAGTGGCAAGGAGCGCCAACGCGTCAGCAATTGCCTGATGTTTCTGCCTCCTCTTCCTGCCATAAGTCCCTATAACACCAAGACAACTCGTTAAACACAGGGAACTTAAAGCAGGAAAAGCTACAGCTTGCGAACTTAAAACATCATTGACTATAACAAGTATAGACAATTCAAACAAGACACACAAAAGACTCGCAACAGACTCATACCACGTCCGAACAGGGTCGAGCTGCTCTGATACCACTAAATGTGACACCCTTCTACCTCGCACGTTAATATAAAACATTTACTTAAAAGAGGAATTATAAAAACATGTATTTATTTGATTAAAATAAAAACTGGTAGAAAGATACCACATTGTAACAATTAACGCGGAAAGAACATAGTTTTTGAAAAGATGAAACATAAACAAAACAACTAATAAACATAACCCAACCCCGACGTCACATATAGAGCTGGTATAACCGTTCCGGAATAAAATCTTCGGAATACAAAAAAACTGGAAATAAACTAACAACTAACAACAAAGCATCCTAACTAGAGTCACGGCTCCTCAGAGTCACTCCTCCACTGGCTGCTCATCGTCCTCTGCATAAAGGGATACATGCAACAACAGAAACAGGAAAAGCAGGGAGTAAGAAATCATGTAAACACAACGGCATGGGAATAGGGAATAAGATGAACATACATCATATCAGGCATAGCAACAACATCATACATCGTCATTTACATCATACAAGTCAACAGTTAATAGATGCTATGTGGTGCAACACTACTCCACTACTCCGTTATGCATGTGGATCCAACTATCTCAGGAAGTCAACTTCGGAGTTACATATCCACATTGGCCATAAAAGCACCAATGTCAGCAGTTCACCAAACCATAGGTGAACCCCTTGGATAGTCAACGTATCATAACTGGATACGCCACCTCGGGGGCGCACGGTTCACCAAACCTTGGGTGAACCACCAGAGACTTAGGCTAGATCATCATAACTTGGACGACCTCCCCTATGTTGAACATCCCCCACTAATCAACTTCAACGTATGAATGCATAAGCAAACGTCACACAAGGCAACCACTTCCTTTGCTTGGGTCAATAAGCACCCAAGACTTATCACCATCATCAACATCAACGTCTTGGCCAAAAAGCACCAAGGTTCAACTCATCAACGCCTCAACCAAAAAGCATCGAGGGCACTTTGGCCAAAAAGCACCAAAGTGTAACAACGTGCGGTATCCCAACGGGTACTGACTTAGTCAACTTATTATTCTTTATTATCTTAGTTACCTTTTAATTAAGTTATCTAACTCATCATTATTCGATTGGTGTTTTATCACATTATTGGGGATACATCTCTTAATTCCTTTAATCTCAGGTTCTGACCAGTAAAGGGAGCACGGGCATGCTCGCCCCAGCACGGTCATGCTGTTACTTAAGTGAAGCACGGTCATGCTCACTATCCTGCACGGCCGTGCTCAATGTGCGGCCTGCCTTCCAGAATACATCTGAGAGCATGGGCGTGCTCCCTGTTCAGCACGACCGTGCTCCTGGAGCGGGTCGTACTGTTCTGGGCAATTATGTTCTTGGAGTTCTTGGCTCCCTAACATTCTCAAATCAGATCCTAGGATCCTTGGACTAATCCTGTTGGCATCAACCTCACCTCTCACTAGTTCATGTCTTATGAAACTTTAGGGGATTAAACCATTAATTCTTATGTTAACTAAGAGTCCTAATTAAATCCGTTTAGGGTCTTATTAACATATTCAACACAACGACAACATAACTCAGCCAATCAACATTCAGCCAATCAATACGTAACAACATCAACATAATAGTCATATTCATATCATGAACAGATTCAACTATTGATACATCATTGGCATATAACATGTAATGATAAACCATAGGCATACCATTAACCAACTAGCAATTATAGTAACTAATTCATACAACCCAAACAGATCATGGCATCAACAACGGTTTAAACATATTCAAAGGTAGCAGTTAATCATTCATAACAGTTATCAATATATAACGGGGTTGTGGGAACCCCTCATCTTACGCTACCCCCTAGCCTAGTGTAAACACTATTCTTCTCCCATACCTGGTATGAAGAATTCAGTAGCGATCACTCAAACGGTAACCCACGCGTTCCTCAAGCGGCTCAGTTAGCTCTCCAAGCCTTGGGCAAACAAGAACATTAACCAATTAGTTTCTCAAATCTAATAATAGAAAAAGGAAACTCTAAGGGGAAGGAACCGTTACCTATAGTGATCAACACTGACGAACTAGAAGCTCCCAAGGATCTCCACTACTCCAATAACGAAAGGAGTTTTGAGAAAATAGGGAACGAAAGGGCCGTTGCAGCTGCACTAGGGAAGCTGCTAATGTCAAAATAGGGTTCTGACTTAACCCTCGGTTACTGTTCCCTATTTAAAGGCACATACTTGAGCACGGTCGTGCTCCTCCTTGAGCATAGCCTTGCTCAACTTAGCGCTTTCGAAGCGCATCCTGCCATTGAGCACGGGTGTGCTCACTATTGAGCACGGGTGTGCTCAACTCAGCGTCAGCGAGACGCTTACTCACAACGAGTACGGTCGTGCTCCTTAACAAGCACGGCCATGCTTGTGACCCAGAAAGTCACAAGGCACAAGCCTAAGAGAAGGGATTTCAAGCCTAGAAGTCCCACTTAGCCCTCAAGTTAAGTCTTAAGGCTTAACCAACCAAACAAGCACACAAAAGCACTTAACAGAAAAAACAGGGTGTTACACGTATACACACGAGCAAGAGGTGGTGTTCTTTTATTTCTTTACCTTGCGTCTGGAAATTTTTTCTTACAAAGGTATCTGATGCTTGGTTTGGAAGCTTGTTGGGCTGGGTATAACACAGAAGTAGGGGAGCTAGCAACGTATCATTCAAAAAGAAATAGCCTCCATGTGCATAAAGTTTGTATAACAGTGTCAAGGCAAAATAATTTATATATATATATTGTTTATTTACTTAAGTGGGTTAAATATTACTCTCAAAGGAAATAGGTGTATATGCATAATAATATTAGGGTGGGTGTTATTATGTTATAATGACTAGGTGGTGTGCATTAAAAATGAGGTATATGATATTAATGTAAAAGTATAACTAATGTTTATTTGATCATAGTATGGTTTATATTAAATGAAGTGTGTGACTTGGTGTGGTGAATATATTTATGTGATATAAAATAATTTTTTCGTTTGGTGATGTTATTTAGTGTCTTGAATAAAAATATTGAATATAATGGTAGAAGAAGATATTGATTCTCTTTTGATTAAGCTTAGATTATGCTATAGTACTTGAGAACATTGTTGGTGGTGGTGTAATCTTTTTTTTTTTTTTTGGGTTTATCAATATGTATATATAGTTATTTATTTTTGTGGTTAAGTTTTGTTCTTAAATGAAATGGGTCATAAGGAAAATAATATAAGGGTATATGTTATTATGTTATAGTCACTATGTTTCAAGTGGATGCTATGAACTGTTAAGAATAAATAGGACTTATGACTTTTTATGGACGATTGGTAAATTGTTGAGCTATGACTTGAGATGTTATATATATATAGTGTGTGTGAGAGAGAGAGAGAGACGAGATATTTATGGATTTCACTACTTGTATGTTTATAATGTGATTATTTGGGTGAAGTACTTTGTGGAATGGATTGACAAGAATTGATATGAATCTTTGGGTAGGCGAATCAGGGATCAGGAGGCTCCTGTATATAAATATCACCGTCGGGGACGAGGGGAGTCTGTTAGATACCCTGGGTGTTGAATAGGGATGTTGATGTTTGACGGAGGGTGCGGAATCTCCGGGGTACGAAATTAAAACCGTTGGGGCGGGGGACCTTGAGCGAACTACCCCAAGTGGACCCAAAGATTCGATGTATATGATATGATATGATATGCATCCCCTTATGAGCGGAACATGAGTTATGAGGGAAAAAAAGTAGTGCAAGCCACTCCACAAGTACTCTCTTGAGGGACAAGATGTCCATACAGTGTTTTGTTAGTTTATGAGAGCATTTGCACATGTAAAGATGTTTGTGACATGTAGAAGAAAAATAATTATCTATTTATTTGATCTATTGCTTGCCTGAGTGTGTGACTTTATTTTACGAGAATCTTAATTCTAGTTAGAAAATTAGAAAATATTAAAGGATCTGTTTTTGACATAAAATGGATATATCCATATATCTTGGACTTCGATTTATCAATATTTATAAATAATAATAATATAATAAAGTATGGCAAAACCTATACCAAAAACAAAAATGGGTTCGCGTAAAAATGGACGTATTGGGGGAAACCCCCTCACTGAGTCAGTGGACTCACCCCACGTTTAACATTTCAGTTGCAGGTAATTGCGAAGCCACTAGGAGCCTTGGATACCATGTGGATAGCTTGAGGGGTTGTACCCTTATGTTTTTTTTATTTATTATTATTAAAGAAGGACGTTGTAATTTTTTTTTTTTGTTATTAGTCACTCTGATGTATTATATTCATTATGTTTTAATTAACGAATGTAATCTTTTACTTTGGATGTGACGAATTTTTGTATGCTTGTGAGGAGGTGAGTGGCAAAGTTGAGGCTTTTCCTTTCGGTCGATCATGGCTACGAAATTCGGGTCATGACAATATAAGCCTCAACGCTGGTCCATTTAAGCAGAATCGCAGAAATGTGAATTCCGCAGAGTCTACCCCATTTCAAGGTCGAAAACAACCATGAACACATAAGGATATGCACGAAACTCATGGTATAACAACATTCAATGCAAATCATGCAATATTACTATTATACAACAATGACTAATCATTTTAACATTAAAATCATGTCAAATTCATATCAAAATCATACATTTGTATAATCTAAAACCCTATGTTTTCATACCTTCAAATTTTCCCTAAAATCGAACAACAATCCTACCTACAATCTAAACCCCTCACATGATTCAACACAAAGAAGAGAAAAGAAAACCGAAATCCGATTCCTTGCGCCAAGAGCACGTTCTTATGGTCTTAGGTCACCACACCTTCCCCTTTCTCTAAAAATCTGATTTTAGAAGTTTTTGGGTTCTAAAACACTCTAAACCATTTCCCCCCATTTTCTTAACCCTTGCACTTACAAAAGGAGCCTAAGTCACTCCTAACTTGACACTAGGGATAAAAAGGACAAAACAACAAACAATTTACCATATATCTCTATCTTACTACGCTAATGTTTTATACTTCATTACCAGTATTTATTATTCATTTTCCGCATAATATTATGAAATTAACTTACCCACAACTATTAATATTTACTATTAACCAGTAGTATTAGTTAAGCCAATTTTTTTTTTTTTTTACGGGTGTTAAAGCTAATTGTTGTATATATAGGAAGTGTTTCCTTTTACACTTCCTTTCTCCATTGTTGGATAGTAATTGCTTTGTTAAGCTGACTATATCCCAATTCTGTACCGCCTTCAACCTGTAATATGCAAGCACCATTAAGGGCTCGTTTGGAGGGTCAGGATAGGATAAGGACGGATAAGATAATAGAGTTGGATAAGAGTAGGATATGATATGAGCCCGGTAAGCTCTTATCATATCTTATGTTTGATGCGCAACACATAACCAATAAGATAATCGATGGATATGATATAAATGATATTTAAATGACAAAATTATCCTGATCATGGATCTTACCAAAACGCAGTCCCAATGCATCTGCATTAATCCTCCAGATGTAAGAAACTAACAATTAAATTTTTGGAAACACAAATAATTATGCAGAAGAAAAGCCCCAAGAACCGATTACATCCAGGAAAAACAGCACAAGTATGAAAAAACAAAACATACAACAACCTGTCTTCTTCCTATCAAAACATACAGCAACCCGTGAACAACAACAAGGCATAAACACAGGAGATCGTCTTCTTCGTCTGACTCAGAACAAGTTTACTTCATCTTCTTCCTCTATTGCCGCAATCGCTATGGAAGGAATAATGGCGAGGATGGAGCTCGTGAGGTGGGTTTGCATGACAGTCGTGTGGAAATAGAACAAATCTGAACGGTTGCTTTCTGACTTTCCTTCTTTGTACTTTGTTCAACTTTACAGCAACTTATGTGTCAGAGTATAAAGGTTTGTGTTTTTGATGGTACTATGTTTCTCTTACCAAGAAACAAAGTATTAAACAATTCAAACAACACAGGAAAGGGACACAAATTCCTTCGTAGTAAATAAACAATCATTTGAAATAAAAATGTTTTTGACTAGATGAGTTCATTTCCAGTGTGCCTTTGGACGCACGTATATTACTTTTGAAGAGCAACTGGGTAGTCTAACTTAGTGGACAGGTTAACCTTATATTTATTCATTTTACCTAGTCCAGTTAACTACTCGTCTAGTTACAAGTCTTTGGACTTGTTACATTTCTTGATGGACTTAGCAGCTCATCTACTACCTTTTGACTTAGCATCTCGTCCAGCGATAACTATGTGGACGGGTTTATTACCATATTTTTGAGGGCTCGTCTAGCGAGTGATACTTGGACCCGATATTCTTTCAAGGCTATTCTAAGGGAATTAAAATTTAGTTCCCTCGTCTAGCGATACTTAGAACAGTCCTGCAAGCTAGAATAGACGAGTTAGTCCTTTAACATAACTTTGCCATACAAATTTAATCTTTTTATCAGCATCAAAACTTAAGAAATTATTTAACCATAACCACTTTGGTTCCAACAGTCTAAACAAGCCCAAACGGGAGAGAGTTAAAAAAACTTTACACTAGGCTAGAGAAAGAAAGAGAGCATGGCCCTAGAAAGAAATATGCAACTGGATAAGGACTTGTGAAGCTAAGAGCCTGAGACACAGCAAAACGAGATACTAAGAGAAAGACAGAAGTAATTGCTTTGCAAAGCTTGCTTCTTAGTTCTTCACACTCACACCGTGGTTCTCTATCCATTTCCTCTGTGTAACCACTCTTCATTCTCTCCACTTAGTTCTATAGTGATATTTCGATAAGCCCTAGTAAAGGTATAGATCAATGAAAAACCTGACTGAATCGGACGATTCAACTAGGTCAACCGTGAACCGTCCAATTCGACGGTTCAGTCAAGCCTTTTTGAACCATGGTTTGATCGAACTGCCAAAAAACTGGTTGAATCAGGGTTGAACCACTTTGAACCGGCAATTGGATTGAGTCGAACCGTTCAAAATTGATTATTTATTTATTTATTTCCCACGAAATTACTATTTTATTTATTTATTTATTTATTAATTTATTAGTCATCCAATTCAACCATAGGTTGAATTGATTGAACTAATTGAACCATGGCCCGGATTCTTACCTGTTCAATCTTCGTTTGATTTTTAAAACATTGGTATAGATGGTTAGAATTTCATTGATTAAAAAAAAAATTTGAAATTTGAAATTTCATGAATGTTTGAATTGTCAGATATTGATTGTCAATAGATTTTTTTATTGAATGATTGCCAATTTAATAAATTATACAATTTACAATTAATACTAATTAAATTAAATATATTGATTGCCAATTTAGTATAAAATAATTTGATGAATAAATAAATTAATAAAAAAAATTAATTGAAAACCAATTTAGCATTAAAACAATTAAATGTTTAAATAAATTATACAATTGACAAATAATACTAATTAAATAAATATATTGATTGTCAATTTAGTATTAAAACAATTTAATGCTTAAATAAATTAATACAAGTTTTTAATTCGAATTCGTATAAGTAAATTATTAGTATTTATTTAAATTCGAAATTGAAAATTGATATCATTTAAATATGACACAATACATGTTTTTTCGTTCCACACAATTTTTTCTTTTACTCTCTCCTTTGTCAAGTGCATTTCTGTTCGGGCGGTGGCAGCAAGGGGAAGTGGGTTGCAGACTTGTGGTTGTGGAAGGGTTTCGGCAAGCTGCTCAGAGGTACACTCTTCTTCTCTTTCTCTTCTTTTCTTTTCTTTTCTTTTCTTTTCTTTTCTTTTCAGTTTTCTTTTCCCTTTACCTCTCACAATTTTATTTTTTCCTTTGTCCTTCTCAGTCGATAACCTCAACCAGCCAAGAGATCACCGGCGCTGCGAAGAAACCACCGCCGCTCAGCCACAGTCTTTTCTGCCAAGCTCTCTCTGCACCCCCCCTCTCTCTCTAAGGTACCTCTTGCACAACACCAATAATTGTTGCAAGCACAATCACAAATCCATCATATAGTTGCTTATCTTTGTTTTTTGCCTTTTTTTGTCAGGGTTTTATTATTTGGCTTCTACCCTTTGCACTATTCGGTTGATGAGTTTTTGGTCGCTACTAATAACGAAATGTATAACCAGATGAGTTGTCTATGGTGAACAGTTTTTTTTATATTTTTATGCTCCTTTGTTGTCATTGATATTAGCTTATGCATATTTGTTGAGATAAATCCTTTTTGTTTCGTTGTATTACTTGAAACATGATCTCCTGTTAATTTTAATCATGTTAATGACACAATTGGAACATTAGCTCTTGGACATAATCATGATGGAGAGGGAGGGATAAACAATTGTTGATGGTGAGTTTGAGTTGTTTGTTGTTGTCACTTACACTTATAAGCTAGATATTGGTCATTATGTCACTCACCGAGATAAACCAATTTGTTGCAGTAAATAAATCTTTCTTTATATATAATAATAATAATAATAATAATAATAATAATAATAATAATAATAATAATAATAATAATATAAGGCAATATCTAATTAAACTTAGATCAAATATAAAGACCCACAACATCATAATATTAAAAGTCTAGAGCTAGCTTTCATTCAGTATATGAATGCATTAAACAATTATTGTTTCTGTTAAACAATTAAACCATGATATAACCAGGACAAGAAAAAGGTGTTGGATTTAGTTTGTCAATATCCTTCATGTGCATGTGTTTGTGCTTCAATTGGAATATATTTTTTTAAAATAATTAATTTGACATCGGAAAAAGAGGAGAGAAAAAAATTAAATAGATTTTAAAGAGAGAATAAAAAAAAATATGATAGATAAATATATTTTCTAAAAACTATTGACTTTCATGGGAAAAGAGGAGAAATAAATCAAAATATTTTCAAAAAGAAGATTTTTTTTTTCATATGATAGATAAATATATTTTCTAAAAATAGTTAACTTGCACGAGGAAAACAGGTGAAGTAAATCAATTATATTTTGAAGAGAGAATAATGATAATAACAAGATACATAAATATATATTTTTTTTTATAAAATTGGTTAATTCCTAATACGAGAAATAAATCAAATAGATTCTTAAGAAATTAGAAAAAAAATATGATAGATAAATATATTTTCTTAAAATGGTTATCTTGCACAAGAAAAAACAAGAAATAAATCAAATAGATTTTCAAAGAAGAATAAAAAATATTATCATTGGTAAATATATTTTCTAAAGATAGTTAAATTTCTCGAGGAAAAGAGGAAAAATAAATCAAATAGAACTTTTAATAGAGAAGGAAAAAATATGATAGGCAAATATATTTGAGTTTAATCTGTATGCACTGTCAGTGTAAAGATATTTACACTGACAACCAATAAGAAATCATAGAATTGATGACTTTTAGGGCTCGTTTGGTGGTCAAGATAAGAGAGACATAATAGGATAAACTATCGTATCCTGTCTGAAACTGTTGTTTGGTGAGCCAGCAGGATATGATAAGTCTATCCTGTCACATATCCTATCATGTCCATCTAGTTAAAATTTTATCCTGAGGGGGGAGCTGGGTTAGAACTCAACATGATAGGATAAGGTGATTTAAAGTATAATAAAATATAAAAATATTTTATATATAAAATAATTAAAGTATAATAAAATATAATATGGTTGCAAAAAAGGTATAATAAAACATAAAATAATAAAAATATTAATAATTATTTTTAAAAATTATTTTTATTTTGTCACAAGGCTAATATTATTAATGTATATTATTGTAAAAAACTTAAAAATAAATAAAAAATTATTCTAATAATTTAACTATATGTAAAGTAAAAACTAAAAACGAATATTTAAAATTATAAAAAAACTAATTTAAGTTAAAAAATATTTTAAAATTTTAAAATATTATATGCAATTTTATCACAAGGACAATTTTGTCTTTTTTATATAAACTTAAAAAATGAAAATTAAAAAAAAAAAAAAATCTAATAAAATATGAAAACATTCGGAACAAAAACGAAAATTTTAAAATTCATACTAAAATTACAATGATATCCAGTTGGTTATCTGGTGGACACCAAACGTCGGATAGGATAACAGCTTATCCTGCTCATATCCTATCCTACTCCCATCCTGCTCTCTTATCCTATCCACCCTTATCCTATCCTGACCACCGAACGAGCCCTTAAGGTGTTAGGATAAGAATCAAGTATTTATAATGATATATCAATTTCTGATTTGTTGACGGTGTAAAAAAAAACTTTACATCGTCAGTATATATCAATTAAATCCAATATATTTTCTAAAAATAGTTAATTCGCATGGGAAAATATGAGAAAAAATCAAATAGATTTTCAAGAGAGGAGAAAAAATAATATTATAGTTAAATATATTTTCTAAAAAGGGTTAATTAGCCCGGAGAAAAGAGAAAACAAAGTAAATATATTTTTAAGAGAGAAGAAAAAATAATATGATATTTAAATTATATATTTTCTAAAAGCTGTTAACTTTTACGGGAAAAGAGGAGAAATAAATCAAAATATTTTCAATATAGAAGTTTTTTTTTTTCTCTCCATATGATAGATAAATATATCTTCTAAAATGGTTAACTTGCAAGTGGAAAAGATGAGACATAAATCAATTAGATTTGAAGAGATAATAATAATAATAATAATAATAATAATAATAATAATAATAATAATTATTATTATTATTATTATTATTATTATTATTATTATTATTATGATACATAAATATATTTTCTAAAAGTGGTTAACTCTCACGGGGAAAAGAGGAGAAGAATTCAAATAAATTTTCAAGAGAGGAGAAAAAATAATATGGTAGCTAAAAATGCTTAAACTTTTAACAACTGTCATCACGAGGTTCATTCATTGTACACAAATTTTGGTTGAGTTAGCATTAAGCGAATTAGGGGACTAAAAAGTACATTTTCCAAATAGGAGACTAAAACCACAAATATTACCCAGATTTGAGAGACTTAAAATATATTAACCCTATATTCTTTACACACTTCTTATTTTTTAAATTAATTTTTAATATTAAAATTGTGTAGTCAATAATATATATTTACTATTTACACTTCAGAGTCCTCATCAATATTACATTTTATGATCAAAGGTTCAGACAAAATAATTATTTAACAAATTTTGGTATATAATTTCCATAAAATTTTAATCCAAAAACGTGAAATCAGTAATTACATTTTTTTTTTACGAAATCCTAAAAAAACTAACATATTCCCTATACATGACACGAGTCCATATATTATTTCAATACAAGTTTAAAATTATTGGTAAAATAGGTAGATTAGTTCTATATTTATTTTTTTTACTTTTTAAATTGATCCTATAAGTTTTTTTTTTTTAAAAAAATTGGTCCTACACGTTAAGTTCCATTTCCACGTTAGTCATTTCCGTCAATTTCGACTTAACGCCATCAGTTTACTGATGTGGCTATCATGTTAGTCTGACATGTGACTTTTAATCTAACTCAGTTAGGTCAAAATTGACAGAAATGACTAATGTGAAAATGGAACGTACAATATAGGACCAATTTAAAAAAAATAAAACTTATAAGACCGATATGAAAAGTAAAAAAAAATTATATAACACTAATCTACCTATTTTATCAAAATTATATTTCTCCATACAAAAAGTGCAAGACCCTTTTTTAAAAGAAAAAACTATAATAAAATCCCCCAATGACATCATCGTCGTCCAAACAAGCCCTCAACAGTGCAGGGAAAGTTAAAAAACTTTATACTAGAGAGAGAGAGAGAGCACAGCCCTAGAAAAATATGCAACCGGATAAGGACTTGTGTAGCTGAGAGCATGAGACAGACAGAGCAAGAGATAGAGAGAGAAACACAGAAACATCATTATTTATTAATTTATTTATATTTTTAATAGTTTTGTTTTCCATTTCCTTTTACCCTTCCTTTCTCCATTGTTGTATGTTGTATGCTAAGTACTTGCTTTGCTAAGCTTGCTTCCTCTCACTCCACTTCCTCTGTGTAAAACCCTGTCACCACTCTTCATTTCTCCAAAGAACAAAAAAAAAAAAAAGTGGAAACTGTTGAACGTTTTTCAACTCAATCACTTGCTTTAATTTCTTCACAGGTGTGTAACTACGTATTTACACCATAGCCTTTTGATCCTGTCCTTAAATGCCAGTATTATTTATTTTCCTTTGTCTCTCTGTATGCACTTTGAAACCCCATTTTGCATTCTCATTTTCATGAATTTGGGGTGTTGAATCTGTTCTGGTTTCATCTCAATTATGTTAAATCCTTCCTGGCTAACGTTTTACTCGTATTTACTATGTGTTTTTTGAGCTCCTTTTGGTTTGCTATGACATTTCGTGTTCTTTTTTAGAACTGGGTTTGAAAGCTTTTACGGCATTGACTTGAAGTAATTGCTTCGTGTTTTTTCTCTTTACTTTTTTTGGGTTCTTGGTTTTCTGGGTGTTGACATCGAAGGTTGGGGTTTATCTGTAATGGGTATGGTGTTGCAGTTGAAATTGCTTGGTGTTTAAGGTTTATAATGGGTGTTGATAAGGTAGCGTTTGGTAGGAACACGACATATATGTTCTTTCTATGTTGTTATATTTTATAAGGCAAATGCTAACTATGCCCGTTGGGCAATGGTTAATGGTTAATGGTTATGAAATCTACAAAAGTAACTTCCCATGGAAAGTTGTGCCTTCAATATATTATGACGAAATATACTTAGTTTTTTAATAAATAATTATCTTTTTTAAATTCTTTAAACATTGTCCTTGTAGTACTCATTAACAAAACCCATTTTATAAATAAACAGATGAGTACATAAGATAAGATTAAAAAGTGGAACATTTTGGTTCCATTAAAAGAGGGGGAACTTGGAGGGAAAGAGAACATAATATAATATCTTCTCTCTTTTTCTATTTGTGTGCCAAATGTTACCTAAGAAAGGACCTTTTTCATGTTCATCTGGTGTCTTTATCTTGAACATAAAGCCTTTTTTGTTGTTTGTTATAGTTCTGTAAGCTGTAAAATAGCTTCTCTTTTTGTCTTCTCTTAAACACATACATGTTGCTATCGGAGACTGATTCCCTTGTTTGTGTGGATGCTTTCTTAGCTCTCCATCCTTTTTTTGCTGATCTATAATTTATTTTATGATTGTCTTCTACATGTGTGTGTGTCTTTGAGTCTTATGTCCTTCTCTTTTCTTTCTATATGCATATTTTTATGGTGCCATTATTTGAAACTTTGTCTGCTGGAAACTCCCTTATTTTGCATCTAAAGGACTTGTGGTTGTTCTTCTGTTGATATAATTTAATCACGTTTTGACTCTTCTGTTGATCATTGCTCATGGGATTTCATAGATTTCATAGTATTCTGATATAATTTTTTTTTCCATCCCAAATTTGTCTTGAGAACAGAGCTAGTTGATAAGTTTTGGCATATTGAAATATTGAGGAGGTCAAAGTTTATTTGTGAAAGATTCTAAAGGCTTTTGAAGTAAATGCATGGATCGTGGGGACCAAATGGCATTATCAGGGTCTTCATCTTACTATATGCAACATAGAGGAATAGCTAGTTCAGGAGCACAACCTGAGTTACATGTTTCACCTGGTATTCATCCACCGTCTAATCCCAACATACCATTTCAATCCAGCATTGGTGGTGGTGCCATTGGATCCACATTACCATTAGAATCTTCAGCATTTTCGTCTCATGGTGTCAATGTTGGTGCTCCTTCTGGGGCGCCATCTGGGGAACCTGTCAAAAGGAAGAGAGGAAGGCCTAGGAAATATGGGTCTGATGGAGCCGTGTCACTGGCTCTGACTCCATCATCATCTAGTCACCCTGGAACCTTGACACAGAGCCAGAAACGGGGCAGAGGGCGCCCACCTGGGACTGGGAAGAAGCAGCAATTGACTTCTCTTGGTAAACCTCTATTGCAACTTTTAGTTTGTTTTGTGTTTTAAGATTTTTATAGTTTGAAATCAAAAGGGGGTGTAAATCCTTATCCAAGTCTTATTTGGTTACAAGTTTTCTTTTCTTTTCTTTATGAGTTCATTTATTTATTTTTGATGTTGACATGCTAATATCAAAATGACCTGAATGAACAATTGCTTTTGCATTCCCTGGTAGTATGCTATACATTATTAATTTCCTTGAAGTCTAACTTTTGCGGATCCCTAAGAGAGAGTTGCATATTTTATTTTAAACTTTAGGTGAATGGAAGTCTGATTAGAATTAAATTGGATGACTATGATTTAAAACTTCATCTAGTACCACTCACTATGCATTTCCACGATTTTGTAGAATTATACACAGGAAACAACAACTGCCTAATTCATTAATCACTGCACTGGGTTGTAGTAATCAAGCTATTTGGAAAAGACATTTTACAATATTGACAACTTAACAGTTCCTAACCAAGTATGCAGTACATATATTAACTTATTAAGAAGTTGGCCTATGTAATTAATAGCGCGCTATAGCGCTGCTATGGCGGTGTAGCGGAGTGGAGCAGCCCCTAGCCACTATGGTGCTCAAATAGCATAGGTTTTCTAATAACGGCAATAGCGGCCGCCATAGCGGCTGAAATAGTGGGAAATAGCGGCAACAACGGCCGCTCCAACAAAATGTGTTAAGAACCCATTTTTACCCCTCCTCAAATGGGCATCTAATGGTCATATTTTGGGGTATTGCCGTTTTAACAATCATATTTGGGGGGTATTGTTGGTTTTTTGAACCTAGGTTAAATAATTTTCAACACCTCTATCTCCTTCATATTTGATAGTTTTTTGACTGATGTTGTTATTGGCATGAATGTTATAGCTTAAGATTATTAATTATGAGTTTGTATTTGCAATTTTGGGTAATCTGTAATGTTTTAGTATTTACATGTGTATATTTAATTTTTTAGCTTGTGTATATATACATTGCAATAGCGGTCATCCCGCTCCCGCTATCCTGCTATAGCGTTTCGGGGATTAGCCGCTACGTGCCGCTATCCGGGATTGATAATTATCTTGGATATTATGATTTTATTTTTTCATCAATAATGAACCGTGCACCATAATATGTAATAATTTGACCATGGGATAAAACACTGAAACTCTTAAGGTTGTAGACCTGTTATAAGCAAAGTTGCAAGGGAAAAATTATACATGTTAAATAACAATAATTTCCTCGAGAAGTAATTAGCGAAATGAAGAAACTCTTAGCATGACTGGACAGATGTTTAGATTTGTATTTCTTCCTACCATTGTAATGATTAAGTCTGAGCTACTGGAATCTCAAGGACTGTTCGCTTCATATTCTTTATTTAGATTCTTTCTGATGAAGATTACAACTTATCTAACCTGAATTGAGCTAATTCCACTTTTTTCTATTTTATTTTTGGTGACATTTATATTTAGCAATCATACATATAACTTTGCTGAGTTCTCTTTTTCACTCTAACCCAGCTTGGATCTGACCGTAAGGTTGATTCATCCATGGGTATTGATTTGAATGTGTTTTTGTTTTTAATGGTTTGAGTGGTTACTTATTGCCAGGTGAATATCAGTCGGGTTCAGCTGGGATCGGATTCACTCCTCATATCATTAACGTTGCAAGTCGAGAAGTATGTCACAACTTTTTATGAAACTGAATCGATCTGTCTGACTTGGTAGTATATGTTATTAATATTGTAGGGAAAATCTGTGCAAAAGGAAGAAGAGTGAAATATGGCTATGAATGATATTGTTATTTTAAGACTCTGAATTATATTATGATAATGTTATGATGTGTTGGTATACAATACAATATTTTGACATATATAAAAAAATATTATCGTATGAATTTTCATCAGTATTTTTGTTCTCTTGTTTATACATGAAGATCTATGTGATAAAACTGTCTATTTATATTGGCAGCCACAGTATTGTATCTATAGGCTGAGAAAGGAGGCAATGTGTACAATTGGTCTCTTGGGATAATGATAAAACTAATAGCATTAAATATTAAACAGATTTTCATATTTATACTTTTTTTTATCTTGAAAAGGAAAAATTGACTTGGTGAAGCCAAAACCAAACATTATGATGATACTGATGTCTATGGTAGTAAAATAAAAGTGCTGCCCTGAAAATTTCATTTGGGGACATATAATTTGCTCCATCAACTCTTTTGTGTTACTTTTAATGATTTTAAATCATAATCCTTTTAAGTTTGTGTCATATGTTCTGGCATTTATGCAAATATTCGAAAATTAATCGTTTGATTTTTTTTTTTTTGTAGGACATTGCAACAAAAATTATGGCATTTTCTCAGCAGGGGTCTAGAGCTGTATGCATTTTGTCAGCCAATGGTGCTGTTTCTACTGTCACACTTCGTCAGCCTTCTACTTCAGGTGGCACTGTCACATATGAGGTTTGGCACTTTCTTCGTGTTACTTAGATGTACATTTGTATACACTAGGTTCATATATGATTGCAATTACATAAATATGCATATGCCTACATTTATGTGTACACAATGCATCCACAATCAAATGGATATCCTTTATGGAAGTACTACGTAGTTTCAAAAATGCATTTGTTATACTGGAAGAATGCCTTAAGAATTCGATTCATGCATGAAATTTAAGACTGGCATTAGTACTGCAAATTCAGAATGTTTTTTTGGCTACTTTAAGCTTGTTTTATATTTGAACCTCCAAACATGGGTTGTAGCTCTTTCACACTGCCAGACTAACTGAAACTGAATTGTAAAGTTCACACTTGAAATTCGTCAGACAAACAATTCATAAAGAAACTCCTTAGTATATGTGTCTATATACAATGAAGGGGAGCCGTGGCGCAATGGTTAAAGTTGTTGTCTCGAGTCATGAAATCAGCCTCTTGCAAATGCAAGTAAGGCAGTATATTATAGATCCACATAGTGGGTTTGACCCTTCCTCGAACCCTGCGTGTAGCAGAAACTTTATGGCACGAGGTTATCCCTTTTTTATATCTATATACTATATGCATACAATGTGGCACAAATGTGTTTTAATCTTTCATCCTACGGAAAACAAAAGAATCTTTTTTCCCTCGAGTCATCTTGACCGAGTCACCATGCTTTTTTCTATTGATGGTTACTAAATTTCAAAGGGAAGATGCTGGCTCCAATTTTTTTCTGGCTCCAATTTTTTTGTTATCCTAGCTTTATTCACATATTTGGAATGGGAAATATCTGTAATTGTTAGCCTTCCTTACCAAAATCATAGATTTCCACTTGTCAAAAAAAAAAAGCCTTCCTTACCAAAATCATAGATTTCCACTTAACCTTTGTAATATTGAGTACCTTATGTTTTGTTTTCTTGTTTTATCCTCTGTTTCCTTTATAACTGTCATGATAAGGTTATATATATGTTCATGTGTGCATATTTGATTACCGGTAGACTTTTGGCTTTGATAGGGGCTTTTTGAGATATTGTGCCTGTCAGGCTCTTACTTGCCTACTGATAGTGGCGGCTCACGCAATCGAACCGGTGGACTAAGTGTTTCCCTTGCTAGTCCCGATGGTCGTGTCATTGGTGGAGGAGTTGGCGGAATGCTTATTGCATCAAGCCCCGTTCAGGTAATGGCAAATGCTTTGATGATATTATCATCTCGAAATCATATTTCTCATTCCCACACATCAAAATAAAAATTTTCCAAGTTCTTGTTTGCTTTGTTTTCATTTTTCTGTTTTAAGAAATAATTACAAAATTACCACCTTGTTTTCATTCTATTTTCTGTTTTCATAAGTTTGTACAGAATTCACTGAAAACAACCTTTTCTTGTTTTCACTGTTTCCTGTACAAATTTTTGGAAACAGGAAACAAAATAAAAATAAGATGACAATTTTGTAATTATTTACGAAAGCAGGAAATAAAAACAGGAAACTTGAAACAAATTTGAAAGGTTTGTGATTTTCGGTCAACTCCCATCCTCCTATGCTCCTACCCTAGATTTCTTTTGGATGGTTAGACTGAATTATTTTATTCATGACTATGTCTATAGGTGATAGTTGGGAGCTTTCAGTGGAGTGGATCAAAGATAAATAACAAAACCGAAGGTTCAGAAGGTACAGAAGTTGGTGTGGAGTCAGATCATCATCATGCAGTTCACAATCCAGCTGCACTGAATAGCATTTCACCAAATCAAAATCTTACTCCAACCTCATCTCTGAGCCCTTGGCCAGCATCACGTCCTTTGGATATGCGTAATTCCCATGTTGACATTGATTTAATGCGTGGGTGAAGATTTATTTAATATACACTGGTACTGTGTATATATTCAGATTGATTCATGGTCAATCATCTCATTTTCTTGTAGCAGTATTGACAAAATGGGAAGTACCAACAACAGAGTAGAAGCCAGCTGACTTTTGCCATTGACAAGATTGGTTTGTGATTGTGCTCATACTTTTGTAGCTGTGAGGAATTTTAATTTGAAGATTTCATGTTCGTGATTGGTAGATGGTAATGGTGTAATTTATATCCTATTTGAAAACGTTAACATTGGGCTAGATGTTCTTGTGGTTTAGGAGCATTAATTATGACATAAAACCTCGTAAATTTTGTCATACAACTGTTTTCCATTACTCGTTTGATTTGAGAAAGAAAATGGGAAGAGCGAAAATGGAATGAAAGACTCTGGATAGAAAGAAAGAATATGAGAAAAAATAATGTATTTTAAAAGGGTTTTTGGTATGAGAGAAACATGAAAGAAATTGAAAAGAAAGAAATGTTAAATTCTCTCGTCTTATTTGATAGATAAAGCAAAAAAAAAAAAATGTAAAGCAAAAATTATTTTTTAAAAGGCAATAATAATAATAATTTTCATTTTAATTATAATTTTTGATTAAAAAATCAAGAGATATAATTTTAAGTGTCAAATATGTTTTTTGTCCATTAAAATGCATGAAATTTGGTTTTGGTCAATGTAAAAAAAAAAAAATTTCTTTGATTTTTATATCTCAAATTTGAAACCACCACTTTTGGTCCCTACCAGGGATGGACCTATGAAGAAGGGTTTGGGGGCAGCTGCTGCCACCAAATAATTTTTTTTAATTAAATCTTATATAATTGTTTTTGTTGCCCCACTAAAAAAATTATATTGCCCCATTGCTCAATAACTCTATTCTAAATAACACAAAAAATGTTGCCCTCATTGCTCTACTACCATACTTTAAATAATACCTTTTATTTTTTCAATAAAACTTGGTGACATATATAGAGAAATATTTTTAATAATGTTGAAAATGAAAAAATATATAACAATATCAAAGTAGGAAAACACGTAGAGAGCAATTATAATTTATAGAAGTTAAAGTATCTTCAATTTTATGACTATAAAATGATATAGTTTTTGTAATCTCTAATTTCCGACTTAATAATAAGATGTCATTATTTTATTGCTTATGTATTTATATAATTTTTTTTATAAAACTATTTATGATGTATTATATTGCCCCCATTGGTCAAATTTTCTGGGTCCGCCCTGGTCCCTGCTGCCATGTGACATTTATCAACTACTTATGTGTCTAACAGAAGGTCATGCAGATCATTCCGAGTATCACCTAATAACATTTGTGGTGTCATGTTAGCATGTAATTTCTCTGAAGTTTTCTTTGAACCCTAAAATGAATGCTAGGGATTAAAAATAGTACTATCAAATTTTTAGAGGGATGAAAACCAAAGAAAAAAAAATCTATGAGGACCAAAATCGAAATTTGCTTATTTTATAGAGATCAAAATTAGTAAGTTCATATTTTAGAGGGATGAAAATCGAAGGAAAATTTCTAGAGGGAGCAAAACCAAAATCTATTCATTTTCTAGGGACTAAAAATATATTTAACCCTAATTTTAATAATTTTAAAATTTATTATATATGTATATGTATTTTATTATAATTTTGAAATTTGATATAAGATCTCTATCAAGAGGTTTTCTTGGCATAATTTCTACTTCTTTATATCTTTTTCTAACATCTATTTTCTCCTATAATCGTTTTCAACAACATGACACAACTTCCTGTTATTCTTGATTAGCAAATCGTTTGTTTCTTCTTTTTGGTAATCTGCTGCTTGCCGGCTTTTTTACCGGGTAGGTATAATTTGACCGGCAAATTCCCAAAATAGTATAACTTGAAAAATATTTACATATATAGTGTAGGTTGTTGGTAGGGGATACAATTTTTTAATACAAGTCGTATGTAATATTAATGACTTGTATTTTTCTAATTAAATAATGTAATTCGTATGTGGTGTTAACGACTTGCATGGTTATATAATTTTTTTTAATTAAATAGTACAAGTCGTATCTATGATTAACGACTTACATCATTATATTTTTTAAATTAAATAAATGCTAGTGATATGTCTTATTAATGACAGCAAACCTTTTTTTTTAAATTAAATAAAGCAAGTCGTATATATTAGTAACGACTTGTATGGTTATTTTTTTTGTTAATTAAAGTTTCATCGAAAATAAAATAAAATAAAGTTATGTGGTGCATTGAATTTTTTTTATAAATTAATTAATTCAATTTTATATAATGTTAGTGTTATCCCCCAAAATAAATTAATTTACACTAATACAAGAAGCATTTTTTTACAACGGTTAAAAGTGACCTGTTACGTTGGTTTTGGAGGCAACGTTGTTTAAATCGCAGATTCATCCTTTTCGATTTTTAGCAATGTTGAATTTGTATTGTTTCCAATGTATTTTACCAATTTGAATGAATGAATTTTTTTTAGTCAAAAAAAAAAATATAAAAAAATATTAATAAGAAATTGCCATTTAGCCACATACAAATTTAATTAAGCCCGTCAGAAAAAAATAAATAAATTAAGATGCAAGTCGTTACCATAAGATACGACTTGCGTTATTTAATTTTAAGAAAAAGTTTCATTAATAAAACCATTTGACTAACATTATTTAATTTAAAAAATATATATGGACATGCAAGTCGTTAACCATAAATTCGATTTGTATTATTTGGTTGAAAAAAAATATTATAACCATGCAAGTCGTTAACACCACATACGACTTACATTATTTAATTAAAAAAATGCAAGTCGTTAATATTACATACGACTTGCATTAAAAAATCGTATCTCCTACGTACGACTTACATTATATATGTAAATATTTTTGAAGTTACACTATTTTGGGTATTTACGGGTCAAATTTACACCTATTCGGTAAAAAAGCCGCTGCTTGCCATATCCAACATCCCTACATCTTTCCACTTGAAATGAGAATTTCTTCTCACAAGAAGTTCTCATATCAATGGTATGAAGATCTAACAGTTTGATAACCTGAGGAAGGATGGTTTCGGTCGTGGATCTAGTAAAGGTAGCAAGATAGTTTGGGTAAAGATGTCATTTTCCACACACATTTATCTTTTCTCCCATTTTCTTAGCTGATGAGGGAGGAAAATTTTATAGTAGGTCCCACCGTCAATGTTTTCTATCCTTCCAATCTCTCTTCGAAAACAAACGAGGGAAAATGTAACATCCCTGGCTGCTCTATGGATTGACGACTGTCCCCACAGACCAACACGAGTCTTTTCAGCGTGCTTTGTCCTCACTCACACACTTCCTGAGAAAACTTCCCAGGAGGTCACCCATCTCATAATTGCTCCAAGTCAAGCACGCTTAATACCGAAAAGAAGATGCATCTTGTTAGTATAGGCAGTACCAATCAATTCATATAAGCCTTCCTCAACTGTATAGTCCCATACCTACACAGTCTCAGGATCCCTCTCATTCGGGTGTGTAATCGGTTCATTCATGTGTCCCTCCGCCTAGAAGCCTGCCAGGAGCCGCTCCTTGTCCGTGCCTTCTTGCACCGGCGACCACTCCCCGCCCTCGTCGGCACCCGGGTGTTACATGCCCACCAGCTTCCGCTTGGTTCGTCCCCGAAACCACACCGTACTGGGAGAGGTGCCACTCTGATACCATTTGTAACATCCCTGGCTGCTCTATGGATTGACGACTGTCCCCACAGACCAACACGAGTCTTTTCAGCGTGCTTTGTCCTCACTAACTTTGTCACGACCCAAAACCTAAGGCGTGACCGGCGCACAGGCTTACAATCCTAGCCTGGCAAGCCTATCAATTTAGAACATATTTGATAGAGATCTATAAAATTTTTACAAAAATTTTGATAGAGTCTCCTCTGTAATTCCAACATCCCAAAGCAAAAACACCTGCTGAAATATTCATATTTTCATTTCAGAAGTTCAGTCATACAAAATACATCAAGTTTGGTATCTCAAACCATTAATACAGCTCAAAAGAATGTATTACTAGTTCCCTATAGCTGCAGAGTGTAAACTGTGTCAAAATACATCAAGGCCTTCAACAAAAAAAATGTGGCCTACCAAAAAGAGCAACACTGCCTTAACAATCTTGACCTGTCAGCAGCTAACTAATCAGCTGCCTGGGAATCTGTATGGAAAAATAAGAAGGGTGAGTCACACAGACTCAGTGAGGGCATAACAACCACCATGAACTAGAAGGGAAACATACTAACACACGAATAATTATTCTTTCAAACTTAGTAGCGTACTAGGATATGCATAATAAAATCTCAATGAAGCATTTATATAAAAATCATCAAACTTGCAAATTTAGCATGTTCCAATAATAACATTTCTTTACACCCAAAACTAGTTGAAGAGTTAAAAAAAATATAAATGAATAAGTAAAGTAATAAAACACAAGTTTAAAGAAATTTTTAAATCACAGTGGGGTCACACATGAGAGAACAAAAAATCAGAGGCGGCTCCATCTCGCTGATAGCCCTCTCCTCCTAAGGGTGGCCTCTCCCCTAGGGGCGGCTCCATCTAACGGATAGCCCTCTCCTCATTCAAGTCACATCAATCATATCTCATCGGGGGCGGCTCCATCTCGTTGATAGCCCTTTCCGTGCACTGGCGGCTCCATCTAACGGATAGCCCTCTCCTCCCGGAATATATATATAACTAGGTGCACCTAGACCGTTACCCCCGCTAACGGTTACGGGATTCTAACATGGATTCCCCAAATTAAAATTCTCAAATCATTTCCTTTATCCAGCTCTTCCAAAATAAAAAAAAATCACATTATCATATTTCAAGTTTGACTGCTATCAAATAATTGCTCTTTACAACTCTCAGGTATCATCAAAATCATTTAATGAGAAACCACAACCTTAACAATATTTAGGAATGATTAAAATGAACACCAAAGGCATGTTTCCCCAAATATAGTAGTAAAAGTAATTTTAACATAACAAGTTAACTAAAAATAATGAGTATAAAATATCTAAAATATGTCACAGTGATTATCATCCACTCACAGATATGGGAAGACAACAAATCTACTCCCAACAACTCCAAGCGAAGCAGACAGGTGCTAACTGACAGATCTTTGAGAGCCTAAATGCACAACTTCATGGGGTGGGTACCTTAGTTTCTCCAGAGAGCTCCACCCCTAACCCAAAAAAATCACCACAACTTAGTTCCCAAAAATCAAAGAGGTAGAGCTTAAAGATTTATACAATAAACTTACAATGTTGCTTGAGATTGGAAGGAAAATGAAGCAACAAGGAAGAAGAAAAAGAGCCAAGGGAGAGGGAGAGACGTCAGAGAGGAAGAAGGGAAAAAAAGAATGGGGTGGGGGAAGCTTCTCGATGACCCCCCTATTTGATCCCATTTACGTTTGTTTTTTTATTTTTATTTTTTGAGTGAAACGGTGCGTTTCAGAAAAGTGCAAAATTTCTTCATTTTTTCCCTCTCATTTTGTCTCAAACCAAACAAAGGCTATAAGAAAACATGAAGATTTACTGCTGATAATCTCATATATAGGAATGTTGAGATCAGTATGGTGTGGCAATCGAGTCTCTTATCATTGAATCTATGTTTGCTCTCTTTGGTACCGATGTTGAGTCCTAGTGTCCTACTTTATGCTCATCTAATGTCATGACCCGAATTTCGTAGCCATGACCAGTCGAAAGGAAAAGTCTCTGATTTCCCTCTCGCAGCCTCATAAGCATACTAATCCATCTCATCCAAAGCAAAAGAGATTACCTTCATTAGTGCAACAACATAATAAATACAATACATCAGAGTAACGAACAACATAAGAAAATTACAAAGTCCTGCTAAACTAAAAACAACACATACCATTGAGTGCAACCCTTTATAAAAACGACCCACATGTCATCTAAGGCTTCCGGTGACTTTTTGAGAAAACTTTCTTATTTGTAAGCAAAACATAATTCAACCCCCTTTCTCGTGTTTTCATATGTTCATTTCATACCCTTCTTTCTATCACAAATTTGAAATGCCATAGCTACATACTTAATATTTACACGCCACATGACTGACGCATTATATTCCTTCCATGCTTTATACATTTTTTATTTTTATATTTTTATACTAAATAATATAATTGGATTTCAATAGTATAGATCCATTAAATTCTAATGCTTTATTCAAGAGCAAAAACTCCTTTCTTCTCTTGCATGGAGAAATGTGATATAAGTTGAAGACCTACTCCTATCCAAGACTATTTTATAGATTAAAAATTCTTCCATTCAATGCATTCTCTAAGGCTCTAAAGATTTCCATCTTTTCTCCTTCCAACAAATTATGGAGGTTTTTCTGAATCCTGAGTCCTTGAAACCATATATCCTGGCTACTCTCCTCATATCCTGGCTGACTATATAATGTTATAAGGGTCATGCTAACGAGTGTCCTTAGGGAACTCTTTAAGGAACCAAGAAAAGTAAGTTTTTACTCGAAAACTAAGTATTTTATCCTTTCAAATATTAAATACATCAATTTCCCATCAAAAACTTCTTTTCTTGATTCTTTAATGAGTGTCCTTATCATTCTCCAATGTTTATAGAGAAAATAGGTAGCAAAATTTCTGCACAATATTAAATTATCTGACTGACTATCAAGTTATTACATGGTAGTGACATCCAACAAAAAGAATAATAAAATATATTGTATTTAACAACTCTTGTAGTTTGAATTCATAAAATAAACCTCTCAAATTAGCTTAGAGTTAAACTAATTTGTGATCATACATTGGACAGTGAACTTCAACCGGATAGAGTGTGCCAACACTCAAAAGAAGACCTTTAGGAGCTCTGAAAGAAAGAAGCAATTAATTCATGTTTCCTATGTTTCATTCAAGAGTTTTCTTCTTTCTGTTCCTCCGATTCTGGCTTTGAAGGCTCATCATCAACTGGTTCAGGAGGTGGAGTAGTAGTACTAGAATTCCTCTTGTGTGCAGCAGCTGCTTGTAGTACATGGTTATAGTTTCCCTTCTCCATGAAAAGCTGTGCAAAATGGTGCCTGCAATAGAGGACACCATCTAGGGAAGCATAAGAAGAATGTGTGAGATGGCAGCCTGCATGAGCACACCTAAAGCAATTCTTGTGGTAGCATTCCCCTTCCAGTGTCATCTATATTTAACAAAGCCAAAATTATATAATTAGTTCAGTACAATCAAATTTCTAATCCAGGTGATATGAAATCAGCTTACAATAGTAAAGGCTTGGAAAAAAAATTTACGAAGACATATTTGGTCCGTGAATATTGAAAACATCAATTTGGTCCTCTAAAATCTCAAATATCGGTTAAATTAATCTCTTTTAGGATATTTTTTGGGATAATTTAGTCCCCACCCACCAGAGACTATTTTAACCAGCATTCGAGATTTTTTAGTGTCAAATTGATTTTTTTTATTTTTCAGGGACCAAATATATGTCTGTATCTTTTTTATGGACCAGTTTGGTCCTTTACTAAAAATGTAGAAGTGTTTAAGGTAGAAATGAAAAATTAAGGCTTATCCCTTTGTGTCGTTTTTCATTGTCAAAATCTACAATCAAATTGAGTTTGCTCATAGAAGTGTTCCTTCTGTTTTATATATAATCATGTATGATCAACATCTTAGATTACAGACCTTTTCCAGAGGATAGACTGTTTTTGAGCAAACCGAGCATTTGTCTAGAGTTCCACTGAACATAGATGAGAGTCTACTCGGAGTCCTATTCTGTAAGTTAAAATCATTTTACCTGACATGTTAGAAAGAGTACACAAGAATATTTGCATGAATAAAATGTATCTATTGCTTCATAATAATAATAATTTTGTCAAAATAATAATAATAATAATTTAACAAGACAGAATGTAGTTAAATGTCTCAAGGACAATGCTCCTCAAGTTTGAAGGGCATTGGTAACGTTCATGCTTAGGTAGGAATAGGATAGTGAACATACCACCAGATCATTTTGTTTATCAGAAGACTTTGCTGCAACATTTTTAGTCATGAAAACAACATAGATAGTTAGCCAAATCAACAGAAAGTGACAGTGCAAATCAATTTGAACTTAATGACACTGCAATTGAACAAAAATAAAAAAATAAAGAACTGAAAATAGATGATGGTCTACATCTTACCTGTATGAAAGTTCTTGCTGAAATTACCAGATTCCTTGAAAAGCTGTTCAAAGTGTGGTTTGCAATAAAGGACACCATCCATTGAGGAGTAGGTGCTCATCTGACCAACATAAAATTGCAATTTAGGCATAATTTTAAACTGCATGAATTTTTTCTTTTGATGAATCAAATCATATCAAACTACTAGCTTGCCCTAATGACTTCATTGCAAATTTAAAATTCTGGCACTAGGAATCTAAGATGCTGGAAAATTAGTAATGTATGGAATTCAATAATGAGCTAGATATGCATCCCCCGTTTTCCTTTATTTGTGGTAAGGGGTATGCACGTAATTAGCTAAAGAATCGCATGCTTCTATTCTATATGATAATCAGAGTTACCAGGTATGCAGTACACGGGTTATTTGGTACGCGATTAGTCTTTTTTATAATATTATTTTTTAAAGTGGCCCGATACGTAATATGCGGTACGATGGATTCGGTACACAGTACGTAGGGTTATTGAGAGAACACGGTAACTATTCTGATGCCATTACATCTAAGAGGTGTTTGGTGATGAGAGGCATCACATTTCTAAAGGGCTCATTAGGCTAGAAAAGACCAACTGTTGAATACTAAATTAAATCATAATAAATCTAAGAATGACACAATTGAAAGAAGCATATGAAGGAAACAAATTTAGTTTAAAATAACAAATGAGCAGAACAACAACAACAATGCAACAACATAGGGTAATCCAAGAACCATACCGTAAGATATCCCTTGCAGTGACTGCATTTGAAGCAGTGTTTATGGTAAGGTACGCCTTCAAGAGTTAACAAGTCAACTACATAAACAGTCTTATCACAAGCCTTGCATTTATCCAAAGTTCCCGTGAATGACATTTTGCTTTTTTCCTTCCTCTAGAATGACTCAAAACAAGGTTCAGGATCTTTCTTTCTTGCTTGTGTCTTTGTTTTTCCTTTAATCCAAGATCTGAGAATTAACGAGAAGTTCAAAAAGAGAGAACATCACTCATTACCTTGTACCTTATACAAATGGGGATTGAACAAAGTCTTGCATATGTCTAAGCAAAGTAATTTATATCAGATTATAACGGATTTGATAGCATTGGTAAATGATTGACAAGTGATTGGAGACCTCAAAATATTGAGGAAAAGATGGGAAATTAATGCTGTAATTTGTGGATACAAACTTATTGTTTGGAGTGAAAACAGGTTGGTCTCTGACCGTTTCAATAGTGGGAATAATTCGATTCAAAGAAAAAAAAAAACAATTCCAACTGTCTTTTTCATTTGCTATTCTGGCAGTTAAGTTTGTCAAATATAGTTGGAGTTCAAGGATTTCATATATAAATGACCAAAAAAAGAATTTCATAATTAAGATGTTTTGAGAGTTATATCCAGAATGCATAGTCCAAATTATTATCTGTTTATCCATAAAAAGTTTTCATCTTATTAGAATTTGACAAATTAAGTGGACTCTACATTGCTAATATTTGCTTATTTACATTTTTTCTGGCAGTCTATTTCCTTCTCATAAATCTCACCTTGTTGTTTCTATCCGGCCCGAGGGTGAAGCTACTAAAATCCTAGCATTAGGTCCACCAACAAAAGAATTATTTACTCTTAGTTTTTATAAAACAAAAAGACCACACATACTAGTAAAAAGATTCAATCTAAAATAAAATCTTATCAAAGTATACTCACTTAAAAGAAAAAAGTCTCACTTAAAATTTGTTTTAGACCTTACTCATTCTTGGGCCGGCCTTCTAACGAGCCTTGCATCTCCCATATAAAATATTTAGTACTATAAAGAACATGTGTAGCAGTTGAATAACAAATTAAGAGGAGGTAGCATTGGTACTGTTCCTTTTGTATATCATAGCGTATGTAATTATTAGTCACTTGATATTGACCCACGGTGGGAATGAATTATTTGGACTACCTACTTTAAATTTTTCTTAATTTTTATATGATGTAGGATTGTTAAATTGTCAACCAGACAATAAATTCTTTTTGTTCATTAGCAGTAGAATATTGGTTAAACATATGACATAAAAGTATGTCATTTTTGTTTGAAAACAATAATTTAGCTTACATTTAGTAAAATTGCAGATTATGAAAACAACAATATAACTCCAATTATCCATATTGATAAACCTTAATATTCTACCAAGGATCCTTGGTGTCATTTTCTCGAATTGTTTTGCTTACAAGCAATAGGTTCATTTTTATAACCGTGGTAAAGCAATCAATGATGACTATTTAGTTGTATGAACATTAATGCATTTGAAGTAGAGTTTGTAACTATTCCTCCACATTCATGTTAGCCATTCAAATTCCATAAAATAAAATGGTGAAAATTGGTGACATGTCAACAATTTGGATGAATTGAAGAGTTATGAGAATAGAAGTCAATCAATCAATTGTACTTACTAATAAATGGCAACACTGAAGCCCGCTCTTCAGAAATTATGTATATTATAATAGATAATAGATTATTATATAGGATTCTATATTAATTTTTGGATTCCGTTGTATTTTGCACTGTGTACTGCACTTGTAGTATTATGCTAGTATAATGATAAGATTATAAATAGGTGTACATATGCTTGTACGTATATGATTATTCAGAAGTTCATAAAAAAAAGTTTAAATTCATAAAAAAAAAATTATATGATTATTCAGAAATACAAAAAAAATTTACTAAATTCATTGTTCTCTGTCTCTCTATTTCTTAAATGGAAAAAGGTGACGTAAGTGAATGATTCAACACCTTATTACCAATCACTTTATAAAGGGGCCCCCATGTTTCTTGGAACATTTTTAGATGTTAAAACTTTATAAATTTAAGATTTCACCTCTCTCTCTTCCCCTCTCTCTCTCTCTCTGAATCGAACCCAATAGCAATGGCAGAGCTGCAAACAAAGGTGGAAACCAGCCCCTCTCTGGTTCCGCTTGCGGCTGAGACACCATCACAAGATAACGTTGATCACAATAAAGCTGCCGAAACGACAGCAGCTGAGGATTCCAAAGCTCTTGTTGTGTTCGAGAGTGAGTTTTGCATGTGTTCAAGTTTTCTTTGCTTTTGGTGCTCATCATTTTCCAGGGAAAAAAAAAATCATTTGTTTTAATCAAAATCAAACTTTAGTGTTATTTTAGTTACATCAATGATATTTCAACATCTGATTTTGTCAATATCAACCAAAGTTTATATGTCATTAACCACAACAAATTCCATAACATTAATCAACTTATCATCCATACACCTAGACATGATTAATCAAGATTTGATGCCCATTAACCATATTGTCCCGGGGTACAAGTAACATTTTTGTTTTAGTTAATTATTAATGGTGGAGTTGGTTGGGATATAGATCACATGTCCCATTTCGATATGTCATACCATACGTCCCAGTTAATAATATATTATCATATATTCTACTTTTTTAATATTATATAGAATTTTAATTTATGTGACAAGAAATTATTGGCCGAGACATGATATCGTAAACCAAAATAGGACAGGTGATCTCTATCCAGTTGGTTGGTGTGACTGTTAAATTTTGTTCGTTTGCTGAGAAAGTGTTTGAAAATGAAAGGAGGGAATGTTACTTATGTCTGTTGATATTTTATTACTTGTATCCGACTTGGCCAAGTTGAATAAGTATTCTTACAATGAAATGAATTAATTTTTCCTTTTTCCTTTTTCTTTTTTGAGTTTTTTTTTTCCTTTTATGTTATAATTTCTCTTACCCATGCTCCGGAAAAAGAAAAGAAAAAAACTCTTACCCTCTCCTGTCTTCCTTCAAAGATTTTGTGATTGGATTCTTATGATTTTCCTATTTCATTACAAGAAGCTATGATTTCTGAACTTCTTCCAATAATTGATTTTTCCTTTTTGGCTGTGATCATAGCTCTGAATTGTGATTAGTTATCTTGAAATTCCTTTCTTTTGTTGGATCCATATGCTATCTATGATGCCTTCTAAATGGGGTAACCAATCTTTTACCTTCTAAAAGTTGGTTCCGCTATTTATTTAATGCTTATTAACATAGCAAGATATATATTTTTCTAGCAAACTGTAGTATTTTGAGTGTCAAGCTAACTGTATTCATTCTCTTTTAATTAGCATTATCCCAAAAAAAATTCTCTTTTAATTAATATGAAATAATTTGTTTCATCCAGCCATTTTACAGCATATATTATTCTATATATCAATTAATAACTTCTTACATGTCCCAATAAAATAATTTTCATTAGGCCCTTTATGTGATCATAAAATATAAATTGTGCTCCCATTGTGATAAAAAAAAAAAAAAGGGTGTTTTCCCACTCTTGCAAATGATGATTTAATTTATAGGCAAAGTTATTCTGAACTTTTGGGGCTATCTAGCTGTGTTTTCAATTTATTGTATATTAATATGACAGGGCGCAACATGATTCAAATCCAATAATGAATGAAAGACTGCATTATTTATATATTTCCTTATTTTTTAATACATTTTCTTTTTCAAAGCATTCTTATTTCCCCTGTTATGGCAACTGCATAATTTAAATATCTGTATCTACATTTTCTTATTTTCATTTTTTTTTCTTTTTGCTGATTTATATTTAAAACAGTGAATTGTTTTTTTTTTTCTTCTTTTTGGTAGTTAACTAGGCAAATTTTGAAGATATAGTGGCTAATTGATTTAAGTTTTGCTGTAAATATTGATGATTTTCTGTTTTTCTTAGGTTCTATATGATATATGTTTGATATGTATTGTTGGGGAGGTTTTTGTTTGATTTGACAATTAATAAACGTACGTGGGTCATGCTTAAATTTCACTTTTAAGCAACACTTCTAACTTCTTTTGCTAGATATATTATAGTTTTATGGAGATAACCGATCTGCATGACACTAATGCAGCCCTTGTCCACCATTAGCCTTCCCTTAATTCTTTGTGATGCATAAATGAGCTTGATTGGGAAATTCATTCGATAATCTAATACTAGATTCAGATTGATGCATGAAATAATTTTCCATGTTTTGATATTCTGGTACATACACTATTTGATAATTTTATTGAATCATTGATATAACTATATAGATGTTTACATCCTCATATGCCTTAAATATAGGATGTTTCTTTTATATCGTTGCTGAATTGCAATATCTCAGTTGATATGTTTGTATGACCAGTGATAATTTCAATGTTTATTGAAGAGCTCTTATTTGATATGATATCCATACTTTTCCGTTTTGTGTAGTATCCTTTCATATTATTTATTTACTTTATTACTATTCTTTTGGACTACAGCGGCACCAGTTCCTGCAAAAAAGCTAACATCAGGAGGATCCATTGACAGGGGTTAGTGTTGATTGTTCTGATATTTCCATTTGCATTGTCTTTAACTTATTAATATTTTATTGGTTAAACTAATCATTTGATCCTTATACTTATATTTTGATTTCGGCCGTCATACATGAATTTTTTTGAATTTGGTCGCTGTATATACAACTATTTTTAATTTGGTTTCTATTGTTTATTGGTGTTATAACATCGTTTATTAGAGTTGAATTATAAGGATCAAATTGAAAATGATTATCTTGTATATGAACCAAAGTAAAAATGATCAAATAATTTTGAATTCAGTCCCTACATGTGACAATCATTTTAATTTGGTCCATGTACTTTATCTTCAACAAACAATGTTTTAACACCCATAAACGACAAGGGATAAATTAAAAATAATTGTACCTATATGGATCGATTTCAAAAATTTTCACCTATGCAAATCAAATTCAAAATTAATGTCACGTATAGGGATTAAACAATTAATTGAACCTATTTTATTTTTATGGTTATTTGCGTATCTGATCTTGATTATATAGTATATGCATTTAATATTTGCAGCTTTTATTTCATTTCATAACCACTTGAATGAGTAGATTCACACCTATTATGTCAAGTTTATGTATTATGATTGTGTTTGGGTAAACAACTTAATTAAGTGCTTATTCGATAAATTTTTTTTTAAATAAGTTAAAAACAACTTATTTTCATAAGCTTTTCTGACAAACTTATTACAATAAGATAAAATGAGCTTTTATGAAGCGCATAAGTTATTTTCATAAACATTTTGCATAAGTTTATTTTTATAATTTATTTTGTAAACTCAAATAAGCCCTCTATAAGCTCTATAATCTCTAGACACATTGCAAATATGTACATGGATTTCTCATTTCTAGCTGACACATTTCTTTTCCTTGGTAACATGAATATGTGCTTGTATGAACACTATTATGTATTCTCTGTATGAAAGTCTTGTCTGAAGATTCTGGTTTACAATCAATTTATCTGGCTTCTGTCTAAGAAAGTTACTTATCTTCTATGGTCTATAGATATCGCTCTGGCAGAAGTAGCGAAAGGGAAAAAGTTGTCTTATGTAAGGGCATGGGAAGAAAGTGAAAAAACTAAAGCAGAGAACAGGTTAGACTTTAAGTCTTTTGCAGTTTTCCATTGAAGGCATAAAAGTTAAGAACCAAGTTATATTGCAAAAAGAATGCTTGCTAGAAAATAGATTATCTATAAAACTTTCTTTTTGGTACTGTGTTGCATGAGACAGTAATCCTCTCAACCCTTCTCTAGATCATAACTTCATATACTTCAAGTTTTTTTGTAATTTGTAGACATCATGATGACCATGATGGTGATGATATGCCATTTATAGTGTATGTGCCTCAATCTAAAATCATAGTTTGTGACTATAAATTTGCTGCATGTAATCTATAGTTTCATACAAGGTCATGGCATTATATTCCCTTGCAATACTCATCAAAGCCTACCAATAACCCACCTGATCCAGATCTCCAGGAGACTCATTTTTAGTTTTGCGTCATTATATCAGTATAGATGGATATAACTTAATAATATTATATTGTGATGGGAAATGGAATGTTTCTCATTTTGGTCTTTTGACTAATAGAAAAACATTTATGTTAAATTATATACAGCTGTGTTATTTTAACATAAAAATCGGACAATAATTTTCGACAACAATTTTAATGGTTAACATAGTTCAAATACATGGTTAATTACGTCCAGTGAATGATTAATGAAAATAATAAGATGTCGTAACTAATTAATCATCTACTGAACGTAATTAATCACGATTTCTAACGCCGTATTCAAAAATCAATTCTCAACTATATATATGCTATCTGAGAATTTCCCCTTCTAGAAAGAAACAATTTATATTGAATTTTAATATATAAAAAAAAGTCTTAAGCTGAAAGAGTTCATGGATTTTGTATTACCTCCTCATATATTCTTTCAGCTCACTCACTTCTGATTCGTTCAATGTTAATACTTATTTTACACAGTATTCTTTAAATACCCAATGTTCAGAATAGGGAAGAAATACTTGGACAAGTTTGAGTTGTTTATATGAAGTTGTATTTTTTTTCCATGTCATTCTGCTCATTATTGGCTAAACTTTTAAACTATTGGATCTGTTAACATTAACAGAGCTCAAAAGAAGCTCTCTGCCGTTGCTGCTTGGGAAAATAGCCAGAAGGCAGCTCTTGAAGCTAAGCTTAAAAAAATAGAGGTAATACTTAACCTGATATTTAGTTATTTATTAACATGATAATGTCTCTTTTCTGACATACATGATACATAATGCATTTTGGCATGGCACCAGTGTAGCAAATCCATTTTAAAGATAAAATAACATAGAGTAAATACCCAAATCAGTCCTAAAAAAAAAGTAAATACCCAAATCTGCACTTAAAAAAATTATGCCCCACAATTTAGTTATTGAGTAGTAAAATATATGAACTTGGTTTCTAAGAATCCCAAATGACAGATGGCCCCTGGTAGAGACAAATCTGTCTCTAAAAATATAGATTTTTGAGCAATTGGTCTTTTCTTCATTGTTGTGTCATTTTTACCATCCGTTTGGAACTTTTAAGTATTAATCCAATTTATTTTCTTTCGTTAAATAATATCAAATACCAGTGACATTATAAAATTGAAACCTTCCTTCACAAAGAACAACATTATATTAATGTGATAAGCAACTTCAAGTAGCTAGTTATGTTTTACAAGAGTTGATATTTTGACGGACAAAAATTTGGCCAAACCTTTTTAAGCATGTGCTGTGAAGTAGTTTGAGAACAAATTTTATTGTCACATGAAAAGTGAACCAGGTAATCATAAACATACAACTACTTTCTGCATAAAACTTTTAACACACTTTTGTGTGAGCAGGAACAACTGGAGAAAAAGAAAGCAGAATATGGTGAAAGATTTAAAAACAAGATAGCCATAGTTCACAAGGAAGCAGAGGAGAAGAGGGCAAGGGTTGAAGCCAAACGTGGCGAGGAGACTCTAAAGGCAGAGGAGATTGCTGCAAAACATCGTGCAGTCGGAACCACTCCCAAGAAGGCCATTGGGTGCTTTTAAGTTTTAAAGTTTTGCTTTTGGGTTTGGTGTCACAAATAAATTGTAATTGCAAATCGCTTGGATGAGTTCTATGCGGTTTTCACAACAATATCACTCTTACTGCATTTGAGTTCGTCTCTCTTCACTATTTTTTGGTCACTATTGCAGCACTTATGCTTACAAAGGGGAAAAAATATATGAAAATCATACACGTCTAATTATTATATACCTATCATGATTAACTAAATAAATATAAGAGTCAACTGCAGAGCTTTTACTCCCCCAAAAAATTTCAAAACATTTTTTTTACCTAGATTTTTTTATACATAGAGCCTAACCCCTTGTAAAAACAAGTAAAAAGCCCAGCATGCATCCCTATGACTAGTCCACCCCTCCTTGCGACTAAACATGGAGGCTTCTTTTTACACCACGAAAATTTTCAATACACCACAAATTTTTTTAAAAACATTACAATATTTCTAAAATATCCCAACTATCTCAATAAAAAAAAGAAGAAACGAAGAAACCACCCTGAAAAATCCTAGACAACCTTCAGAGACCCACAAAAACATAAACCAAGACTTTTTAGAACTAGGAAACGTGCACCACTAGGTCTTGGGATTATGTAGCGCTTGGTGTTGAAGTCCCAAAAAACCACAATGCCCAGAAGTCACCCATTTAAAAACACCAAGGAAAGCTCCATGAAACCAAAATCACCATATGCAAAGCGCACCAAACAAGACGGGCCCCTAGAACACAGCGAACCCAAAATGCTCCACAGCACCAAGCTTCAAAACCTGGAAACCAACTTCAAACAACACTGACCAAAGTCCTCATATAATCACCAATAAACGAGAGCCACCCATGGACAGTCTTCAAAAAAACATATAACAGAGGAACCACGCAAGAGGCCGGTGAAAAGAATCGCATCCCACGCTAGCAGCAGATAATTGAGGCTAAAAAGAGCAACCCATCACAAAGACAGAAGCAAACCCAAAGTAAGTGAGTCCACACCAAGTGCAAATCCTCAAAAAAGCCAATTCCCGAATATCACCCAAGGAAGGATGCCACCCGAACAGAGAGCTAGAGATCTGGCACAGAAACAAAGAGAGAATCCACTCTTTAATCTCTCAAAGAGAAACTCACAATTTTCATAAACTCAAGATGTATATACAAGGAATGCTAGGCCCATGGCACAAACAAAGAGAGAATCCACTCTCTAATCTCTCAAAGAGAAACTCACAATTTTCATAAACTCAAGATGCATATACAAGGAATGCTAGGCCCTATTTATAGCAATTCTAGAGGCCTTAGAATACAATGGGAATGCAAGGAATATAAATGTCAACAATAGTGGCAAGGTGGTTGAAGGTTAAGAGTAATGGCTATGGTTGGCTATGGGGTTGAAGGTCAAGAATGGTGGCTTGGTGGTTGATGGTGGTGGTTGATGGTTGCAGCTCCCGTATCATTCTCCCCGGGTTGGAGAGAACTCGTCCTCGAGTCAAGTTCTGCTTCATCATCAAAGTATGGTGAAAGATCTGCGACGTTGAAGGTTGCAGAGACACCATATGTTCCTGGCAGCTCGACCTTGTAAGCATTGTCGTTGATCTTTCTGGACGATTTTGAATGGTCCATCAGCTCGAGAGGATAACTTAGCATTTGGTTGATTTGGAAATCTTTCCTTTCGTAGATGTATCCATACCAAATCTCCCACCTTAAAAACTTGTTGCCTTCGATGCTTGTCACGCTGAGCTTTATATCTTGAATTCTGCTTCTTAATTCGCTCTCGAACCTGTTCATGCAGCTTCTTGATCTCTTTCGCTCTGCGTTCGGCATCCGCACTAAACTGTTGCTTATCAGATGAGGGCGTTAAGTCTAGCGGACTATGAGGGCGAGTGCCGTATACCACTTCAAAAGGGCATCTTCCAGTGGCTTGATCAGTTGAATTGTTGTAAGCAAATTCAACCTGTGCAAGGACAATATCCCATTGTTTCAGATTTTTGCCTACAAAGCTTCGAAGTAGATTTCCCAAAAGCCTGTTAACTGCTTCAGTTTGTCCATCTGTCTGAGGATGACTGGCACTACTGAATTGAAGCTTGGTACCCATCTTCTTCCACAAGGTTCTCCAAAAGTGGCTTAAGAACTTGACATCTCGATCAGAAGTAATGGTTTTAGGAATCCCATGAAGACGAACAATTTCTTTGAAATACAGATCTGCAACTTGTACAGCATCATTGGTCTTCTGGCATGGACTAAAGTGTGCCATCTTTGAAAATCTGTCTACCACGACCATTATGGAATCCTTCTGACGTTGGGTCTGGGGTAGTCCAAGGACAAAGTCCATGCTAACATCTTCCCAAGGTGCTTCTGGAACGGGAAGTGGCATATATAACCCTGTGTTTTGGCTTTTGGTCTTGGCCAAGTGACAAATTCGACATCTTTGCACATGTTTGTTGACATCTCTTTCAAGCCTTGGCCAATAGAAATTCTCTTTCACTAAAGCAACAGTTTTGTCTCGTCCAAAATGACCTGCTAATCATCCATCGTGGGCTTCCCAAATGATGGCTTCTCGCAGTGAGCACTGAGGAATACATAAAGCCTTCCCCTTGAATAAAAATCCATCATGCCTGTAATAGTCTTGGAATGATTGTAATTCAGTGGCATTCCAAAACTTCTGGAAGTCATGATCATCTGGGTATAACTCCTTGACAGTCTCAAAGCCAACGACTTTCATCTGTAGAGTGGAAACTAGGGTATGACGCCTACTGAGAGCATCTGCAACAGCATTTTGAACTCCTGCCTTATGCTTAAGTAAGAACGGATAAGGTTGCATAAATTCACTCCAAGCGGCATGCCTGCGACTGATCTTCTGTTGAGAGTTCAAGTGCTTGAGGGCTTCATGATCGGAATAGAGAATAAATTCTTTATTCAACAAGTAATGACTCCAATGTTGCAGTGCACGAACGATGGCATAGAACTCTTTGTCATAAGTAGAGTACTTGAGTTTACCATTGTTGAGCTTTTCACTAAAGAAGGCTATAGGATGACCTTCTTGACTTAGAACAACACCAATTCCAGTGTTGGAAGCGTCGCAGCTGACTTCGAACACCTGATCAAAGTTTGGAAGGGCTAGCACAGGTGCTTCAGTCAAATGTTTCTTCAATTCTTCAAAACTTTTTTGTGCTTGCTCTGTCCATTGAAACTTGTCTCCTTTTATGCAATCTGTGAGCGGGGCAGCAACAGAGCTAAAGTTCTTGATGAACCTTCGGTAAAATGAAGCTAATCCATGGAAACTTCTCACATCATGGATTGACTTTGGAATAGGCCAGCTATTGATAGCTTCAACCTTGCTGGGATCAACTCGAATGCCTTGAGTAGTGATGATGTAACCCAGAAAAGTAACTTCATGGGTGAAGAAATAACATTTCTTGAGGTTGGCATAGAGTTTTTGCTCTCGAAGAGTCTGTAGCACTTGTCGAAGGTGCTCTAAATGTTCCTCTTTGTCTTTGCTGTAGATCAAGATGTCGTCAAAGTAGACGACTACAAATTTGCCAATGAAGGGTCGAAGTACCTGATTCATCAGGCGCATGAATGTACTTGGAGCATTGGATAACCCAAAGGGCATCACAGTCCATTCATATAGGCCATCTCTGGTTTTGAAAGCAGTCTTCCATTCATCTCCTGGCCTAAGCCTGATCTGATGGTATCCACTACGAAGATCAATCTTGGAAAAGATTGTGGCACCATGCAATTGATCTAGCAAATCATCGAGTCTAGGTATCGGAAACCGATACTTGATGGTGATTTTGTTAACAGCTCGACTGTCAACACACATTCTCCAGCTTCCATCCTTCTTGGGTACTAAGATCGCAGGAACAGCACAAGGGCTAACGCTTTCTTGTATCAACCCTTTTTTTAACAGTTCTTCTACTTGACACTGGATTTCAGCATGCTCCTGGGACTCATTCTGTATGCAGGCCTGTTGGGAATGACAGCTCCAGGAATGAAGTCAATAGCGTGCTGTATGTCTCGCATTGGTGGCAATCCATGCGGAACTTCTTCTGGTACAACATCTGGGAATTCACTGAGCAATTGCTCAATTTCTTCTGGAAGAACGGTTTCTTCATTTGATTCGAACACTAGTATAAAGCTCATGGTTGGAACTTCCTCTGCAGTCACTTTGGAGTGTTCCTTTGTGACTAAAGACACCAATGGCCTGGATTCCTTCTTGCTTTTATCAAGTTCACTTGGTGGTAATGGAGTTAACTTGACCTTTACTCCATCTTTGACAAAGGAGTAGGTATTGGTATAACCGTCATATAAGGCACGACGATCATATTGCCAGGGTCTTCCAAGGAGAAGGTGGCATGCATCCATGGGAATAACATCACACCACACCTTATCTTGGTACTTTTGACCGATGGAAAAGTTCACAAGGCAGCGCTTAGTAACCTTCACTTCACTACCTTTATTGAGCCACTGTAGCTTGTAAGGATGTGGATGATTTTGTATTGGCAGCTCCAATTTTTCCACCATGTAGTTAGACACCACATTTTCACAACTTCCACTGTCTATAATAATATCACAAACTTTTCCGACAGAGGTGCAACGGGTGTGGAAATTATTGTGCCTCAGCCAAGGCTCTTCCTTTGCTGACATTGTGTGTAAGCTTCGCCTAATCACCAAGGATTCACCATGATCAGCAACAGTGAGCTCTTCATCATATACTGGCTCTCCCTCATCTTCTTCTTCTTGCTCTTCATGAGTTTCTTCTTCTTCAGAGACTTCATAAGCTTCTCCTTTGATAATGGTTATAGTTCTCCGAGTGGGACAATTGGAGGCTATATGACCAAAACCTTGACATTTGAAACATTTGGTGGCTCTAGGTTTGTTTTCTGTGGTGGTTTTAGGAGTTTTGCCTGAAGTACTGGGTTGATCCACATTTGTTTTGCGGGGATAAGGAGAATTTTTGGTGGAGGAAAAACTTCTATAAGAAGACTTCTTGGGTAACTGTTTTTCCACTCGTATGGCTAGACGGATAACATCGTCTAACGACCAGTATTGTTGGAGCTGAACTGGATGGGCCATATCAGTGTTTAATCCACCAAGGTAACGAGCTATTGTCTGTTCCTCCTTTTCATGAATGTCACACTTCATCATCAACTTCTCAAATTCTCTGGTGTATTCTTCTACAGACAAGTTCTTCTGACGAAGATTCTGCAGTTGAATAAAATTGTCTTGATAATATTGAGAAGGTAAGAACTTCTGGGTTAGCTCTCGTCGCATCTTATCCCATGTCTTGATCTTGCTTTTCCCTTCACGTTCGCGCTTCTTCTTCATGTTCTCCCACCATATTGAAGCGTGCTTCCTTAGCTTCACAGCAATGATCTTGACTTTTTTTTCTTCTGGAATCTCCTTATACTCAAAGACTCGTTCTACAGTTTGAAGCCAATCAATGAACTCATTTGGCTGAAACTTTCCTTCAAAATCTGGAATTTCTACCTTGATGTCGTTGTTTCTAAATGATTGTCTTTGTGGACGACGACTTCTAACTAATGAGGAATCACTACTAGATTCGTCAGCGTCTGACTGCATGTGTTGCGCATCCAACAGTGCTTGCTGTGCATTCACGGTTTCCTGTAACTGTTGGATTTGTCTCCTCATTTCTTCCATTTGGATGTCACGTAGAGTTTGCTCGTTCTGTCTTCTTGGAGGCATTTTTTTTTAATTGCAGTTTGAAATTTGTCAAGTACCGTGCGACTAGAATAAAGATTGTAGTTTTGTAAATAGCGCACCAGGTAAGTTCCCAGGAAAGAGAGGTGGTGATAGACACACTTAAATACCAAGTCTTTCCTTAGTCAGAGCTTTCCTAGACATGCACTTTTCACAATTCCACAATTTCTTTCCAGTAACAAGAATAATTCTCTTCTGATGTGGAAGATCAGACAATACTGCAACCACAGAGCATACTAAGAATTTCTAAGAATTTGGTACCTTACAAAAGTTTTTTTGTAGCAAAACTGCAATTTATAAGCCTCAGGGGTAAAATTGTAATTTTGGAAAATTTTGGGCTCAAATTGAAATTTCAAAAAAATATAGGGGCCAAAGTGAAATTTGCAAAAGCTCAGGGGCCAAATTGCAATTTCCAAAAGTTCCGCAACCAAATTGCAATTATAAAAAGTTCAGGGGCCAAATTGAAATTACTAAATAGTTGAGGGACTGATTGGCAATTCTGAAAGTTTCTGCTGACTAGGCTGCTGACGTGGCATAAATGACACGTGACAGTACGTGAGTAGGTCACGTGAGTGAGGTGGCAGTGACGTGGTGTACACGTCAGCGTCTTCAACCTCTGGTTTTCCGGCGACACAGAGTGGCGGTCCGGCGGCGGCGAGCGGTGGTCCGACGATTTTTCCGGCGAAGCCCGTGGCGGCGCGTGGCGGTTATGTTGGCCGTGAAATTCGCTACCCAAGGGTTTTTCGACCTCCTGAGCGCAATGGCGGCGTTAGTTTTGCGAAAAAATGACCGCAAAGTAGAGTTTCAGCAGGGGCAGCGACTCCTCCACTTAAATACCACTGAAAAACTCAAACTTTTCCGTTGATTCTCTCACACAACCCAACTCCGGGATCTAGGAACTTGCTCTAATGCCAAAATGGCACAGAAACAAAGAGAGAATCCACTCTCTAATCTCTCAAAGAGAAACTCACAATTTTCATAAACTCAAGATGCATATACAAGGAATGCTAGGCCCATGGCACAGAAACAAAGAGAGAATCCACTCTCTAATCTCTCAAAGAGAAACTCACAATTTTCATAAACTCAAGATGCATATACAAGGAATGCTAGGCCCTATTTATAGCAATTCTAGAGGCCTTAGAATACAATGGGAATGCAAGGAATATAAATGTCAACAATAGTGGCAAGGTGGTTGAAGGTTAAGAGTAATGGCTATGGTTGGCTATGGGGTTGAAGGTCAAGAATGGTGGCTTGGTGGTTGATGGTGGTGGTTGATGGTTGCAGCTCCCGTATCAAGATCCACATAGCACCAGGGAGTGAGCCCCCAATCCACTGCAGCAGCCCACTTCCGGTTCCTATATTCTACAATACCGGAAATCTAGTTAAGGACTAAACATATATACATATCGGAAACTGGATCCGGTAGCTAACACCTAACAATAAAAACATATCGGATCTACAAATCCGGTTTGTAAATCCATCAAATACCAGAACTATAGTTCCGAAAGCAGCAAAAAAATGTGTTTCATACCAATTGCAGAAAGGTGGAGGAGAACCTAAAATGGACGACGACGAAGGTGGAGGACAACCCAATGGATGGCGACGGAGGTGGAGGACAACCCAATGGACGACGAGGCAGAGGATAGAAGGGAGAAGATAGATAGCGCCGAAAGCGCTATAAAATGCCGAAATTAAAAGCTATTAAATCCTTAATATGTTGTAGTGAGACGTTGTCTGTGTTTCATCAATCTCAAGGCTTGAGTCTGGCCTATTAGCTAGCCTGATGTAGGTCTATTTTCAAGGCTTTACCTAACCTGAAAGCCTATTTAAAGGCTTTGTGATGCCTATTTAAAGGCCTACTTTTCAATAAGACCTTTAAATATGTCTCCACCTATAAATATGTCATAGGCCTTCACTTGTAAATAGGCTTGTAGGCTTCTAATTGCCTTTAAGGAGTTTAGTGACTTTGTTGGTGTGACATACAAAGGACTAAGCATGTTTGGATGTGATTCTGAAGCTCTATAGATCAAGGCTTATGAAAGAGCGGCTGCAAGAAGGCAGTGGTGGCCCTAAGCATGATTTGATGATACGATAGCACAAAAACCCATTTTTTACGGGGTACCATTTTTGTTTTACTTAGTATATATGTATTAATTTATATATCAAAATAAAAATTTTATATAGTTAACTTTTTTACTTAAGGGTCCAATTGTTTTTAAAAATTCAAGCTCAGAACTTGACAAACCTTGTAATTAGGGGTGGGAATAGGTCGTTCTGTCTACAATTAATATTATATTTTCATTAAATGTATAATATACAATAAAAAAAAATTATTTTTATTAGAAAATTAATATATTATTATTGAATTCTAAAAAAATTTGAAACTCTGTGTGTCCACTCTCATTCCCCTTTCTTCCGTTCGAATTAGAAAGTAGAAACCCTTTGCTTAGGTCATTCTCTGATAAGGACTTGAATTATGTTGCAAAAATCTTGAAACTTATCTAAAACATGGTGATTCTTATGATCTTGATGGTAAAATGCTATTTGAAGAACTAAAAGTCATTAGAGAGGTTTTAATAGTTGAATCAAAATCAAGCTTTATGATATTGAATTCTTTGAAGACATTTAATTGTTTTCTTAATGCATGCATAGTTTATAGAATAATATTAAATATCCATGTTACTGTTGCATCTGCTGAAAAAAGTTTTTCTACATTAAAATTGTTAAAATCTTATTTGCGATCTACTATGTCGTAAGATAGATTAAATAGTCTTGCTTTTATTTCTATTGAAAATGATTTTTTAAAGAACCTTGACTATGAGCAAGTTATTAATGGTTTTGCAGCAAAAAAAAGCAAGGAGGGGAATATTCAGAGATTAATAAGGCATCAACTTCTATCTTCAACCCTTGTGATTGATTTGCTATCAGTGGAGGATCTTGTTGTTGTAGGAATGTTGTTGCAACATGTTCAAGTTGATAGATATAGTATAACTATTTTTGCTATAATGGAACATTTTTGCCATTTCTTTTGAGGATTAGCATAAAGTAGCCAAATATGGTGAATGGAGAGCATATCATATCATGTATGAATTTCATAAGCTATTATAGACCTAAGGAGTAGACTACTTCATTTGCTTCGACGTGGAGACAGCATAGCTGCAATAAATGTAATATAATACATGTCATAATATTTTCAAAATATTCTGGGACTACTTTTTTTAAAAAGTTGTGTTTTATTATTTATTTTTGTTGTTATGATTTTTTTTTTTTGTGTGAAACTTTGTACAAGTGAGACCAATTTGATTCTGCGTTTGGGTTTTCGATAGTTGTTTCCTAAGTTTGCTTCGACAAGAAGATTGCACAACTAGAATCAGCTTAATCTAATACATGTCATAATATTTTTTTTAAAAAATCTCATGACATTTTTTTTAAAATTTGTGTTTTGTGATTTACCTTTTTCAATTTTGTGTGGGTGAGCCCAATTTGAATATTTGGGTTCTGAGGAGTTGCTTTCACAGAATTGCTTTCTATGTTTGGTTCGATTGGGAGATAGCATAGCTGCAATCAATTTAATCTAATACACGCCATAAAAATTTAGAATATCTTAGGACTCATTTCTTTAGAAGTTGTGTTTTATGATTTATTTTTTGCGTGAAATTTTATGCAGGGAAGGCTAATTAGATTCCACATTTGGGTTCTGGGGAGTTTCTTCCTATGTTTGCTTCGGTGAGGAGATACATATTTGTAATCAATTTAATCTAATACATGTATTAATATTTTTAAGATTTCTTGAGACCCCTTTCTTTAAAATTTCTGTTTTAGGCAAATTACTTAAGACTCTATTTGATGTTTCAGTTGTTGATGACACTGAAAATCTGGTGTCCACGTTGTCCAAGGTTCATGTTCAGGCTATAAATGGAATCTGCCATAGATATGTTATAAAGATTGCAAACCCTTTAGTCTTTACTAACATTTTATTTTATAAGTTACATATATATTTAATTTCATAATTACAATTTTGTTTTTTAATTTCACAAGTGTATGTTGCAAAACCTATGGAAATGCATTATGCAATTAATGCTTCTATTTATTTATTTATTTCTAATTTAACATTACCATGTATTGTCTGGAAATAATATAAAATTACACCGTCGACGCATATTTCACCCGTGCATCGCAGAGTCCATCGTCTAATAATAATAAAATAATAATAATAATAATAATAATGAATTATTTAAAATTATTGAGACATTATCGTAAAATTTAAGGATTTAATTTTTATATTTTTTTAATATAATTCCTTAGACTATTAACCAATAATAATATTTGATTGATTGATTAAAAAAATCTTTATATGCATAAGTTAAATAAAAAATTTAAACTATAAAAAACCTAGTTAGAATTTTTTTATTTTTTTTATATCGTATGGTCTCACTTAGGCTATGTTTGGAATCCAATGGTAAAAACCCTAATATGGCTCTGTTAGGGTTTTACTGAGAAACTAGGATTCCTTAGTTGTGCCTATCATGGACTGTCCATGGCAATTCTTGTTCCTTGGATCTTCTCTTCCTCGGATTGCTTCTCCCTCCTCTCCTCTTCCTCCTCCTCCTCCGCCCTCTCCTCCTACCAAAACTTTTGCCCTAGCATTGAACAATGCATGTGACATACCCCTCAGCCAACTCCTGATTCCTTGCATGAAGGGAGACACACTTACTGTCAAGATCCCCGAGGATGAATACAAGGCTATGTGGAGAGTTGCAAAAATAATCTACATGGATGTTTAATGCTCTCCAAGGGTGATAGTCCTATAAAAGCATGTGACCTGCATCTTAAGCTACTGAAATTATGGAGTTCGATCAGTCATTTAGAAGATGACTCCAATTGGAAAAGGGTTCTATGAATTCTTTCTCTTCGATTGAGGACATGAGACAGGCGCTATCGGTGGGTTCTTGGAACACTACACCAGGGACTTTGAGATTATTCTCTTGGTTTGCAGATTTTCATCCTAGTTTGGTGGGGCAAACAAACACTCAATGCTGGATTCGTATACTAGGAATGCCTCAGGAATATTGGAAGCCTAAAATTCTATTTGCAATTGCAAGGGGAGTTTGGATCCCACTGTCTCTTGATGATGCAACAATTAATAGAACCCTTGGTCGTTATGCAAAGGTTTTATTGGATATTGATTTGCTTAACCCTCTTCAAGAACAAATCTTGGTTAAGAGGGAAAGGTTTGCTTTCTTGGTGGGAATTGAGTATGAGTTCCTTCCTCCGTTTTGTTCTACTTGTGCAATTGTTAGAGACTCTTTCTCACCCTACAAAAAGAGATTGGATTTGAATAAGGAAACTTCAAGAAGGGGTAACAATGGTTCCTTGGGTCCAAAGAAATCTGTTTTGAGATTTGTTCCCAAGAACAATGTCTCAAAAGTTGACAATACTGATGTTAATAAAACTAGTAACAATGATGTTCCAAATAAAGGAAAAGAGATCATCATTGATCTTAGTCCAAAAATGTTGTAGCAGGGTCAATCAAGTAAGCTGATCAGAATGAATGCCATGTTTCTCCTAATATGGATGATAATCAAGTTTCACATTGGAATATTTTTTATTTGAATCATGAAATTGTAGATATTCATGTCAAGGTTATCAATGCTAATCCTTATTTGCCCAATGATGTCCCTTATGTGGTTGAGGAAATAGTTGTTGCTAATGCTGATAATTATGTTCAGAAGGGATCTTCTTCCTCAGCTCATTTTAATAATGGTAATGATGCTTTTGTTTCTAATGACAAAGTTCAGAATAATTCTCCTTTGGTACAGAACATCTCTTCTTTGTAGGGTAATGAAGAATGTTTAGTTGATAATGCTTCTACAAATAAGAAAGTTGGGTCTTGTGATCTGCATGATAATGTGATTATTTCCCCTCACTGCAGTTTAATTGTTCCTGATTCAATTCAGAATAGTGAAGATGTTGATCTTGCTTAGGCTCTTGCTCAAGGTTCTAATTGAAACACCCCGTTTTTCGTTAAGTGCTTTTGTATGTACCTTGTTTGTTAGGGAGGTTTAGAGTGGGTTAAGTGGGGTTTTTAATGGAAAAATCTCTTTCTTAGGCTTGTGTCTTATGACTGCCAGAGTCACAAGCACGACCGAGCTCAATAGAGAGCACGAACGTGCTAGTTGGGAGAGAGTGTCTCGCTGACGCTAAGATGAGCATGACCGTGCTCAACAGGAGCACGCCCGTGCTCAAAGACAGACCGCACCTCGTAGGCATTAAGTTGAGCACGCCCATGCTTGGGTCCGTGCCTTTAAAAAGAGAACAGTTACCGAGGGTTTTCTCATAAACCTTATTTTGGCAAACCAGAAACCCTGTTGCGGCTACAACCTTTTTCTTCCCTATTTTCTCTAAACCCATTATATTGTTGGAGCTTTAGAGACTCTTGGGAACGTCTAGTTCGTCTGTGCCAAATCAGTATAGGTAACTGTTTCTCCTCTTTTGGTTTCCTTTTCTATTATTGAGATTTGGGAACTAATTGGTTAATGTTCTTGTTTGACCATGGCTTGGAAGCTGACTGAGCCGCTCAAGGGGAAGTCGTTGGTTGTCATTTGGTTTACCGCTTAGCTTTCTGTTGTCAGATTCTTCATACCTGGTATGGGGAGAAGGATAGTATATACATTAGGCAAGGGGGTAGCATAAGATAAGGGGTTCTCATAGCCCTGTTATTGTTGTTAATTGCTATGAATGCCTAACTGTTTTAATGTTGTTTAATTATGGTATGCCTGTTGTCAATGCCATGTTCTGTTTGGTTGCATGGATTAATTGCCATAATTGTTAGTTGTTGATGGCATGCCTATTGTTTTATAATTATTATGTTATATGCCAACGATACATAATTGGTTGAATTTGTATATGGTGAATGTTGCTTTGTGATACTGTTGTTATTGATGATGTTGATTGGTTGAATGTTGTTGTTATGTTAGACATGTTAATAAGACCCTAATTGGCTAAATAGGGTTAATTCCTCAATATTTCATCAGATATGAACTGTTAGTGAGAGGTGAGGTTTGATGCCAACTGGATTAGTCAAAAGACCCTAGGATTTGATTTGAGAGTGTTAGGGAGTTTTGGCTCCAAGAACACAAGTTGAATCTGCCCAGAACAGTACGGCTGGCTCCAGGAGCACGGCCGTGCTGAACAGGGAGCACGCCCGTGGTCCTAGTTAAATTATGGAAGATGGCCTCGCATTCAGCACGACCGTGCAGGACAATGAGCACAACCATACTCCACTTAAGTGACAGCACGACCGTGCTGGGGCGGGCACGCCCGTGCTCCCCTTACTGGTCAGAACGTGAATTAAAGGCTATAAAGGGGTGTTTTACCCCAAATGTCCCCAATAATGTGATAAGACACCAATCGAAATAAGAAGAGTTAGATAACTTAATTAAAGACTAATTAAGACGAAACAAGAATAATAAGTTGGTTAAGCCGGTGCCCTATGGGTTGCCGCACGTTGATAAGCTTTGGTGCTTTTTGGCCAAAGTGGCCTCGATGCTTTTTGGTCGAGTTGTTGATGAGTTGAACCTTGGTTCTTTTTGGGCAAGGGGGCCTTGACTTATGGGAGTCAGGGTATTGATGTTGTTGGATGATGGTAATAAGTCTTAGGTGCTTATTGGCTCAAGCAAGGTGGATTGCCTTGTCTGTAGTTATGCTCATGCATTCATACGTTGAAGTTATTAGTGGGGGAAGATCAACATATGGGAGGTTGTCCTAGAGTACGACAATATGGCCAAGTCTTGGTGGTTCACCCAAGGTTTGGTGGACCGTGCGCCCCCGCGGTGGCGCATCCTCGTTATGATGCGTCGGCTATGCAAGGGGTTCACCCATGGTTTGGTGGACTGCCGGCATTGGTGCTTTTTGGCCAATATGGATATATAACTCTGAAGTTGCCTTCCTGATATAGTTTGGATCCACATGTATAAGTCATAACGGAGTAGTGGAGTAGTGTGGCACCGCATAACATATGTTGGTTGAATTGTCATGATGATATGGATGTATATGTTGTGCCTTATTATATGTTGTATATTGCTATGCCATGCTATGATGTATGTTCATCTTGCTTACTATGTTCATGCCGATGTGTTTACATGTTTTCTTACTCCTCGTTTCTCTTTCTCTGTTGTTGGCATGTATCTCTTTATGCAGAGGACGGTGAGCAGCCAGTGGAGGAGTGACTCTGACGAGCCGCGACTCTCGTAGGATATTTAGTAGTTATAGCTGTTTAGTTTAGTTATTTTCAGTTTCGTTGTATTCTGAGGATTTATTCTGGAACGGTTATACCAGCTCTGTATGTGACATCGGGTTGGGTTATCTTTTATGTTTTGATGTTTACCTTTATGTTTTATTTTAAACCATGTTTCTTTCCGTGTTAAATTGTTACAATGTGGTACCTTTTATCTAAGTTTTATTTTAATGAAATAAATGCATGTTTTTATATTACCTCTTTCAAGTAAATGTTTTATATTAATATGTGGGGTAGAGAGGTCACATTTAGTGGTATTAGAGCAGGTCTGTCCTATCAGGTCGTGGTATGAGTCTGTTGTGTGCTCTTGTTTGAATTGTCTATACAGACAATAATGCTCATGTTTGGAGCCTGTAACTTTTACCTGCTTAAGTTCTTTGTATTTAATGGCTGTTTTGGACATGTACAGGAACTCATGACAGGTAGGGGCAGAAACGATCAGGCAATTGCTAACGTGTTGGCACTCCTTCCAATGCAATTGGACAAGTTCAAAACAACAACAACGGAGGACCGACTGAGTTTCAGGGTCTTGACAAGTTCCAGCGGAACATTCCGGCGTCCTTCAGAGGAGCTTACGACCCCGAGGGTGCTTTGTTGTGGATGAGAGAGACCGAGAAGATCTTCATAGCTATGGAATTCAATGACCAGCAGCGGGTTATCTTCGCCACGTTTATGCTCACTGAGGAGGCTGAGCACTGGTGGGAGAACTGCCATCAGAGGATGGTGGCTGAGGGTACAACAGTCACCTGGGCTGTGTTTAGATTCTTGGAGAAATATTTTCCTGCCGATGTACGTGACAAGAAGGAGATGTAATTCTTGGCACTGAAGCAGGGAAATATGTCAGTAGGCGAGTATGCGGCAAAGTTCGAGGAGCTAGCTAGGTATTACACACCTTATCAGGACATGGTTGATGAATGGTCAAAGTGTGTAAAGTTCGAGAATGGTCTTCGTTCGGAGATCAAGCAGGCGATCAGTTACCAGGAGATCAGAGTCTTCCCAACCTTGGTGAACAAGTGTAGGATCTTTGAGGATACCTAGAAGTCTAGGGTTGCCAGTTTCAGAAATTCAGATAGTCAGAACAGCAAGAAGATTGAGCAGAAGGATAAGAGTAAGCAGCGTTACGCTCTAGCCGACCGGGATTTCAAACAGAGTGGCAGAAAGCCACAGTTTTCTCATGATACGTCCAGGGGTGGTAATTCCAACACCTCTAGGCCAATGAAGTGCGGCGCACCAGATCACTTCACTACCCAGTGCAAGGAATCGGACGTCATCTACTTTAGGTGTGGCAAGCCTGGTCACATCAGTCGGGATTGTGGAGGAGGAAAGTCAGAGCCTCCAAGTGCAAGCAAGAGTCACCAGTCTTACACTAGTGCAAAATATACAATAAACGGGAAAGGTTTACGTCAGTTAACCAAAAGTTAGACGTTAAAAAGGAGGCGGTGGCAGTTTTGTAAATATCAGGTCCCCTTACTTTTAACGTCAGTCGTTATAAGAACAGACGTTAAAAGTTAAGTGACTCACTTTTAACGTCAGTTCTTATAACGACTGACGTTAAAGATAGTTTTTAATTTTTTTAGCAACTATACGTTACCCGCGCGCCTTTCACTCACTCTGTTCTCTCTCAAACCTTCTCTTCCCTAACCCTCCTCTCCACCGCGTGCTCTTGTCCACCACCACCACCATTAGGTCCTCTCCACCGCGTGCCTCCTCTCTCTCTCTCCCTCTCGCTCTCTCCCCTCTCCATCGCGTGCCCTAACCCTAGTCTATCACAACTCCCTCTCCCATCTTTAACAGGTTCTGTACCGCGCGTGGCCACCACTACTCGAGTGCCTTTCCATTTCCCATCTGTAAGGTATTGAACCCTAATATGAACACTAATCTCTTCACTTTTTTATTTTGTTGTCTTTCTTTTCAGTTGTTAGAACTTGCTTGTAGACCCTTTTGTTTTTCTCGATTTGTGTATGTTTGCTTGTGGGATTTTGGATTAGTTGAAACTGTTTCTTGAGGTTGTTATGTTCCTGTAATTTAGATATGGGCTGCATTTTTTATGTTAAGTAAATTTGGGAATGCACTGAACTGTACTGAACTGTATGTTGTTGCTTGTTTAGGGAATGCACTGAACTGTATGTTGGTGCTTAATCTGGCATAGACTTGTCTAACTGAACATTAGCATCATACGTTTTAGATTTATCTGAGGCAAAGAAATCATTATTTCCTATGATATTTTTGATGTTTATGTGAGTATGTGTGATAAGCCATAGCTTATCTCTAACATAGGTTATGTGAGTATGCTATTTTTGATTTATCTTTAGTTATCCATGTTAAAATATATATTTTAATATTTACCATTTCTGAACAGGCATACACATGGATCACTCGGACCCACATGCACGAGAGGACACTATGGGGCCTACGCAGGACACTATGGGGCCTAGTGGCCTACGCCTGATGATACTATAAGTTTACATGTTATATAAAATTTAACCAGTATTTATAATGTAAGTTTAAGTTCTTTACATATTCTTTATTTATCCTTGTTATACATAACCTTCTAATTTAACATTTTTTGTCCAAACAGACATCACAGTCTCGGAGGAAACGGGGTAGAGGAGCCACGTCATTGAAGAAATTAGAGAAAGCTAGGCAAAGTGGTCAGAAGCTTGAGGTGTCCTTTGATGCTAAACTAAATCCCCAAGGCCCCCATGCTAGAGAATTTAAAACGTGGGTGATTCTACAAACCAAGCAGCACGTTAGCATCCTATACAACCATTGGGATGACGTTCCACAGAACGTTAAGGATCAAATTTGGGAGGCTATCATGGTATTTTACTTTTACATTCTTTTGATGTACATTATTAAATAATTATTCGAGTTCTAATTCATCCTGTTTGTTATATGTATTTAATATGTAGATAGCTTGGACCATGCCAAATGATGAGCATCATCGGAAGAAATGGCTCTCATTTAGGGCAAGGTGCTGGAGTGGGTTCAAGCATGATCTTACTAGGTTCTATGTATCCGGGAAGAAGAAGCTTGATAAGATGTTCTTGGATTACCCTTGGATTGATAGGGGGACGTGGGATGACTTTGTTAGGAGTCGACATGATGCCAAATTTCAGGTTAGTTGATGAAGTTAATTTATTTATGCTTCTTAAAGATCATTTAAGTAAAGAAATTAAATGTATTTAACTTTATTAATTATGTGTTTTTGTTTAAACAGACTAAGGCGGAGAAGGGTAGGAAGAATCAAGCTAAGAACATCCACTCCCACACCTTGTCTCAGGGTGGGTACGCCACTACGATCGACGAGATGATGGCGGAGAAGCTGAGGGTGAAGCAGGAGGAGCTGGCTGCGAGGATAGCAAATGGAGAGGTGCCTGAGGGCACACCAGTTAGTCCTTCGTCACCCATCCCGCACGAGGATGTCTGGTTAGCCGGTCGGATGACAAAGAAAGGCTCTTTTAAAGCTGAAGCCACTCACGATGTGGCAGATAAGATTGTAAGTAACTAACTATATGCATTTATAGTTGATATTTGTAATCTGTATATGGTTGATATTTTTAAGGAACACCTTTCTCTTACTTGTTTTTTCAATTCTTCATTGTAGATGGAGCTTAAGGAAAAATGCTCCCAGGGCTCATTCGTCCCTTCTGGACTCCGAGACATATTGCTCACTGCTCTAGGCAAGGACGACCATCCTGGTCGGGTGATCGATATTCCAGAGACGGTGGGCATCAAAGAATATTATGGCAAGTCTAGTTCACGAAGGCGGGTCGTCGATGAGGATGCACTTAGAGAACCCATCACACAGCAGCTCTTCTCGAACCCAGCCATTACAGGCCATCTGATAAGCCACTTCTTATCCAACCCAGATTTCAAGCAGGCGCTTGTTAGGGAACTTGTCTCTGTGGGTTCCCATGACACCGCGGGAGCTGCCAACCCTTCACATGTGAGCACAAAAGAGAGCTATAATAGGACACATGTGGAGGTGAATGAGTTGGCACATAGGGAGCGGGAGGTGGAGATCCGACGTCGTGAGCTTGAGTTGGAAGCGAAACGGCAGGAGTTTGAGCTGGCGCAGCGGGAGCTCGAGTTGGCACGGAAGGTATATATTCATTATTAATGTCCAAATTTGTCAATTAATTACTTATGTTTTTTTTTAACTATCAACAACTTATATACCTGATTTATTTAATATTGAAGGCAAAGGCGGGTAAGATGTCTCTCATGACTCGGTTGTTCTCGATTGGCAAGGATTATGCGCCCATGCTTTTTCAATGGGAGTTAGAGCATGATGGTTGGCTGGCACGCCCACTTCATGAGCATGAGCTTGGATTTGTATTCTGTGGTGATGATATTGGGTATTTTTGCAATGATGGCCAGCACCTATCCACCGCGATTGTGAGTCTTTGGCCGACGTAAGTATGCTTTATAATTTTGTAATTAATTCAATTTATATATTTTATTTGAATTTTATGATTTACTGTATTCATATCGTAGGTATCTCCATCGACTTCAACTCGAGATGAGCTCCAACCAATTCGGCTTCTTAGAGCCCTACTCCCTTCGGCCTGAATTCTTTGCCAATCACAACGAAGTCTCAGCATACTTAACGAGATTACTGGGAGGTGATGATCGCAAGGAGCTATATCTGACACCGTACATAATGAGAGGGCATTGGCAATTGCTCGTAATTCATCCTGCCAGGCATACTGTCATCTTCCTATGCTCTCTCCACCAGAACCGGCCACGGGAGGTGGTGGAACCTATCAATAGGTTAGTAATTAATCTTCTATTTAATTTAAATTTTAACATTTAATTTAATTTTATGCGACACATGATGAATTGGTTACTTCACAAGAATATTCTGTTTATGATAGTGTGCTGAAGACTTGTAGTTTGAGCTGTGCCAACGGGAGGAGTAGGACTTTTAAGTCTAAAGGAAATCCTGAATGGATTATCCTCAAGGTTGCTAGTTTGTTAAATAGTAATTAATATTATAATTACTAGCTAATTACTAATGTAGAAATATATATGTTTATTTAACTGACATTAAATTTCATTTCTTTTGTAGTCTCGATTTCAGCCAGACGGTTGGTCGTGTAGCTATTATGTGATGCATCATATGCTGAACATAGTCTCCTCACCTATTACAGAGGGATGGAAGAAGGTAATACTTAATTAAACAACTTATTTAATTATATATTTTAGTTTTCCTTTTCCTTGCGTTAATTAATGTTACCGTGATTTATTTGAACGTGTGCAGGCTTTTAACAGCGACCAATCTCCTCTTGACAAAAAAGAGTTCAAAGACTTGAGGATGCGGTTTGCAGAATTTTTCTTCAAGTATGCTAAAGAGAAAGGATTGCCCGAAAGTATACCTCAGGAGTATATAGAAGATGTGTAGTTAGTAATTAGTATAGAAACTTATTATATGTAGGTGTGTAGTAATTAGTATAGAAACTTTTAGTTATGTTTTTTTCTAACAATAGGGTTTTGATTTTTTATCCCCCCATTTGTTCCTTTGTATGTATATACTTTTCTTTTATTAATGAAATTTAAGTGAAGACTGTTACTAGACTGTTTACTGGACTGGACTGTTTACTGAATGCAGGGATTGGTTAATTGACATGAATATTACTGGGATGTTTACTGAATGCAGGGATAGCTGGCGATAGTGTTATTTTAACCGAATTTTAAAAAATAAATAAATCTCTTAACGTCAGTTGTTTCAAACAACTGACGTTAATAGTATTTTTTTTTTAAAAAGATACTATATTAACGTCGGTTGTTTAATAAAACTGACGTTGAAAATAAAAACTATTAACGTCAGTTCATTAATACAATTTTTAACTATTAACGTCAGTTTTATAAAACAACTGATGTTAATAGTTTTACTTTTAACGTCAGTTATTTAAACAACTGATGTTAAAATATTAACTATTAACATCAGCTGTATTTACGTCAGACATTCTTCTGACGTGTAAAATCAATTTTGACTGACGTAAAAAACACTTATTGCACTAGTGTTAGGCTAATCGACTGAAGACCACTGGAAGAGTCTTTACTCTTAGTGCAGCAGAGGCCTCCGAGTCTGGTGACTTGATTCAAGGTATGTGCTTAATTGATGGAACTCATTTAACTGTATTATATGACTCGGGTGCTACGCACTCGTTTATATCGCATGATAGGGTCAAGAGTCTAAATTTGCCTGTTACCTTTCTTGAGTATGATTTGGTTGTTTCTACACCTACAAACAAGCCTGTTCTTACTTCTCATGCATGCAAGAACTGTCATATCACCATTAATGGTATTATTGTAAATGTTGTATGCCTACCTTTAAAGGACCTTTATGTCATTCTTGGCATGGACTGGTTGCCTTACAACCACGTCCTTCTGAACTGCTTTGATAAAACCATAGTTTTTGGAACTCCAATGGAGTCTAAGAATCCAATCTTTCTCTCTGCCAAGCAAGTCAAAGCTTCGATGAAAGACAAAGCCTAAGTGTTAATGATGTTGTCTTCCCTGGAAGTAGAGAGCCCTCCTGATGTCGGAAGTGGGCATGTTGTGCGAGAATTCCCTGAAGTGTTTCCGGGGGATGTTTATAACTTGCCCCCTGAGAGAGATGTTGAGTTCACCATAGACTTAGTGCCTGGCACCAGGCCAATATCCATAGCTCCCTATAGAATGTCTTCTCTAGAGCTGGCTAAGTTGAAGGAACAGTTAGAGGATCTGATCCAAAAGCAGTTTATTAGGACTAGCATATCGCCATGGGGCGCGCCAGTGTTGCTAGTAAAGAAGAAGGATGGCAGTATGAGGTTATGTGTCGACTATCGACAGCTCAACAAGGTGAACAATAAGAATCGGTATCCCCTCCCTAGGATTGATGATCTTATGGATCAGTTGATCAGAGCTTGCGTTTTCTCAAAGATAGATTTGAGGTCAGGATACAATTAGATCCGGGTTAAGTCTGAGAACATCCTGAAGACAACGTTTAGGACGTGTTATGGTCACTACGAGTACTTGGTTATGCCCTTTAGTGTGATCAATGCTCCTGCTGTGTTCATGGACTACATGAACAAGACCTTTCACCCTTACTTGGATAAGTTTGTGGTGGTTTTCAAAGATGACATCTTAGTGTACTCCAAGACCAAGGAGGAACATGAGGAGCACTTGAGGGTTGTCTTGCAGACCCTTAAGGAGAAGCAGTTGTATGCTAAGTTATATAAGTGTGAGTTTTGGTTAGAGGAGGTGAGTTTCTTAGGTCACATCATCTCTAAAGGTGGAATAGCCGTGGACCCGGCTAAGGTTGAGACAGTGCTCTAATGGGAAGTGCCGAAGTCAGTGACCGAGATTATGAGTTTCTTGGGTTTAGTAGGGTATTATAGGAGGTTTATAGAAGGTTTCTCTAAGTTAGCTTTACCCTTAACCCGTCTCACCAAGAAGGGACAGCTCATTGTGTTGGACTCTAAGTGTGAAGAGAATTTCCAAACCCTGAAGGATAGGCAAACATCAGCACCAGTTTTAGTTTTACCCGATCCTAGTGGACCTTTCATAGTTTACTGCGATGCTTCTAAGCAAGGTTTAGGGGGTGTTGATGCAGAATGGTAAGGTAATGGCTTATGCTTCTAGGCAGTTGAAAACCCATGAGAAGAACTACCCTACCCACGACTTAGAATTAGGAGCTGTGGTGTTTGCCTTAAAGATTTGGAGGCATTACCTCTATGGAGCGAAGTTTGAGGTCTTTAGTAATCACAAGAGTCTGAAGTATCTCTATGATCAAAAGGAGTTGAATATGAGGCAGCATAGGTGGATGGACTTTTTAAAGGATTATAAGTTTGATATAACCTACCACCCAGGAAAAGCCAATGTAGTGGCAGATGCTTTGAGTAGGAAAACCTTGCACGTCTCCGCTTTGATAGTAAGGGAGATGGATCTGCTTGAGGAGTTTAGAGACCTGAGTTTAGCTTGGGAAGTTACCCCTAAGAGTATTAGGCTTGGACCCTTGAAGGTTACCAACAATTTGATGGATCAAGTTAGAGAGGGTCAAAAGTTAGACCAGTTTCTCTTAGACCAGCGAGAGTTGCTAGCTCAGGGTAGAAACCTTAGTTTTAAGGATGGAAGTGATGGAGTTTTGAGGTTTAAAGATAGAGTCTGTATACCAGACGTCCCGGAGCTTAGAAAGTTGATCATTGAAGAAGGACATAATAGTGGATTGAGTGTGCACCCAGGTGCCATTAAGATGTATCAGTATCTTAAGCAGATGTTTTGGTGGCCTAGGATGAAGAAAGATGTGGTTGAGTTTGTGTATGCTTGTTTAGTGTGCCAAAAGGCTAAGATAGAACACCAGAAGCCATCAGGAAAGTTACAACCTTTAAGTATCCCAGAATGGAAATGGGATAGTATTTCCATGGATTTTGTGTTTGGACTCCCAAGGACTCCAGCTGGTTTTTAGGCGATATGGGTTGTCGTGGATAGACTGACTAAGTCCGCCCATTTCATCCCTATGAACATGGAATACCTTTTGGAAAAGTTGGCCAAGTTGTACATCAAAGAGATAGTTAGGCTACATGGTGTACCCTCTAGCATAGTGTCAGATAGAGACCCGAGGTTTACCTCTAGGTTTTGGAATAGTTTGCAAGAGGCTTTAGGAACCAAGCTTGGGTTAAGTTTAGCTTATCACCCACAGACCGATGGCTAATCTGAGAGAACCATCCAGTCTTTAGAGGACTTGCTTAGTGCTTGTGTGCTAGAATAATTAGGTAGTTGGGACAAGTTTTTGTCCCTAATAGAGTTCACTTACAACAATAGTTTCCATTCCAGTATTGGGATGGCACCCTATGAAGCTATTTATGGGAGGAGATGTAGGACACCCTTGTGTTGGAGTGAACCTGGTGATAGTGTTGTGTTAGGACCAGAAATAGTGCAAGAAACCACGGAAAAAGTGAGAATGATTCAGGAAAATGTGAAAGTGGCACATAATAGGCAAAAGAGCTACCATGACAAAAGGAGGAAGGCGCTCGAATTCCAAAAAGGTGACCATGTATTCTTGAGAGTTACCTCGACAACTAGGGTTGGTAGAGTGATGAAAGCAAGGAAACTTACTCCTAGATTCATTGGTCCTTACCAAATTTTGAAAAGAGTTGGCGAAGTCGCCTACCAAATAGCTTTACCACCGTTCTTGTCCAATCTTCATAGTGTCTTTCATGTGTCTCAACTCATAAAGTACGTTCATGACCCTAGTCACGTGATAGTACCTGATACCATACAGTTAAAAGAGAACTTGACTTTTGAGGTATCACCCCTTCGAGTCGAGGATAGGAGGGCGAAGCAGCTAAGAGGCAAGGAGATTCCTTTGGTCAAAGTTGTTTGGAGTGGGGCTACTGAGGAAAGTGCTACATGGGAGCTGGAAAGCAATATGATGGATTCGTATCCGCACCTTTTCAATCGAGGTGAGTAGAAATTTCGAGGACGAAATTTTTATAAGGGGGTGGAGTTGTAACACCCCGTTTTTCTTTAAGTGCTTGTATGTGCCTTGTTTGTTAGGGAGGTTTAAAGTGGGCTAAAAGGGGTTTTTAATGGAAAAATCCATTTCTTAGGCTTGTGTCTTGTGACTGTCAGAGACACAAGCACGGCCATGCTTAATAGAGAGCACGACCGTGCTCATTGGGAGAGGGTGTCTCGCTGACACTAAGATGAGCACGATCGTGCTCAATAGGGAGCACACCCGTGCTCAAAGGCAGACCGCGCCTCGTAGGCGTTAAGTTGAGCACGATCGTGCTCAACGAGGAGCACGACCGTGATCGTGTCTCTGCCTTTAAAAAGAGAACAGTAACCGAGGGTTTTCTCATAAACCCTATTTTGGAAAAACAGAAACCTTGTTACGGCTACAACCCTTTTTCTTCCCTATTTTATCTAAACCCCTTACATTGTTGGAGCTTTAGAGACTCTTGGGAACGTCTAGTTTGTCTGTGCCAAATCGGTATAGGTAATGGTTTCTCCTCTTTTGGTTTCCTTTTCTATTGTTGAGATTTGGGAACTAATTGGTTAATGTTCTTGTTTGACCAAGGCTTGGAAGCTGACTGAGCCGCTCAAGGGGAACTCGTTGGCTGTCGTTTGGTTTACCGCTTAGCTTTCTGTTGTCAGATTCTTCATACCAGGTATGGGGAGAAGGATAGTGTGGGGGTAGCATAAGATGAGGGGTTCCCATAGCCCCGTTATTGTTGTTAATTGCTATTAATGTCTAACTATTTTAATGTTGTTTAATTATGGTATGCCTGTTGTCAATGCCATGTTCTGTTTGGTTGTATGGATTAATTGCCATAATTGTTAGCTGTTGATAGCATGCCTATTGTTTTATAATTATTATGTTATATGCCAACGATGCATAATTGGTTGAATTTGTATATGGTGAATGTTGCTTTGTGATACTGTTGTTATTGATGATGTTGATTGGCTGAATGTTGTTGTCATGTTGAACATGTTAATAAGCCCCTAATTGGCTAAATAGGACTCTTAATTAACATAAGAGTTAAGGGGTTAATTCCCCAATATTTCATAAGACGTGAACTGTTAGTGATAGGTGAGGTTTCATGCCAATTGGATTAGTCAAAAGACCCTAGGATCTGATTTGAGAGTGTTAGGTAGTTTTGGCTCCAAGAACACAAGTTGAATCTGCCCAGAACAGTATAGCTGGCTCCAGGAGCCCGGCTGTGCTGAACAGGGAGCACGCCCGTGCTCCCAGTTAAATTCTAGAAGATGGACGCTCATTGAGCACGGCCGTGCAGGACAGTGAGCACGACCGTGCTCCACTTAAGTGACAGCACGACCGTGCTAGGGCGGGCACACCCGTGCTCCCCTTACTGGTCAGAACGTGAATTAAAGGCTTTAAAGGGGTGTTTTACCCCAAATGTCTCCAATAATGTGATAAGACACCAATCGAAATAAGAAGAGTTAGATAACTTAATTAAAGACTAATTAAAACGAAACAAGAATAATAAGTTGGTTAAGTCGGTGCCCTATGGGTTACTGCACGTTGATAAGCTTTGGTGCTTTTTGGCCAAAGTGGCATCGATGCTTTTTGGTCGAGTTGTTAATGAGTTGAACCTTGGTGCTTTTTGGCCAAGTAGGCCTTGGCTCATGGGAGTCAGGGTGTTGATGTTGTTGGATGATGGTGATAAGTCTTGACTGCTCATTGGCCCACGCAAAGGAGGTGGTTGCCTTGTCTGTTGTTGTGCTCATGGATTCATACATTGAAGTTATTAGTGGGGGAAGATCAACATAGGAGAGGTCGTCCTAGAGTACGACGATCTGGCCAAGTATCAGTGGTTCACCCAAGGTTTGGTGGATCGTGCACCCCCATGGTGGCGCATCCTCGTTATGATGCGTCGGCTATCCAAGGGGTTCACCCATGGTTTGGTGGACTGCAGGCGTTGGTGCTTTTTGGCCAATGTGGATATGTAACTTCGAATTTGCCTTCCTGATATAGTTTGGATCCACATGCATAACGGAGTAGCGGAGTATTGTTGCACCGCATAGCATATGTTGGTTGAATTGTCATGATGATATGGATGTATATGTTGTGCCTTATTATATGTTGTATATTGCTATGCCATGCTATGACGTATGTTCATCTTGCTTACTATCTCCATGCCGATGTGTTTACATGTTTTCTTACTCCCCGTTTCTCTTTCTTTGTTGTTGGCATGTATCTCTTTATACAAAGGACGGTGAGCAGCCAGTGGAGGAGTGACTCTGAGGAGCCGCGACTCTCGTAGGCTGTTTAGTAGTTATAGCTATTTAGTTTAGTTGTTTTCAGTTTTGTTGTATTCCGGAACGGTTATACCAGCTCTGTATGTGACATCGGGGTTGGGTTATCTTTTATGTTTTGACGTTTAAGTTTATGTTTTATTTTAAACCATGTTTAAAATAAGGATCATCTCTAAGTTTTGGCAAAATGAGGGAATGAGAAAATTGAACAATTCTCTCCTGAGTCTCAGGATTAAATGCAAATGAGGATGCAGGCTTCACTATGGCTTTTTCTAAATCTCATAAGAAAAGAATGAGACAAAATTTGAAGAAAAATTCTTTGCAGAATCAGATGGTTACTCGTTCTAAGGTCGGCAATATAAATCATGTTCAATGAAGATCCTTTATTGGAATGCAAGAGGCCTAGGCAACTCACACACTAGGCATGTCTTAAAGAATATATGTGTTTCCAACAAACCAGATTTTTCTTTTAGCTGAGCCCTGGATTTCAATAGATCAGTTTCCTCCTCCTTTTTGGAATTCTTTGGGTTTAATGCCTTTTATTCTAAACAATCGGGGTCCAAGTAATCCTAATTTGTGATGCATCTGTGATAAGTCTTTCTCTCCTACCATCATTTCTTCAACCTCCCAATTCCGCGCTTTCTTTGTTATGGTAGACAATCAACTTGTTTTTATCTCTGCAATTTATGCTGATACATCTTATATGAGAAGAAAACAACTCTGGTCAGATTTATCTCAGCTGCACCAGGCTAATCTTGGTCCCTGTCTTTTTATGGGAGATTTCAATGACATATTAGGTGCTCATGAGAAGAAAGGATGGGGTCTGCCTTCTAGAATCTCTTGTGAAGATTTTAACTTCTGGACTAGTAACAATCATCTTGCTCATTTGCAAACTAAGGGTGTAGATATGACTTGGTGTAATAATAGGATCTTCAGGTAGCACATTGAAATGAGGCTGGATAGATCAATCTGTAATGGAGAGTGGATCACTTTTTGGAGCTCTATATCTTGTTGTACTTTTAGTTAATAGTCAGTCAGATCATCATCCACTTTTGTTGATCCTAAAATGGGGGAATTTACATAGGCAATCTTCTTTTAAATTCCAGTAAATGTGGATTGATCATCCAGATTGCTTAGAAGTTGTGAAGGATTCTTGGAGCAACCAGGTCTATGGTTGTCCTATGTTTGTGCTATCTCAAAAGCTAGAAAACTTGAAAGCCACTCTTAAAAGATGGAACAAAACTACTGTTGGTGATGTACACTTGAAAGTTGAGAATGTTATGGCTGCTGTTGATTCCATTCAGCAACAGATTGCTGGTTATGGTTTCTCTGATGAGCTGCTTAAGGAGGAGGTTAAAGCTCAAATAAATCTGCAACAAGCCTATCTTGTGAAGAGACTTTTTGGATGCAGAAATCTAGACTTAATTGATTTTCCCATGGAGATCGAAATACAACTTTCTTTACATAGATTGGCTAATATTAGGAACTCTTCCAAGCAAATGAGCATTCTCAAATCAGGTGATTTTGTTCTTGATTCCTCTTCGGATATTGAAAATTGTAACATCCCAGGATGCTTTATTGATTGACGACTGTCCCCACAAACCAACACGGATCTTTTCAGCCTGCTTTGTCCTCACTCCACGCCTCTTGGGAAAACTTCACAGGAGGTCACCCATCCTAGAATTGCTCGAAGTCAGGCACGCTTAACTGTGGAGTTCTTAAACGATGGGCTCCCGAAAAGAAGATGTATCTTGTTTGTATAGGTAGTACCAATCAATTCATATAGCTATCTTTAACTGGATAGTCCAATACCTACACACTCTCAGGATCCCTCTCATTTAGGTGTGTAATCGGTCCATTCATGTGTCCTTCCGCCTAGAAGCCTGCTAGGAGTCGCTCCTTGTCCGTGCCTTCTTGCACCGGCAACCACTCCCCGCCCTCGTCAGTCCCGGGTGTCACATGCCCACCAGCTTCCGCTTGGTTCGTCCTTGAACCACACCGTACTGGGAGAGGTGCCGCTCTGATACCATTTGTAGCATCCCAGGCTACTTTATGGATTGACAACTGTCCCCACAAACCAACATGGGTCTTTTCAGCGTCCTTTGTTCTCACTCATACGCTTCTTTGGAAAACTTCCCAGGAGGTCACCTATCCCAGGATTGCTCCAAGTCAAGCATGCTTAACTGTGGAGTTCTTAAGTGATGGGCTCCCAAAAAGAAGATGCATCTTGTTTGTATAGGTAGTACCAATCAATTCATATAGACCATCCTTAACTGCATAGTCCCATACCTACACACTCTCAGGATCCCTCTCATTCAGGTGTGTAATCGATTCATTCATATGTCCCTCCGCCTAAAAGCCTGCCAGGAGCCGCTCCTTGTTTGTGCCTTCTTGCACCGGCGACCACTCCCCGCCCTCGTCAGCCCCGGGTGTCACAAAAATCATGTTCAAAATTTTTATAATTCTCTATATGATATTGAAAACAATTGCATCACAAACAATTGGGCTAAGAAGGTAATCCCGTCTATTGTTTCTGTCTCTAATAATGCAATGTTGAGTAACCTTCCATCATTTAAGGAGGTTAAAGCTGCAATATTCTCAATGAATGGCTCTGGCACTCCTTGTCCAGATGTTTTGGAGGGAGATTCTATAAAGCTTTCGGGGATATTATTGGCAATGATGTATTCAACTCAGTTCTTCAATTCTTTCAACAAAACTGGTTGCTTCCTGGATTGAATTCCAATTTAGTAGCCCCTATTCTAAAATTCCCAGGTGCAAATAGAATTGAAAACTATAGGCCTATAGCCTTGGCTAATTTATAGTTCAAGATCATTACCAAGGTTCTTGCATATATGCTATCCTTAATTGCTCCCAAGGTTATTTCAGATCAGCAGAGAGGCTTCGTCAAAAGGAGACATATTTCAGATTGTAGTTGCACTACATTCGAGGCAATCAATATGTTGGATAATAGAGTTTTTGGTGGGAATATGGACCTAAAATTTGATATAAAGAAAGTTTTTGATACCTTGGATTGGCATTTCCTTTTGCAAGCGCTTTCTGCCTTTGGTTTTGACTCAAAATTCTTTCAATGGGTGAAAACTATTCTTGCTTCTGCCATGTTGTCTTTTGTTGTAAATGGTAGGTCTGTTGGTTTTATGTCTTGCAAAAAGGGTGTGAGGCAAGGAGATCCTCTTTCTCCACTCCTTTTCTGTTTGGCTGAAGATGTTTTAAGCAGAGGTCTCGTATCTTGTCCATTCCAATTATTTGCTTTTTATGGCTGGCCCTAGAGCAGTTCAAACCCCTATCCATGTTTTTTTATGCATATGACACTGTGGTCTTTTACAAGGGACCAAAAAGAAATTTAATCACTTTAATGTCTTTCTTTAGAGAGTATGGTAACATTTCTGGCTAGTTTTTAAGCTTGGAAAAATGTAAGTACTATGCAGGGGCTATGTCTGTTGGCAAAAGGAATGAGATTTCTGGTGTTAAGGGTTTTAACTTTGGTTCTCTTCCTTTTACCTACCTAGCAATGCTTCTATTTAATGGCAAACCTACACCTGTCCACCTGCGGCCAATTGCGAAAAAAAAAATTAGAGCAAAACTCTCTTCTTGAAAGGGTTCCTTGTTGTCTATAATGGGCATGGTATAGTTGGTGAGTTCCATTATCAATAGGCATGCTTGTTTATAGTTTTCATATCAATTTATGGCATGCATCCTTGCTTAAGTCAGTAGATAAGTGGATAACAAATTTTGTTTGGTCTGAGGACACGAATACAAAAAAAGTTAGCCACAATAGCTTGGAGGAAAGTTTGCTCTCCAACTAATGAGGAAGGGCTTGGATTGAGGTCTATTAAGTCAATTAATCATGCTGCAATCTTCAAATTGAGCTAGGAACTAGTTCATTGATCTTGCCATTGAGCTCAATTACTTAGAGTTAGATTCTTGAGAAATAATGTTGCAGTCAAATACCATGTAAGATATTTTATTTTACCTGCTATGAGATGTCATTTGCATGATGTTCATCTACATACTGCTTGTATTAAGGGAGATGGCAAGAAGGTTAATTTCTGGTCAGATAGGTGGTTGGACCAGCCTGTTGATCATAAAATTGATTTTCTAGCTGATTTGCATCATCATCTGCAGGCCACGGTGAAGGATTTTATCCATGACAAAGACTGTTTGATTCCTTAGTTTCTTATCTCTAATTTCCCCTATCTGGTTGTTGATATTAAAAAATTTCCAATTCCTCTTTATGATGGTGAAGATCTAGCAATGTAGAGTGAATCCGATTCTGGTGTTCTGTCTTTTAAATGCATTCAATCACATTAATCCAGCTGGTCAGAATGTAATTTGGGGCAAAATTATCAGGTCTACTATTATCCCTCCATCAAAATCATTTTCGCTCTGGAGGTTTTTCCATCACAAGATGCCAATTGATGAACACTTGCGAAGTAGAGGCTGCATCATGTAATTTATGTAGCTACAATGAGGAGACTTTTACTCATGTTTTCTTGCATTGTCCATTTGCAACTGAATTATGGTACTGGCTGCAAGACATTTTTGGATGCACAATAAATCTATCTTCATTAATTCCTCGAGCTAATCTCAATCTGTGACAATAGATGGAGTTCTCAAGTTAAAGACCTCTATGTGGCTGCCATTGTTTATGTCATTTGGGTGATCTGGTTATGTAGAAATCAAAGTCAGTTTAACAATGTTTATGTTTCATTGAGGATAGTTAAACATTTAGTGATCTTGGTTGTCTCTTTATTTGGTGCAGCTTCTAAAGGAAATATATCCTCTTCTATTAGTGAATTCAGAATTCTAAAATTCTTCTTAGTGGCGGGTCATCATCCTAAAGCTTATATTATTAAGCAACTAGATTAGAATCCTTCTCTTTGTGGCTGGTTCAAGTGCAACTCAGATGGAGCTGCCAAAGGATTCCCAGGCCATGCTGGTTGTGGTGGTATCTATAGAGATTCTTCAAGTGTTGTGCTAGGTTGTGTTGCTCAATATATACGCATTACAACAACATTTCATGGCGAGCTTTGTGCTGCAATGTCGGCTATTGAGTTGGCTTTTGACAAGGGATGTCATAAAATTTTGGTTGGAGTGTGGTTCTTTGTTTGTAATCAAGGCTTTCAAGAATGATAATCTAGTTCCTTGGTCTCTTAGTAGTAGATAGAAGGATTGACTTTATCTTTGTAGCAAAATAAGTTTTATTTATTCTCATATTTTTAGAGAAGGCAATTGGTGTGCCGATAAGCTAGCATCTTTTGGTTCTTCTAATTTTGGATTAGTTTGGTGGGACTTAGTTCCCAATTTTATTAGGGAGGATTTTAAACGTAATAGGTTTGGCTTCCCTAACTTTAGGTTCAAAGAATTCTTTTTCACAGGTTTTGGTATAGTCCTTCCATGTCTCTCTTGTATTCTTTGCTCAAATTTTTAATAAATTCTTGGTGTGTTGCTAATGATAGATAGGATTAGGGGTGACAACATAATTGGGATGCCTTCGTCAATTGCGATGCTTTTGCATGCCAACTCTATTTTTTTTTAAAAAAAAAAAAACTTAGGCCATGTTTGGTTTAAAGGAGGGGAGAAGTTTTTTTGTTAAATATTGTATTTGATTAAGAGAAAAGAATTAGAGAGATTTTAATGCAGGAGAGGGAAAATAACACAATTCATATATGGTTCATAAGAGGAGATGGGTGATTTTAAAACTAATTTACTCTGCAAAAAGAAATTATAAGGTGGAATGGGGTTTAGAAACTTTCGAGCATTCAATGAGGCTTTACTAGCTAAGCAGGGGTGGAGAATGTTATCACAACCTAACTCCCTTCTATCCCATTGTCTTAAAGCCAAATATTTCCCTAATTCTAATATCTGCATCTAAAGGTTATTCTCCAAGTTTTAGTAGGAGAAGCTTATGGCATGCAACATGGATAATTAAAAAATATGGATTTTTGAAGATAAGGAATGGCTCAAATATAAATATCTGTGAGGATAATTGGCACCCTCTCTAATCAAGATTCATAATTTGGAGCCCTAGACCAGAGAATTGTAATATTTCTCATGTCCATCAAATAATTCAACTAGATTTTCAAAGTTGGAACATGAATCGAGGTAACTTTATTTTTCCCCTTTGAGGCTTCTCGAAATTCCCATATCCCTCTCCCATACATTCCTCAATCACATAAATTCATATGGGTGGCAATAAAGACGAGGATTATATTGTTCGATCATGTTATCATAAAATTAATTAATGGGAGTTGTAGCATGCACCATCTACATCTAACAATGACCATCATGATGAAATTTGGAAGAAAATATGGAAGCTCAGAATTTTACGTAAGCAAGTTCATTTTCTATGGAGAATCTTGAAGAATGCTGTTCAAGTAAGGCTAATATGTGATGCAAAGGAGTTATTTGTCCCCTTGTTTGCCCTAGATGTTAGAAGCATGTGGAATCCATCGATCACACTTTTAGGTATTGCAAAGTGGGCAACTCATATTTGGTTTCTCTCATACATCTGGGTCTCTGTTTTGAGAATCTACATGAAGTAAGTTTTGCATTGTGGTTGAATTCATTTGTCAAGCAAGTTTCAGTAGATGTTGTGAACGGCAAGGAACAAGTGTTGCTTTGAGGACATCCAAATCTCGATAGCTATTGCAATAGCGATTGCATGCTCCGTCCTGCATGAGTACCAACGAAATTGCATGGCAAACCTTTCATAGAGAACCGAGAACCAAAATCTGCTTAAAAATCTTGGAAGGTGTGACACCCGGGGCTGACGAGGGCGGGGAGTGGTCGCTAGTGCAAGAAGGCACGGACAAGGAGCGGCTCCTGGCAGACTTCTAGGCGGAGGGACACATGAATGAACCAATTACACACCCGAATGAGAGGGATCCTGAGACTGTGTAGGTATGTGACTATACAGTTGAAAATGACTTATATGAATTGATTGATACTACCTGTACCAACAAGATGCATCATCTTTTCGGGAGCCCATCACTTAAGAACTCCACAGTTAAGCGTGCTTGACTTGGAGCAATTCTGGGATGGGTGACCTCCTGGGAAATTTTCCTAGGAAGCGTGTGAGTGAGAATAAAGCACGCTAAAAAGACCCGTGTTGGTTTGTGGGGACAGTCGTCAATCCATAGAGCAGCCAGGAATGTTACAAATTGTATCAGAGCAGCACCTCTCCCAGTAAGGTGTGGTTCGGGACTAACCAAGCGGAAGCTGGTGGGCATGTGACACCCGGGGTTGACGAGGGCGGGAAATGGTCATCGGTGCAAGAAGGCACGGACAAGGAGCGGCTCCTAGCAGGCTTCTAGGCGGAGGGACACATGAATGAACCGACTACACACTCGAATGAGAGGGATCCTGAGACTGTGTAGGCATATGTGACTATACAGTTGAGTATGACTTATATGAATTGATTGGTACTACCTATACCAACAAGATGCATCATCGTTTCGGGAGCTCATCATTTAAGAACTCCACAGTTAAGTGTGCTTGACTTGGAGCAATTCTGGGATGGGTGACCTCCTGAAAAATTTTCCTAGGAAGCGTGTGAGTGAGGACGAAGCACGTTGAAAAGACTCATGTTGGTTTGTGGGGACAGTCGTCAATCCATAAAGTAGCCTGGAATGTTATAGAAGGTGCCCCCCGAGAAGACATTCAAACTTAACACAGATGTTGTGATTTCTGAAGATGGATTTTGTAGAATTGGATCAATTATCAGGGATTGAAAAGACAAGTCAATGGTTGCAATGTCTTGGAAAATCAGGTGTCTCGAAGATCCCTATGTAGCTGAAGCTATTGCCATCAATGAATTTTTCCCTAGAAATGTTACATCTTAGGGTCATCAAGGAATCTGATTCACTATCTCTCGTGTCCAGACTTTAACAACAAAGATGGGCTTCGTCTTATTTGGGCTTAATTTTGGCTGGGTGCAAAATGTTAGAGGCCCATTTTTTAAATGTTACATATTCTCATATTTATACGAAGGAAAATAGAATAGCCAATGGTTTAGCAAAATTTGCTCTAAATGATTCTGATCATTATTGGTTACAGGAAGATCCTCCAATGGTTTCTGTTTGTTTTTATGTGGATTTGAATCCGGATATCTAAAAATTTTCTCTTTCTCAATAATAAAAAAAGTGGCTTCTAAGATGGGGGAGCAAGCAAGTCCCTCGCCCATGTATCACCAGTTAATAGGTAAATAGCCAATTTTTGTTTTCTGTTTTTAAATTCACAAAACCCATTTTTACCCGTCCACTCAAACCCCCCCCACCCCCACCCCCCAAACCCCATCTATCACCACCTAACCTACTCCACCACCCTTGGCTTTGCAGATTTCGTCAAGATCTGCTTGATTATCAGAATTTGGTTTGAACATTATTAATTCCTTCTACCAAATATAGCTCCAACAACAACTGGAGTGACAGGAGTGTGCTGTGAGAGTATTTGTAAGTTTTCAGCTCCAACAGGCTGGAGTGTGCGAAGAGAAGAGGAATTGGTGACCGTAACGGCGCGGTGATATTCTAGTGGTCGCGGAGGTACGAACCAGAGCTGGGATGCAGCGGAGAAGAAGACTAGCGCGGTGCTTCGACAAAAAAAATGGCGGCGCTGAGATCCGCCGCCGGAGCCAGATCCAACAGAGCCAAATCCTCCATATCTGCTAACCTTGCCGTCGACGATGACCAACGTTGGAAGATGGCAACACCAAACCAAAACCAGTAACAGTCAGTAAAAAAAACAAAAAAATATAAATAAAAGAGAAACCGGAGAGTGGAGAGGAAGATTTTCACACTATCGTCTTCGGTGGTTGTATACTTGTATATCTTCGGTGGTGGTGAGAGGGAAGGGATAGGGATAAAAATGTCAATTTGTTTGGGCTAAAATACCTTTTTGGTCCTTTATCTTTTGGGTAAAATTCATTTTGGTCCTTTATCTTTAAAAAGATTCATTTTAGTCCTTTATGTTTCAAAAGTGACCCAAAATGTTTCTTTCCGTCATCTCTCATCGAAACTCCGTTAGAAACTGGTGACGAAAAAGATTCATTTTAGTCCTTTATGTTTCAAAAGTGACCCAAAATGGTCCTTGAAATGATCATTTTGGATCACTTTTGAAACATAAAGGACTAAAATGAATCTTTTAAAAGATAAAGGATCAAAATGAATTTTACCCAAAAGATAAAAGACCAAAAAGGTATTTTAACCATTTGTTTTTGTTGGTTAACTTGTTTAACCATTATCAAGTTTTAATCTTAACCCTTCAATTATTTTATTAATATATCTGATGGTCAAAAAAGGTGGTTCACGGGGAGGGACTTACTTGCTCCCTCACCTTAGAGGCCATCAATAAAAAAAAAAAAATTTAATACTAAAGTCCAAATTAGTCCCTGAAAAAATTTAGGTGACCTATCTTTGCTCCTTGAAAAAATAAATTAACCATATATTCTCTTAAATTTATAAGCATAGGACACATTAGTCCATCATTCCACTTTCAATGTTTGTTTACTTGCCTATGTGTCCCGTTAACTATCCCACCTGACTCATTAATGGTCCTGCATGGCCTATGACAAATTTTCACCATGAAAAATAAATGAAATTGGAAAAGATGTGCAAATTTTTGAAACCCAGATACCTGAAAATTATGTATTCTTTTCACTTTTTATTCGATTTTCACGGTAAAAGTTTGTCATAGACTACACAGGAGCACTAACGAGTTAAACATTGATGGTTAACGAGAAACATGAGCAAGTAAATGAACATTGAAAATGGTATCAAGCGGAAGAAGATACAAATCTATCCCGCGTTTATGAATATAAAGGACTAAGTAATTTATTTATTTATTTATTTTTATGGATCAAAAATGGATCCTGAATTTTCTCAGGGGTGAAATTGTGCCTTTATTCATATTTTAATCAATACATTTAAAATATTTTAAACTTCCCCTCCCCCAAATCCATTCAAAATATTTTAACCTTGCACCGGTAAAACACCTTATTTGAGTATTTACTCAATTATTATTACAAACCCCTCCATAAACCCCGCGTTGGAGGCTCCTTGCCGCTGCTGCAGCTTCTTCGATGGCGACGGACAGGCCCGATGGCCGCACCCCTAATCAACTGAGGCCCCTCGCCTGCTCTCGTTCCATTCTCCATCGCGCTCATGGCTCCGCCAGCTGGGCTCAAGGTAACTGCCGTCTTTCCCTTTTTCTTTCCCCCCCCTTAAATTTTCTGATTTCTCCGAAGCTAAATTAGACATTCAATTTAGGGTTCTACTTCGTCGTTCATTTTTTGACCTGATAGATTAGATGTTTTCGAACTCAATAATTCTAGGAAGACACTCTTTTTTAACACTGTCCCAATGTTTGGGTGTTTTGAAGGAGATGGAGTAGATTGGTTACTAGTGGAGTAGAGTGAAAAAGTAAAAGTATAGACTATATTGTTTGGAAGTTTGACGAGGGAATGAAGAGAGATCCCAAATCCAAATCGAAGGGTATGAAAATTGGAGGTTTTGAGTTACTTAACAAACTCCCAAACAATAACTTAAAGCCTTTTTACCAATTCATGCTATTATTAACTACTCTATCCATCCAAATATAGTGTAAGACTATGTTTGGATGTATGAAGTGAAGTGGTTAGTAATGGAGTGGAATGTTTAGTCCATCTCTTTCAAAACTCTCAAACATAGCATAACACACATGTGGGACCTACTAAACAGAGAATGGATCCATGTGATTTATTTGGATCCTATATGAAATAGTAAAGTGTGTTGAAAAGAGTGTATCGATATCACTTTTCTCTTTCAAATTTATCTTCTAAATTTAAAATTACTTTCGTATTCCTTTTTCTGTTTGTTGTGTAGGAGAGACCAAAGTGCTTGCTGCAGTTTATGGACCCAAAGCGGGAACGAAGAAGAATGAAAACCCCGAAAAAGCTTCCATTGAAGTTATATGGAAGCCTAAGACAGGACAGATTGGTGAGGATAATACTACTCTCTTCTTATAATTTTGTTTAACAAATTAGTCTGTCGACTTCTTTGTAGGTCCCATTTGTGGAAGCTTAAAAAAGTTATTTTGAATTACTCTAGAAAAGTAATTTTTGTTATATGCTTTTATGTAATTAGTAGTTATATTACATTCGGCTACATTTACAAAGAGTACTTCTAGTAGAAGCCTTTTTATGTAAACCAGTAGCTTTTTTAGAGAAGGTAGAAAATATTGCTTGTCATAATAGCGCTTTTTAGTTTTTTTTTTTTTTGTATGCTCTGCTTTTTAGTAAAAACCTTACCAAATAAGGTGATTTTTTTTATTTATTAAAAAAGCGCTTTTATCTGAAAAAAGTTTAAATTAATGGGGCCTTAAATTTTTTATTACAATCAATTGTGACCCTCATTTTTAAATGCTTGAATTTACAACATTTTTTGCCTTTTTTCCGTGAAGGAAATTGGCAATAGACCAGTTATGATTCGAATGTAATGGTTTTAAATGGTCTTAGTTTTTTACTGATCCTAAACATGGTTTAGGAAAAGTGGAGAGGGAGTATGAGATGATAGTAAAGAGAACTCTGGAAAGTATTTGCATGCGAACAATATATCCGAACACCACGACATCGGTTATAGTCCAGGTACGTTTTGTTTTGATAGTGAATCCCTCATTTTCATCCTTTGTATATTAGAAACTTGTATTTGTTTGCTACATATTTTTCAATTAGTTAGATTAAAACAACTTGCTGCAAATAGCTGCAAGCACCTTTCTTCTTTTGGATTCCTCGATGCAATGGGAAGTAGGGTGCAGTATAAGGTTCACTCACCCCAACATGATTTGTTTAATGTAAAGACTGTGATTTAGAAAGAGAGATGGCTAGGAAAAATAGAATTCTTGTGGTTCTTTGAGGATATTTGGGTAGTTGTATCTGGTTATCTTTGGACTTTGCTTGCAAGCAGCTATGAGAAGCCCCCATCTTTTGCTTTTGGTTTTTTTATTGCTTTATTGCTTTTCACTTCTACAAAGACATATTGTGAAATGCTCCAGCAAATAAAGCATGAATATATATGAATTAGAAATGCAATAATAATGTTGTATGTACAATGGGAAAATAGGAAACCATTGATGCAAAAGTTAGCATGTAACATAAGATGACTCATTAATGTGTATTAATTGTAGTTATGAAACAAGCTTGGTGCGATTGACTTTTCTTTCAGTGTGTATTCATGTGGCTAATAGTCTTGTAAGGACTGTGCTGTGGTGCCTGGGTTAATAGTTCCCTGTTAAAATTGGACTTTTTTTAATTTGCTTGCCATCAGACATTTGTTGACTTCTTGTTTGCTTTTGATTTTTCATACAAACTAGCTTTAGCCCATTGATTGGTCCTTGGTTCATCCTTTAGTTTATTTATTAATATTTTGGTGACATATATGTGATTTGAAGTTATCTACAATTTATTTATTTACCTTGAGTCCTGACCCTTACATTTAAGGACTGACCACTCTTCGTTTCTACTGCAGGTTGTCCATGATGATGGTGCTGTATCCTATTTCAAAATATTAGTTCTATTATGATTTATATGGTAACTGTTTCTTTAAGATTGTTGTATCATTATCTACACTTTTACTGCAAGCTTCCATTTTAATTTGTGCAATTCTTCTGTTTTATGTGTTATTATTGGAATGATTACTGGCATGCATGCCTTAGGCTTTTATTCTGATACAAAATTTGGTTTGATTTGGAAGTACAGCCTCTTGCAAATGCTTGGTCTGCCTACTATAGACTCACATATAAGGTCCGACCCTTCCCTAGACCTGCGGACAGTAAGAGCTTTGGAGCACGAGGCTGCCCTTTTTCTGAATTTGTTGCAACATAGTTTGTCCAAGTTTTAACTCTATTCTAGGTGTTCAGAATTTTTTATGGTCTACTCGAGTCTCGACTCTTGTTATACTCCCTTGAAAGTTAAAGAAAAGACTAGGTTTCACCGACTCATGTGGCACTGATATAGTCTTTCATTTCCCAATGAAAGATTTTTACTGTTTTTCTAGTCTCAGTTTATGGGTAATTTATTACATGTTTTGACATCTTAAGCTAAGAGTGCTTGTCTTTTCTATTACTAGTACCAAGCACCACAACTTATAATACTGATGAATCATATATTCGTCCATCACATATGTGCACGAGTGCAATTTGAACTCTCCTTTTTGAATCTATTATATATAGTCTCAATATATGAGATCTTTTAGCCATTTTCCTTTCAAAATTGACCTTTTTCAATTGGCTTGAAGAAATGGAATGGAGAAAATTTGGGTCTCTTTCCCTAATTCTAAAGTTCAACACATTCTGCTATTTTTGCATGTCAGGTTCAATGTTTAACTATTAGAAATGGTGGTGGGCAGTGGTGTTTAGTTACTCTGTTCTGGAGCAAGTTCTACCTTTTTAGGACTATGATGGAATAAAATAGATTACCATCAATTCCAAAAGATATAGATACTCCAGATTGCTGTAATTGTTTATTTTATTACATGAGGGGTGGGGGCCTAAAGAAGTCTATATTTAATGTATATGCTTCTGGATCTTTTTCTCTTTTTTCTTGACTTAATATGTAGCTCCTTCCATGTGCAATCAATGCAGCATGCGCTGCACTTGTGGATGCTGGAATTCCCCTAAAACATCTTGCTGGTAATCAAGACTTGGTTATTTGTCTTTTGGCTTAATTCAATTATTCTGGTTTGGTAAAAAATAATCATATCTCATCTTTCGTCTGCAGTTGCAATATGTTGTTCTGTAGCAGATAGTGGCTATATTATATTGGACCCAACTAAACATGAAGAGGAGGTTAGTTGAATCTTTTTTCGGCTTAATTTGAAATATCATTTGGTTTTAACCTTTTGTCTACTGAGTTTTGTCAGATAAATTCACCTCCTTTTCCTTCATCTTCCTCCTCTGAATCCCTCATGTCTCCTGTGGTTTCAGTTGAAGTCTGACTTCGTTGGTCTGTTCCTTGTTGAAAATTGAACCTCAACGACTCCCATTCCAATTCCTGTTCCAGTTCCTCATCCCCATCAGATCTTGGTAGAATGTTTTCGTATTTCAGCTTAAAATACCAGAGTAGTGCAACCGGGAAAGTTAGTCAACTCGCCTAGAGATGGAGCCGATCCCACCACTACCACCATTTGAGAACATGATCTCTTATTGCCGTCACAACCTCTGACACCTTCCTCCGCCTCCATTCCCATCGCATCTAAGTGCTTCTCAATGCAAATCAACCACCAAGGCATCTTCTCCTCCATCAAACTCTGGAATCTACATCTTCAGCTTGATGTACCACAGCTCCTAGATCGGAGCTCTGATACCAATTTGATATAAGCTAAATGAACTGAATATTATTGAGCTATAAAATGGACCTAAACTCTTTACAAAGTTACACCAGAGGAACATCCTCCAACAACCAAGAAAATAGTAAAATAGCAAACGAGAAATCAGTAAAAAGAAAGAAAATCACAAATGATAGGTAGTGAAAAGTCCTTCCCTAGGCCAAAGCCTCCCAAACCTTAATTTCTGTGATATCCCTTCTCTAACTCTTGCTCTCTCTTAAATAATTTGCCCCCATGATTCCTGAATCTCCCTCCTCCACTCTTATTCCTCCAACTGATTCCTTCACTTCACTCATTAAAATGCCCTCTTTTCCCTTCTGACATGTCTTTTCCTTTTTCGTCTTCTCATAACACGTAGGCCACTGTTATTGGCAGGACCATTCTTCATTTCCACTTCATTCCTCTTTCCCCTTCTCTTATACCCGTGTCAATGGCACATCATATGTCAATTTTGGGAATCATTAGCTTCATGGTTGTGGACAGAGCCATGGAGACCACAAGGCCATCAAGACAATGGCCTTAGGCTTCATTTTGTTTTCACTAATTACTATTGCAAGTGTAAGCCAAATCATAAGTAATTAAATATACACACTCATAATTGTATGCATTCAACATGTTTTCCATAATTCATTCCACATCAAATATGGGCAACCATATCAGCACAACTACAAAATTGTTATCATGATGACAACACAAAAAGAAACACAAAAAAGAAGGTAGATGGTTAAAGAATATTATTGACAATATCTTTACAGGTTACTACCGTCATAAGACGTTTTTCAAAATTAAAATTGCTTAAAAATCTCATTTAAGATTAACAATGTTATAAGATAGTTTGAATGAATTAGTGCATGTTTGGTGGAGCTTATGTTTTGACATGGAAGTGGTTTTCCTGAAGCTGGGTAGTTGTAGCTTCTACAGTGGATGTATTTTTTTTTTTTTTTACCAAAGTGCCATCACATAATTGCTTTTGGGGATTGAACGTGAAAACAAACATGCTATTAGTCATCTTATCTGTTAAGGGTGAAATGTTAGAATTATGTTTATAAAACTCTGATAAATGATTTTGTATCTGAAAAAGGTAGAAGATTAATGAGGATTGATAATTTGTATTACAATAAGTCTCTCTAATTTTTTTGCCTAAAGCCCAAAAATTTCTAGACACAGCCCTTGTGGAATTTTGATGTGCCTGGGTTCAGCAACCATCTTTGACTTGGGCATGACCGACTTTCCAGCTGTGTTCAAGAAGCTAACTATTTAGATGAACCTTATCAAACTTGATCAACCATCAATGAGTAATCCTAATGTGGGAGGATTTGGCCAGGGGGATGTGGAAATAGAATCAGAGCGAGTATAGATAGAATCATAACAACTACTAATTATGGTTCCAATAGTCCACACATGCTTGATATGAGAAAAATTTATGCACATGTGTATCTGTTTCTAAATGTTATACTCACATGCCTGTAAGGTTTAGTGGAAGCCAGCAAATGATATTTTTATGCTATCTCCATGGTATAGTTAATTATATTTTTATGTCCCTTGGCATAAATAAAAAAAAGTTATATTGGAGTCTTGGGTCCCAATCCCATGCTTCTTGTACACAACTCTAATTCAGTGCATTTTTATCATCTGGCAGAAAATGAAAGCATTTGCATATTTAGTTTTTCCAAATGCAATTGCTTCAGTCCTGCCAGAGAGATCATTGCAAGTCGGGGATGAGCCCATGGCAAATGGAGTCATCACATCTGTTACGCAGGGTGGTATGTCAGGTATTCTGCCACACTTAAACTTATTTCTGGTTAGTTCCTTCGATAGGAATGTTGATGTCAAGTGAATACATTTCTATTTTTCATAGCATTAGCCTACAACTAAAGCATGTGTTGCTTTAACTTTCTAAACTAATGTGTGATCTAATTGGTTTTCTGATTATATTTCTTCAAGTGGATGATTATCTTCATTGTCTAGAACGAGGGCGTGCTACTACTGCAAGGTTGTCTGAATTTTTGAGGAAGAACATAGAGCCGAAATCTACTAGCGAGTCATCTAAAGCTGGGTGATTTCCAGTCATTTTGGACGTAATTTACTAGTATCTAACTTTTCCTGCGTAAGGGCTGTGGAGGATGGGATTTCTGTGCAGGTAGTTTTACATATTTGCCCTATGCTTGATAGATGTGTAAAACTGTGCTTGCTTGTGGGACTCTTCTAGATTTGGTTTGTAATTCCACAATGAAATGTCCCTTGAAGTTGGTATTGTAATGATAAAGATTTTAATTTTGTCCAATTATAAAATTGTCGAAATGGCCTTTCTTGGTCTCTTGTTTAATTCCATGTCAATTGTCCTTATTTTATTTTTGGGAGTGGATTTTTTCAGGGATTATTCTCTTTATATTTAAGCAAGGGTTTGCTGTGTATTGCTTTCAAAGAAGAATGACTGAAACCATTTGTAGCAGCTATTCGTTTTCATAAGGAGTAGCGTACAATTAGTCGCGTGATTGAATATGTATTTGATGATTTGATTCATAGTTTCATATTCGATGATATGTTTTGGAAAGTTTGATGTGGGTGAATCTGAGTTTTGGATGCACTTGATGAGAACCCTGTTTTGCCTGTGAGCTATGTGCTCCAAAAGATGTCTATAAACTTGAATCTTGAAGTGAAAACATAGATCTACGACACAGAACATCAAAAGGAACCAACACCAGACATTAACCTTCATCCAAGAATATGTTCTGATGTTCATCGCGTTCTTGATGAAATTCATACCAAAGCCTTGAAAATCAAGTATTTGATCCATTAATGTGAAACCCTAGTTATTTTTAGGTGTTTTTCATAAAAATTTAATTAAAATACAAGACTGATAAAATTTAATATAACTCACGATGACTTTTTTGTATTCACCACAAGTGTATGAAAAAAATACTAAGTAATGATTAAACCACCTTTTGAAAACCAAGTACCTAGTTAAAATGAAAAAATATCCTCTCTATTTCTCGGGAGAAATAGAGATGTCCGTTACAATATTTTTGGACAAATAAATGATACTCTCCATTATGTAGATATCATATTCATTTCATTTATTTTCCCAAAAGTATAATAATGGACATCTGAAAGGATGTTTCCCCCAATTAAAATTGTAACATCCTAAAACTTATATTTGTTAATTAATTATTTTTGTAAAAAATTAAACTTGAAAATGCAAATGGATAACTATAAAGAATATTAGTTGATTATGTTTTTTGAACATTAATATTTATTTGTATTTATAATTCACATTGAACATTTTTTTTATCTAAATTCATATTACACATTTTAACTTTATCAATATAAATAACTATTGAGTATCATATAACTATTATTTTGTTATAACTAATAAAATAGAATCAGTAAGTTTTAAAATTATTACATTTCTGTCTAAAAGTTATTACTTTTTATCATATAAACTACTAAAAAAAATCATTGATTTAATTACATTTTAATTTTTTGACCAAAAGTAATTGATAGACACTTTCATATATTTTTTTTAGTATAAAATAACAATAAAATATTATAATATTCCAAAATAAACAAATACATGAATGACGCATGCGATGCTCAGAGAGGGGGTTTATCCTCTATACACGCGCGCCAAGAGTAGGTACAATACGAAAACTGAACCCAAGACCAAGTTTTCTTAAACTGAAACTACACAACAAACAAACGGACATTCCCCAAAGTAAGAATCAACGCTTTCTCTCTCTTCCCTCTCTTCACGTAACATTTTCAGTTGGCACGTCAACGTATACCATTTTCACTCGTTTTCAACGACTTTCTCTCTCTATATGCGAACCATCCTAGAAAGAAAGCCATTCTGGGTCGTACTCGTTATCCTTGTGTTCTATATGTCGCTTCTCTTCCTTCTGTTTATCTCTCTCTTTCTCAAATACAACGAAACACAGATAAAAACATTTGCTGTTATTGACATGTTACTATTAGTTTTTGTTCTTCAGCTCTTGATGTTATAACTGTCTCTTTTTAAGCTCAAACAGGTGCGTATCATGCTGTCTTCTTTTTCCTTTTGGGTTTTTCCAGTTTTTTATATTGCATGTGTTTTGTTTTTCTTGGGTATGTGGAGCTTTTTGCTTATCTTTAATTGATTTTGTATCCTTTTTTTGGTGAATAGTTGACTTTGTATCTAGTGAAAGGTAATTTGTGGCTTTGATAATGTTTGATCGCTGTTATATTGTCTTCAAAGCTTAAATTTTTGGATGAAGTGTTGAAGTTAGCGGTGGTTCAGGGGATATCAAAGTATGAGAGATTTTCTCCCATGTATTAAGTGACAAATCATAATAAGCGAGTATTACACCATATTCTGACTCGATCAAAAGCTTAACCTTTTAAAGTATGATTTATTTCGCTCATACTTAAAATCCTAACATATCCAAAGAGAGACTAATTGGTTCCATGCTATTAAATTATATAAATAATTTCACACTCAGTTTTGTGATATACTAGAAGTCAAAAGATAAATGAACATATAAAACTATAAGAGATAAAAGAGAGAATAAATTGGTATCATTTTTTTCAAATCTTTCCTACTTTTTTTTTATAAAAAAAAAATGTAGCCGGGCTGATTTTTATTTGTTCTACTTTGCTCTTACATGAATCGTGTAAGGTTAGTTTATGAACTTTACTTCCTCTACCAAGTATGTTCTTTTCGTCTTGTTCTTTATATATATATATATATTGTGTGTGTGTTTATTTGCTTTTTTTCTCTGCAAATAGATATCTCTATGAACTTGTTTTGCTTTCTTTTGTTGTTGAGATTGATAAGTAAGAGAGAAAACAAAGGGTAAAGTTGCGAAGGTTGGGTTTTTGAAGTAAATATTGTTTCATTACTTTACCTGGTCTCTAGTTGTTCATTTCGATTTTGGTCTGTGGTAACTCTTTGGTCTTTTGCTTTCATTTTTGAAGTTTTGACGACAACTAAAAAATATCCATTTATAGCTTTCTGGTATGTTAATTTTAAAAGTGTTTGCATATGTTTTAGAAAATAAAAAATGCGTAGAGGGTGATTGTGATTCATGAAAGCTTAGGTATCATGTGTTTTTCTTTTGTCATAAGATTAAGTATGATTCTCATTTCTTAGTGAGTTACTTCTCGTCTCTCACTCATGGATATAGATTTCACATTGAAATCGAACTACATTATATCTTGTGTATTTTATATCATTTTTTATCGCTCATACATATAATATTTTTATTTTATAAAAAATTTATAGATTATTTCCTTGCCCCTCGCTAACCAAAATTTCTAGATCCGTCACTGATCATATAAGAGGAACATTGCTCCCATAATCAGTCCTACCATTTCAGTAATACTATCATATAAATTAGTTCCTATAATAATATAATTAGCATATGTTTCACGAAGATCAAGATTTCTGATAAGACTAATGTGTTGCTTTGAGCATATATTCGTTCTTGCATATATTTATTTAACAGAGGCATCTGGGATACATAACCTGTTTCATTAAACCAACCTGGACGATCAAAATCAAACTAAAACTTGTTTTCTACCTGGAAAAGTAAATATCACAAGTACTTGATTACAAAGAATTGAGCATACTGCTAGAGTGCTAGTGGCACATAGAGGTGGCCACACACATCCAGATACATATTATAACAAATGTGCTGTTAATTTTGCCCGCTAATATATATATTATAACAACTGCATTTATTTATTTATGTTGGTTATTGAAATTTATATTTGATACTATGTGAATCTTGAACCTCATTTATTTCTTCTTTCTTTTTCAGGTGTAGCTTCTCTCTGTCTAACTCTTTCTGGTAGCTACTTATTTTCAATGAACAATATTCTCAAGCTAGGTGTAGAAGTTGTGGGAGCTCATGACCTTGTGCCCAAAGATGGGCAAGGCCTATCTACTACTTTTGTGGAACTTCACTTTGATGGCCAGAAATTCCGGACAACAATTAAAGAGAAAGATCTAAGTCCTGTTTGGAATGAGAGTTTTTACTTCAACATTACTGATCCAAGCAAATTACCAAACCTCACCCTTGAAGCTTGTATCTACCACTATGACAAAAGCAGTGGCTCCAAAGTCCTCCTTGGTAAAATCACACTCACTGGAACCTCATTTGTCCCACATTCTGATGCTGTTGTTTTGCACTATCCTCTTGAAAAGAAAGGCATTTTTTCCCGCATAAAAGGAGAACTTGGTTTGAAGGTATTTGTTACAAATGACTCTTCTATAAGAACCTCAGAGTCAGACCCTCTTCCTCCTGTGGATTTCTCTGTCAATACGGATCAAAACACAACACAAGATAAAAGTAAAACACCAGTGTCATCTACAAATTCAGTCCATGACAATATTTCTAGTAAGAAAACTGAGTCAAAGCACACATTTCATAGCCTTCCTAAATCAAATAAAGGACAACAACCACAACAACAACAACAACAACAAACTTCGCCCCAAGAAGCTGCCAAGCCAACTGTAACCTTTGGGATGCATGAGATGAAATCTGGACAGACTCTCCCAAAAGTTGTTCAAGCATTTGCAGGATCAGCAGCATCTCCAATGGATTATGCAGTGAGAGAAACAAGCCCTTTTCTTGGAGGGGGGCAAGTTGTTGGTGGAAGGGTTATTCGTGGGAACAGGCCAGCCACAACCTATGATCTTGTTGAACCGATGCAGTACCTTTTCGTTCGAGTTGTGAAAGCTCGTGACCTTCCATCGATGGATGTGACTGGTAGCCTTGACCCATATGTGGAGGTGAGGGTTGGAAACTTCAAAGGAATTACAGACCATTTTGAGAAAAACCAAAATCCTGCATGGAATAAGGTGTTTGCCTTTGCAAAAAATAATCTGCAGGCATCTACTCTTGAAGTTGTGGTCAAAGACAAGGACATGGTACTAGATGATGTTGTTGGAACTGTGAAGTTTGATCTTCATGATGTACCTAAAAGGGTCCCACCTGATAGTCCATTGGCTCCTGAATGGTATTGGATTGAGAAGAAGAATGGGGAAAAGAAAAATGGTGAGCTGATGCTTGCTGTCTGGTCTGGCACACAAGCTGATGAGGCTTTTCCTGATGCTTGGCATTCTGATGCAATGTCTCCCAATGGAAGCTTTTCAGCTAACTATGGTCAGATTCGATCTAAAGTTTACCATTCGCCAAGATTATGGTATGTTCGAGTTAAAGTGATTGAGGCACAAGACTTACTTCCATCTGAGAAGTCTCGAATTCCAGATGCTTATGTTAAGGCACAGATTGGTAACCAGATTTTGAAGACAAGACCAGTTCAATCAAGGATCATGAACCCACGCTGGGATCAGGATCTAACATTTGTTGCTGCTGAACCCTTTGAAGAACCTTTGATCCTTACAGTTGAAGATCGTGTTGGTAACAACAAGGATGAAACTATTGGCAATGCTGTTATTCATTTGAGCAAAGTTGAAAAGCGTGCTGATGATCGACCTATCCGTAGTAGTTGGTTACACCTTGAAAAATCCATGTCATCTGCTATGGATGGGGAACAGGGGAAAAAGAAAGAGAAAGACAAGTTTTTCAGTAGAATCCATGTCAATATCTTTCTTGATGGTGGATATCATGTGTTTGATGAGTCAACTTATTACAGTAGTGATCTTCAGCCTTCATCAAAGCAGCTCAGGAAGAAGTCAATTGGTGTCTTAGAACTTGGCATTTTAAATGCTGATATAGCACTACCAACCAAAACCAGGGATGGAAGGGGGACATCTGATACATACTGTGTGGCAAAATATGGGCAGAAATGGGTGCGCACTCGAACCATTGTTGGCAATCTAAATCCAAAATACAATGAGCAATATACTTGGGAAGTTTATGATCCAGCCACAGTTCTCACTTTGGGGGTGTTTGATAATAAACAAGTTAATGGTTCAAATGGTAACAAAGATTCAAAGATTGGTAAGGTTCGAATAAGGATCTCGACACTGGAAACTGGCCGTGTTTATACACATTCTTATCCATTACTAATGCTGCAAAATTCTGGTGTCAAAAAGATGGGTGAAGTGCACTTGGCAATACGATTCTCATGTACCTCAATGATTAACATGATGCAATTGTATTTTAAGCCCCATTTACCAAAGATGCACTATACAAAACCCCTTAACATTATTGAACAGGAAAAGTTGAGGTCCCAGGCTGTGAACATTGTGGCAGCTAGACTTAGTAGAGCAGAACCACCTCTTCGAAGGGAAGTAGTTGAGTACTTGTCTGATACAGACTCTCATCTATGGAGCATGAGACGTAGCAAGGCAAACGTCTACCGTCTTAAGGCAGTTTTTTCAGGATTAATTTCGGTGGCAAGTTGGTTGGGGGAAGTTTCCAAATGGAAGAATCCTGTTACAACAGTGCTAGTGCACATTCTTTTTCTGATGCTTGTGTGTTTCCCAGAACTTATTCTACCAACCATATTTCTATACATGTTTGTAATAGGGATGTGGAAATTGAGGTTCCGCCAAAGATACCCTCTTCACATGGACACCAGACTCTCTTGTGCTGATACAACCAACCCAGATGAGCTTGATGAGGAGTTTGACACATTTCCAACCACAAAGAGAGCGGATATAGTTCGTTGGAGGTATGATCGGTTAAGAAGTGTAGCAGGGAGGGTTCAGAGTGTTGTTGGAGACATAGCTACTCAAGGAGAAAGGATCCATGCACTTTTAAACTGGAGGGATCCTCGTGCCACCACCATATTCATGACATTTTGCTTAGTGACTGCTATTGTGTTGTATGTGATACCCTTCCAGATGATGTTTCTTCTCATTGGATTTTACTTAATGAGGCACCCGAAACTCCGGCATAAGACACCAGCAGCACCAGTTAATTTCTTCCGCAGGTTGCCGGCTCTGACGGATAGCATGCTGTAAATAGACCTTTTTATAGTATGTTATTTTGAAAATTTTCTGCTGCCAATATTTGAACTTGCCTTTTAAGATTTTGGCAGTGCTTGTGGAAATCATTGGGTAGACCATAATGTCTTTGTTTGTTTATTGAGTCATGACCAGTGATACAAATGTATATATGGTGTGAAAAATCGCAACAAAGAATTCTGCTTTGCTGTATACTGGCCTTATAGGATTAGATGTGTACTGGAACTTTATTTTATTTTTTTAATACACATATTGGAGCTATGTTTGTAGTACATAAAATGGAAGAAGTTTGAAACAATTTTTTTGGTAACCATGACATAGGTACGAAGTATCCACCACCGTTAGCAATGACTAATCTCCGTTGAGAAACCTGTTGGACACACAAGGTGAGTTCTCCCCTCCCAACCAGGTTTTCTCCATACACAAGAGTCAAGATTCGAACCCCTAACCCGAAGTTTGAAACAATTTAAGAGGTCATATACAGCATAACTTCTAGTATTTAGTAGTCTCAACTATCTGGTTTTGGACACTTTTCTATAAGCAAAAATATATTGAAAAGAGAGTATAAGGGGGTATTCTAACCCATATGTAAATACTATGCCCTGTGTAAAACAACAGGCCCTATGTAAATATCATACTGCCTACAACATCCTCTAATTACAAAAACCAGTATGGACTTTACAAAAGCCTTGTCCATCAATACATCAGTAAATGAAGCAAACCAATTTCCAACCATTCTCTATTGTAGTAACAGCAGTACAACACATTAAATGATCACCTGTATACCTTTCCCCTTGCTACAATGAAGTAACAGCAGCAAGCAAAACAATCCCCGTTTTCCAGAAGCAACAGAATTATCGATTACATTTTTACATGAACATTTTATGTCTCTATAATGACCCCTATGCTAGTATCAATAACTCAAATATAGAATCAGCCCCTATTCAAACCAGCCACTGAACCAGAACGTATTTTTCCTTAAAATCAGATTCAGAACAATAACCAACGAGTAAAACTCATCAATCTGACAGACAACTACACCAGAAGCCACTAAAGCAATTAATGTTGATCAATTTTAGAGTACCAATAAAACATATACAGTATCTGAAACCAACGGTAACCTCTAATTTCAGAACACCCCACCACACACCCGGTAGAGAAGCCACATCCCCTGTGATGAAATCAACAAAAAGAGGAGCCACATCCCCTACGACTAATTTTGGACGCTGAGTTAATTATTTTGGTATGCGTCAAGCAAAAGACTATGGCTCGGTTTTTATGGGATATACTTTCACATCAGGTAGTATTTCACTCTAAGCCTGGAACTTCTCAGCAGCTTATGCTTTTTAGGTGCCATAAATTAAGGCTAATGGTACTGGTCATCTTTATATTCTTTTATTACTGCTTTAAAATGTGATTTCTAGTTGCTGATTTTAAAATCTAGCATGTAAACCTTCGTAATGCATTATGTCAACTCGATTAGAAGTCTAAAAAGGAAGCGAATTTAGAGCGTACCTCTGTACTTCAGAATCTGGATCTTGGTGACTTGCTTCAGGGGATTTCTTGAGCTTTCTGAGTTTAAGCAATGTTGACCACTATTGTGACAATTCTAGCACCAATGTTCTCAGCAATTTTATCTTCACCTTCCAATTCTCCCTTTTTAGAATTCTGAAGGCTCCTAACCACAGAAGCTTCTGCTCTTTATTACTTGAACAGGAGTTTCCAACTCCTTCCTAAATTTTTCTAGCAGGCATACGTTGAGACCCTGTTATTCCACCCGCATTAGTCAATACTTCGGATGTCTGGAGTAAGGGGATGTGTTGAGATCGATGTTATTTCACCTGCATTAGTCAACGCTTCAAATGGTCAGTCCTAACGAGAGTCCCACGTGACTAGAGATATGAGGCTTTGACACCTTACAAGCCGGTTTTATGGGTTTAGTTAGGCCTAAAACCCAAATTCAAGATAGTGATATAGTCAAATAGTGGTTATAAGTGGGTGGTGAGTGGTGGGTGGGGGGAACCTCACCTCATGACCTAGCTTTGGGGGTTGAGTTAGGCCAAAACCCAAATTTTAATATGGTATCAGAGCTCGTTAAAAAATACAAAAATAAAAAATAAAAAACTGAGGCCTCTGACTCAAAAAAAAAAAAAAGGCACAAGCCAAGGCAACCAAAAAAAAAAAGGACCTGAGGCTAAAAAATTATTATAAGCCCAGAAACAAAAAAAAATAATAATAATTAAGCAAGTCACAACTAGGCCTCCAATTGGACTTGAGGGGGAGTGTTGAAGAATAAAGTCCCACGTAGGATAAAATAAAGTAACTCTCAAACATATTACACAAATCAGCTCACTCCCTCGATTGGGCTCAATCTTAAATGTTAAGATGGTATATGAGCCTATCCTAAATCTGTTATTGGGCCAATTATTCCACCTGGATTTGTCCAGTCCTAGGCATGATGTGTTGAGATCCCATATCAAGTAGAGAAGGGTTGAGTTGGCCCAAACCCAAATTCTAAGATGGTATCAGAGCCTATCTTAGATCCGTTAAGCCACCTGCAGATGCCTAGTCCTGCAAACTTCACGCTCTAGATTTCCAATGCTGGACGTGAGAGGGGTGTTGGAGTCCTACATTGGATAGAGATATAGCCTAAATAGTAGTTATAAGTGGGGGCTAACCCTCACCCCATTAGCTAGCTTTTGGGTTGAGTTAAGTCCAAACCCAAATTCTAAGAGCTATAGTCATTTCTCTTTGAGCTATCAAAAAGGTGTCTTTCTGGTTTTATTCTGAAGAATGTAGCATCCTCCTTCTATTTTTATCAAAACGGGTACTCAATCAAGCTTGCTTGATTTCACCTTGGAACTTTGGTCAATTTTAGCACATAGTGAGGTGCTTCAAGTTCAGGTGGCCGATGAGTATATATAACTTCATTCAGAAGTTATTGAAATATGTACCTCTCATCATTTGTTTTGGAAGAGTCTTGATTCTTTTGTGAGTAGCACAAGCGGGCATATTTCTGGCTGCTTTAATACATGTAATTCACATTACTAATCCTAGCTAATACTCCCTCCGGTCCACAATATAAGCAAAAATTTCTAAATGGTTTGATCTAAAATATAAGCAAATTTCAACTACTTCCATCCTATTTAATGAAGTTATTCTCAAAATACCCTTCATTTAATATAAATTTTGTTTTCCAATGACCTATTTTATTCTCAACAACACAAGCTTAATAAATAAGACGAAGGATAATTTAGGTAACAAACTTAATTTTTTATTCCCAATGACTCTTTTAAATGAGATTAACTAATCACCTTAATATGTGTGTTTTTATTCAATTTTTGCTTACAATAGAGACCGGAGGGAGTAAGTTATAAGACATAGTACAATAAAATTCTGTAGTGTCATAAATGCTGGAAAACCATTAAAATCAGCCAATTACTATCTCTCATTCCCATACGTCTTGGATAAATTAGGTAGAAATACTACATAATACCAAACAAAAACATATCATACATGAACATATGCACTAAAGTGAAAAAACAAAAGAGTTTCCTTCTAAGAAGCTCATGTCATTGTTTATAGGAAAATCTAACAAGAGCTGCAAAGCAGTGTCAGAAGAGTCTTCTAAGTCATTAGAGCTTGATGAATCAGATCCATGAATCACACCTTCAGCACATGACTTGGAGCTCCTCCCCTCCAACTCTTCTTTCAAATTACTTGACGCGTTTGGTGATCCTGATGGGTTGGACGCCAACTCTACAGTAATGGCAGAAACTGATTCACATTTGTTGGAAGATGATCCTGCAGAAATGGGACTATGGCAGCAGCTAGTTATGTTATCTGTTTTTCGAACATTACGAAATGCCTCTCCAACTTCAGAGTTCCATATGCGGAGGAAGAAGTCATAATCTGTTTTGCAAAAGGAAGGATTCTTGTTGAACAGCGATGACTCGCTTGAGAGTCTGGCCTCTGCTTCAAGCCTAGCACTCTCCCACTGAGCCATGTGACGTGTGGAAACAGATACTTGTGCCTTGTCAATGAGGTAATGACATGAGGCAACTGGCTGGTAGATTTTGGGGTCAAGTCCCATGCTTTTTAGACGCTTCTTCAAGTGGGTGTTCCATAAGTTCCTTTATCTCATTGTCTGTTCTTCCAGGTAACTGAGAGGCAATAGCAGCCCACCTGTATATTGTTAAACTTGTTGAACACTCTTGCAACAAAAAAGACATCTATTTATATATTAATAGATATAAATGCACTGCAAATAAGAATTCGAACAAAAAAGCGCGGAATTCTTCTATACTAGAAGAATAATATGCCCAACAGTCTAGATTTGGATTCGGATACTTTCATTTGATTCTCTCGTATTGCTTTTCATGTTATGAGAGAGAGAGAGATAAAATCAAATTTAAAAAGTATAATAATGATTATCTACCTGTACAAAATCAATTTCCACATCAAATGTTATCTTTGTATTACTCTCAAAAGTATATAAACATATGTCTAAGCAAAGATCTAAAAGGTCTTTCAAATTTACAAAATGAGTGGATCTTGTGAAAACATAAAAATAAAAGCAATAAATTTTGAAGAAACAAAAAGCTTAATAATCAGAATTATATTCACCATTTGTTGTATCTTGTTTCTATTGGATATGTAGGGAACACTAAACACCATAAATCAATACTTTCTTGGGACTTGTTTATATCAAATAATAAGTCTAAAGTCTAAACTCGGTTTGTAAGGCAGAAGATAAAGGAATTAGACCACTCAAAAGTGGATGTGGATATACTACTCTACCAAATGAAAGTATAAGTTGAAAACATGCAAGCTCAATCATTTACCTATTCCCTAGGATGCCATGAAGTTGTATGACTAGTTTTTCTTCCTCAAGAGTAAAGGGACCACGTTTAATGTCAGGTCTGAGATAGTTCTTCCACCTCAGTCGGCAACTCTTACCACAACGAAGAAGACCTGAAAGGGAAAAAATATCTTGTAATGGTTGAAAACATGAAGGTATGTCATGTGTATCAAGTTGAAAAGCAAATAAATGATCAAGTGCCCTTTTATTGTATGATCACAGTAGTTAAAAAGAAATTCAAGAACAAAACTGTGTGCAGAAAAATCTCCAAATGAAGGAATAATATTTTGGCAGTTGACCATCTGCAACAGAGATATGCTTAAAATGAACCTGAAGTTTTGGTTAGGATACAAACAAAACAGAGAGCAATAAAAAATCATAGCCTAACATTTGATGTTAACATAATATATTGCTCCATGTACGGCACTAAATTTGACATCGAATTTGGATCTTACATTCAAAAAATCACACATTCACACATTAATGCACTGTTGAATCAATTACTTAGGATCGATCCAACCGTGCACTAATGCATGGATGGATGAATGTGTGATCTTTTTTATTACAAGAAATCCATTTTCATTTGTCTCCTAGTTCAAATTACTTTCCTTTTGTTCTTCCTGCCTTTTATTTTAAAGTACATGAAAAAGAAAAGTAGGAAAAAAGGAGTTAACGAGTCCAGTGATAGTTAAAGAGCTTTTAAATTGGTATGTGAATGTAAACAGTCAAAGATGTGAACTTTCTTTATCCTTTAACTCATTACTGTTCTAAAGTCTAAACTTCTAATAACTGTCTAGGCAAAATGTCACCATTAAAGGGACAAAAAAAATTATCCAAGACATTTGTAAACAAGCATTACAACCGATTTCGAAGTAAAGTAAGAAAGTGCTCTATGTGAAACTGGATATTCAAGAAACATGCTCCAAATGATTACAAAAGGCAGGTTCAAAAGTGATTATTGAAGTTTAGTTTAAACATACAATTACTAAACCAAGTACCACATTAAGTAAAAACCTGTCAACTTGGGGAGAGAACGCCAGCTTCCATGACCACCATTCTTTTTTATAAAGTTAACAAGAATTTCATCCTCTTCAAGGGTCCAGGGTCCTTTCTTCAAACCCTTCTTATCACAACAAGGTGTCCTTCCCATTCCTTAACAAAGTAGAGACCACAAGAAAAGTAGTTAAAGTCCCACACCTTTAGATAATTCCTCCCTTCATTTCTAACACTAAAAAAAAAAAAAAAAAAAAGGAACACCACAAAGACACTTGAATCCTCAAAGCAGTAGGAGCATAAATAGGGAGGGACTTCAGATGTTGAAAAAGTGGGTTTGATCTTTATGGAATTCGAGGTGACATTAATTATTATTGGATGTGGGCTTGCAAGGACTATCAGCGAGTTTCAAGCTGACTTTAGCAATAAATGTGTGTGCTGTAGCATTGAGATGTTGCATCATCATTGAGACAAAGAAATTGCACAAACCATGAAAGAGAGTTTGATGATGGGTGTGCATTTTGAGTCTTTTTGGTTCTCATTTTGCACAGAATTGGGATGAGAGAGAATAGGAGGTGTACTGAAGATGACGGTGACAGCATTAATGGCACATACAGGGGAAAAAATGGAATGCATTAATGGCGGATTCTCTTGCAGAAGTCAGTGTAGGATTGAACACCAACACACACAGTCACAGGGGAGAACGTGAACATTAATGAAGGGTGTCATTAATGGCATGAAAGGTACGAACACATCAGGAAATTTTTTTTTTTTCCGTCAATAAAATGATGACAAGTGTACTATCACTCCGGGGCCTGAAACGATATGGGTACGGTCTCCTTCGAAGGAGTTTTTTTTTTCAGTAAGATTCAAGCTAGAGACATCTCATATTTCGATGATATTCCTATACATACTCTCCTTCTTGATGGAGCTAGCACATTTTTGCTAGTTTTTATTTATTTATCAATTTATCCTGCATGTAACTACGTAAACTAATATCTCAAGTAGGATAAAACTATAATAGCAACAAAGTTCTGGTGAATTCTAGCATGGAGTACTAATTTTATTGGTATACCCATATACCCCAAAAAAATTTCACCTAGAATATTTTTTGACCATTAGATATAATAATTAAATAATCAACGGTCAAGATTTATTGGTAAAAAAAATTGAAAACAAATTTCTTTTTCTGAAAAATATCACTATATACCCTTCACCTCTCCAACCTACCTTCCAAACCCTGAAATTTCCATAGCCGTCCACCACCACCACCCTCGTCCCAGCCCCCACCCCTCTTCCACTTTCACAAAATTATTTCCAATCTTCCTACGGATGAGTTTGGTCCACGACTGTTCACGGTTCACGGTTCCACCACCGCCTAGATCTACCCCATCTTCTTCTCAGCGTGCGACCCCACCTCCTCCGTTGCGACGCCGTCCGCCGCGGCCTTGCCGCCCGCCGCTCGCTGCCTTGCCTCCCGCCGCTGCCGCCACGTGGCCCTCGCATGGAGAAATCAAAGAAGAAGCGAAGAACGCAAGTCTCCACTCTGCAGCGAACCGCCGCGAAGCATATTGCAGAAACAGGACCACCGTACCGCTCGTACCAGGAGCACCGCGCCGTCCAGTCGAATCATCACCGCCGTCGTGTCCCCATCTGGTTTCCGCGTCATCTCCCTCATCTCTAGGTCGGTGGTGGCTGTGGTTGAATATGAAAGCAAACCCGAAAGTAGATCTGGGTTGAATGGACGAAAGTAGATCTGGGTTGAATGGAAGAGGACGGCGGCACGGTGGTGAGAGGTGGTGGTGACTGATGTGGTTGAGGGGGCGGCGGTAGGTCCTCTGGTCGGTCGATGCGGCAGTGGCAGTGCTTCTGATGGTGGTGAAGGGTAGGGAGAAGATGAGGGTAAAATTGAGATTTCTCTTTAAAAAAAAAAATTTAGTGGTATATGAGTATACCACTAAAACACCTACTTCATGCTAGAATCCACCCAAAGTTCTCCCCAACATTGCTCGAGAGGAAATGAATACTTGCTTTACAATAAGAGATGAAAATTCTCTTTCTTGCAAACAAAATAAAATAAAATTCTTTATTAGAGATAGAGTAAAATGAAAATATTCACAATGCAGTTCTTACGTATTCAAATTTATGCTCCATCCCATCAACTAGATACACCTTTACAAGTTTAATGTAGCATCCTTGTGTATCTGATTGTGAAATGTAAAAGGCCAGTAATATGCTTTTCTGCACACTCTCTCTCTCTTTTTAATGCACTGTTTTTTATTGAGTCAGATCTAACTTTTCTCTTATTTTAAATTATATTTTAAAGAGAGTGTGAAATGTAGTTTAATAAAAATAAAAAAGAGTATGTTAAATGTAATGTATAAAAAAACAGAAATATTAGCAACACACTCTTTAACACTTTTTTTTTAACGTATTGCCCTCAAAAAAAATGTTTTATGTGAACTGAACAATTATAATCCAAATAAATATCATTTACAGTTCACATTGACCCTATCCAAGAGAGTTCATTAAAATAGACACAGATAGCCAGGTTGTAGCATACATGGTCCATGAACCAAAACAACATGAAGGTACAAGTGGTACTACAAACACAAATGAGCCACTAAATATAGAAGATTGGTCCAGCAAATATTTTGGAAAGAGTTACCAAGACAACTCAGGATGAATCAAATAACTCAAATTTGTCGCCTCATAAACCAATTATCAAGAGATAGTGGAATTTGTCTACAAAATCCACTAAGGAAGCATGACAAAATAAATGTCACATTTATGTGAACTTTATGTCATAGGTATGTTTATTTTGTTAAAATTAATGATTATAATGTATCTTGAAATATCCACCACAAAAGGTGGTCTTGTAATATCTTTGATATGTTTTGTTTGTATTCCAAAGGCCAACTTGACACTTGCCTCGACTGAGGATCCTATGCAGCAAAAAACAATTATGAACGATCTAAAGAAATGGGTAGAAAGATTGAAGAAACTAGTATTGTTTCCATAGACCAAAGAGGCATAGAGACTGTACCATGCCACACCACACCCGAACAAACAACTCTGGAGAGGGGAGGAGATGAACAGAGAGTTTTTTCAGGCAAATTTTTTTAGAATTCAACTTTTTCCATATTCAGACAAAGGGAGAAAATTTTCGTTGACTAACAATGAAGACCTATACCATTAAAGCAAATCTAAGACTAACTTGGTATAATACAGATAACGTAAAGGATCACATCAAAACAAATTAAAGAAAGAACCAATCCGAAACCGAACAATAAAATAGATATCAAAAATATAAATTAATTCAAACTATTATATAACTTTAATTTAGAAATATTAGTTAAACAAAATACAGTTTTCCTATTTTTTGACGATTCAGATTTCCAAGGGTGCGGGCAGGATTACTTCGAGCAAAAAATGGCCAACATCAAAAAGCCACTTTTGAGTTTTGAGTAACTAATGCTCATTTTTATTACGAGAAGTAACATTAAAAAACATTCTGTTAACAAAGAATTAAAATTTAAAATTTCACTTCTCAAAAGTTGTCACAAGGAAATGCAAAATGTATGCAATACTAATGATCAATTGTGAACCAACAGAAAAGGACATTTATTTGGAAATATACTGCAGTCAAACTAAAGCTGCATAACAGAGTATCAAAACGCATCCATGAATATCAAAAGCTTCTAGTAGTATACCATTGCTGCTAGTGCTACAATTATCCGCTAACCCCATGCAATCAACATTTGCAGAAATGACTTGGCAGGCCCTTCAATAGGCAATGGTCATATCAAAGACGTAGCCAAAAGAAATTGTGGATCAGCCAAGATCACCACGAACCATGTAACATAATTTGAGCAGCAGATGTTGAAATCTCTATGGCAACTAATAGAATCAATAAGGGACAACGGCAGACCAAAGAGCAAAATAGAAAGGGGCATCTTCATCACAAGGTACAATCCTAAATAGTTCAAGGATTACCAAGAAAATGACAAAAAAAAAAAAAGGGTAACAACAGTTAGGAACAAACACGTCTGCAAATGTAATCCACGGAAACCCAAACTGGAACCAGCATCTTTCTGAAGTTCCTAATAATGTTTCAGGGCTCTCAACTGCAAAAATTAATGATAAAGTATTCAACAAAAGTCCGACAATACCCCAAATTTCACAAAGCATCCTCATGGAGAGCATATACACCTGACTGAATCAGTCACATCAACCTGCAATACATACACAGCAATCAGCAAAGGCTACTGCAACAGCAACTACATAACTGAATCTTAGTGAATAAATCAGTAAAAGAACTAGGCATAAACCACTAGGAAAGTGATAGGTACCAGAGAAATTATAAGGAAATTACTGATAACAAACTCTGGTTACAAACAGGAATTTGCAGCAAATGTAAAATTAGAGAGAGAAAGAAATCAGAGAAGAAATGCTTCTCTGCCCTGGCCATAAAAGCCACCCGTAACTACCCAAGTGATTTCCTCCCCTTCCCTCCTTCCTCCACATATATATCTTGAAATTTGGGCTTAGACTTAACTCAACCCCACAAAACCGGCTTGTAAGACGAGGACAGCCCAGGCTTTATAAGCTCTACTTAGGCCATATCTCTAGGCGATGTGGGCCTAAATACACCCCCTCACACCCAGCACAATGAAAGTGCTAGCAGCTGCAATGAAGGCAGCCCAAAGTTGCCGCAATTAAGGCGGCTAGGATCAACCGCAATTAAGGCGGCTTTCCAACACACCCCCTCACGTCCAGGGCTATGAACCTGGAGCGTGGACTATGGGGGCAGCCCAACAACGGATCTAAAATACGCTTTGATACCATCTTGAAATTTGGGCTTGGGTCAAACTCAACCCCACAAAACTGGTTTGTAAGATGAAGGCTGCCCAAGCTTTACAAGCTCTACTATGGTCATATTTCTAGGCGATGTGGGACTAAATACATCCCCTCACACCTAACACAATGAAGGTGCTGGCTCCTACGATGAAGGCAGCCCAAAGTTGCCGCAATTAAGGCGGCTAGGAGCATACCGCAATTATGGCGGCTTTCCAACAATATAACCCTCTTCTAACTGTATCCCCTGGTGACTCCCCATCTCATTGCCACACAGCAGCATTCTGTTTTGCCGCATCATTAGCATTAACATTCTCCATAGTGCATGGGTGGACTAATACACTGCTACCTTCCCTACACTTACGTACAACTCAGTACCACTAGGTCTAACAGAAAGAACAAGGTACACACACCTAACTATCCCTTTTTGTTGGTGTTGATATTGTTTTGATTGTTTTGATATGTTGATAATATAGATGATTTAGTTTCCTAGTTTATCATATATCTATTGTAAATAGGAGATATACTCAATCCCTAAAATCAAGGGATTTGATACTACACTTTGTAATTCTTGTTCTATAAATTCACAAAGCTGAGAGGGTTTCTCTCAGGCTATTCGGCAATCTTAAGTTGGTATCTAGAGCTAGGTTCAATCTGGTCACGAACCTGGTCACGAAACAGTTCTCCGGAGAGCATTTTCCGACGACCGTCTCCGGTGATTATCTCCGATCACCAAAGTAAGGTGACCGGACATCTCAGAAACCGTTCATCTTCCGGCTTCTTCCAATCGTTTTTCCGGCATCCTCTGCCTCTGTTTAGAGGGTCAAAAGTGAATTTTGGCCAGTTTGGATTTTCCCCTCTCATTATGTCCTCTGTTTCGTCCCCTGACGGCACTGTTTCGCCCCCTGCTGGTTCTGGTGTTGGTACTGGGTCTACAGGGAAGGGTCTCATCTCTTTTGCCTTCTCTGGAAGTTCCATTATCACATCAGAAAAACTCAATGGTAAGAATTTTGTGGATTGGTACAATGCGGTTGAAGTTTGGTTTTTAGGTCAAGGGCTTTATGAACATCTCACCAAGAAAGAATCAGAGATTGATCAGAAAATTCGTGATGAATGGAAAAGGGCAGATTATCAGTTGGTCTCTCTTTTATGGCAGTCTATTGATCCGAAGTTGATGGTACACTTTCGCTCGTACAAGACTTGTTATGAAATATGGAAGAAAGCTCAAAATGTCTATTCCAATGAGCTACAACGCCTATATGCCTCTGTCCACAATTTGGCCACTCTTCAGATGACAGATCATGATCTTCCCTCTTATCTGAACAAAGCACAGTCGGTTATTGATGATATTAAGCGCATTATAACAGGTAATGATCTTACGAAGGTACTAGCAAAACTTGATAATATGTATATGGTCTTTGTTCTTCACTGAATCTGTCAGGAATCAAGCTCTAACTAATCCTAACATCCCCACGGTGGAGGAACTCATTGATCGTCTTCTATGAGTTCCGTCACCGGTGGAGACATCCGAGATTGGCTCCTAGACAGCTTCCGAGTCCTCAGCCTTTGCTTCTAATCCGGCAAACCGTGGAGGACGAGGCTGTGGGCGTGGTGGAAGAGGTGGTCATGGTAGAGGTGGTCGTCCTCAGTGCACTTATTGCAAGCGCGTGGGTCATACCCAAGATAGGTGTTATTCTCTGCATGGTAACCCGGAAAAGTTAGCCAATGTCACACAGTCCGACGATCAGAAATTTGAGGTTGGGTATGATAATAGAAAAGTGGCAGTCATAATAGTTTTTCAGTTGATGAATATAAGGAGTACCTTCAGCTTAAGGCAGTCCAACAAGCCTCATCTTCAGCAACTATAGCTCATACTGGCAATTCTACGGTTTGTTTCTCTCATTCATCTCCTGTTGGTTCCTGGATTTTGGACTCTGGTGCTTCTGACCATATAGCCGATAATTCTTCTCTCTTTTCTACTTTATCTTCTACCAAAACACCACATCACATCACCCTTGCTAATAGCTCTAAAACACAAGCTACTAGTATTGGTCAAGCCTCACCTCTTCCCTCTTTGTCTTTAAATTCAGTCTTATTTATACCTGGATGTCCTTTCAATTTAATTTCTATTAGTCAATAGTCAACTTACTCGATCTCTTGATTGTTCCATAACCTTCACTTCTACTTCCTTTTCTATCCAAGACCGGAGTACGGGGAAGATGATTGGAGCAGGATCTGAGTCACGCGGTCTCTACTATTTACAACCTCCATCCTCCACAATATGTGCTGCCACAGAGTCGTCCAGTCTTCTTTATCATCGTTTGGGTCACCCGAGTTTGAATAAATTAAAGAAAATGATCCCTCATCTCTCTAATCTACAGTCATTGGAGTGTGAGGCATGTCAGCTTGAAAAACATGTTCGGGCATCCTTTCCAAGCAAGGTTACAGGTCATGAAGAGCCTCTTTTTAGTCTTGTTCATTCTGATGTTTGAGGTCCTAGTCGTATTTCTTCTGTCTTAGGATATAGGTATTTTGTTACTTTCATTGATGATTTTTCTCGTTGTACTTGGTTATTTTTAATGAAAGAACGTTCCGAGTTATTAACTATTTTTCAAAAAAATTGTGCTGAAATACACAATCAATTTGGACAAACTATTCGTATCTTACGCAGTGATAATGCCAAAGTATTTTTCTTCCCGTTTTAATGCTTTTATGGCATCTCATGGTATAGTTCATCAATCGAGTTGTCTTCACACACCTCAACAAAATGGTGTGGCTGAGCGCAAACATCGCCATATCGTTGAAACAGCTTGTACTCTCCTATTACATTCCAATGTTCCTGTGAAATTTTGGAGTGATGCTGTTCTCACTGCAGGTTATTTAATAAATCGAATGTCATCTTCTATTCTCAATAACCAGGTTCCTCACTCTATTCTATATCCTCAGGCACCCCTTTATACTGTTCCCCCTCGTGTTTTTGGCTCCACTTGTTTTGTCCACAACGTTGCTCCAAGTCTTGACAAACTTGCTGCCCGTGCCATTGTGTCTTTCTCGGTTATTCTCGGGTTCAAAAAGGGTACAAGTGTTATTCTCCTTCAACAAATCGCACTTATATCTCTGCTGATGTCACCTTTTTCGAGGATACACCGTACTTTGCCTCACAGGTCTTGTCGGAGTCTGTTTCTCAAGTCTTGCCTATTCCAGTCTTTGATTCTCCTGTTTTCAGTCCGCCTGTCTCGCATATATCAGAGACTGTCCCTGCTGCTCCTAGGTACCCCACAGAGCCATTTCGTCTCACTTACCACTGCCGTCCTCGTCCTACGACTCTGGAAGCTGCACCCGTTGTGGACACCAATGACTCACCTCTTGCTCCTCCGTCTCCATCGATTCCGGCCCAACCTAAGCCTTCCGCTGATCTTCTCATTGCTCTTCGCAAAGGTACTCGTTCTTCCCGTAATCCTCATCTTATTTATAATTTTTTGAGTTATCATCGTTTGTCTTCCGCCCATTGTGCCTTTGTATCTGCTTTGTCGTCCATTTCTATACCTAAAACTGTTCAGGAAGCACTATCCCATCCAGGATGGCGACAGGCTATGATTGATGAGATGACAGCCTTGGAATCTAAGCATACTTGGGCTCTTGTTCCCTCTCCTCCTGGGAAGTCTACAATTGGTTGCCGTTGGGTTTTTACTGTCAAAGTTGGTCCTGATAGGGCAGTGGATCGCTTGAAGGCCCGTCTTGTGGCTAAAGGATATACTCAAATTTATGGTCTTGACTATGGTGATACTTTTTCTCCTGTTGCCAAAATGGCCTCTGTTCGTCTCTTTTTATCCATGGCTGCTATTTCTTGTTGGCCTTTATATCAGCTGGACATTAAAAATGCATTTTTACATGGTGAGTTGGAGGAGGAAATTTATATGGAGCAACCACCTGGGTTTATTGCTCAGGGGGAGTCAGGTCTTGTTTGTAAACTTCAGAAGTCATTGTACGGGTTGAAACAGTCTCCTCGAGCCTGGTTTGGGAGGTTTAGTAAAGTCATACAGCAGTTTGGCACGATTCGTAGCGAGGTCGACCACTCTATGTTCTATAAACATTCAACGTCTTAAAAGGTCATTTATCTTGTGGTCTATGTGGATGATATTGTAATTACAGGTGATGATCATGAAAGGATCAATAGACTAAAGCAACATCTGTTTCAGCATTTCCAAACTAAAGATTTGGGCAGGTTGCCATATTTCCTCGGTATTGAGGTTGCTCAGTCAAGGGCAGGTATTTCCATTTGTCAAAGGAAGTATGCACTTGATATTTTGGAAGAAACCGGGATGCTAAATTGTAAGCCGGTGGATACTCCTATGGATCCGAATGTTAAGCTTATGCCAAATCAGGGGGAGCCATACTCAACCCAGGCAGATATCGGAGATTTAGTGCGGAAGTTGAATTATCTCACTATGACTAGACCAGGTATAGCCTTTGTCGTCTGCAGTTACTCGTATTTTAAGGTATATTAAAGGATCTCCTGGAAAAGGGTTAACATATGAGAACAGAGGTCACACAAACATTGTTGCCTATACAAATGCAGATTGGGCGGGATCTCCGAGTGATAGGAGGTCAACGTCTGGATATTGTGTTTTCATTGGGGGTAATCTCATCTCTTGGAAGAGTAAGAAGCAGAGTGGAGTTGCAAGATCAAGTGCAGAAGCAGAATATCGAGCCATGGCTCTCACTACATGTGAACTTATATGGTTAAAACATCTACTTCAAGAGTTAAAGTTTTGCGAGATGGGTCCTATGCAACTGATTTGTGATAATCAAACAGCCTTGCACATTGCTTCTAATCCTGTCTTTCATGAAGAGACTAACATATAGAGATCGATTATCATTTCATTCGAGACAAGATTCTTTCAAAGGAGATTAGTACTTCATTTGTCAACTCAAATGATCAACTTGCAAATGTTTTCACCAAGTCTCTATGGGGTTCACGAATAAGTTACATATGTAATAAGCTTGGTGCTTATGACATCTATGCACCAGCTTGAGGGGGAGTGTTGATATTGTTTTGATTGTTTTGATATGTTGGTAATATAGATGATTTAGTTTCCTAGTTTATCATATATCTATTGTAAATTGTAAATAGGAGATATACTCAATCCCTAAAATCAAGGGATTTGATACTACACTTTGTAATTCTTGTTCTATAAATTCACAAAGCTAAGAGGGTTTCTCTCAAGCTATTCAGCAATCTTAAGTGTTGGTATGTTTTATGGCTTGGTTTTGTAGAAATGGAAATAGATTTTGAAAAAAACAGTGAAACGTTACTATACTGATAGAGCCCGATCAGGTGAATACACGATGTCTGTGCGAAAGGTGGAATCAGGTATGCTCGATAGCACGGATCCTGTGGGGTAGACCAAGAGCAGAAGTTTATTTTGAAGTGCAGAATACCTCTAATGAGGTTAAGCTTAAGCTCAAGCTAGCCAGACTCAGGATGGAAGGATCTAATATACACTAGTTCAACTTCCTGCGTGAAACACAGGATAACTTGATTTGGGAGAAATTGAAGGCAGCGCTGATTGTTAGCTATGTTGGTAGGAAATTTGAAAACCCATTTGAGGAGCTCCCTATTCTGAAGTTAACCAGGACATTGATTTGCAGATTGATGCTTATGTTTTAGACGTGGGTGGAATGGATGTTATTTCGAGGGTAGCTTGGCAAAGGACATTAGGGAAGGTTTTGATGGATTGGCAAGACATGACTATGGAATTCCAACAAAGGGGAAAGAAAGTGATTTTACAAGCCAATTCTGGCCAGGCACAGCTTGCAACCCAAAACAGCCAAGTACTCCTGAAGCAGTTTTGGCGAGCAGGGCGATCACCAAGGCATCCGGCAGTGGCTCGTCGGATTTCAGCCTTGAAGACAAGGTCTAAATGTACTTTTATTTTTTTACCATCAAAACAAAATAAATTCTTTTAAAATTACTTCATAGATATCAATTTTGTCCACATCAATTCTATTATTAAGCACGCTTTCAACTGCATTTATTTTAAAAAAAAAAAACATTCAGTACCAATATTTGCTGATTCTTTAACAATCTAATCCAAACAGACCCCAATTTGTTTCCAATGAAACCACCTTCCGGACATTTACTTTTCACTTTCAGATCACGACCCTTACCAGAAACAATGGCCATAATAAGAAACGAAAATATTTCCTATTAACTCACCATTGCTATTCACCACTGTCGTGAATACAACCCTGGTATTTTACAATCAGTCACCGGCAATATATTGCCTGATCAATGTGTGGCGGAATTTGTTTTATTTCAGTGCCAAGTTCTTGTTCAATCCTATATCTGGACAAAATAGATGGAAACACATCAGAAATCTATAGAAAGTATTCTGAAATAATGAAATTCATATCTAACTGATACTTACAAATTGAAGCGATCCTCATAAGTGATCAAGTTAACTGCTAAGCCAAGGTGCCCAAACCTCCCTGAACGACCAACCTGTATGTCATCGGAACATCCTTAACATGTACAGGTAATTATTACCAATGTAGGGGAGAAAGAAGAAATCAAGCATACCCTGTGAAGATAAGTTTCCGAGTTCTTGGGAAAATCAAAATTAATAACGACATTGACTGCTTGGATATCTATTCCCCTAGTGAAAAGATCTGCAATTATTACACACAGAAGGAGAAAATTGAAAAAAATTAATTATTAAGACAATATATAAAAAATATCTAACTAACAAGTTCAATTATACATGCTAGAGGTTGAATAAGAAGAAAAACTGGAATTATGATGGGAAAACTGGAAATATGACAGAAAGATAAGAGTAACTGCTCCTGCCAAGGAGAGTTCCTTAGGCCCCAGGTTATAAGCTGAAAAACTGTAAAAACCAGAGTTACCAATCCCGAATAGCAGAGCGTAGCAGGCAACCCTAAAAATGCTATAGCGGGATAGCGCATAGCGGAATGGCCGCTATTTTAGTCTTTTTTATACAGGTTAGATAATATATAGTTTATACTACTTACACATACATGCTCAAAAAATTAAAAACATTCAAATTTCATGACATATTCATGATTCATAATAAATAGTCATAGGTTCTAAGCAAAGCATATGGTAGATAATAACAGAAGTAAAGGAAACAAATAAGTTTAAGGCTTAGAGGCTTCAAGTATGAGCAAGTGTAGAAACTGAGAACTAAGAACAAGTAGAAACTTGAAACTGATAACTCAAAAAGTGCACAATACTTAGAACTGAGAGCACCCACTATGGCAGGAAAGTATAGAACAATGGCAGGAAAGTGCAGGACAGTGGTTGGAAAGAGCAGAACCGAGAGCGCCAAGAACTAAGAGTTCAGAGTGAGGATTGAGAACTGAGAACAGCGGCCAGAAACTCGCCGAAGATGACAATCGGAAGTCGAAACTGAGAGTTGAGAGGGAGGGAGCACCGAGAACTGGGATGGGTTAAAAGAAGGGAGAGTACAGAGGGCAATGTTCAAATGTATTGAAAACGGAAGTGAGAAAAAAAAAAGTCCCCTTTTCAGAACCCTAAATAAGTAAGGTTGAAAACTGAAAATAACGTAAAAAAATGGCCCCCCAACGAGAATATCTGAGCGCAAAATAGGAATTTAGGCCCATGAAGCAGGGGCCCACTCCATCGCTAATCCAGCCGCTACAGAAAAATGCTCTGTCATCTTGCTTCGGTCTGCCCTGTCGCTATAGCACGCTATTGATATCACTGGTAAAAACAACATAATTCCTTCTCCATCTGAAACTTTCCTATTTAGACAAAGTTGAGATCTATTTTCTCTGTCCTCTAACCAACTTTGCTTCCTATTTGCTATTCCCTCCTTTAGGCCTACAGGAATACACAATTAGAGCCTTTTTGGACCCAATTATTTTAGTTGCTAGGTCCACATTCCTATCAATACCATCCGCCTGAAATGTTGCCTTGTCCTCAAGGCAGAAGGAAGGAAACTGGCTGTGAATATTGCTTTCCTCCTCCCACGTTGCTTCCACGGTTGGCTTGGACTTCCACAAAATGAGCCATTCAGTAATAAGCTTCTCATGTGTGTTAGTCTCCCAGCCCCAGGTGACAAGGATAGCTTCCGGTTCCATTGGGAAGGATCATTAGTTACCATTTCAGGAGGAAGGATAGCCTTCACTAGTTGAGAACTTATAGCCTTCTTCGGCTAAGAGACATGGAAAACAGAGTGTATTCAAGCAGCAGGTGGTAGCAACAACCTATAAACCACTTCCCCTAGGCGAGCTGTGATTTGGAAAGGGCCATAATACTGGGCTGATAGTTTGGGATTTTATCTTTGAGCTACAGCGATTTGTCTATATGGCCTCAGCTTGACTTCCATCCCATAGGCATCAGCACTTTGCTTCATAGTCTATTGAACCCATTGAAAATTGAACCATAACTATTGTAATGCCTCATCTCTGTCTACTAAAACTCATGGAACTGATTCCACTGTTGTTTCTCCATCAAGGTAGTGAGTGATAGCTGGTGGGGGTCGTCCATTAACAACATCAAAAGGAGTGGTTCCTGTAGTAGCATGGAAGATGGTGTTATATCATAATTCTGCCCAGGATATCCATAATGATCATTTCGTTTGGTTAGCAAACAGTTGATGTTAGATCAGTAATTTCAACACTTGTTCAAAGTGAAGCAAGTTTTGCTCCCAAGAAGAGCTATAGACCAAGATGTCATCAAAGAACAGTAGCACACACCTCGAAAAATGGTCAGAAAACAGAACTCATTGTGGATTGTAAAGTTGATGGGACGTTCATAAGGCCAAAAGGCATGAACAAATACTCATAATGTCCCTCATGTGTCCGAAATGCAGTTTTGTGGGTGTCCTCTTCTCTCGCCCTTATTTGGTGGAAACCAAACGTAAGATCAATCTTAGAAAAGAATTTGGCCTTGTGCAGCTCATCTAACAACTCATTTATGGAAGGAATAGGTTATTTATCAGGGATGGTGACCTTGTTAAGGGCTTGATAATCTACACACATCTGCCAAGAGCCATCTTTTTTTTTTAAACTAGAATAACAAGGCTAGAGAAAGGACAATTACTATGCCTTATAATTCCTATTCACAGCATATCTCCCACTTGTTTTTCTATTTCATCCTTGTGATGATAGGCATATTGTATAGTCTCACACCCATTCCGTACGTGCTGCCAACACTATAGCATGATCATGGTCCCACTTAGGAGGTAGACCTGGAGGCTGCTGAAAAACTTGTTGGAATTCTTGCAAAACCCATTGCAAATTTGTTGACTGCTGGTCCTCTAAACTTATTTGGTTGCTATTACTGGATCATTAATTTGAATTAATTGGAGATTCCTTATACTGTCTTGTCCTGCTACTTGCTAAACCCATTGTAAGGCAGTAGTATGGTGCTGATCACCCATTTGGTACCCCTTGAGGGTGGTAGTTTGGAGTAGGAATAGGTCAGGCCGCTCGTCGGGGGCCTATGGCCTAACCTGTTTAAGGTCTAGCTTGAGCTAGCCTATTTAGTAAAAATGATAGGTCAAGGCTTTTTAAAAAGCCTATATAGCTAAAGAGGTCAGGCCTATGGCCTTAAAAAATGCCTCCTAGGCCTATCAGGCCGGCCTATTTAACACACACACACATACATAGATATATATATATATACATGTATGTATGTATGTATAATATAATGTATTATAATACTAAAATAATATAATGGCTAAATTACTCTTTTGGTCCCTTATCTTTATTTTAGGTTTCATTTTGGTCCCTCATTTATTTTTGTTCCGTTTTGGTCCCTCATCTTGTAAACGATTTTGATCCTTTCCGTTAATTTAACACTAACAGTGTTACATTGTTGCCGAAAATCGTCTCCGGTCGCCGGATTCTGGAAAAAAGCCGCCGGAAAATCATCTCTATTTCTCTCTGCAATTCTGGAGATCATCTTTCTTTTCTCCTTACCAAGCATTCTGAGATCCTTCATAATCAACATTCCCCATCCTTAACCCACAATGGCAGCCATCACACCCAACCGTAGCTCCGACCTTCTCTCCCACGTGTCCGACCATTGCTACTTGTCCGACCATCGTCGTCAAGCACCACAGCCCATCATGTCATTTGCATCCTCAGCCACCTCCTAAAGCTATCGATCGCTGCTCCTCTGCCTCAAATCGCAATCCTGTGCCGCCCAGGCTGCAGCCAAAACCAGCTCCTCCCAACCTGGTTTCGGTCACAGACACACCGACCCAGTCGCACCGAACCACCACTGCGTGTCGTCGTCGTTTGTGTCCCAAATCTAGGGTTTCAAATCTGAAAAATACTAAATCAAACCTATTTATTTATGATTCAGCCCACCACACACCCCCTTCAATGAAATAGGCGATTTTGCGAGAATGGGGGGAGGGCAGAAGAGAGGGGAAGAGGATGATAGAGGGGAAAAGAGGGGAAGAGAGGAAGAGCGAGGAGAGGCGACTTTTCCAGAATTTGGCGACGGGAGATGATTTCCGGCTAACAGCACAAGTGAAAATTAACGAAAAGGACCAAGATAGGATCAATCAATCTTGGTTTCTCCCTAGGTTTCAAGCCACTCTACTCCCAAGATAGGATCAATCCCTCCAAAATCGAGAATACAAGCATCCACTTGTAAATTTGTTTTGCCCACCTAAATATGCAAATTAGAGCACCAACCTTGGGAAAACCACTCATTACCATCTCCTAAACTAACTTCAAACTCCAATTAGGCAGGTTTCTGCCCATTCCCGCTCGTACCAACGTCCACTCGATCATCCTTGATACTGAGATCATTTTATAACAATTTGGAGGCTCAATGAGTATTTCTTCCTTCGACTCACCTAAAAGAAACACATGTGCTGGTCATCGACATTGGAGGAATCTGGGCAGCCAACATTTCAAACTCTTCCACATATTCATCCAATAAACCCTCCTATTTGAGGACCTTGAGTTGGGAAAATGGGTTCCTAGACTGGTGTTCACCATACCAATCAAAGTGCTAGCGTTTCAACTTGCTCACCATTTGGTCCTGACCACGCAGCAACGCTTCCTGGTTGCGACCTTAACAGCAGCAACACGAACATATCCAAATGTTGCGATGTCATCCTTAGTGTGCATACACATCTCAACCTCTCCAAATTCTCTCAACGAAAGCACCAATTTGATAGGAGTTATACTCCTATCCATAAAAATAAAGGTTGAATTAAGAATGAAACTGGAATTAAGATAGAAAAACTGGAAATATGACAAAAAGATAAGAGCAACTTCTCCCAACCAAGGAGAGTTCCTTAGGAACCAAGCTACAAACTGAAGCACTGTAAAAACAACATAATCCCTTCTCCTTCTAAAACTTCCCAAATTAGACAAAGCTGAGATCAATTTTCTCTCTCCTCTAACCAACTTTCTTTCCTATTTGCTATTCCCTCCTTTAGGCTTATGGGAATACAACATTAGACCCTTTTGGGCCCAATTATTTTAGCAGTTGGGGGTCCACAATCCTATCATAGAAACAAAAGATTCATAACATACATTATCACTCAATATCATCACTGCATAAATTAATTAGACTAAACAAATATAGGTTATTCTATTATTCACTATCAATACTCATTTCCTAAGTAAAATTAACAACTGAAAATAATCAGAAAAATAAAGGAAAAAGGATCCAGGAACAATTACATATTTATAACAGTCATGTCTAGCAGGATAGGCATCACTCACAATCACTTCAAAGAACACTCATCATGCTCATTTATAGCAGGATGCTAAAGTGCCAAGAATGTACCAGTACAAACAAGATTCCTGCATGCACCATTGCGGAAGTCATGAAAAACTCTATTACGGTGGTCTTGCAACATCTTCGCATGAATATAGAAGCATGAGTACCCAAGTTCTGTGATTTTCTTGGCAAGGAGTTCAACCCGATTCACCGAATTACAGAAGATAATTGACTGGTTTATTTGCAGCTGGAATACAAGCCATTGTTATTATTATCATATTCACAGCTGGCAAATAAGAAATACAGAGTATCTTGACATAGATAACTCAGTACCTTAGAGAAGAGAGTATTTAGGCAGTGGACTTTCTGCCTCTCTTCCACAAATGCATAATATTGCGTAATACCCTTCAGAGTTAGCTCATCCATAAGGTTAATGATATAAGGCTTATGAAGGTATCTATCTTTGAAGTCCTTTACTGTGACGGGAAATGTTGCTGAAAACATCAGGATTTGACGGTTTGCAGGAAGAAATTGAATCAGCTGCTCTATTGAAGGCTGGAACTCTGGGGACAGAAGCTTATCAGCCTGAGAGACAGGAAGTTATGTGAAGCCTCAGATTGATAAACAGTTACTGTTAGAAGCACTAATGTTAAAAGTGGCACAGAAAGTACATGTGCAAAGGACATAAAGGAAGAGATGTTCAGCTCAATAATTACAAGATGAATCAAAGATGCAATAAGTAGAGGCATTCCATCTGCTACCAACTTGACAACATAAGGATACATATTCTTTATCCTAGCAGGCCAGACACAAGTCATAGAAACATTGCTGGAATCCAAACAATACTTGTCTAACAACATCCAGTCATTTCTTACCTAAATCTTCCCAAATCTCTTTTACTTTTAAAATGCATTTTCAATTTTCAAACAGTTAGGGCTTCTCAGCCATATAATATATAAATTAGTAAATTTCCAGGTAAACTGTTACCTCGTCCATCACAAGCATAGCGCAATTTTTCAGAATGCAAATGCCCTTCTTTGCAAGATCTAATATTCTTCCTGGAGTTCCAACTAGTAAATGAACTGGTTGATATAAACGCATAATATCATCTTTCAGGCTGGTACCACCTGTTGTAACCATAACTTGAATGTTCAAATGCTTTCCAAGCTCTTTACACACTTGAGATGTTTGCAAAGCCAATTCTCTTGTTGGGACCAGTATAACAACTGCATGATAGAACAAACACAAAGCCAACAGTCAAAACATGTGCATATAGATTTTGATGCCGAAGTTAATGGAAAATAGTAAAGGATATGTTTGATCACATAGTTAATGTATGATTAGCACTTCATTACTTAGTCATTTCACGGCTAGGGTGTGAAGTAATAAAATTATCAAAAAGAAATTGGTTTGTTTAAAGTAATTTACAAAACTTATAGCTAAAATTAAATGAATTTTGGGGACAAATTTAATTTTAGGAACAAAATACTCTCAAAGCTGCACAATTTTCTAGTTTCAAGAGAAAAAGCTGATAATACATATGAAAACCAATATCACAATATCCTACATCAAGCTTGTTCTATGTGAATATTCAGAAAGGAAACTAGAATGACCCTCCCTATTGCGAATTCGTCTTCTGCTCTTTTAGTTTTAATAGCAAAACAATGCTCACGAGTCATGACAAGCAGCAGCTACCACGAAAGCTTACATGGCATCAACAAAAATAATCCTTTCAACGAGACTTCTGAGCATCTTGTAAAAAGCAGAAGCAAAGGAAGTCAAACCTTGAATAACGTTATTATCCTGATCAATTTTTTCCAATGCTGGAATACAAAATGCAGCTGTTTTGCCTGTTCCATTTTTAGCCCTAGCAAGAATGTCACTACCCGTAAGAGCAATTGGGATGCTTTCTTCTTGGATAGGAGAAGGCCTTTCAAAACCCTTCTCATATATTCCCATGAGCAGCTCACGCTTCAAAAAGTAATCCTCAAATTCGTTTCCTTTGGTTGCTGTCACATCCTGGGGAAGGAAATGAGTAAAGGTCAAGACCAATATAAATGTTACAATATTAATGCTAATAACTCCAAACCCCATAAACACAAACGGAAACTCAAAAATATAGCACTTAATTTAGCATAAAATTCCATTCCATAAGATAAGAAGATATCTTGTAGGTCAAAAAACTAAATGCCACTGCACCAGTTACAAGGAGTAGAATATGAGAACATTTCCTAAATCCCTAGACTTACAGAAAAATACTATAGTTGAAGATGTTAGTAGGTTCTACATGTATGATTGAACTCTAAACTATAAAGTCAAATTGTCTAAATTACTTTAAAATGGCAATCTCAAATGGTAAAAGAGTATACGGTACTTAAAATGACATGAATCAACAACATATCAGCAAAAACCCATATAGAGAATCAACTCCAACAAATATTTCCAATAATATGAAGTATAAAATAACAACTCCATCCTAGTAATGATAAATAAATAAAAAAATTAGAGGAACTAGAAGCATCAGAAATAAGGTTTACTGACTCAAGGATCTAAAAAAATATATGACTAAAAGAACCCTTCATATAACCAATAACTTGGAGCATTCGATAATACTTTTCATAACACACCTCTGTCTTATAGCGTGTATCAGCTGGTGGAATCTTTAGTCTTGCCTTCCAATCTTGTGAACTAACAAAGGAAATCAATTGAGGATAATATTAGAACATATTATTTCCTTTGGCAAAACCACTACAATAGCTATATCAAGCAGTAAAATAGTTGAATTTTACATGCTATCAATTTCGAAACCTTTCACAAACTCAAAATTGTGCAAACATCACTCCATAACATAAAAAACTTACAATAGTGAGGCATTAAGCCTTGATTGTGGACAATATCAGCTAAAGTTCGAATTTGAGCATAAACATACAAGGGAAATCTGTACCTATATGGATATATTAAAAACTGTGGGATTTATAAAGCAAAGCATCAAAGCCTAGAAAATCAACAAACAGCAATCAAGCATTTAGGATTACTGATCAAATTCAAATTCTAGAACCATTATTACAGGATCTTCAGAAATCCCTGATTACACAGAGAATGTTCCCACCCACTAATTTAAAATAACAGGAACCCCAGTGTTCACTAAATAGAAAAGAACATGAAATCCAAGATTCAGTACACTTAAGTAAGACCAACAAATTGAGTAAACCACAATGGAAGCAGACAGAACGCTTTCACCACCATTAAAACCTTAACTAAAATTTCTCAAGCTATGTAAATTGGAAATAACAGGTATAGATACCACATCAACAAGCATTAACGACACATCTCCCCTGTAAGAAGACAAGCTTCAGTCACTCTTATATAGTATGAGTCAGTCAACCACTCATTGAAAGAAGTTAAACATTGATAGAGTCCCATGACCAATCCTAACCCATTCCAATCCCAAAAAGTCATCAAATCCAACACCACAAACCTACACACTTCACTAATTAACCCCATTATAATGCACATGTCTAACTTAATACATTTAAAAAAAAAAGAATTTCAAGATATCCATGTGGGTAAGTCCCATAACAAAAAAAACAAACAACTACCAAAAGGACCAATGTGTGTTGGTCCGAGTGAAAGGGGCTTGGGTCCTTTAAGCACGAGAGATTAGTCGATACTCTGGGGAACCAAAAACACAACCAAAAGGAGAGGAAAAAAACACCTTGGGTCAACGGCTTCAGACTGTACAGTCTTCTCAACCTCCTCAACCACGTTGGTGTCAGCACTACCACTTATCTGGGTCCTTCTCAACCACTGTTGTTGCTGCTGCTGTTGTTGCTGCTGATACTGCTGGTATTGTTGTGGATGCTGCTGCTGCTGCTGCATCATGTGCTGCCTCTGAAGATACTGTTGATGATGAGGTGGCCTTGGTTGAAACCCAGGGTTCGAGTTCAAACCACCACCAACTCGCCCTAACCCGATCCCAGGTGGATATCTCGCTCTATTGTTCATCCTACCGATTCAAAACCAAAAACCCACAAAAAATTCTACCCAAAAAAGAATGTACAGGAAGCTAAAGCTAGGGTTTCAGGATCACTAAATTGGGAACTGAAACTGAACCTCGCAAATGATGGTTTCTGAAAATGGGGTTGCAATTGAGGCCTAAACTAACAAAACCTGAGAAGAAAAAATCTGAAATTTTTAGGGTATCATACAAAAGGACCCAAAAAAATGGGGTAGGGTAGGGTTGTTTAAGTTGTGAGAAACGAAAATTTGGAGGGAGAGGGAGATTTTTTTCGTACAGATCTACAAGTGGAGATAGATCGAAGATTTGATTATTTGATTTTGATTCGAGCGAGTGATTTTGTTAAACGGGTGAAGAAATCGGAGAGAAGGTGTATTTTCTTTGGAACTTCTGTTTTGAATTTGTTGATGGTGAGGTTAGGGCGTCAAACTGGTTTTCCGGTTTATTGCTTTATGACCCCTCTTCTTTCCTTTTTTGTTTATTACCTTGCGTCTCCATCTTCTCGTGTGTGATGATGATTTTTGTCTTGCATGTTGTATCTTTTTACCTGTCATTTATTTATTTATTATTTTATGGTGGCTTCTACGGTGAGCGTGGGATGGATTGGATTGGGATGGGTTTTGCTTGTCTCGTACCCGATCCTAATCCTAAATATTGATAAAGTCAATTCTTTGAATCCGAACCCGTCATTGACCCGAAAGAACCCAATCATCTACGGGTTGGTTAAAGACCGGGTCTAAATAGGACAGGACTGTGTTGACCTGAAGTTAAATAAATTCTTTCAAACTAAATTTATGTGACCAGGAAAAAATATTATTTTTTTATAAGCCAAAATATCGGCAAAAGATGTTACCTAAAAGCCACTAATTGATCTCGTGTCATCAAATAGATCCAAAACTGGATGTTATAAATTATCAACAAATAGATCCTTTTGTTGGATGCTTCATTGATACTCATGTTACCAAAGTCACATTGTTAAAAATAGGATACTTTCATCGAATAGGATTCTTTCAATATTACAAAAGCCACAAAATATATCAAACGTGAAACGTAAGCTAGGGAGAGATAAAAATAAAAGTAGATTTTTATTATATGGGACAGGTTGGGAACCCGAAGGTCAACCCGGATCCTTCCCTGACCCGACACCGGGTCACTAAATGAGACGCGGGTTCGTCCTTTCTCTTCTGCGGGTTAGGGTCAGACCCAACCCAAACACTACTGGTTGGGACGGGTTTAGGGCCGGGCCGGGTTTTGCACACCCCAAAGGCTTCTACTACAAGGGAGCAAATAAGATAGCGTTTGACCCAGCTTTTTTTTGACTTAAAAGCTACTTTAAAGCTAAAGTTAAAAATAAAAGCTTTAAAACTAAAGTTAAAATTGTTTGGTGATGTTTAGATTTAACTAATTAAAAGCTATTTTAAGCTAAAAGTTGTTTGGTAATTCTAAAATTAAAACGAAACAATTTGTTAAAGCCGGAGAGCAGCTTCGTCGTTGCTGGAATTTGTTTAAGCTTTTTAACCAACAGAGAGAAAAAACGGTTCTTCGGTGAGGGAAGGGTTATTAGAATAGCCATGGTAGCCTCAGCTGCAACCACATAAATGAGTATCAGTCATTGCAACGCCATACCTTCCTTCAACAAAGTGTTGCTGCGGATCTTTTCTTGCTTCAGTGTGTAGTGTGTTCGGTCGGTTCCTTCTTCCTTCACTAGCCCCTTTAGACCAGATCTGTGGTGAATGAATCAGATCTGGTCCTCTGGTTTCTTTTAAACATTTAAGCTTCTTTATTTTTGTTTTTTTCTTATAATTTTGGGTTTATGATGAGCAAAACCAGAATCGAAGAAGAGAAAAGGGACAAAAGTAGAGAAACCAATTTGACATGAGATTGTTTTCAGAACCACTAGAAGAGAGAAGATTCAATTTTAAGAAAAAATAAAGAGAAAAACATAAAAAGAGGAGATGTGATGATATTGAAGAAGAAGGGGGAGGAGGAGGAGGAGGAGGAGGCAAGGGAGCACCGCAACATTGAAGTTTAACTAGTTCCAAGACATTGAAGAGAGGAAAAGCTCCCCAAAAGCTCCTCTCGGGGGACTTTTTCAAAAGCTCATTTTTTAATTTTTTTTCCTTCACTGAAAGTAAGCTCATTTTTTTTTTGAGAACTTCTTGCAAAAATTGTTTAGCCTAGCTTCTCCTTTTAAGAAGAAGAGAAGCTAAAAATAAGTTGGGTCAAACGTAACCTAAGTCCCTCATCATCCCTCATGATGAGGGAGCAAAAGTGAACCCATAGATTTTTTGTTAAAATATTTGGATGGCTCATATTATTTACTTGAACTTGATAATCTAGGTTTTCTTTATAATTGCTTAACAATCCCTGCTATTTAATTTAATAAATTATATATTGCAACTTCATCCTCATCACCCAGCTTCCTCTCTCCTTCGATCTCCTCTGAGCCCACTCCCTTCAGATACAAAGCGTGGTGCATGAAGTTCGACAGCGAAATGGAGCTATCAATGTGGTGGCAGAAGTAGGATATCTATGACATTCAAATCTTGATTTGAGTTTCTACCTTGCTGCTCTTTCCCTCAAAACACAGCCTCACATTTGTGTCTTTACATTTATCAAATTAATTTTAATTTTATGGTTCCTCCACAAGTAGAATTTAGAAAGCTACGGGTGAGATAAGTTTGTGTATGGATTTGAAAATGGAAATTGTCTCTCCACTGGCTGCCATGGAAGTTGCAAAACCAAAGAACCTTTGGTAGGGATAAGTGACTTCTCGGATAACGATGGACTGACAAAAATCATGAATGTAGCGTTAAAATTTGGTTATGTATATATAAAAGACATTAATATGTACAAGTTTGATGCTAGGTTAATATCAGGACTTATGTTTTACATTCGCAAGTCGTGGGTTCGAATCCCAGTTCCTTTATTTTTGTTTTCATGTTCTCATTTCTCAAACGCGAACATATGACCAAAAAAAAATTATCACACTTGCTAGACGTGGGCATCGAACTCGTGATAGAGTAGGCATACTACCTAAAGAAGCTAGGCAACCAACCATTGTGCCACTCAGTGTAGTGTGCTATTGTTTTACATTTATTTCTATTTGAAGTTAATTTGTCTATCACCTTCTACCTCCATCCGGGTCTTTTAGACCCGTTGTGCAGAAAACGAAATCCTTCTCCAAAGCTCAACATCGCCCCATTCACAGAGTCGTGAACCATCGCGCCTTGCGTTTTTTTTCTTTTCACTATAGGGAAGGCAGTCGGAGACCAAGGGAAGTCCCTGACTCCATTATTTCAGCTCATTCGACAGTAAAGCTTTGGTCTTTTTGGTCCATGATTTGTTGGGTGTCTATTTCGTTTACGATGGCAAGAAAGAGGAATGGAAGCAAATCTGAGCTTAAGGAATAGGAGTCTGTTGCAAATAAAAAATTTAAAGGATCAACCTATATAAAATTTAAATTTATAAATATATCCCCAAAATAACCTACTATAACAGGTCATTTTTCCTCCCTCATATGAGAGAATTACTTGCTCCCTCATGGTAGAAGCCACCTTATTTTACATTTTTTTTCAGAAATGTTATTTTGACACATGTTTTAGACACTATACGGTTGACACCGTATACTTCTAGTGGCTTTTTTGCAATTATGCTTAGTGTTGAGGGGCAGTTTCGTAAGTTTACTAAAAATATTTCCCTCCTTTAGATGATGAAACACTTGACTCCTTCCCTCATTTTGAAATCAAATTTTCAGACAAGCTCGCACTCGCCAGTTCTTCCCTCTTTCTAATTGGCGCTCAATCACCCAAACCACAAAACCTTGCTCGCTCACTCTCCCAATCCCGCATCCAGTCTCCCCAATCGGCACTCCATTTCCCCTTTTCCGTTCTATCTTCGGCTTGCTCTCATTACTCACCCACACTCTACAATCTGCACATGAGGGAAGGAGAACAATGGTGAAGACGTTAGTGGGCACCCCTCATGAAGAATATGAAGACGCTCTCATCCCTGGGGCGGTGGTGAGGAAGAGAACTAGGTAAGCTTTGTCACTTTTTAGGGTTTATTTTCTATTTTTGTTGTTTATGGTTGCTTCTGCATTTTAGGGGTTTTGGCTGTGTTATGGTTACTTCTTACATGCATGTATGGTTGCTCTTGGTATCTTTTAGGGTTCAATCTCTAGGTATCTTTTAGGAAAGGAACCACTATGCTGAATCATACCATCTGAAAGAATGTTATCCAAACTTTACATAAGCAAGACTAGTTCCTAGTGACTTATGAATGATAGGAAACATAAGCTAGAATGTTGTTTGTTGCTTCACTTTTCAATTGTCCAAGCCTCCTTTTTTTTTTAATTCATCTTGTTGTCTTTCAGGTAATTTTACTACTTTTTTTAGTGCTTTACTGGCTTATATTGTTATTGGCACAATATTTAAGAAAATTTTTAAGCAATTCTTAGTCTACCTAATATAGTGTTGAAATGGATGCTTTCTTGTTGATTATCTACTATGAAATAATTTGTTTGACATAGAATGATAATCTTTATCAATGTTAGGACTAAAGAACAAACTTCCTGCAAAATTAAATTATTAATAACTAAGAATAGTTTTGATTAAGGAATAGATCTTCGCGTGTAGATTTTTCACATGATAAAATCGCAAGAAGAGAAATATAGACAGACTATAAATAGTTGATTAATATTTCTAACATATCAAATCACTTGAAAGCTCTTTGTTCTTGAAGTTTTGAGAACTACGAATATAGCCACCACGAATATAGCCACTATGTTGACAGGCTTCATATGTTTGATGACGATGTGAGTAATTTATGTAGATTGTACAGACTCCTTGCGTTTGGAGAGTTTTACTTTCCCAGATTAGGGAGACTAGTGTATACTGGTGTTACTAAACCACTAGATGACCTAGAAGGACTAAATAGCTTCAATTGTGGTGTAGTTGTCTATGATTTCTTGGTTGAAAGTTTGAGCAAAACTACTCGTGCTATTAAAGAGGGGAAAAATCTAAGTCAAACACATATATGTGGATGTGCAACTATCTTGCAGGTATCTATTTTCTCATGTGTTATATCACCATTATTTGTTTCAGTTAACACAATTTTACAACTACTAATTATATTAACCTTTGTTGCAGATCTGGGCCAAGAACCACGTTTCGGTGGGGGGAAACACCTAGCATTCCTCATGGGTTCCCTTTCCCACACTTTTTGAATTGGCCAATTTTGTGCTTGGGAAACAAAAAAAAAATGAGGAAGCATTTCAAAACAACGTGGTAAGTATCGATGTCCATTTTTTGTAGAATATGTTGCAAATTTATATACAAGGTTTATTTGATGTGCTTCTCGTGTTAGCAAGTAACTGTAGCATTAAGAGCAACAGATGAGGAGCTTCAATTTGACATAGTCAGGGATGCATTACATCAGGCACAACACCAGTTTATGCATATTACTGAACATCAGCAAGTGGTGATGGAGCTTTAGGAGTGTAAAGAGAGGATTTCGGTTCTCGAGGCAGAAGTTAGGATGCTGAAGAATGTTGTATTTTAACAGCCAATCAAACACCGAGCCACAAAATGAGTATGAGGGAGGTTCTCCATTAGGGGCCTGCCATGCATCTCCTTTGTGTGCATCTCCTCACACTGATATCAATGCTAACATGGGTGGTGTAGGATGTTTAGATGTTGAAAGAGATGCGTGGTTACTAAACAAGCATTAGTTTTTTTGTTGTTCAAGTGTTTATGTGGTTTGCCTTGATGAAAGCACATTCATAAACTTCTCTATACAGGTTACATGGTTTGCCTTGATGAAAGCACATTCATAAAGTTCTCTATACAGGTGAATTACCACTAAGTACTCCTTAGGAGCATGCTGATGATGCAAATCATGATCCTCCATCATTCATGGTTGGTGGACTTGAGGAAACACACGTTGAAATGCATGCTGGTAAGTAATGATTTGTGTATCCACAATTAGAAAGTTCAATTGTATAAAGAAGAAAGCCTATTTACCATCTAAAACTTGGACCCTTGTTTGCAAGTGAAGAAAATGATGATGGTGCAACAAAGCCTACATCAAACATCATTAAAAGAATTAAGGATAAGTCAAGGACGCTTGTTCAAAGTGTCTCAATTGGAAGCCCATTTGTCAACACGTATGTGAAAAAGAAGAAAAGGACAATGGAGGAATAGTTGTTGATTGGGATATGGATTTAGGAAAGTGTGATGGACATTTTTTTGGGTTGTTTATAACAATCGCGCAAGAATGTACATAGTAGATATGGAATACAAAAGTCATGTAACTCTTGCTTACATCTTTTTGAGTTGTTTTGAACAGTTAATGGTATAAATGTATGCAAATATCATGCTCATTTTTTACTTTTATTCTTTCCATTCAAGCTTGGTTAGCAGGGTTGAAATTCATAGTTAATATTCCATTGTACATGGTTAATGAGTACACTTGTATTGTCAAATTAACCCATTAACCAACAAATGAATTGAATTAACCAAATATTTGCAAGTCATTAACCATGTTTAAAATGGCGATTGACTAATAAGTATTAGGAGGTCTTATTTAGTTAACATAGTTCACATTATGTGGCTAACAGGCACACTTGTTGTATCAAAGTTACTCACTAACTACCTGATGAACTGATTTAACTAAATATTTGCAAGTGATTAATCATATATTTAAATGGTTGTGAAAAATGATTGTAATTATCAAAGTAACCCATTAAACACCTGATGAAATGAAATTACCAAATATTTGCAAGTGATTAATCATATATATAAATGGTTGTGGAAAATGATTGTAAGCATCAGGATAACCCATTAACCACACGATGAACTGAATTAACCAAATATTTACAAGTGATTAACCATATATATAATGGGTTGTGGTACATGATTGTTAGTATTAGGATAACCTATTAATCATATAATTAACTGAATTAACCAGATATTTGCAAATGACTAATTACGTATTTAAATGGTTGTGAAAAATGATTGTAAGTATCAAAGTAACCCATTAACCATATAATGAACTAAATTAACCAAATATTTGCATATGATTAACCATGTATTTAAATGGTTGTGAAAAATGATTGTATCAAAGTAACCCATTAACTATATAATGAACTCAATTAACCACATATTTGCAAATGATTAACCATATATATAATAGGATGTGGAAAATGACTAAAGAACCCATTAACTATATAACAAACAGAATTAACCAAATATTTGCAAGTGATTAACTAGGTATTTAATGGGTTGTGGAAAATGACTAAAGCATCAGGATAACTCATTAACCATATAATGAATTAAATTAATAAAACATTTTTAAGTCATTAACCAAGCAGCAAAGTTCCATCGACATTTACACATAATTATTTACATAGGATTTTGTACAAGTATGTATACATAATAAATCATTCTGCACACAAAAAATAACCCTAAAGCCATCCCAAAATAATGGTGTTTTGTGCTGCAAACATGTCATAAAAAAAGTGATTTGCACCCGACCAACCTGCACCACCTATGTACACTTAGTAAATCTTATGCACACAAAAAATAATAACCTTAGAGCCTTTACAAGATATCGGCCGTTTTGTGCTGCAACCATGTCATACAAAAAGTGACAAAAGTGATTTGCACTCGACCAACATGCACAACCAAAGATGTTCGTTAGTAAAGTGCTAGACACAAAACAATGGACCACGATGTTAGTGAGCACAACACTAGACTATTGAACACCGTACCATCATGCAAAAGTTGTCTTCCTAATCTTTCAACCCATATAAATATGTGACAAGCATTCACAAAATACACATGTGTCTAGTCAACACAAAAAATTCCAAAATGTGTTTAATCTTCCAATTTTTCCTTCGAAGACCAAATTATCTGACAAATTTGTACTGAACTATGAGGATCCCGTGAAGTCTATTTCGAACGTTGCCAAAAGATCCATGAATGATATATTACCTCCAACCTAGACAACACCATATATGAAACTAAAATAAAAGAACAATGCGCCAATAAATGACAGACAATTTACATGCTTGTGCACTCAGATTAGTATCATCGTTAAATGCTTCATCTAAATCCATAAAATGCAGGCCGTGAAAGAGTTGGATTTTGAAGAACCCAATGGTTGTCTTCAAAAATGGACATTGAAGCATCTGTATTGAAATAAACATCCCTTGACTGTATAAAAAAGATGTAGCTAATCAAAAAAGTTTCAGCTTATCGTCAACAACTAGTACATAAATCATCCAGAAACTCTGTAACACAACATACAAATCCATCAAATAATACAAATTTAACCCATAAGACATCAAACTAACAAATTCTACGCATTTAACACAATCTTATAATAGACACAAACCACGGTGCCTGCATCTAACAAATCTCCACCAGTCACAACCTCAACAGAGGATTCTACACAGATATTACTTTTGCCCTCATTACACACCCTTCTTGAGACGCCCCGACGTCCCAATTAAGAAAAACCCAAAATTATTAAAACCTAATCGTGTTATTAGCGTTAAACGGTTATATTAAAACAGCGGAAAAATTAAAACTTAAATATAAACCACATATATGAATATACATGCATCACTATATATATACATACGGATACAAACTAGTAAGATAACAAAAATACATCAAAATACTAAAGAAAAGATGCCTCACTAACTCTCAACACCCAGTCCCCTTTCAAAATACATGAAAACCTCACCACACCTATATAGATAGCACTGGCCTGGGCCATCACCAACGACTACCCTCGCTACCACCTGGAAGTCTCGACGGTCTTGCTACTCCTCCGCTACCCCTGGAGGAGCTCCTGTCTGCTGGTCTCTGAAACATCTGCCTATAAAGCCTTCTGTCTCTGGAATGTAGTCAAGAAGATACTCGGGAAGACTGGGAAGCTGTAACTCTGACCTCTGGGGGTACTGGTACCTCGGGACCAGGTACCGGGTCCTGAGCTGGAGCAACCGTGTCCTCCTCAAGTGCAGGTGCAAGCACTGGCTCTGGTGCTGGTGCGGGTGCGAATCCTGGCACAAGTGCCTCGAAGGGCACTATAAAGGGAACTGGTGCCATGCCTGGCATCGGCGGTATCTGCCCCTCCGGCTGTCCAATAGGGAAGGGAAGTGTCATGCCTGCTCTGAAAGTGCTCACTAAGCCTAGGCGGGCTCCTTGTTCTGATCCGTACATCACCGATATTGGGCCCGTATATACAGAAAAGCGAGTGACCGGGCCCACTAGCCACCCGTTAGGGTCCACGAACTCAAACTCAAATTTCCCCGTGAAGGGAAATCCCGCGTCCTAGGTCATCCAGGGATGACCCCAAGGCGCCATCCGCTATGTCTGGGTTTGAGGTACCAACCATATACAAAACAAACACACAACAAAAGAAACGAGGATAAGAAACAATATAACGCCAAACGTGGAAAGGGTTTAGCGACATTTAATTCTATAACAGCAAGATAAACATCTGTCTCCTAAAATATAGTATATATGTATATATACTATATATATAATATATATACATATATATACCATCCTCAATCCACATCTAGGGTTTTTCCTCTACCCCCCCAATCATGATGCAATGCAAATGCTGTATGAATCACCACAGGTAGTCGGTCATATCCGGATATCCACATCAATCGACATGTCCCAAAGGCCCCGGCGCACACCCTCGTCCACGGATGGAGGATGCCCATGCAAAGCAATGGCACTATAGCTACACAATCCGGTGCACACCTCTGAACCACGGCCAGGGTGCTCATGCAACGCATGAACTATAGCTGCAACTAAAATGAAATCATGTCTGGGACGGTCCGCCGTTAGCCTAGACCCCGGGAATTTCTCTCTTCGAGGAATAGACCCCAATGACCATGTTTCAGGTCCACATATCACAGACCATGTTTCAGGTCACTCCCTAATGCCCTAACCGCTCATCACCTCATAAATAACCTCAATACAATCTCATCATCATATTACATCAATCGTCTCGGTTAGGCACTACTAACACATAAAGTATGATTTCCCCAATACATCATCATGACTCATCATATCTCATCACTTACTCAATCTTTACTCATAATCATTACATTCGTATCATCATACCATTATGTCATCAAGTCATCATACCAATCATGTCATCATTTCCAATATAATAATAATTTCCAATATAATAAAATAATCATTTTCATAAGAAATTCTAACACTCATATTATCAATCATCAATCATCATAATAATTCAATCAGTCCAAGCAGTCACACCAGCCAGTCATAAAATAATAAAGTAATATAATAATATATAATTATCGTCACGACGATAAATACACAATTTCAATATCATCATTGGTACCACTGAGTAGTCCCCAATGTGATATGGACACTGTCCGTTACGCATTCTCAAGTAGGGTTTCGGTCGCCCTAAGCCATTATCGAAATAAATGTAACTGCGCCGTTTCCGACGTTAAATGGTTTTTTCCCCTACCTGGAGAGTCGTACGATGAATGAAACGAGACGAGACTAGCATTTCCTCCACGGGCTCGATTCTGCCCTGCACAATACTAGGCCCTCCGAGCTTCCAAAAATTCACCTAAGCATCACATTGCAAAGCACACGTTACTACGAGTTCATAATCGAAGACGGAATCAAATTCCGACAAACGCAACGAAAGATACATAGAGAAACGTAACGAAACGAGTTTCCACATAAACAAGGATGATTTACCTTCACTTTTGAAGAAACGAAGAAGAGAACTACGTAGATATCGTCGATACGAACACAACGATGTGCTCTGTAACACCCCGCTTTTCGTAAAATGTTTTTATAAAGCTAGTTTTATTTATTTAAAATGTTGGTTAAGGGCTAAGTGGGATTTTAGCCTAAAAGTCCCTTTCTGGTAAATGAGCACGCTCGTGCTCATCAGCCAGCAAGCCCGTGCTTAAAGTCAGAAGGGTGTTTCTGATTTTAAGTTGAGCACGACCGTGCTCAATAGTAAGCACGCCCGTGCTCAATGCGTGGACCGCGTCTCGCTGACGCTAAGTGAAGCACGACCGTGCTTAAGGAGAAGCATGACCGTGCTCAAGTCCGAGGTTTATAAACGTTGCAGAACCCGAGGGTGACGTAAAAACCCTATTTCTATTTTGGCAGCCGTCACTAGTTCGGCCAGAGAGACCTTTTTCCCTGTTTCCTCTTCGTTCATTGCCATAGTGGACTTGTGGAAGCTAGTTGGGAAGCATAGTGCGTTTGGGTTGGTGTTAAGGCTTAGTACCGGAGTGAGCCACTTGAGGATTCGGGACCAGTTCGTCGTTGAGGACCGTCAGTAGAGCAACCTTCAATCCAGGTATGGGGAGAAGTGGATTGTTTCCATTAGGCAATGGGTTAGTGTAAGGTAACAGGGTTACCCATGACCCCGGTGTTGTATGTCTATGAGTTATGATGATTTGGCTGATAAATGATCGTTCTGATTATATGTTCATAATATTTACTATATGTTCATATTGGTTGTTTAAGGATAGAATGACATGTTGATTATTGTTGTGATATGATGTTGGTTGATTGATGATATTGCTGTTCTGATGAGTTTGAGGTTGATGAAATTATGTTAATTGGCTAAATAGGTTTAAGAACCGTACTGAGTTTAAGGGATTTAATTCCTAAGTTAATTGGTTAACAGTTGGTTTCTGTCCCTGCCCAGAACAGTGCAGTCGTGCGTTGAGCACGATCGTGCTGAGCAGGGAGCACGACCGTGCTCCCATTTAAATTCTGGAAAATGGCCGCGCTGCTCAGCATGGCCAAGCAGGTCAAACAGCACGATCGTGCTGCTGAGCACGACCGTGCTGAGTGTGAAGCACGACCGTGCTTCACTTAAAAGGGCAGCACGCCCTCACGTGTCCAAGCACGACCGTGCTAAGGTATAAGCACGACCATGCTGACCTCCTGGACAATGATACAATTAAAGGACTTAAGAGGTTTTTAACCCCATTCCCCTATGATGATAAGTTGAGATAAATAATCAAAGATAAAGATTAGACAACCTGGTTATTAATTATATAAGATAATTAGATAATCAAATATTAAGTCGGTATCCGTTGGGTTACCGCACGTTGATAAGTTGAAGTCTTGGGTGCTTATTGACCCAAGCACGTTGAGTTGAACCTTGGTGCTTATTGGCCAAGGGAGCCTTGACCCCACGGTTTGGGTCTAAGGTCACGTTGAGTTTGATGTTGAAAGTCTTGGGAGCTTCATGGCCCAAGCAAGGAGGTGGTTGAGATTGTTTGTTGTTGTGCCATTTGCATAAAGCATTGGAGTAGTTGATGGGGGAGGTTCGACAAAGGGGAGATCGCCCGAGAGTACGGTGATCTGGCAATCCACGGTAGGTCACCCAAGGTTTGGTGACCGAGGCCCCCCGTGATGAGGCATCCACGGTTTGATGCGTTGGCTATCCATGGGGTTCACCCAAGGTTTGGTGAACTGCCGGTGTTGGTGCTTTTATGGCCAATACGGATATGTAACTCCAAAGTCGTTCATCCTGAGTTAGTTTGGATCCACATGCATAGTTGGAGTAGCGGAGTAGTTGATGCATTGCATAGCATATCATACTTGGTTGTTATAATGCCGTTGGATGTTGATGTATGCTTATGTGTATGTTTACCTTGCGTACTATTCCCCTGCTGTTTATATGATTACATGAATCTTACTCCCTGTATTGTTTGTGTTTGGCCTGATTGGCATTTGCAGAGGATGACGAGCAGCCCTGAGAGGAGTGACTCTGAGGAGCCGCCACTCATAGTAGGGTTGTTTAAGTTTAGATAGTTTGTTTTCTGTTGTATTCCGAGGATTTATTTCCGGAACGGTTATACCAGCTCTGAATTGTGACATCGGGGTTGGGTTATTTATTTGTTTATGTTTTTATTTGATTAACTTATTTTGTTATTTTTCCGCGTTGTAAACGAGTTCATGTGGGACTTTTCTACCCATAGACAACTGTTTTATTTAATTCAGTTAAATGCATGTTTTTCTTATTATTTTGTTTTGTATTTAAATGCCTTATAACATGCGGGGTAGAAGGGTGTCACATTTAGTATATAATAATTAATATTATCATTTATATATATAATAATTAATATTATCATTTATTTATATAATAATTAATTATTATAAACAAATTTGTTGGAGTTGGTTTTTGTGGAGCAAGAATTATGAAATTGTCAAACAGTCCACTAGTGTGATAGTATTGTGATCAGTGAACATGCATGTGATGTGAATGTGACGAGCAACCAAATCATCGATCAAAGGAAACGAGCTTAACAAATTACATTACAAACACAAGACAACACAAATTTATATTATTAACTATTAATTAATAATAAATATTAATTAATTAATTAATTAAATTCTACTAATAAATATTATCATTATATTAATTAATTACTAATTAATATAAATATATTAATATTATTAAATTATTTATATATAATAATTATATTAAATTATTAATTTATATATATATATATTAAATTATTTACATATATATAATAATTATATTATAATATATATATATATATATATATAATATAATAATTATATTATAATATATATATATAAGTGGCGCCATTCCTAACGGCGCCACTCCTTTTTTTTTCTTTTTTTTCTTTTTTCTTTTTTTTTTTCTGGCCAATAGAGACCCGCCACGTGGCGGGTCAAAGTCAATGGCGTCGGTAGGACCGGCGCACTAAAAGTCAACCAAAAAAAAGTATTATTTTATTCAAAAGTAGGTTAGTTTGGTAAATAGTTTCAAAAGTAGGTTATTTTGGTAAATAGTTTCTAAAAGTGGATTAGTTTGGTCAAAACCCCTTCTGATTCAACTATATATGGCTATATTTTGGTTTATTCAATTCTTAAAAAATGTCTTCTCTTTTCAGTCGCGGCGCTTCTTGGTTCGTCTGTCATTTTTTTGGGGAAATTTTCACAGCTTCAACAATTTCTTTCTTTTCCACAAAGAAATGACTTTTCACTTCTCCCTTCTCTGTTCATTTCCATTCCCTATCTTTTTTTCTTCCTTCCTTTCATTTATCCCCATCTTTTCCTTCTCCTCTCGAGCTTCTTCTTCTTTCATGGAGAGAATGGCGGTTTCGGTTGCGACGACGTTGTATCAAGGGTACTTGAGCTGCGTGGAGGTGTTCTTATCGATGGACAAGGGAAAAAGGGAGGTCCATTATTTTCTCAATAGGAGGGATGAAAAACATTTGTAACCTTTTGTAAACTTCAAAAGGGCAAGCAACGTTCATTCTATTAATTTTTTTCTACCATGTTTCCTTTTGTAACGTTTTAGTATTTTAATTTAAGCAGATATTGCAAAGAATCCCAAGTCAGAAAGAAGTACACTATCCTCCTCGGTGAGAGCTCATCCTTAAGGTAGGTATCTTTTTCTCTTACAATTATTTGTTGGTTTTCTTTATTATTTATCTTCTGTCTGATTTATTTATTTTTATTTATTTAAATATGGAATTGGATTTATTGAAAGAAGACGCAAATGCATACAAGTTCATAGAACTGCCAAGCATGTTATCTGATGGTAACTTTATCTTGAATGTTAAGTTCTAACTTCATTGCCTTCGCTCCATGTTGGTTGATCATAAAGTTGGTATACTGCTTCTCAATACTATAATATAAATTATTAACTTTTGGATAATTTCTATGTTTTCGCAGGATGATTCATACCTAGAGAGCTACATAAGCACCATCGGAGTTGTTTTTGTGAGTACAAATTTGCAAACTTTTAGCTTTAACTCATTTGAAAGATGTGTCTTAATTGATCATTCCATTTTATTTTTTATGCAAAAAATACGCACTGTTGAGCAGGATGGGAAAACAATCAAACTACAGATTGTATGTATCTAATTGGCTTTGTTTTGCTTCTTCATTTGCTAATATTAAATTTTCAATAAGCTTGAGATATATGTTTTAATCTTTTGTAGGACATATTTTTCCTTTGGAGTGTTGTTATTCATTTCTATTTCAATATTTAAGACTTTCATCTTTGTAGCTGACATGCTGTCATGTTCCTAGACCATGTGGGTCACTGAAATTCATGATTATATTGACAGATTGTTTCTTATCTCTGTTTACTATCTGTTATTGCAGTGGGATACTGCCGGGCAAGAACCTTTTAGAACAATAACCAGTAGCTACTATCGTGGGGCACATGGAATCATTGTGGGTGATAGTTTTCTTGGCATAAGATTATATATATAGAAGATTATTCCCTGCCTTTGTGGGGAATCTCTTTGCATGCTCTGCTGACTGGTTCCCCTGGCAGATTGTTTATGATGTCACTGACGAAGAGAGCTTCAATAACGTGAAGCAGTGGCTCAAGGATATCGACCGTTATGCCAGTGATAAAGTTAACAAACTTTTGGTTGGAAACAAGTGTGATCTGACAGCAAATAGAGTTGTCTAATATGATATAGCTAAAGTGTAACCTACTTTTCTGTTTGTTTCTTATTAATGAAATGGTTTCAAGTTTGCTTATGCTTGCTGCTATTAGGATGATAATGTTCATGTTCCTGCTCCAGCACCCCTACCCGCCACCATTTTTTTTCCTCCTATTGCAGGAATTTGCAGATGAAATTGGCATGCCTTTTATGGAAACGAGTGCAAAAGATGCTACTAATGTGGAACAGGCATGCCTCTTTGCCGAATTCTTCTTTTTAGGTGTCTTCATCAATTACTTTTTGTTGATTAACTGATTTATTTATGATCATGTTGTTCATTGTTAAGATGTTATTAGGGTTCTAACTGGCGTGTCCCCAAGACAGTATGAAAAAAGGATGGGAAGGTTACCACAATGGTGGTCATAGAATTGACATATCTATAGTGTGTACTTGATCCATCCAGAAATTTTTGTCGCTTTTAGACTTTGTTTATGAAAATCGCTGCCGTTGACAAAGTTTATTTTTGGTTTTGCAGTGGCAAGTTAGAATGTGCTCTTTTTGGGGATTATGTTGATCAGTTGAGGACTTTTTTGATGCAGGGGGCAATGTGCAGGTGATAGTGGTGGTGCAACTTACATGGGTGAAGGTTTTTAGGGGTGTAAACATGTAGTGTTTTTAATCTCTTTAAATTGGTATTTGTGTGTTGTCTTCTTCTAATGTTGCATTTGTTTTTCCTTTGATGAAATTAATACTTTTTTCCCTTGAAAACAAAATTGCAGGTAAAATAGTGATTCAAAACAGCATGAATGCCACAAAGTTGTTGTTTAACCCGGATATTCTTGAGGCTATTTCTTTTAGAAATACGATAGCTAATTTATTGTGCTTAACAGTTGCTATTTATTTTGCTTATTTGTTTTAATCTTATTTCGTCAATCGGTAGTGATTATTAATAATTGTTTTTTAGCATTGTCGAGTATGGTGTTATCAATGTGGATCTGCTAGCAGTTGTTGTTGACAATTCAAAGGAAGGGTTAGAGTATGATTTTATGAAGCAAAAACCAAAGAAATCGATTGAACAACTTGAAGGGATAGAAGAGGTGGTGGTTGTCATTCCTTATTTAGATGTTAAAGGGTGTACCATAGTATCTTAGCTTTCATATGTATATATGTATATATGTATGTCTGTTCAGTGATGCTATTTAAATGATGTTTCTAATTATTTGTGTCTTTTTGTTTTTTAGGATGGCACATTCATTGTATTAGAAGAAAGTGGGAAGGCAATAAAAATGGTAGCCATTCAAAATTGGTTGAGATGATCAGAATATTAAAAAGATTTTAAACTTTATTGACAATCCACTAAATGCACCAGTTTTCTACATTTTCTGACACATTGCTCTTGATTTAATATTGTAATTGTCATGCATTATTTCCATTTCAGTTTTGTTTCATTCTTTTCTCTAAAATTAGTTGATTCTTTTCTCTATAGTGATTTAAAAATAATTACTTTAATTAGTTGACAATTCGAGAATAGATTAATTACCTGTTGAAGTGTATCATGTGACACCCTAACTTGGTATCACATGGTTACCCGTTGCGGAATTAAAATTTGTTTAAATGCTGGTCGCTTTCGGAAAATAAACCTTCTTTATAAATAGTATTACTGAAAATGGTACTTAAAAATCTCCCTTTTTTTTTTTTAACGAAAGAAGAAGTGATGAACCAGCTCCCTCTGGGGTGTGCACCAGCTCAAAGATCTTCTCCAGCTCCTGGATCCAAAGATCAGCTTTAGTCGGGTCTGTGTCCCCGTCAAACTGCGACGGATTCTGACGTCGGAAAGCACTCAGATTCTTTCCTTCTGCAGCCTGTTCAGCTCTTTGCTGCTCCTGCTGATTTTGAGCAGCCGCATTGGCAGTCTGGAGAGCTATGGCAGTAGCAACATCAGCCAAAGCTTGGGCAGCGAAGTCCATACCGGCATTGCCACGGCCACGACCCCCACGTCCGCGCGCACCTCCTGGTTCCATACTGACCTGTAAGACACAATCAGTGAGATGGTAACCAGAAAAGGGAAGATCTAACTCGACGGCCATTACACATTACTCCTAAGAAGTAACTCAAACAAGACTCGATCAGAGAATACACAACATCGACACAACAGACCTAAACCCAAACATTCCCGAAAGGCTCGACTAGCTCTGATACCACTAATGTGACACCCTAACTTGGTATCACATGGTTACCCGTTGCGGAATTAAAATTTGTTTAAATGCTGGTCGTTTTCGGAAAATAAACCTTCTTTATAAATAGTATTACTGAAAATGGTACTTAAAAATCTCCCTTTTTTTTTTTTTTTTTTTTTTAAAACGAAAGAAGAAGTGATGAACACTCAGAACATGAACTGAAACAACACACATACATATATAACTGTCCCAGTGGGACTCAAGTTTAGTACAAAATAGGACCTTATTAACGGCCATTGAAACAGAATTATAAAAGGTCTACGGATACGACTAAAGAGGGTAAGCAAAACACGGGAAAGGGGGTTCCAGAACCACGTCTCAAAAGATAGCTCCCCAAGCCAAAAGTCTAACGGCAAACACCCACAAGCTCCAAACTGGCTACTGGCACTGGCTACAGGTAGGATCTCCACAAGCACTGCCACGAGACGAGAACTCCGGTGATGGATCTATGACCTCACTGCCCTCATCCAAGGAATCAAAATCGTCGTCATAGTCTAAAACATGGTAATCCGGCTCGTCCTCCTCCATGACCTCCAAGGGCTCCTCCTCGGGGTCCTCTTCAGGGTCCTCCTCAAGTCCCACTGCAGGATCTTCCTCAGGCTCCTCCTCCGGGTCATCCTCTGGAGCTGGATCAAAGTGCTCGTGTAGAAGCCCAGCCACCTGTAACGTGTGCAGATATAACCAAGTCGGAGGGAGCGCAACCGTCCTAGTCTCCACGGTCTGTGTCCTCCGTATCGGGATCCCGTTAGCGTCAAAATCCGTGGTCGTAATGGGTCCTTCGTAGGTGGCAGATGTAGCCCCCTCGTGGATCTGCCATGCCCCCACACTCCCGGCATTATCGAAGACCTCAGTCTTCGATGCGGATGGCACCAGCGGAATGCTCGGATCCATCTAAGCACGTACGCATGCGACGATACCAAAAGGAAAAGAAAGTAACAAGTAGAAATGCAAGAGTGAGATACCAGTAAAAGATATATCCCACAACAACCATATACATGATACATACAACACGTAATCAGTTTCACAGTTAAGTCATGCATAATCATAATATAACAGTGTTATATCAAAGGGTCTCAAGCCCGCACAATCAGTTTTCGAAAATATGCATGACACTTCAATATCAGGCTCTAACTTAATCTCATGAGATAACAACACCGTTTCATTGTAGAAGTAATAAAGAGTTGGTCAAGCTCTGATGCCCACTGGCAAGTTGCCACCATAACCTCGTGCACCAAGGTCTCCGGATGCACAACGTCTCGAATGCCTCCAACTGGGCCAATCGGACTGACCCTCAGATACCACCTTGTATCTGGTTTATTTAAGCACGTCTGCCAAGGGGAAATGCATATGAATAAAAGACTTTCAGTTATCAAGGTCTTTCTTTGTGCGTACTCTTTTTCGCTGTCGAAGCTCAAAGCTAACGACTATTCATAATTCCCCATCACTTGAACTTAAAGAAAACACAGGACACGCGGTCCGAGTGCTCAATCACAACGCCTTAGACCGATGCCGCAGTCAAGGTTTGTGGTCGTAGAAATCACTTATGATTTTATCCATGTTTTACTCTAACATGATAAGGACTCTTAGTCCACAGCAACGAAATCAGAACTCACCGTTCTCGATTCCGAGTTTTGGACTCTCAGCCCATAACATCATGAATAGGACCCTTGGTCCATAGTACTTGACACGGATCCTAGATCACGTGCGTATAACTGAATACTAGAGGCGACGTCTCGCAACTAGATTCTCTTTGGCATGTACTTACTTTTCGCTCGGTGAAAATCAAATCCAAAACAAAACCTCGGTCACTCATCCAAGTAACCGAAATGTTTCTAAATCATTTAGGAGAAAAATCATTTTCCTTTGCAAACTCTTTTATAAAACTTTTAAGAAATTCGTTTACTCTTTGAAATCCTTGATGGAATAAAGTCAAATATTTTAAAAGGGTTTTTCCTTCATAAAACACATAGTTCGAAAATGGTTTCTCTCGTACCAGACGTTCGATCATAAAAAGATAGTTTCTATTGACTTAAAATCACTTTAACATTTTTCTAAAAACAAGATCTTATTCTTCTGAAGTAAGCACTTTAAACAAGGAACTGTTATAAATGAACCCAAAACTTTCAAAGTTCTATTCAAGGCTTATTAAGGCTTTTAATCCTTATAGTCATTGGGTACAGACTCAAGTCCGGCTTCTCAAACTTCAATCAACAATAATATATTCTCAACAATAATATCACAGTCCATGACAGTTTGACATATATGCACAATACTTTAAAGCAAGTAAGATTCAACTTCAAGTAATAATCACAATAGTTCAAGTAACAAGTCATTCAAGTATCGGTTCAATATCATAACAATATTCAAATCATTCAAGTAAACACATACACACATGCATATAGTCATTGAATATCTCTAGGCAATCCCCTCTTACCTTTCGTGAAGTTAAGAGGTTGGATGCTTGGAAAGGGTAATTTACGAACGTCCTCGCTTACTTGACGATAGAGGTCTAGGGTTACAAACACAAGATCATAAGTTAAAAATCAACTAAGAACACTAAACCACAAGGTATTAGGTTCGGCCAAGACAATAAAGTAAGGTTAAGGATTTCCAAAAATTATGCAACTTATGGATTTATGATCCTCAAGTGCTAGGAGTTCATAAACAATGATCATTTAACAAAGTTGAATCAAAATCCCACTAAGTCATAGACTTAGGGTAGTCGGCCAAAGCTAGAAAAATAGGCTAGTATTCACTAAACTTTCCAATCTCTTAGGTCTAGCATCCATATGTATTAAGGAGCTCAAAACCATGATCATTTTGGAAGAATGAAAACCAAACATCTTAGGCTCACAACCCTTAAGGTTCGGCCTTGATGGGATTCCTAGGCTGGGAATCTTTAAATCATCCAATCTTTTGGGCATAGCATCCTTCTATATTAAGGAGCTTTAGTCCATAATCACTTTGGAAGAATAACACATCCTAGGTCCAAAAACACTAGTTTCGGCCATCATAGGAAATTAAGTTAGAAAGATTTAAGCTTTCCAATCTCTTAGACTTAGCATCCAAATATCTTATGGAGCTTATGTCCATGATCATCTTGGAAAATGAAAGGAGTTACATTCTAGGTTTTACAACATAAACTAAACAAGTTAGAAGTCTTTAAACTTTCCAATCACTTAGACTTAGCATCCTTCTATATTAAGGAGCCTTAGTCCATCATCATTTTGGAGAAGTGAAAACAACATATCCTAGGTTCACAACCATCATAGGATGAATAGACTATAAAATCTTTAAACTTTTCCAATCACTTAGACTTAGCATCCTTCTACATTAAGGAGCCTTAGTCCATGATCATTTTGGAGAAATGAAAACCAAACCTTCCTAGGCCACTAAGGTATGGTTTCGGCCATCATAGAAAGAATAGGTTAGAAATCTTTGTTTGATAACAACTCTTAGGTTTAGAATCACAGGGTATTAAGAGTTCTAAATCCATGATCATACTTGGATAGATGAAACATAGTACCTTAGGCCTACTTATTTATATTTTCGGCCATCATAGGAACAAGCTATGAAAACCTTCCAAGATTTATATATTTAAGATCAAGGGATAGTTAGAAACTCAAACACATGATCATTTTCTCAAAAGTTGAAACAAAACTCACCTAAACCATAATACATGGTTTCGGTCTCCTTAGAAAGAAAGGTCTAGCGAGCTTTGTTTTACACAACCTTCTAGTATGTTAAAATACAAGTAAATACAAGACTATAGAAAGTGGTTTCAACTCAAAAGGAGTTTTCTACCATTTTTAAGAGATTTTTGAAGTTTAAAGCTTAATAAGAACACATAAAGCACATAATGAAATAAAATGACAAACTTGTAAAGAAATTTATATGAGAGCATTACCCTTAACAAGAGGAAGAACTTTAATGAAGAACACAAGTGCAAAAGATAAGTAAAAATGCAAGCTTTAAGTAGTTGAAAAATAAAGAAGAAGATGAAGTATAAGAGTGAAGAAGTGATGAAGAAGAAGAAAAAGTGAGGAAGTGTAAATGAAAGGGGTATATATAGGGGGAGAGGGTGAGTGGCACGAAATTGAGGGAGAAGAGAGGGGTTTGGAGTGGCTTGTGGAGTAAGTTTGAGAGTTATGGCTTGATGGGATGGAAAGAGGAGAGAGAAATAGCTTTTAGATTAGAGTAGTATTATAATTTGAAAAGTATAATGATTATACTTTTGGAGTGTGTAAGAGTCTCTCCCATCATGTCACCTCAAGTCACTTCATCCCTCTTTGTGCTCCATTTCATACCCGGTTGCATTTCCGATCGTAAATTCCCGACGTTTTCGCCCTAATAAAATATTTTATTTTATTTTTGAACGAAAATTTTCAAATTAACCAAAGTTGAAGGAAACATGATAAAAATACTAACCGTCTTGTTCACGGGTCAAAATTAGGTTTTCTGCTCAGTAAACGGATACCGGCAGTGAAAACGCAGACCGGCTTCCGTCTGAATTTTCAACCGAAAATTTTACTGTGACTTCATATGATATAACAACACAAGAAAATGATTTTAGTTTAATTAAAATCACCCTCTGAGTTTAATCTAAAATAAACACATTTAAATATGTTTATACTGCTACAGAAAGCATAGGAAAAACAGGGTGTTACATATCATGGGGGCATTTTTTTTGAAAGGGAGAGAGTGCTTAACAAGCTGCTAGATTATCCGTCCTATGCGAGAGGATCCACTTCCTGATGTCGATCCTAATAAGAAGTTCTATGGAGTGAGTATCATGGGAGATTTTACTTGGTTGCTAGATCCATAAAACTTTGAAAATGCTTTACTTAATATAATGTGTTTACTCTTTTTTTTTTTACAGGGAGACAACCTAGAATGAGTGGGCAAGCTTTGGAGTTGAAGCAACTTAATGTTCATGCTTGGGAGGCATTTGAAGAAGGCCAGGATATCCACTTGCAAGCTACACCTTCTCAAGCTAAATTCCTACATAAAAGGCTTGGTATTATTCGATGTGAGGTTCTTGTCATTTTTTTCCTGGAGAATTTAATAAAACGCCTATTGGATTTTGGTGGTCTTGCACAATCACTTGTCCTTTTTTTCTCTTTGCTTTCGGAAGTTGGAGCTTAATGTGCCGTTGGAGGATTAAGTGAGTTATTAGAATCATATTTCTTTGTTTGCATACATTTTAAATAATAACTGATCCATTGTAGATGTCTTTTTTGTACATATATTATTTGTGCGGCCCTCATTCTTTGAAATAATGAAATGGTGTTAATTGGTTATGATTGTAATTGTGTAACTGTTTGGTACAAAATTTCCAACTACAACTTTGATGAATGTGTTTGTTAATTTTTTCCTCTTTTCTTTGCCATTGATCATTTTAATGTGTAGAGTGGTGGGAAATGTTTATGGTGATTGATATTTTTTGTTGGTTTTATAATTGTAGGAGAAATCTCCCCCAAAAAGCAAATATGAAAAAAATTTATACATTAATAATCACACGAGCATGGGGTTCATGGTGGAAGGATCATCAATGGAGCTACAAATGTAGTAAGCAAACCATAAAAAGCAGTTAATGCACCAGGGCATCAGGAATTGAGGCTGCTGAGGCAGCAGCAGATTTAATGAAGGCAAATATTGATCGTAAAGCAGTATCTGAAGGTAAGTCTTCCTATTTATCCATTTAGAACATCCTTCTGTGCTATTATTCATTTTCTTGGCATTGTTTTTTTAGTTGGTTGTTAAACTCTTCATCTCATTGCCTATATCTAGACATTATCAACACTTTATGAGTATATGAGTGAGCTGTTCATAATCAATGTGGAAAGAAGGAAAGAGACGGTTTGTTGAAACATTTATGTAAAGATAGTAGTACTCTTTCACATCAGAAGTTTGTTGGGGGATATATGAAGCATGTAATATGCCACAAAGTCCCGGAAGCTTCTCTTTGCAAACAAGCTAACAGAAATGAGGTTTTGGTGCATATCACCCAATGTCTTAGACACCGTCATAGAAGTAATCTGCCATCCAATCTCAAATATTCTGATAAGATTTGTCGTGGGAGTAATATGTGAAGTGCTATTTTTGCTTTTCTGCACTTTTTCTATCATTATTTTTTAAATGTATATTCTCAGGTGCTATTGTCTTTTGAATCAGGGAAGTGTAAACATATAGGAACTCATTTGCTTAGAATGTTGACAGTAGTGGAGGTGACTATATAATCGAAAACTGGTGGAACTCATTGCTGATATATTTTACTGTGGCTAAGGGAGAGTCTGGAACCTACTATGTGATTTCCATATTCTGACAAACTGCAAGGAAATAGATCATGAATACAAGTGTACTACAACAACTTATCAAAAAAAAAAAAAAAAGTGAACTACAACAACCAGGAAAATAATAAAATTGATTACATTAACTTGAGGAAGCTGATTATTATGGTAGAAGAAATATAGGCATGAAGACTAGGTGCCACAAAGATTAGCAAGATACCCCACTTTGCTTTATCATACGTTTCTTATTCTCTAATTATTTTTGGTGTTTCTTCTTAATAGTTTAAACTATATATGATTTCATTTATGTTAAAAATAATTGATTTCATCTATAGCAAGTTAATGATACAAGTGGTGATGGGTACGTTTTGTTTGGGGCCATTTTAAGTGACTTATTATAAATTAGTCAAATTCATTGGCTTAAGTGATTTATGCCAAGTAAACTAATATTTATCTCTATAAAAAAAAATGTGAAATAATATTATTTATTATTTACAAATGAAATTTGTTGATACTTAATAAAACTGTACCCGTGCGTTCAGCACGGGTCAACAACCCTAGTTTTACTAGAAAGTCATAATGATCATGGTGAGTCATCATGGTGACTCACTAGGTGAGTTGTCCAGGCTGGGTCATCACCCCTATCCTCTGACATATCTCTGCAGTTCCGAATCTGGCTCCGTCATTTATCCGATTAGGGTTTTCGATCGTTTTTCGTTAAGATTCACCCGAATAAAATATAATATTTATTTTTTAGCGAAAACTTTAAAAATAGACTTTATCACTAAAATAATGATAAAATTTTGAATTTTTCAGTTTCGAGTCAAATTAGAGTTTTTGCCGGTATAAAACTATATTATCAGCAAAAATGCAAAGTGGTTTCCGTCTGAGTTTTAAACCCAAAATTGAACCATAACTTCTTTCGATATAGAAGGTTTCAACTATGATTTTTTTTCCTCAAAATCATTTTCTGGATCCTTGGTAAAAATACAGAATATAATTAACTGTTAAGACGCGAGAAAATGGGGTGTTGCAGTATCAAAAGTCACAACATCTCCAAAAGATTCATAAGTAGCTCTACTTCTTGCATCAGTCAAAAACACATTCCTTACATGAAAATCATCATCCAAATCTATATCATAGAAGAAATTAATATTTTGTTCCCTCATTCGACAAAAATAGCTTATTAAGTCCTTGCTATCACCTTCTTTTCCAATTGCATGCCTTTCCTTGTTAACATAATTCCTCACATCTCTTTCATAGAATGGTATATTTTCATGCCCTCCTACGTCTGTAACAAGAGAATGGAAAGTCTTATTGATCCTCACTCCTGCATCATCGTTGATTTGGATTCCTCTTCCTATATGAGTAGGTTCATTTTCTTGTTAGCTTTGAGCAACCATGCCTTTGTAGTGCTGATCTCCTGAGAATGGTCAGGTTCATTTTTTTTAATGTACCACAGTCCATCTTCTCCTAACTTAATGATAATCTTTGAAGGACAATTTTTCACCTTGGTCGGAAGTGTCTTCAATGTACATGGAATTTCTGACACTCGAGACCCCTCTCTTGCATGCTAGAATTAAGTAGCAGATCTTCCTATACTGTCCTCTTCTTGATGTTCTAATCTTCCACCCAAAACCCTTTTTAGAAGCATACTCTCTATAAAATGATTTAACCTCATCTATGGAAGAAAAACACATCCTTGTTGCAGGCTCCCAACTTGTGTGATCATCATTGAAGTTGTCAAGTCCAATAGTTTCACCATCAACACCACCACATTCAATGGAATTATTTGAACTATCCATGAATTTTCAATTGTGGGTGTCACACCAAAACTGTACAAATTAGATCTTTCATAAGTTATGTCACAATTATAACACGGATTTACAAGCGTATCGCATCAAATAAGGTTGTAAAACTAAAAGTCACAAAATAACTATAAATTATAATGAGTGAGTTTATTTCTTTTGGCACCTTCAAACTTGGTTAAAAGGGTTCACATACGTGGTTAATGGTATGCCATGGTTGGTTAATGGTTACATATGTACTACATAGACAACTCGTTAACCACCGAGATACTACATTAACCAAATATTTGTACATCATTAACCACATTCTCATCCAAATGTATCACAGTAAACTAGCAGAAACTCGACTGTCATACCTAACATGCTAAAACGTGGTTAACAGGGTTCAACTTTGTGGTTAATGGTATTAAATAGTTGGTTAATGGGTACACATAGAGTACATGAATAACTCATTAACCATCCAATCTCCTTCATTAACCAAATATTTGCATACCACTAACCATTTAATACATAAATGTGTCATAGTAATTAATCAGCAAAAAAATCAGCTTCTTTGGTACCTAGCAAATGATCTAATAGGGTTTTTCAAGGATTTTGAGTTTAAAATTTGGATCCACACTATAATCCATACTCTGTTAGGTTAAGGAAAAGAGATATGCAAGATTTGTAGCGAAATGTTGTGCAGAAACAAGGAAAGAACGAAACAAAAAAAGAAAGTTACCCTGAAAGGAAGGAGATAAAGTTGAGCTCAGGTGGTGGGTGATAAGTTATGGTGAATGGGAAAGAAATTTGTGTCAAGCTGCTCACGTTGCTATGGAGAATCCAGGACATTGAAATGGGAAAGAAATCTGGATAAAGCTGAACCCTATCCACACCCTGTAACACCCCAAATTTTCTAAGTGTTTAAAAATAGGAATTTATTGATTATATATGTTATAAATAAATAAGGAAATTATTGCAGTGCAGAAAAATTCAGTTTTGACTCAGTTCAAATACTGTTGACAGTATTAACCGGTACTATTAGAGCGAACGCCAAGAATTAAAAATCCTGACTTAACTGGACCAAATGTCTTAGAATAATTTTTAGGTGTTAGTCAATACGTTCGAATTTAAAATTGTATAGAAAATCGACACAGTAAAAATAGTATTATTTTATCAATATTAGCTCCGTATGTACCAATTGGCACGGGTACCGGGTCTCGTGTCAAACTTGGAGCTGGGAACATAAATCCAACTTCCAAAATTTTCCTCAGTCCAATTCAAAAATCTTGGATTTTTTTTACAGTCGGAAGTTTATAAATCTTAAACCGCGAGTACACTGTATTATTTAAAAATGATTTTCATCAAAAAACAATTTTTGTTCCTTTTCTTCCAGTAATAACCGTATGTACTACTTTTATTGGAGAGAAAGTTGATTTTGTCTTTTGTGGAGAACCAATTAAATGCCTTACTTTATTCTCTTTGATTCCCAACCCTTAGATCATGCTTCTTTATCTCCCAATCGTACACCATTGATTCAAAATTGCAAGATATTTTCTTCTCTCTCCAAGACTCACACAGCTGCACACATTTCACACTTGTTATTTTACAAAATTTTTCCCCTCCTCTTTTGCTCCGGTCCAAAAAATGACAAGGCCCAAAACCCTCATCTCATTTGGCCCAAGAAGGGTTTGACCTGGTAAACACCCTGATCAGAGGTCGGGCAAACTACTCCGGCAGACCAAATAGCTCGGCCACCCCTTCCTTTATCGTACAGAGTGGAATTTTCTGAAGTTAACACAGAGAAACATAAGAAGGTGGGTGAATCATGTTTCTTAACAATTTGTCGAAAAACCTTTTCTTAAAACCCTTTTGCAAGCAAGACTAGAAATATACACACAGATAAAATATCTTTTCAAAGAGTTAACAAACTTAAATCAAAATCCCCACAGTTAGTATAATCAAAAGCTGTAATGAGATAGGATAGAAGATTCTCACAAGTGATTTATCCTGGTTCACTCTCTTCCAACCAAGAGTTACGTCTAGTCCCTTCCACTTAAAGGTTTTCTCCACTATAATCCAATATCTTACAAGTATTCAACACCTCTTCAGGCTTACAACAACAAGTATTCGACACCTCTTCAGGCTTACACGTATTATTTCCAACCAAGCCTCTTCAGGCTCACTCTAACTTAGAGATTAAAGATTTTGATCTATGAAACTCACTATGTGTGAGGGTATGAAAGTTTAAGATCACGGTTACAAATCAATCCAAAAAAGATTTGATAGCGTTTAAGTGCTTTCAATAGTTTTGAGCTTGTTCAGTTTCTATATATTTCTTTACTAGGGTAGTCCAGTATTTATAGAAGGTCTTTAGCTTGAGCACTCATCTTCTTCAACAATCTTCACACATATCCGTTTAGAGATAACATTTAATTCTGAGATCCGTTGAGTCTGATAACTTGATATGCATTCTACGAAATGAGCTCTTGGTTATCAGAAATGCTTAAAGTGGTACTGTCACTTCTCTGTTGTACTGAAAGTTGCTTTCTGACTTTCCTACTTTGTACTATAGTCAACTTTACAGCAGCTTGTGTGGCAGAGTATAAAGTTTTGTGTTTTCGATGGTACTATGTTTCTCTTACCAAGAAACAAAGTTATAAACAATTCAAATAACACAAGTAAAAGACATTAATACCTTCGTATTAAATAAATAATCATTTGAAATAAATTCACTTTGACTAGACGGGTTCAATTCCAGTATGCCTTTGGACGCACATTTCTTTACTTTAAGAAGCAACTGGGTAGTCTATTGATATGGCGTCTAGTTGACTGACTTTAGTGGACTACTTTAGCTTAGATCTGTTTTTATCAGCTAGCCCAGTTAACTACTCATCTAGTTACAAGTCTTTGGACGTGCTATTTTTCCTGATAGATTTTAATAGCTTGTCCACCGCTTCTTACAGAGGTAAACTTAGACACTCGTCTAGTGCCTTTTAACTTAGCTATTTTTAGCGCATCGTCTAGCGATTACCCTATAGACTAGATTTTTACTATATTCTTTTGAGGGCTCGTCTAGCGAGTAAAACTTGGACCTGAAAAGCTTTTATGCTATTTCTAAGGAACTTTAAACTAGTTCCCTCGTTTGGCGATACTGAAAACAGTCCTGTACACTTAAATAGACAAGTTAGTTCTTAAACATAACTTTGCCATACAAATTTAATCTTTTTGTTAGCATCAAAACTTATGAGATTATTTAATCATAACCACTTTTGTTCCAATAATCTCCACCTTATTGATGATGACAAAAAAAAATTATTAAATTTGAGTGTGCAAAGTCTAAGAGAGCCAAAGAGCTCCCCTTAAGACAAAGTATCCAATACTTTAACAAGTCTAGCATCAAGCAAGTATTCACAAACTATATGACAAGTATCACATTTAAAACTTAAGCCTTTTAACAGGTAACAGAGCAATTTAAAACAGATATCAGAGTTAAATTGTAGACACAGAAATGAAAGCATGCAATCAGAGACTTTGGTATTTTAAAATACTTCTTCAAATTTAACTCTTTCAATCCTTCTCCCCCATTTTTTGTCATCAGACAGAAAGGTAGGATAAGGTATACCATTATTGTCAGTTATAAACATAAGAGAGGAAAAGAGAAGAAAACGAGGGATTAGCAGGTGTTGGGGGGGGGGGGATTTTGAGGAGGTGGGGGTGGAGCTAGAAAAGGTTGGCCTGCCTTGATTTTGTTGGAAGTTTGAGAGAAGTTGAAACATCTGTTGAATGAGGACATTGGTTGGCTGCAGAGACTTCTCAACTTGAGCTTCAATCTTCCTAGAAATAATTTCATCAATATCAGGTGGAAGAGAAGTTCTGGATCTCTCAGCAGTAGCATCCAAGTTCCTTTGACTAGGCATAGTGCTTAGGGCAAGGGAATGTTGAGGTGCTTCTAGATGAATGACAGCTAAAGCTAGAAGCTGTGAAGTCTGCTGTCCAGATGTTCCTTGTTTGTTTCCTGTCTCAGCCATTTCTTCCTCAATAGGCTCAGTTTGAATCACGGTATTAACTTTTTCTGGCCCATCCACAACTATTTCTTCCATTTCTTCAGAAGAAGCTTCTGGGATCTGCAATGATGGCTCTGGTGTAGGCATATATGGAACCCACTGAACTTCATCTTCATCAAAGGTAGGGCTCCTTAGGGGAATGCCTAAGGTGTCCTCATGAATGTAGAACCTAGCTGCTGAGAAACCATATCTGCCTCTTACTGTAGGAGTGGCTTCTTTGTCAGCAGCAGTAAGACCAGAAGAGGAAGCGTCCCTGTTGCCAATCTTCACATGGCTTGCCCAATAGCCGTTTACCTCATTGTTAAAGCATTTTTATGGATCTTCAACCAGAAGCATACTCATGACTTCTTGATCTATATGGACTTCTGTACTTGGCTTCAATATGCATGCGCTAGGCACGCGTGACACCCTCTACCCCGTATGTTATAAAAGCATTAAATACAAATATAATGAATAAAACATGCATACTTCACTTAATTAAAGTAAAAAGGTCAATGGGAAGAAAGGTCCCACATGAACTAGTTCAACAACGCGGAAAATAAAGACATAGCTTTAAAAGAAATAAAATATAAACAAGAAACATAACATAACATAACCCAACCCCGATGTCACATACAGAGCTGGTATAACCAAATCCGGATACAATCACGGAAAAACAAACTAAAACTGAACTAAGAACAACTGAAACATCTGGAAATCCTAACTAAAGAGTCGCGGCTCCTCAGAGTCACTCCTCCACTAGCTGCTCGCTGAGACACCCCGCTGTGCCCCTTGCGCCTTTAGTTAGTTATTTAGATTCCTCGTGTTATTAACCTTGATTAATATCGAAAATGCGAAGGAATTAAAATTTGACCAACAATGAAAGATAACATCAAAGTCATATTATAAATACACACTTAATACAATACCAAAACACTGTCTAGGGCATTTTCTCAGTAAGATCCCTAACAGGTACAACCTTATACAAACCCTTAGTTGCTGAAACATAAACACATAGTTCTAGACTCACTGGCCCTATTTACTTAAACGCTATTACTACCATCTACAGCTCGTCCTCCTGCGTCTGGCTCATAAGGAGTCTCGTCCAACTCCTCCACATTAAAGTCCTCGGTAAAGTCCTCAGCTGGTTCCTCCACATAGTCATCACCCGGATCTTCCGTAAAATCTTCTCGTATCCATATAAGCAAAACATATACAAATATAGAAATAGGGGATAAAACACATGTCTATCATCAAAGGTGGAAACATGGACATAGTATATAAATATATAATAATCATTAACACCAACATCTCTCAAAACTCCAAATCAACCTTAAACCACTACATGGTTCCTATACCCTTACTGTCATGCAAACTTGGCCATCTATATTCCTGTCATTAGTCAGTAGTCCGATCGGTCCGGTGCCAGTAACTTAGTGCCCTGGTGCCCATACACCAGTACAGTAGTTCCAAACTACTCATGCCGTTGGGTGACGATAGGACCCAGCAGTTCCCGAACTACTCATGCTATTGCGCAATTAGTGCCATGGTGCCCATACACCATTTTAGTAACTTTTGCGCAACGCGATCCCTCAGGGACTTAAGGACTATCCCGACCTCGTGTGTTTCATCACACACGACCATGAACCTTAACGCATCTACATTATGAATCTCACCAACCCGCATTCATAATAGCCTAATGCCTTAACCTTCCACCACAAGTCTCAATACTCATTCAATATTTCATCTCATCTATACGCTAAGGCTAGGCATCACTAATTCATCATAGTTCACTCACCCAAATACATCTCTTAAATCACATATCTCGTGCCCTAACATCAACTAAACAGTTTATCATCACAGGCAGATTATACATGCTACATTATGAATCAACTACTCAAGTATCACAAGACATCATAATAAACAATTTATCACAACATAATTCAACAATCAATAAATTCAATCAACCTCGAATATCATAAGATTATCCTAACGGTGATAAACCTACAATCCTCAAATCATCATTGGTTTCACGAAAAAGCTTCCAATGTGATTTTGGTTTTGTCGATTACTCGACCACTAGTAGGGTTTAGCTCGCCCTACACAATTATTATAATTTAAATACTACTTATCTGTTTCCGATGGTAGATTGGTTCTTTCCCCCACCTGAGTTAGCACCGAAATCCCGAACTCGATGTTCCTCGCTATCACACCACAGCTTAATAGTATCACCTTGAATCAAACAACATAACTATAATTTATCCAACAAAATCATCTATGACACTTTAGGGCTAGGTTCGGCCAAGACTAAGAAAATAGGTTTAGGGTTATTTTCTCAACTTCATTCTTTGGATTCTACCTACTAACGTCCTAACTAACTTAGATAAAATGGTTTCAAGTTAAGATTTAAAATAAAATCCTCTAACACCAAAGGTTAGGGTTTCGGCCCATATTAGAAAAATATGCTAGGAAATTTAGTTGGATTCAAGCTCTTGGATTTACATCATATAGATACTAGAGAGCTCAAATCAAGCATTAGATTTCAAAAATGAAAACAAAATCATCAAATCCTCTTTTGGGTGAGATTCGGCCACTAAGAGACAATAGGGAAGGAAAATATTTTTGATTACATGCTCTTGGATAATGAAATTAGAGATTATAACTAGATCATAGAAATTGGTTTCACATTTTTATGATTTTTCTACAATTTTCTAGAATTATTCTGAGTTCTAGATATAAGAATATGAAAACCCAAGAACATGAAGAACAAAAGCTTAAGAATAGAAAGAGATGATCATGGTACCTCAAGTGTGTGAAGGAAATGAAGAAATGATGATGATCTTGGCAAGTTCTTCAATGGAAACACTTAAAGCTCTTGAAGAAGAAAATGAAGTTTTTGTGAAGAAAAGTGAAGAATGAGAAAAAATGAAGAAGGTGGGTGAATTGGTGAGGAGGCCACGGTTTTGGGGCTATATATAGGGTAGATTTAAGGCATTGTTTGGTTTGTTAGCTTTTAGATTAATGGGTTTTGTGATTATTTAATTAATATAAGATTAACCATAGTTAATAGTTAACTTAACTAAGGTTATTTTGGCTAATCATGGTTAATAATATGTGGCTCACAATTGATGGAGGTGTGGCTGATTTTGGGCCACACATAGTGACTCACCAATGAGTCACTGATCCTATCCGTTAGCGGTTCCCGGAAATTCCGTATGCAGCTCCATCATTTACCCGATTTCGGTTTTTGAGAGGAAAATGATGAAACGAAAGCAAATTGAAATAGGTATGGTTTAGTATATATATATGCACGAAATTTAGGATATGTGGAAGGTTTACAACCACGTAAAATGAGTGGTTAAGAGTGCGTAGATGTGTCTTGTTAATAACCGCGACAGCTTGGGGTATTTTGGTCATTTTACCAAAAAGTCATGATTACTAGCATTTAATGCTCATAAATTCTTGGTGACTCATCCTCCGTGAGTCATCATGTATGACTCGTTGTCCCGATCTCTTAATGGGTCTCTGCAGTTCCGTTTTCGACTCCGTCGGTTTCCCGATTAGGGTCTCTGTCTGTTTTTCGATCGAAAATTCTCAAACTAACCAGACTCGTTGGCATGAGTCAAAATTAGGTTTTCTGATCATTAAAATCATACTGTCACTGAAAACACCGACTGTTTTCCGTCCGAACTTTTACCAAAATTCGTCCGAATACACATACTTTTTTATTTCTGATCAGAAATTTGGAAAGTAGGTTTCCTCATGGACAAAATATAAAAAATCTACAAATTTCAGTTTCGGGTCAAATTAGGGTTTTCTGCCGGTATAAAATTATACTGTCAATAAAAACGCAGACCGAGCTCCGTCTGAATTTTCAACCCAAATTTTCATCGTAACCTTCTACCATAAAAGAGATTATGAATATGATTTTATTTAATTAAAAATCACTTTCTAACTCTCCGATTAAAATATAATTAATTATATTTTAACCGGTTAAACGGCGTAATTAAAAATCAGGATGTTGCACTCGCCGTCCTCTGCATAAAAGATACATGCCAACAACAGAAACAGAGAAAACGGGGAGTAAGAAAACATATAAACACATCGGCATGGAGATAGGAAGCAAGATGAATATACGTCATAGCATAGCAAAGCAACATACAATATTTAACAATTTAGCATCAATATAAATGCATAACAACATACTATCTCAATCAATATATGCTATACAGTGCAACACTACCCCGCTACTCCATTATGCATGTGGATCCAAACTATCATAGGAAGGCAACTTTGGAGTTACATATCCACATTAGCCAAAAAGCACCAACGCCGGCAGTTCACCAAACCATGGGTGAACCTCTTGGATGACCGACGCACCATACTCTCGGATGCGCCAACACGGGGGGCCACGGTTCACCAAACCTTGGGTGAACCACCCACGGACGGCCAGATAGCCGTACACTAGGACGACCTCCTTTATGTTGATCTTCCGCCACTAACAACTCCAATGAGTGCATGAGCACAGCAACAAACAAATGGGCAACCGCCACCTCAGCTTGGGCCAATAAGCACCCAAGTTTATCACCATCAACATCAACACCTTAACCCATATGAGTGTAGGCCCCCTTGGTCGAAAAGCACCAAGGTTCAACTTATCAACACCTCGACCAAAAAGCATCAAGGCCACTTTGGCCAAAAAGCACCAAAGCATATCAACGTGCGACAACCCATGGGCACCGGCTTAACCAACTTATTAATCTTAATTAACTTAATTAATCTTTAATTAAGTCATCTAGCTTGTCATCATTCGATTGGTGTATTATTTCATCAATGGCCACGTTTAGGGTGAAACACCCCTTAATTTCTTTTAATTCACGTTCTGGCCAGTAGGGGGAGCACGGGCATGCTTACCCCCAGCATGGTCGTGCTGCCACTTAAGTAGTGCAAGGTCGTGCTCACTGTTATGCACGACCGTGCTCAAAGTGCGGCCATCTTCCAGATTTAAACTGGGAGCACGGGCGTGCTCCCTCCCTGTTAAGCACGACCGTGCTCCTGGAGCTGGCTGTACTGTTCTAGGAAGATTCATGGTGTTCTTTGGGTCAAACCTCCCTAAACACTCTTAAATCAAATCCTAAGGTCTTGGCTAAACCATTTGGTATAAAACTCACCTCTCACTATTAAGTCCATGTTTTATGAACACATTAGGGGAAATTATTCCTTTAATCAATACGTTAATAAAGAGCCCTATTTAACCAATTTAGAGTTTTATTAACCGTTTCAACGTCAGCCAATATATTCAGCCAACAACATACTCAATGACATAAACAACAACATTCATGTCATTCACAACATAAACATTCATACCAACTCAACTAAATACTCATGGTATAAAATGGATCACTAAGGCATACATCATCAGGAACATTAAAACAGATACATCAACTAGGCATCATAACATGCATACCATTAACCAAATAACAATAATAGCAATTAGGCATTCATAACAATTAACAAAACGGGATCATGGGAACCCCTCATCTTGCGCTACCCCCTTGCCTAATGTTTACAATATCCTTCTCCCCATGCCTGGTATGAAGAATTCCCGTTAAACTGACGCAGATCCTAAACTAGTTCCCTTGAAGGGCTCAACGAACGTTTCCAAGCCTTGGCCAACACGAAAGGGTTAACAGATTAGTTCCTAATTCATGAAACATAAAAAGAAACAGAGAAGGGAAAAACTATTACCTTAGTATTGGCACTTAACGCGTGATTCTACTCTCTCAAATACGAACGGAACACCAAACAGTGATTGGGTTCAAAGGGGATAAACGAGAGAGGCTGCAGTTACACTTAGGGTTGCCTAAAAGTGCCAAATTGAGGGTTTAACTCGTAACCTTCGCTGTTAGCAATCTATATAAAGACTCAGACCTGAGCACGGTCGTGCTCCTTATTGAGCACGGCCGTGCTCGACTTAGCGTCAGTGAGATGCGGTCTCCCTTTGAGCGCGGTCATGCTCCCTAATGAGCATGATCGTGCTTGTGACTCAGACAGTCACAATACGCGTACCTCAAGCACGGGGGTGTTGGACATGAGCAAGGTCGTACTCATGTACCAGAAAGGGATTTTAAGCCTAGAAATCCCACTTAGCCTCTCAACAACAATTTTAAGCTAAGTCCTAAGGCTTAAACAAACAAACAAGCATACATATAAGCACTTAACGAAAAATAGGGTGTTACAGTATGGGAATTCTTTGGTGTGGGAGTCTGAATTTGCCATCATTATCCTTATTCAGATTAATCATGGGGGGTCTAGGACAGATCCTTGAAGGTTGCATGCCCACTCTGGTAAATCTGGTTGAGTGATGCAACCAGGTTGGAGGGACAAAGCTGGCTATCTTGATGTATCTTGGATGAACAAACTGCATCCACTTGGCATTTCTGTCAAGGATGAATCTTCTTTAGCAGTGAGTCCTTGACCTTTGAAACTCAACATTTTCTTCCTTGACCTTTGAAGGCACAGTCCACCAAACAGGAATAATATCCCTATCAACACCATCAATATAGGGTTTGAACGGTGGAAATATGACAAGGTTAGGGTAAATTTCCTTTGGAGGGATTTCTTTTGGGGTAGATGGGTTTAATAGTGGAAGGAGGAACTTTATTAGAGTCATGTTTGTAAACATGTGTATGTACAACACATTTTTACATTCAGGAAACTATTAAAGACCCTTTTTGCATATTGAATATCTTTTGTCTTTCTCTTCATTTTACTTTATTCTCTCTCGCGAGAGTGGAATGAAAGGATTTATTCCTTTTTCTCCAAAAATTTCTAGTTCAAATTTAATTTTTTTAATTTTTTTATCATTAGAGTGAAATTTCCCATTGTTTAGATATCAGGATTTATCTGATATCCATATACCTTATTCGGTTTGACATTTGAATTATCCGAATGTATTTCGAGTTTCAGAAATTTAAAGAGGATTTGCCTTAAGTGTTTTCTCGTGTCCTCTCCTTAATACAGTACAAGTCCGGAAGAGAGCTTAATCTATGAGGTGCATCATGTCATTTTTTGAACGTTGAGAATGTTGCGCATCTGAGGCACGAGAGAGAAGCACGGTATCCGCGTTCATTTTTTTTAGATGAGAGAATTTCAGTGACGAAATTCCTTTTAGTGTGGTAGTGTTGTAACATCCCAATTTTCAAATATATGTTTAATTATTTTATTGGAGTGATTAATTATCTGGATGTTTATTTTTGTTTATTTTGATGTAGTTAGTTTGAGTATTTCTTTATGCATTTAAATTGTTTTATTGGGTGCTTTAACACTGCGTTACTACAGTGTATACGCGCTTGCAGGGAAATAATATTGCGCTTTTGTCACTATAATTCTCTGTTTAAAAAAATATTTAAAATAATATGATTGAAAGAAATTTATTTTCAGATTTTATTCTATTTAAGTTTAGATTTGAAAATAAATTAGTTTAGTATTAATTGGAGATTAAATTTGGATCATTGATTTCCTTATTGAACCAATTCAACCATTAACCTTTACTTTATTTTGAATTTTGAAATTATATATTTGTCACTCATTGTATTTTGATCCAAGGGCCAATATTTTTTTCTTTCTAGACTCTATCTTAACCACTCATTTTTGTACCTATCACCAATTAAAAGGAAAAAAAAATGTTCTTTTAGCTCCTCTCTCTCTCTCTCTCTCTCCCGTACGCAACAACACCCCTCCCCCACATTTCTTTTTCTCTTTTTCTCCCTTCTTCTTCCTTCATCAGACTCATCTTTCTCCCTTCACTAAAATTTCTTCTTCTTTTCTCCTCACACACACTCCGCCTGCATCATCTGCCTTCTGCCTATCACTTGCTGATGCACCACCAGTCCTCCGCGATGCACCTGCACTGTTTGGACAGGAGAAGCTTATCTTGCATTTCAGACCCTCATCCTACGAGTTCTGTCAGTCCGATTTTTCATTGTGTCGCCGTTGTCGGCGTCAACCGCCGTGCCTGACCTTCAAACAGCCACTGCGCCCTCTTCTTCTTGGGTGAGTGAAAATTTCATTCAATATGGTTCAGATTCAAAAAACCCCCAAATCAGTTTACAAACCCAAACCCTAACCCTATAATTTTAGATATTAAATTTGGAATTAAACTGTGTTTTCTACAATTGAGGTAGTGAATTAGTGTTTCCCTAAACTAATTTTATCATTCTTTGGGTATATTTATTTTTCCCCAAATTGTATTATGAACCCTAAAGCCCAGAATTTGTTTCTTTTGAAATTGGTTGTGTAATTGTGAAATTAACTAGGTTTTTATGCAATTGGGACTGCCAATTGATGTTTTCCTAAACTAATTTCATTATCCCTTTAACAGATCAATTTCCCCAATTTTCATTGAACCCTAATTTTTAATCTTGCTCTAATCAGGGAATTGATTATGTTTTAGTGCAATTGAAACTGTTAAATGATGACTTCTAAGGCCAATTACATGTTTCTATGATTAAATCTCTTTTCCCCAATTTTTTGGTGATGAACACGATTTTCCCAAATTTTTTTTTTTTATTGAAACTGGTTCTGTTTTGAAAAATTAAGTGTTTAAATCAAGTTAGAGTGAGTGTTTGATGATGAGTAGCTAATTGTTTGAATTGTCTGGTTGTTGAAAATGTTTGGACTCCCTCTCTGGGATGTTGCCGTCGGTGCGTTTGCTTGAAGGAGCAGGTTTTATATTTTTCAGGAACTGACAGGAGTTGTGTGCACCTGTCGCAAGGTGTCAGGGGAAACTGGAACATGAAGTCGGGTTGTTAGTTGGGGTTTAGCCTTGTACATCTTCACTCTGAAGGAAAACTAACTGTTGAAGCACCAAGGAGACGATCCTCTCTTGTCTACAAGAGGTAAGGGGGGAGTGAACCACATCACACCATATTGGTGGGTGTGAAGATGGCTTTATTTGTCTGGTTGTCGGAAATCCTAAACCAAGGATTATCCACTTTGTTTATTTAGTCCCTTATGAGGACATGATTGTAGAGGTTAATTTAGTTTGATTCATGTTTATTAGTGTGATTGCTTATTTGGAAAAATGATTTCTCACATATTGAAAACCATCACTTTGATCATTGAATCAAAGTGAGGATTTTAATACTTGGTTATTGCAAATAAATTGATTATTGTGATTATTCGATATAACTTGATATATTGATGATTATGCATAATTGTGAGATTGTTTGGTGAAGTGTAACCTTCACTTTGGTTGTGATTGCCTTTTGGCCAAGTATGAATGAAAATGGGAGTTTAACTTCAATCCTTGAAACTTAAGCGACTTGAATATCCTTAAGTGAGAAAATGAATGTTAAATCCATAAAGGAAAAAAGACAATTTTTGAATAATTATTTTGGAACTTTGATTTTTTGTTAAGGTTTTAGAAATGGTTTGAGAACTATTTTGATCGTACGTTATATTTTGAATTATCAAAATGATGCTTTAGAAACTAAAGAAATAAGTGTTTTAAGGATCAATGAAAACAAGGAGAAAGTGTGGTTTTCCAAAACTGTTTTTACAGTGTTTAAAACCATCTTAAAGTGTTCAATTGATTCCAAAATGGCTTTGTTTAGGTCATAATGGAGTAAAATCATGTTTCAAGAGGCAATGAAATTGAGTTTTTAAAGAATTCGAAATGGTAAAATGGACCAAAAGTAAATAATTCAACCAACATTGTTTTTATGAGTTACAAACTAGTTTTGACACTTAACTAAGTATCCTAAGGTCCCAAAATGAATCCTTAACCTTTAGGACCCATGACGGATGAAAAAGGAATTACCCGATTTTCAAACTTAGAGGCATTTGGCCAAATTTTAGGACTTTGAGTAAAATGTTATTCAAGACCTTAACTTAGTATTTTAATATCTGAAAATGAGTATTAGAACCTAACTAAGTAATGGTTTTGAGTAAAAGAAGCTTATTTTGAAAGTTTAGGGGTTTTGACCCCAAATCAAGTAAAAAGGGGGACATCGTCTTTCAATAATTTTACGGGTTTTGAAATTCTGTTTTGAAAGATTTGGTATCAATATACCTATGTGTCAATCTTATTTCCAAATGATTTGGTTTTAGTCAAAGGGTTTTGATTTTGGACAAAAGGGGTTTTGGTTTCCAAGACTAGTATTTCAAGTTAAATGGAAAAACCTAAGTTGAGGATGACTTAGTGAAAATACAAACCTAATGATTTATGACGTATGGTGAAGAAAGATCATTTGTCATAAAGTGTGAATAATTCAATATCCTCATATCCATAATACTAAATGACAAATAGTATTTTAAGGTTACTTGCTCGACAAGTAATCCTATTCGGGAATGAACTTAAAGAGGCATAATGAGTTGGTGACAAATGACCAACCTTCATAATGCACTAAATCGTTGAAACATGGATAGTCCAACGAGGGGTGATTCCCAACAGGTTGGTACTATCTGCTTTGCCTCTAGAATGGCTCTTGGTTTCTGTAAGGAACTCTGAAATTTATCCGGTTGATAAATATGAACGCACACGCCGTTATCGGCTTGATCCAAACAAAATTGTCAGTAAGGCCTTTGTGCGTAGGAAGCGGGCTTACATGTCTGTGCGCATGCGGACGTGCTAGTGACGATCTTCAATGGTTTCGGGGATGGTCAGGGTAGCAAGGTCACGGATGGCCAGTTGGTGATTCTTCTTGGTCGTGGCATTCCATGCAATACATTGACATCTACTACTAGACGCTAGCCGGTCCAGGTTATTGAGAGTGTTTCACAATCAGTTCTAATTCCACATGTGGCTGTTATTATTGATTCGCACAAGATGCCTAATATTTGCAGTTATGATACATGTTCTCTAACCACTCCTTCCAAACGTTCTTTTAGCTCCAAAGTTAGGGTCAGATCTTTCTTGAGGCTTTGTAGGTATGGGACTATGCAGTTTCAATCAGTTACCTCTATTCTCGTGTCTCTGTGAACTAACAGTGTCTAGTCATGCTTTGATGAGATTATGGTCATGATTGATATTGCATACTGTTGGCTATTTATGCCTGTCTAATATGTTACTCGTATATACTGGATTGTCTGACTGAGATTTATGATTACATGGATATGAATGTATGCTATGCCGTGTCGTGCTATTTTCATATCTGCTATATGTTGTGATGTTTGGGAATCTCACCTCCTTATTTTATATTGCCTATGTCGGCTGGCTATGCGCCTTCTGTGTTCTTTTGAGAAGACTGAAATGTCAAGATGTCACTTGACTGATTCATCGTAGAGGTTGAGGTTCAAGCATGCAGACGATATACTGGAATTTTTAGGGGACATTAGCTTTCAGATGGTCCAATACGATGGTGTTTGTGTTTCCGTCATGCATGACCCTTCTTTCTTGAGATAGGCATGATTGTCGATGGTTCGTAGACTATGACTTTTCTCTTGGAATGGGAAATGGCTTAGTCCTAGAGCTACTTCGGTAGTGGCTCTAATAGTGTCTTTTGTGACGACGTCGGTAGTGGACTCAAATAGAGTTTCCACTAGATCTCGTCAGTTAGGTTTGTCCTTCTCATGATGTATGAGAGATGATTGTCTTTTATATTTTAATTTCGCCAGCTGGGTATGTCTGGGAGTTAGCGTTACCGTTTATGGAGCTGCGACTCCAAGTATCTTACATTTTAGGAGCTGTGTCTCCATTTTTATGTTGGGTCTGTATATCTCTACGTTTTCTGTTTATGAGTCGGGTTGGGTTTTTATATAAGTGACTTTTGAACTTATAACTTTGATTATGATTATCAAATTTTTTATTGCACATTTACTTGATTCCAGGTATTTATATTGATGTCTTGTGAAAAAGAAAAAAATTACCCCATTATATTACAGCGAATTTTAATAAACCCACTTTTCGGCCTTAAAATGTCACGGACAATGTATCGCTCGAGAAAGGTGCTACACAACACAGAGCCAATAGGTTGATTATCTTCATCATCATCATCTTCATTATGAGACAGAATCACCTTCCTTGCTCTTTTCTGCCTTTGAGAAGCTTGGGGTTCATCAGCCCTTGGTTCCCTGATGACTACCCCAGCAGAGGGCTTTCTTGCAGCAGCTAGACGAGTTGATTTAACATGTCGTCCAGCCGGCTTCTTCATGGCTTGAGCTTTAGCTTCATTCAGCTCAATTTGTTCCTTCTTTACTTTCATCAGTTCTTCCTTTCTAACCAATTCTACTTGAATAACTGAATCAAGCTTCATGTTGGTCAGGTTCATTTTACCAAACACAGCAGGGGACATGCCATTTTCTTTGAGAATTGCAGCTTGTTCCTCAGAAGTCTTGGCTTCCAGCATAGCATAAATTTGATGAGACTTGAAGATCTTTGACATAAGATGGCAGAAAGGAATGACATAAGCCTTTTCTCTATGTACAACATAATGCCTGAATCTGTTAAACAGAATGTGAGGCAAGTTGACCTGAGTTTCAGTCAGGAGATGGCATAGGCAAAACTTGTGAAGAGCAGAAAGGTTGTGTTTTGACCCAGTCTTGTGCAGAACAGACTTTTTCAGAATTTGATGAAGGATACGAGCTTCATCCTTCATTTCAACTGTCTTGCATGAGTGGGTTCTCACAGTATCAGCTCTCATCAAGATAGTAGCAATGGTTTCTTCTCCTCGTAACTCTTCTTCCCATTTCTCGGTTAGGGTTAATCCCACTTGGGGGCAATGAACAGTAGGGTCATTAGTCGCTTAATAAACTATAACTTCCATACCCAAAACAGTAGCTTTTACCTCAGACTTAGAAACATCTGGGTTCTTCCAGAAAGCTCTGGTCAAGTCAGGTACGCAGAGACTTTCTGGATGAATAGTCCTTCCCAGCCAGCAGTTCTAACGTATTGACTCACATCCACATTGTATTCCTTCAGAATACTGAAATCGAATTGATTCTCTACTCCTATTTCCAGAGCATTGACATCATACACAGAAGAGGAGGCCATTGTTAAAGGTTGAAGGTAGGAGAGACAGAGAGTTTTCTTCATATGAGAGGGTTAGGTTTTAGAGCAAATGAAAGGTTTTTCAAAAATGGAGGGAAACTTTAAGAAGGTTTCGGAGATGAAGGATTTTTCTTTTGGAAAAAAAAGTTAAAACAAAATAAAAGAAGACGTGTGAGAAGAATTGCATTTAATGCTGACATGGGGAAGGTTTCTTGAAACCGTAAAAAGTAATTTGTAATCATGATGGAAATAACTGACTCGGCAGAGAGAATTTTGAAATAAATATGTCTTAAGACATATTAAATGTAAATAATTGAAAGAAAATCATAGACGAGACAAATTGCAAATATTCTCAGGCATTGGACGAGACATGCAATAGACGAGCACTTAACATACAGTAGCCGACCATGACTGGACGACATATCAATCCACACATATCATGTTAAGATGCTTTCTAATAAAAATAAATATGTCCTCAGCTAGAGGTTTAGTAAAGATATCTGCCCATTGATGGTCAGTATCTACAAACTGTATATCAAAAACACCTTTTTGTACATAATCTCTAATAAAATGATGTTTAATCTCTATGTGTTTAGCACTTGAATGCAAGATTGGATTCTTAGACAAATTGATTGCAGCAGTGTTATCACACGAGTGAAATGCTACTTACAAACACATTATAGTCCTCCAATTGATGTTTGATCCAAAGGAGTTGTGAGCAGCAGCTTGTAGCAGATATGTACTCAGCTTCAGCAGTTAATAAGGTAATGGTGTTTTGTCTTTTGCTTGACCATGATACCAAGTTTGCTCCAATGAAGTAACGTCCTCCACTGGTGCTTTTTCTTTCTATTCCATCTCCAGCATAGTCAGCATCACAAAAACCAACTAATCTGTAATCATCGTTCTTCTTAAAGAACAAACCCAGATTAGTAGTACCTTTCAAATATCTAAATATTCTCTTTACTGCTGATAAGTGAGTTTCTCTTGGATCAGATGGAAATCACATAAGCAAACACTGAACATAATGTCAGGTCTGGACGCAGTAAGATATAAAAGAGATCCTATCATACCTCTATATGCCTTTTGGTCTACCTTTTTATCTTTGTCATCCTTGTTCAGTATGGACATGGGATGCATAGGAGTATTCATTGGTTTACAATCATCCATTTTGAGCTTCTTTAAGAGTTCCTTTGTGCACTTGGTTTGATGGATGTACACCTCGTCCACTGTTTGTTTTACTCGAAGTCCAAGGAAGAATTTGAGTTCTCCCATTATGCTCATATCGTATTCCTTTTGCATTAACTTCGAAAATTCCTTCTTCTTGAGAATAACCTTGAGCAACTAATCTTGCTTTATTCCTTACCACTTTACCATTTTCATCAAGCTTATTTCTGTAAACTCATTTGGTTCCAATCACTGATTTGTTTCTAGGCAGAGCTACAAGAGTCCAAACTTCACTTCTATCAAATTGGTTCAGCTCTTGCATGGCCAGAATCCAACCCTCGTCTAGTAGAGCCTAGTCTTCTGTCTTTGGTTCCAACTCCGAGACAAAGGCAGAATCAGCTTGCTCTCTAAAAGTTGATCTGGTCCTTAGCCTATCACTGGGACTTCTAATGATTTGATCTTGAGGATGGTAAGACTTGAAATGCCATGACCTTTGAGCATTTTCTTGTTGAAAAGTTGAAGCTTCTGAATTATTCTGATGGTTGTCTACAGAATCACCAGTCTTGATATTTATTGGATTTTTTGAATCTTTGAGATTCAAATCAGCAAAAGCTTCATCTAGCTCTTATAATTTCTTATTAGGCTGTTTGTTATCAAACTTAACATGTATACATTCTTCTACAACTAGAGTTCTGGAATTATATACTCTAAAGCCTTTGGACGACTCAGAATCTCCTAACAGGATTCCATTATGTACTTTAGCATCAAACTTACCAAGTTGATCTTTTGTATTTAATATAAAACATTTACAACCAAAAGGATGAAAATAAGATATGTTGGGTATTCATCCTTTCCACAATTCATAAGGAGTTTTATTCAGAATTGATCTAATGTATATTCTGTTCTGAATGTAGCAGGCAGTGTTAACAGCTTCAGCCAGAAGTGTCCAGGGACAGAGTTGTCATTAAGCATTGTTCTAGTCATCTCTTGAAGAGATCTGTTCTTTATCTCTACCACACCATTTTGCTGTGGTGTCTATTGAGAAGTTGTGAAGAATACCACTTTCCTCACAGAACCTTTCAAATAGCTCATTTTCAAACTCTCCCCATGGTCACTTCTGATTGAAGTGATACACATGCCTTTTTCATTCTGTACATGTTTGCAGAATATAGAAAAGACCTTGAATGACTCATCCTTGTGGGCTAGGAACATAACCCATGTCCATATAGTGTAGTCGTCTACTATGACTAGACCATATTTCTTACCACTGACAGAAGCAGTCCTTGTTGGACAAAGAGATCAAGGTGTAGCAACTCTAGTGGTCTATTGGTACTAACAATGTTCTTAGATTCAAAAGAACCTTTGACTTGTTTTTCCTTTTGACATGCATCACAGAGAGCATCAGATTTGTACTTAAGGTTTGGTAATCCTCTCACGAGGTTATGCTTATTTAGCTGAAATTAACTTCAACCTTGTATGACCTAACCTTTTGTGCCAACTCCATCGCTCATCTTTAATGGACACTAGACATGAGACACTTTGATTTGAGAGGTCCTCCAAGTCAATCTTATATAGATTGTTTTGCCTCTTAGCAGTGAAATGGAATGATCCATCAGGTTTCTTGACACTACACAAGTTTTTGTCAAAGGAAACAACATACCTACTATCAGACAATTGACTAATGCTTAGCAAGTTGTGTTTTATTCCTTCAACTAACAAAACATTATCAGTAAAGGGAAAGGGGTGTTTACCAATTTTACCTACTCCAATGATCTTGCCTTTCTGATTACCTCCAAAGGTAACCCAGCCACCATCTTTATGTCTAATGTCTTGAAACATACACTTTTATCCCGTTATGTGACGTGAGCATCCACTGCAAGTACCAAGATGCGAGTTTCTTTCCTGTTGTTAAACAGATCTGCAATCGGTATTATCTTGTTTTTAGGTACCCAGATTGACTTGGGTCCTTTCTTGTTAGTAGCCACTGGACGAACATGCTTAACATGTTTATTATGTAAGCATCTAGATGTAATATAACTATTTTTACCACACACTTTACAGTATGTGTAGGACGAGCTAGATCTTGCATTTTTGTGCTGTACTTGAGTTTTAGAAACTCTGTGGTGTGCATGAGGTTTTGATACTTTGTGAGGTGCTTCCCACTTCTCCTTGTCATAACCTAAGCCAGACTTATCATGAGGTGATCTAAACGTAACTCAGTATCAAGTTTAACTTTTCTGAGCCACCTACAAGTTTAGACAGGCTTTCTGTCAGATATGTCACATCCTGTTTCAGTTTTGCAACTTCATAGGGAACATTTGGCTCAAATTTGACTTGGTCATTTAGACTGACATTCTCAGACTTTAATTTCTTGTTTTCATTAACAAGAGCTTCCTTTTCAATGCAGACTCTATCATACTCTTTTGTTAATTTAGAAAATTTCTTTCTAAGATTTTTATATTCATGAGAAAGTATGGATGAGTTACTTAATAATTCATCAAATGCTTCTTGTAGAGTAAATGAGTCAGAATCCATTACCTCATCATCAGTATATTCACCGTCAGAAGAAGTGCTAGCCATGAGACAGATGTTTGCTTCTTCCTCAGCTTCTTCTTCTTCATCAGATGATGACAGATTCAGATCCTCCCATGTAGCCATTAAACCTTTCTTCTTTTTGAAGAACTTCCTTTTGTCCCTCAATTCTGGTCAATCTGCTTTGAAGTTACCAGGCTTTTTACATTTGAAGAAAAAATGTGGACCTTTATCTTTGAAGTCTGACTTATCCTTGTGAACTTTTTGTTGAACTGCTTCCTTCTGAAACCACATTTCTTTCTTCACAAGTGTTGAATCTTTCTGGAGATGAAAGATAGTTCATCCACATCAGATCTTTCATCACTGTCAGAAGGGCCTGCTTCATCTGAGGATTCCTCAACTTTCAGGACTTTGGATGAGCTAGCATTTTTTGGCTTTTAGGGCAACATACTTCCCTTTTCTGGTACTCTCTTCTTCATTAAGTTCAAGCTCATGGACTTTGAGAGATCCAAGAAGCCCTTCTAGAGTGAGAGTGTTGAGGTTCTTTGCCTCCTGAATAATAGTGACCTTAGTGAAATAGACAACTATAAACACGAGAAGGGGGGGTTGAATTGTGTTTATTAGAATTTAAAATAAAGTTAAAAACTTTTTGCATGCAGAAGCTAAGCACAGACGGGTGTAACTTTATGCACAGACAGGTCACCTGTCTGTTGTAGTTTTCTCAGAAAAACAACACACGTAGAGATAAGAAAACAGACTTGACAGAAACAGTTTTAACCCCTTTGTTAGAAAGCTGATGATATATATAATCAAAACAACTAAAGAGATTAAGGGAAGAGAGATTAACACAGAGAATTATCCTGGTTCACTCTTTAACACAAAGAGCTACGTCCAGTCCTTGGCAGCACCAAGATTTATCCACTATAACTGATCAGGTTACAGACTCCAAGTATTGTTTGCACACCTAGCCTCTTCAGGCTCCAACACAAGTATTCTTTGCACACCTAGCCTCTTCAGGCTCACTCAGATTTGTTTGAGAGTTTGGTTTGTAATAAATACACTTACAGACCTTTCACTAACACTCAGAGAGTGGTTTAAATATAAAGCTTAGGAAAGTCTGCGTAATAACTTCAAATGATTGAAGAATACAGAATGAATAAATGAACAGAGTAATGGCTCTTTAATGCTTTGTAAAACTCTGATGTGTTCATCTTCAATGACTTCTGTATTTATAGCCTTCAAACATTTAATATCCGTTAGAGACATTCCTTGCAACTATGGCTTCAAGCAGAGCTTCATTAAATGCAATATAGTCGTTCTGGGCAGCTATTAATGCAATGAAGACGTTGGTTGTACTCTAACATGAGGGATAATAGCTTTATGCATCGTGTAGAAATTAACTCAGAGTTGTGCAGAGTGCTTTGTACTTTTGCAGAGTACATTTCCCTTTCTGTGTAATAACTAAAAGTACTAGGGAATAAAGCATGTTGGAAACATTCTTTAACTGGAAGTTTATCTCTGACTTCCTAGGTTGCTTGAGAGAGAGCACTTCTGAGTTTCTTGATAAGCGTGAGAGAGTTCTCAGAGTTTTCTTCATGAGGGGACAGCTTGCAAAAGCTTCCTGTACTTCGAGTTCTTTAACGAAGAACCTTAGACAAGTTGAAGAGTAGAGACAGGTTGTAAAATCAGTTTGCACATAGTCAACAATCCTAGTCAGCAGACAGGTTGACTTCTTGGCTTATACGGACAGGTGAGACTTAGGTAGACAGACAGGTGAGTTTTGTAATCTTCTGATCTGTACACTAAGTAGACAGGTTAGCAACCACAAAATAGGTTAATTAAATCATTACCCAATGTTTAGTTTTCATCAAAACTTAGGAAAATGCACACAGACATTTTAGAGACTTAACACTTAGGTCTCCACTATTTGTGTAGGCTCCTCAAGATTTTTCTAACATGATATCTATTTTCATAAGTTTTACCAAGAGATCTTAAACCATTTGTGATATTTTGGAATCTACCAAATATTTGATCTATGGTTTCATGTTCAGCCATTTTGAACAATTCATACTGGTGAACCAGCATGCTTATCTTTGACTCTTTTACTTGGGATGACCCTTCATGAGCTAACTAGAGTATCCAATATTTCCTTAGCTGTGTTACAACTATGGACTTTATCATGCTCATATCTAGTGATAGCACACATCAGGTAGTGCTAGGCTTTCAGATTGAGTTGATGTTGAGTCTTTTGTTCAGCAGTCCACTACGCTCTAGGAATAGCAGCTCCATTGTCACCTCTTGGCTCAGTGTAGCCAGTTTCAATCAGCTTCCAGATATCCACATTCTGTGCATCAAGAAAAGCCATCATTCTCTTTTTCCAGTAGTCATAATCACTACCATCAAAGAGTGGAGGTCTGTTGATTGCTTGTCCTTCTTTATCCATGCTTTCTGGATCGTACTCCCTTAGCACTTGTTAGATGCTCAACCCTTTCGAGGCTGAGCTCTGATACCAATTGAAGTTGACACAGGGAAACACAAGAAGGGGGTTGAATTATTTTTCTTAACTGTTTTTCGAAAATGCTTTTCTTAAACCCTTTTTGCAAGCAGATGAAGATAAATACACACAAATAAAATATGTTTTCAATAAACAAAGACTGTAAAAGATAAGGACAGAAGATTCACACAGAAGTATTATCCTGGTTCACTCTCTTCCAACCAAGAGCTACGTCCAATTCCTTCTACCTGAAGGTTTTCTCCACTTTTAACCAATAGCTTTACAAGTATTCAACACCTCTTCTAGCTTACAAGTATTCTTTCTCTACCAAGCCTCTTTAGGCTCTAACTCTAACTAGAGATTTAAAGAATGATCTAAGAACTCAGTATGTGTCAGGGTATGAAAGTTTTTAGATAAGTAGATATTACAAATGAAAGTCTTCTCAAGAACTCTGAGCAGAGTTTTCGGCACTTTTGAATATCAGAGCTTCGATGATGTCTTCACTGGGGGGGTCGTCCAGTATTTATAGGTGAAGTGCAGCTTTTGCTTGTTCTTCTTCAACGGTCCTCAAATCACTACAAGAAAACATCGATTTACCGACGGACAGTTACCGACAGCCTGATTTCCGACGAAAATTTTGGCATTACCGACGGAAAAAACCCATCGGAAATCTGGATAACGAACAAACACAGATTTTTCCGACGAAAATGCCGTCGGAAAGGTTTCCAACGGAAATTCCGTTGGTAATTCCGTCGGAAAAGTGGTGGGAAATTTGTGCGGGATTTATTACAGACGGAAATTTCCATCGGAAAATGGGGCAGGAATTCAGTTACCGAAGGGAAAAATCCGTAGGTAAATTACCGACGGAAATTTCCGTCGGAAATTGAGGGCAGGAAATCGGTTACCGACGGAAATTTTCCTCGGTAACGGATCAGCTCGAAAATCGAGGGAGGGAGGTACCGACGGAAATTTCCGTCGGTAACGAATGGGCGGGAAAATCGGTCTGTGGTTACCGATGGAAATTTTCGTCGGTACCGTTACCGACGGATGGGTCGGTCGGAAATGCGGATCCCACCGTCGGTAATTTGAATCCGCCCCTCATTACCGACGGCCCGGTCTGTCGGTAATGTCCCTTCCTCATTAAAAACCGCTGGTTTCTCCCCCTGCCCCATTTCCATGTTTCATTTTCTCCCTACTACTCTCTTCTCCCTCTCCTCACCGCCGACCTCCGTCCCCTCTCCGGTGAGCACCCCTTTCTTCCTCCTTCCTCTTCTTCTTCCTTTCTCCCTCTCTTTCCTTTCTCTTTTCCTTCTTTCTTCTCCACAACCAACCGAACCCGAACGCCGCTCACCCAGCCCCGTGAGCCGCCGCCGTTGTTGCCACCAACGCAGTTCGCCTACATCGCCACCAACACAGTCCCATTTGCCGCCGGCTGCACCTCCTCCTTCACCGCCGCAACCACCACGTTAAGGTAAGCAACCACCTTCTCCTCCAACTCTCTTCTCTGTTTGTGCATTATACTTACTCAATCTTTGTCTTCTCCAGAGAACAACCACCAGTTTGGAGCACCAGCCACTGTGCCTGAGGAATTCCTGCCACCAGTTTGGTTGTTTCAGGTGAGTTTCCAATTTTATTTGTTAGTATTTTTTGTATATTAATTAAATGTTGTATGGATAGTTGGTAATTAGGATGTTGTAAATTGTTAGGACAATGATAAAATGTGTTGGACTATTATGTTGGATTATTTTTTTTAAGTGTGTTGGACAGTTTTGTTGGAGTGTAATTAGGTGGACTGTTATGTTGGATTATTTTTTTTAAGTGTGTTGGACAGTTTTGTTGGAGTGTAATAAGGTGTACTGTACTGTTATGTTGTAAATTGCTAAATGTGTTGGACAGTTATGTTGGATCAATTTGGTGTGCTGTACCGTTATGTTGTAATTAGCGGTGTTGTACAGTAATAATTTATGTTTTTTATCATTTGGTATGCTTTATTGCTTTTTAATTAACAAAAATTAACAATATAAATTTATTTTGATTTTGATGTAGGGAAATGCAAAAAGCACCTGAAATTCATTCCTTATCTAATCTCTTAATTAAGCTAGATTTTGAGATGTCAAAGTCAAACGATAGTTGTAAATAAATTATATTTTGTATCTTGGATTTGTTTTGTATTTAAATATGTATCTTATTTATTTTTACTTTTATTCTTAACATAATATTATTAATGCAATGATTAAGTGTATAATGTGTGTTTACATTAATAGGTCACATTGTAAAGTTGAAGAAATTTACACAATAAAGACGCGTAAAAGCATTAGAAATGCAACCAGACAGGTTGCCGCTAGTACTAATATAGATTTTAAAATTCAAGTATACAAATTAACATAATTACTTTACTAAATCAATAAAATGTTTTATTAATTAAATTAAATTGAAAAATAAATGATTTAATAAAACGTAAGACAAATGATTATGGGCTAATATATGTTTATGTTGGTTTCTTAATTATGTGTTATATAGTTTGTTGTTGTTATCAAGCTTTACGCAAATTATCTGTGTTACTTAAAGTTTCATTTTATCGTAAAGTATATATATTTAATACGTAATTGAGAAAAACCGTAGCTTCCCGTTCAAGGTTCAATATTATTGTGCATGTGTATTCGTGGTCATGGTATCGCTCATTTTATTGAATCTTGAATTGTCCAATTGGGACAGTTTGGGCAAAAACTTTTTCTCCACTGATATACTAATTACTCGTTAATTCTCATCTGTTATATAGTTGATGAAATTTCGGGTCGAAGCATTTCCTTTTGTTCTCCGGGTCCATGCTTGATTGCGATATCTTACCGTGGTCAAGTCGTGTACTTGGAGACCTATGGGAAATGCTACCGAAAATTCGTTAGCTATAAGACATGAGAAGCGATGAGTAACTAATATAATACAGTGGTGAAAAAGTTTTTCGTCGAATGTGATAGGGCCACACCTTCGAAGGAAAGGGAGCGATTCGAGGTTATAGTATCATGTTTAAAAATACGTTAATTTATCTGGATATGCAGAAGGATGGAATATTATCTCCCGAGCCGTAGTTGGGTATATGATAGGAACGAGTCTGGGAGACGGCTTCTAAAACAATCATTTGTAGTTGGAGTTGAGGAGTTTATATCGAAAGCCAAACAACATTGTGATTATGCAGAAGAAGGGGGATTCGTTGTCCGTGCATAAAGTGCAATTGTATGAAAGTTTTGAGTGATGACGACGTGAAGTTACACCTATATCGACGTGGGTTCAAGCCTAATTATTGGATATGGACTGATCATGGTGAGGAGTTGCCGGATATTAATCTGAATGATATCGGTGTTGACGATCTTCACATGGGTGCATCTGGCAGTGGCTTACATGACGACTATGTCGAACAACTCCAGTCAATGCATATGATGGTGGACGATTGTCTTGGGCAACATGGGAACTTCGAGGCAGATGTGTCTGATGACATGGAAGAGCCTCCTAATGAATCAGCACAGAGATTCTACAATCTATTGTTAGAGACAAATAAGCCATTGTTTGAAGGGGCGTCGGATTCAAAATTATCAATTTGTGTTAGGCTTCTAGCTTGCAAGTCCAATTGGAATGTGCCCGAGCAGTGTTTGGAGTTTTTTTGTAAAATGCTTCAAGATGTAACACCTTTCAAAGACTTGTTACCAAAAAGTTATTATGATGCGAAGCGGTTGGTGTCAAAACTAGGGTTGGGGGCTAAAAGAATAGACTGTTGTCCGAACGGGTGCATGCTATATTATGACAGTGCTTCGGGTACAAATGACAGCATGTTGGAAGGATGTAAATTTTGCCAGACACCTAGGTACCGTGTTCAAAGCAGTGACCGTAGTAAGAACAAACCAGTTCCTGTGAAGTCAATGTTCTATCTGCCAATAATTCCAAGGCTGTAGAGACTGTTTGCATCACCGCAAACTGCGGGACATATGAGATGGCATAATGAAAATAGGAGAAATACGGGCCTTATACGCCACCCTTCTGATGGTGAGGCCTGGAAGCACTTCGATCGAGTACATCCTGACTTTGCAGTAGATCCTCGCAATGTACGACTTGGACTATGCTCAGATGGTTTTACCCCGTACATTATGGCGTCAGCCTCGCCATATTCATGTTGGCCAGTGATTGTTACACCATACAATCTTCCTCCTGAGATGTGCATGTCAAAACCGTACATGTTTCTGACTTGTCTCATTCCGGGACCATCTAATCCGAAGGCTGGGATAGATGTATATTTGCAGCCTATAATCGATGATGATCTGAAGAAGTTGTGGGATGGTGTGTTGACATATGACGTCTCAAAGAAGCGAAACTTTATGATGAGGGCGTCACTGATGTGGACTATCAATGATTTTCCTGCATATGGCATGCTCTCTGGTTGGGGGACACATGGTAAATTGGCGTGCTCGTATTGCATGGAACATGGAAAGGCTTTTACCCTAAGATATGGTGGCAAAAGCTCCTGGTTTGATTCTCATCGTCGGTTCTTAGATCCTGACCATCCCTTCCGAAGGAATACCCCAGCATTCAAAAAGAATCAGACAGAAGAGGAAGGTCCACCGCCTTTGTTGACTCCTGAACAAATATGGGGTCGGGTTAGGGATCTTCCTAAAGTCACTGTTGCTGGTGTGTCAAAAATACCGGGGTATTGAGAATGACATAATTGGACAAAACAAAGCATCTTTTGGGAACTACCGTATTGGAAGGATAATCTATTAAGACATAACCTTGATGTGATGCATATTGAGAAGAATTTCTTTGACAATATCTTTAACACGGTTATGAATGTGTCTGGCAAGATGAAAGACAATGAGAAGGCAAGGATGGATATAGCTTTGTACTGTAGACGAAAGGATCTGGAGCTGAAGCCGCAACCTAATGGAAAAATGGTCAAACCAAAAGCTTGTTACACTCTAACCGCTGATGAAGCAAAGTCAATTTGTCGGTGGTTAAAAGACCTTAGGACGCCTGATGGTTATTTCTCTAATTTGGCACGATGTGCTGATGTAAGAACAGGGAAGCTTCATGGGATGAAAAGTCATGATTGTCATGTATTCATAGAGTGTTTGCTTCCTATTGCTTTCGGCTCGTTGCCCTGGGTCATTTCGAACCCGCTTACAAAAATCAATCATTTCTTCAAAGATTTATGCTCTGCAACTTTAAGTGCGGATGGTCTGAAGAAGATGGAAGAAAAGATTCCAACAATTCTTTGCAAGATGGAGAGGGTATTCCCCCCAGGATTTTTTGACTCAATGGAACATCTCCCTGTGCATCTTGCATACGAAGCGAGGCTTGGTGGACCAGTACAATATAGGTGGATGTATCCGTTTGAAAGGTAATATTTTTATATTTTCACATTGTAACAATTAACGTCCCTTGAATAATGACTTGTGACTAATAGTTGTTATTTCTTAGATTCATGGGCGACTCTAAACGATCAGTGAAAAACAAAGCTAGGGTGGAAGGATCAATATGTGTGTCCTACTTACACTGTGAGACAACCTATTTTTGTTCCCACTATTTCAACAACTTCAAGTTGGCACCACGAAATATTAGGAACGAGGTTGATGCTGATGGTGGAGGGTATCCGTATATGCTATCCGTATTTAATCTTCCTGGCCGTCATGCTGGCAAAGAGCTTATATACTGGTTAAGTGATGAGGAGTATGAGTCAGCTCATGTTCACGTGTTGATAAATTGCACAGAGGTGAAACCATACCATGAGTAAGTTTGAAAGACTCATTTTTTAAATAATGTATCATACGGTATATCATATTCTATTTTAATACATTGTACGGATTTTATTAATTTGTCAGTGTGTTCCTGCAAATTAATCAAATTAGTGACCAAGATGCTTCTACTCGTACACATACAGAGTTTCCTGAATGGTTCAAGCAACAAGTAAGTGTCGTATAACTTAGCAAACAATATATTAAGCTTAATTGCTAATTGAAAATGAAAATTATTTAATATGACTTATAAATTCATAGGTGTATCAGCAACCATTAAGTGTACTAAATCAACACTTGAGAGATTGGGCGTACGAGCCCTATAGCAGTGTTAGATCATGGCATACATACTTCGTTAATGGGTATAAATTCCACACAGATGAATGGAACGTTGGCAAAAAGACCATTAATAGCGGGGTTGTTGTACAGGGTGAAGGTACTGGTGATTTTTATGGAGTCATAAAACACATATATGAGTTACAATACAATACTACTACTTATCCTAAAAAAGTAGTATTATTTTATTGTAACTGGTTTGATCAATCGAAGACAGGCACAACGGTGGATCCCAAGTATGGCACTGTGGACATTCGCATGGATAGAAGATATCAACAATTTGATCCATTTATCATTGCTCACAATGCTAAACAAGTTTATTACGTCCCTTATCCAACAATGCTAGCGGACAAACGAGGTTGGTGTGTTGCTGTCACTACCAAACCTAGGGGTCGCATAGAAATCGATAATGCAGAGGATGATATACCCTTCCAGGCAGATGAATCGTCACATGTCAATGAAGTAATTGAGGTCGAGCGTATTACTGGCATGTTGGGATCTGCTGATGATGGGGAAGAAGTGACCATTGCTAATCCATCGGTATCGATTAATGCATCATCAGAGGAAGAAATCCAAAGTGATGACTCAATGCAAGAAGAAGAAGAGTCAGACTTACAATTAGATGATGATACCGAGTCTGAATAGGAATTTTACTGCTAAGTTACAGTATAATGTATTTTGTATATTTGTTTATGTATTTAAATGTAAGACTTTTGTAATTTAGTTGTATTTTAAAATTTTGCTTATTAGATTATGCTGTTAAATGTTGATTGATTTATTGTTTTTACATTGACTTATAATTGTGATAAAAAAAATACATATGTCAGCATCAGGAGGAGAGCTGCCCCGCCCCCCATCGCCTAGCGGTGAAAAGGGGAAGGGGAAGGCTAAGCGAGGCCGATACACCATTAAGTCCCAGGTGCTTGCCCTCCTCGGTGCAGGTTCCTCTGCACCCGCCGCACCTACTCCAGCTACAGGAGCCTCCCCCGACCGTTCTACACCCTCCCCCACTCATTCTACACCCTCTCCGACCCTTACTACACCATCCCCTACCTATACCACACCATCCCCGACGCACCCTACACCATCCTCCACACATATTCCACCCACTCGATTTGGCCCACGAGGCTCACTAGCCGGCTACTCGCCGCCCCCTACTGGACTTGCACCACACCCAGGGACGGAGCTATTTGATGGGTAAGGAGGGCCAGGGCCCGCCCTGACTTTTTTAAGTTTTCATATATATATATATATAATTAATGAAAGTAAGCGTATAACTCTAATTGGTGCTGCAATACTGATATTAACATACATTTTTTCTCTTTCTTAATTCTATGCTTTTGGACTGTACATTACTGTTTACTTTCTTTTCATTTTTTTATTCTTTCTTTATTTTCTTAATTCTCTTTCTTAACATATAGACATCATTTTACTTTTTTTATATATATACTTTTTCTTTCACGTACGTTTTTTTTTATTGTTATATATAAGTGTTATACACACACACATTTGCTTCGTTGGGTGGGTTGGGGATTTGTCTTATGATTTTTTTAAATTATTATAAATATTATTTATTATATGGATTTTAAACTAGTTTTTTATTTTATTAATTTAATTTAATTAAAACTATTTTTTATTAATTTAATTTTTGTCTCATCTACATTTATAATTTTTTTAAGATGAAGAAACCATATATACTTGTGTATCGAGTGATAACTCTTATTCTAACACTTACTGTTTCTACAGATACTACAAAACGATCTTTTTCAGTTATGAATATTGTCAAGACTAAACTTAACAACAAGATGGAAGATGAATTTTTAAGTGACTATTTGCTAGTATATATTGATATGAAGATTGCTGAAAAGTTTAGTATAGATCAATTATAAATGATTTTTGTGACATGCAGGAGAGACGTTTTGTGTTTGGATAGAGTACTCATGTAATTAATATTTTGAAACATATAATTATGAATATTTTATATGGATTTTAATACATATATTTTTTTTTAGATGAACTTTGATATTTATAGTTGGCCCTCCCAAACTTCGAAGTCTGGCTCCGTCCCTGACCACACCCACACCCAGCACCACCATCATCAGATGCATATGCCACAGAGGCAGCAGGATTATAATTTATGCCAACTCCTGGTATGCCGGCACAGCCTGACCCGACCATTCCACCCTTATCATCCGGGGCCGCATACCCTCACGGCACGGACATTCCATCCACATCGTCCAGCCAGAACTCGGTCGCACCTGAGAACTTGCCTGAGTGGGCCAGGATTCCCAGACCTGAGGATTGACCATGGGTCACGCCTGTTTTTGGATCGTAAGAAATTTTTAAACTTTGACTATTTTATATTTATCCGATAAGTATATATTTGTTGATATGCATATTGTTGAATTAATAAAATTTTAAATTTTTCAGCTTCATTCCATCGAAAGTGGGATCGAAGAACGTTACCTACGCCCTCAAGGCGCAATATCGTCGCTTCTGGCCATCGTGGGGGAGGATACCGAAGGAAGACCGTGATCGTATCTTCACACGATTCGGGGTAACTTGTTTCATTTTTTCCTATATTTTATATATTTATTTTTCACGCAGTTTATATCTTTTGAATATTTTGTATAAAATTGATATTTCTTCTTTGTTAACAGGCCCTTGTGCGCTGGTTACCGGAGCATGCTGCACAGATACGCGTCATATTTGACGACAGACCGTCTAATCGACTGAGGGACATGCTCGGGAAGGCTAGGGAAACTCGGGTGCGCCCAGATTACATAGGCCCCAGAATTTGGCCCCAGCTTTGTGTGTACTGGGACACTCCAGAGTACAAGGCGAAGTGTGAGCAGGCAAAGAGAAATCGGGCTTCCGAGAAGGGTGGGAGCATGCACACTGGTGGCTCGATTAGCCATATGCAGTATGCCATTAATGGTATGCACATATAAATAATAGTATATTTTTATTTTTTTTATATGATCTATTTTATAATTAATTGATTATATTTCATTGTCGGTTGCAGGTAGGATAGCTTGCCCACTCGGTTAATGTCCCTACTGTTTTTGAGCAGACACATATTCGCATAGACACTGACGAGTTTGTTGATGAGAGGTCGAGGCAGACAGTGGTGAGCTAATTAAAGTATCTTTTTACATTTAATTTATTTTTCATTATTATAGTCTAATAATATAATTTTTGTAACACAGGTAGAGTACAATGCCAGGTTCAGTCAAGTAGCGTCTAAGGTTGCCTCCTGCTCTGGTGCCTTGGATCCTTCCCAGCTGGACCCCGCCGAGGTCGACCGACTACAGACCCAGGTTTGGATGGAAGTGGCAGGTGGGAAGAAGAAGGGTCGCATTTATGGTACCGCGACTATGGGTCGTTCCATCACTCGGGCCTCGATGCCGAGCTTGACCATTCGGGAGCCTACATCCTCCGGCTCACAGGACACGAAGGAGATGCGGCAGCTGAGGCAGGAGGTGCAGGAGCAGAGGCAGATTGCAGAGCGCATGCAGCAGTAGATGGAGACTTGGTCTACGGTGATGACCTCTCTGCTCGATCTGCTTCCACCAGAGAGGCACAGCGCTCTAGAGGGGGTCATCCATGCCAGCCAGCCATCCATCCACAACTTCTACCGTGGCACCACCGTAGCCGCATGATGCTGGTGTGACTTCTGCGCCGCAGTATGATGGTCTGCTGACGCTGGTGAACTCCCCCCTACATAATGACGATAATGAGTACTATGATGATGATGATTATTATTATTAGGATAGTTTTATATTTACTTGTGTTTTCTAGACTGACGGATGTATGGAATATTAATGTTAATTTAAATTTAATTGTCTTTTTAATTATTTGTGATTTCTTTTTTTGATCTATATAATAAATTATTTATAATAAAATAAAAAATATAATTTTTTTAAAAAAATTGAATTAATAATTTTTATTTAAAATAAAAATTAAATAAAAAATTAAATAATTAAAAAAACGTTATCGACGGAAATATTTGTCAGAAATGTTACCGATGGCTGTTTCCGTCGGTAACGTTTTTCCGACGGAAATTTCCGTCGGTAATTTCCGACAGATCCGACCCGTCCGTCGAAAACCGTTTCCTACGAGCCAGGTACCGACGGAATTTGGTTCGTCGGAAAATCCGTCGGAAACGCGCATTACCGACGGATTTTTTGCGTTTCCGACGGTTTTTGGCTGTTGGTAATCGCGCCTCTTTTTGTAGTGAATTGTATCCGTTTAGAGATAATATTAAATGCTGAGATCCGTTGAGCCTGATAACTTGATATGCTTTCTGCGAAATGTGCTCTTAGTTATCAGAAATGCTCAAAGTGGTAGTGTCTTTTCCCTGTTGTACCGAAGGTTGCTTTATGACTTTCCTTCTTTGTACTTTGTTCAACTTTACAACAACTTGTTTGTCAGAGTACAAAGGTTTGTGTTTTCGACGGTACTATGTTTCTCTTACCAAGAAGCAAAGTTATAAACAATTCAAATAACATAAGGAAAGACATTGATACCTTTGTATTAAATAAACAATCATTTGAAATAAATTCACTTGACTGGACGCACGGGTTCATTTCCAGTATGCCTTTGGACGCGAAAAATTAAAAAGTAACTGGGTGGATAACTAACTTAGTTCTGTTTATGTAAGCTAGTCCAGTTAACTCATCGTCTAGTCACAAGTCTTTGGACTTGCTATTTTTCTTGATAGATTTTAATAGCTCGTCTACCACTTATTACAAAGGTGAACTCGGACACTAGTCTAGTGCCTTTTAACTTAGCTAATTTTTAGTGCCTCATCTAGCGATAACCTTATGGATTTAGTATTTTACCATATGATTTGAAGGCTCGTCTAACGAGTAAAGCTTGGACCCAATATGCTTTTAAAGCTATTCTAAGGAACTTTAACTTAGTTCCATCATCTAGCGATACTAAAAACAGTCCTGCATTCATGAGTAGACGAGTTAGACCTTTAACTTAACTTTGCGATACAAATTTAATCTTTCTGTTATCATCAAAACTTAAGAGATTATTTAAACATAACCACTTTGGTTCCAACATATATTATCTAGGAGAAATAATATAAGCAATTTGTTGCTTTGGCTTCTCTGCACCTCAACTATAGGCAGATCCAAAAAGGGGATGAAAGTTCTTCGATGTTATTTGCACAATGATACTTTCCAAGAGGTAAATCCATTGGGAGGCAGAGATATTGATCATTTTAAACATGTCATTAAGAAAAAAGAAATATGCTTAATTATTAGGCATTATGGTAGAGGAATAATAACCTACAATCAAATAAATTGTTATCATTTAATTATCATAAAGGGTATATTTATTACTTATTGCTATTATTCCAACACTTTTTATTTCTCAAATTTATTATTGTAATTGTAGTCGAAGCTTGTGTGAACAACAAATACCAAGAGAAGGAACCATTTGCCAGAGTGAGTATTGAACTGACGTCTCAAACATTCTATCAGCACAAACTGAAATAGACAACTATAAACACGAGAAGGGGGGTTGAATTGTGTTTATCAGAATTAAAACAAAGTTAAAAACTTTTTGCATGCAGAAGCTAAGTTCGGACAGGTGTAAAAGGTTACACAGACAGGTCACCTGTCTGTTGTAGTTTTCTCAGAAAACAACACACGTATACAGATGAAAGACAAGCTTGATAAAAACACTTTTAACCCCTTAGTTAGTAAACAGATGATATATAATCAAAACAACTAAAGAGATTAAGCGAAGAGAGATTAACACAGTGATTTATCCTGGTTCACTCTTTAACACAAAGAGCTACGTCCAGTCCTTGGCAGCACCAAGATTTATCCACTATAATTGATCAGGTTACAGACTCCAAGTATTGTTTGCACACCTAGCCTCTTCAGGCTCCAACACAAGTATTCTTTGCACACCTAGCCTCTTCAGGCTCACTCAGATTTGTTTGAGAGTTTGGTTTGTAATAAATACACTTATAGACAGACAGATCTTTCACTAACACTCAGAGAGTGGTTTAAATGTAAAGCTTAGGAAAGTCTGCGTAATAACTTCAAATGATTGAAGAATACAGAGTGAATAAATGAACGGAGTAATGGCTCTTTAATGCTTTGTAAACTCTGATGTGTTCATCTTCAATGACTTCTGTATTTATAGCCTTCAAACATTTAATATCCGTTAGAGACATTCCTTGCAATGATGGCTTCAAGCAGAGCTTCATTAAATGCAATATAGTCGTTCTGGGCAGCCATTAATGCAATGGAGACGTTGGTTGTACTCTAACATGAAGGATAATAGCTTTATGCATCGTGTAGACGCCAACTCAGAGTTGTGCAGAGTGCTTTTGTACTTTTGCAGAGTACATTTCCCTTTCTGTGTAATAACTGAAAGTACTAGGGAATAAAGCATGTTGGAAACATTCTTTAACTGGAAGTTTGTCTCTGACTTTCTAGGTTGCTTGAGAGAGAGCACTTCTGAGTTTCTTGATAAGCGTGAGAGAGAGTTCTCAGAGTATTCTTCATGTGGGGACAGCTTGCAAAAGCTTCCTGTACTTCGAGTTCTTTAACAAAGAACCATAGACAAGTTGAAGTGTTAGAGCAGAGACAGGTTGTAAACCAGTTTGCACCTAGTCAACAATCTTAGTCAGCAGACAGGTTGACTTTTTGGCTTATACGGACAGGTTGGTACTTAGGTAGACAGACAGGTGAGTTTTGTAATCTTCTGATCTGTACACTAAGTAGATAGGTTAGCAACCACAAAGTAGGTTAATTAAATCATTAACCAATGTTTGTTTTCATCAAAACTTAGGGAAATGCACACAGACATTTTAGAGACTTAACAATCTCCCCCTTTTTGATGATGACAAACATTCAGATGATTTAATGAACCTTTGAAAATATCATCTTACAGAATAATAGAAAGTAGACAGGTTGATATTTTTTATATGTGCAGACAGATGCATTTGTGTTCAATAAAGAGTATCAGAGCAATATGCAGCAGGTTTAAGTTCAAAATATTAGAGTATATCAGAGAATTAAAATTTTTACCAATTTGTTATATTCTCCAGAACACTTAGCATATAACCATCACATAATTTTCTCCAATCATTTTACATTAATCATCTTACACTTTTCTCCCCCTTTTGTCAGCAACAAAAAGAGTAAACAGATAACAGTAGAGAGAAAAGAAAGACAATAGATAGAAAATAGAAAGATAAAGTAATATTGATTTTATTCATCATAAGCATTTCATTTATAAGGCAGTTCCTACAACTACTTATCTAGGCTGATTAAAAAGAAGATACAAGGAATCAACTTTCTGTTCTAACAGCAGCCTAGCATGCCTCTCTGCATCTAGATGTCTTCTGACTTCTTCTAGCTCAGTCTTAAGATGATTGAAGCTATCTATGTGACACCCTTCTACCCCGCATGTTAAAAGCCATTTAAATTAAAAAAAACATTTAAAGGAAAACATGCAATTACTGAATAAAATAAACAATTGTCCATGGGTAGAAAAGTCCCACATGAACCGTTTACAACGCGGAAATAAAATAAGTTTTAAACAATAAAACATAACCAACCAAAATAATATAACCCAACCCCGATGTCACATACAGAGATGGTATAACCGTTCCGGAATAAAATCCACGGAATTACAACTGAAACTAACGACTATGAAACATAAACTAGCCCTACGATGAGTGGCGGCTCCTCAGAGTCACTCCTCTCCGGGCTGCTCGTCATCCTCTGCAATGTGCCAATCAGGCCAAACACAAACAACAAACATATATAGGGAGTAAGGATCGTATAAACATATTAGCATGGGAATAGGCAGTAAAGTAAACAGCAAGCATAGCAGCATCACATCAAACATCAACATCATCATCATGCTATGCAGTGCAATGCAGTCCTACTCCGCTAAACCATCAATGCATGTGGATCCACTAAACTCGGGATGAACGACTTCGGAGTTACATATCCACATTGAGAATCTACTCAACGCCGGAGAATCTACTCCTTGGATAGCCAACGCATCAAACCAACGAATGCCTCGTCACGGGGGCGCTAGGAGAATCTACTCCAACCATGGATGGCCGGATCGCCGTACTCTAGGACGATCTCCCCTATGTCGAACATCCCTAAACAACATCTCCGATGCAATGCGTATGCAACACAACAACAACGGCAACACCACCTCCATAACTCCAACGGAATCGACCGAAGGTAACAGCGGGATCAACCGCACCAACTTGCCTCGCGGAATCTACCTGAGGACTTAAGCGGAATCAACCGCAGTACCTGGGGCAAACTCTCGGCCACCAAGGTACGTAACAACAACACCTTAGACCCAAACCGTGGGGTCAAGGCCTCCTTGGCCAAAAAGCACCAAGGCACAGCTCATCAACTTGCGGCACCCAAAAGGGGTATCGACTTAACATCTCACCCTCTCATCATCTTTATTTATCTTTAGTAACATTTACCAAGTTGTCTAATCAGTTATCATCATAGGGAAGTGGGGTTCAAAACCCCTTAAGTCCTTTAATCTTGTTCTGTCCAGGTGGGTTGAGCACGGTCGTGCTCGTAACCCAGTACGGTCGTGCTTAAGCACGTGAAGGGCGTGCTCCCCTGTAAGTGAAGCACGGTCGTGCTCCTTAATGAGCACGGTCGTGCTCAGCAGCACGATCGTGCTCTTTGTCCTGTACGGCCGTGCTCAAAGCGCGGCCATCTTCCCAGAATTCAACTGGGAGCACGGTCGTGCTCCCTGTTCAGCACGGTCGTGCTCAACGCGCGACAGTGCTGTTCTGGGCAGGAACAGAGGCTGAAACTTAACCAATTTTATAATTTAACCCATTAAACATCCTAAATCAGTTATCAACACTTTTCAAGGGTTAAATCATTCAACCTTACCAACATCAATCAACGATGGCATCAACCACAACATCATGTTAACAACTATCATTATCATCATATCAAACTCATAGAGCAATTATCATAATGTGCATTAATACATCAACATACTCACGTATCAGCATACCACACATAACAGCAACACCATGTTATCATACAATACGTTTAAAACTATTAATCCATACATAACATATATCATTCGGGGTTATGGGAACCCCTTCACTTTACCCTAACCCCAAACCTATGAATATACTACCCTTCTCCCCATACCTGGATTGAAGGTAGCTCTTTCGGTGTCCTAAACAACGAACCGGCTCCTCCCTTTACAGCGACTTACACCGAAACAACCCTTGGATCAACAGAAAACCACAGGTTAGTTCCCTATTCACAATAACGGACAAGGAAACCAAGAGAGGGAAAGGAACCTTACCTAAACCACTACCAATGCTGCACTAACAATCTCCCAACGCTTCTAACTGATCAAGGGATAGAAAGACGGAAGAAATTCTGCCCTGGCCGCACTCAAGGCTGCTGCACTCACCAAAATAGGGTTAAAACGTTAAACCCTCGATTCTGCTCACGTATATAACTTCCGGACCTGATCACGGTCGTGCTTACCCTTGAGCACGGTCGTGCTCCAATTAGCGTCACGAGACGCGATCCACGCATTGAGCACGGGCATGCTCACTGTTGAGCACGGTCGTGCTCAACTTAAAATCAGAAACTCGCTTCTGACTTTAAGCACGGGCTTGCTGGCTAATGAGCACGGGTGTGCTCATGTACCAGAAAGGGACTTTTAGCCAAAAATCCCACTAAGCCCTTAAACGATAAATCCAACTTAATACAACCAGCTTAATTAAAATATTCTGAAAAACAGGGTGTTACAATTCCACCCTCCTTATAAAAATTTCGTCCTCGGAATTTACACGTACCTCAAGGGAAAAGATGCGGGTACGCTTCCATCATCTTGCTCTCCAGCTCCCAGGTAGCACTTTCCTCAGTCGCCCCACTCCAAACCACTTTAACCAATGGAATTTCCTTGCCTCTTAGCTGCTTCACCCTCCTATCCTCGACTCGAAGAGGTAACACCTCAAACATCAGGTTCTCTTTCAACTGTATAGCATCGGGTACTATCACGTGACTAGGGTAATGAATATACTTCCTGAGTTGTGACACATGAAAAACATTGTGGAGATTTGACAAGAACGTGGGTAAGGTTATCTGGTAGGCGACTTCGCCGACTCTTTTGAGGATTTGGTAAGGACCAATGAACCTCGGAGTAAGTTTCCTCGCCTTCATCACTCTACCAACCCCAGTCATCGGGGTAACTCTCAAGAATACATGATCGCCTTCCTGGAATTCCTTCCTCCTTTTATCATGGTAGCTCTTCTGCCTACTTTGTGCAACTCTCATCTTTTCCTGAACTAACTTAATCTTTTCTATTGTTTCCTGGACTATCTCTGGCCCTAGCACCACACTATCGCTAAGTTCACTCCAACACAAGGGTGTCCTACATCTCCTCCCATAAAGAGCTTCATAAGGTGCCATCCCAATGCTGGAATGGAAACTGTTGTTGTAGGTGAACTCTATTAGGGGCAAAAACTTGTCCCAACTTCCAGACTGTTCTAACACACAAGCCCTTAACAAGTCCTCTAAGGACTGGATGGTCCGTTCAGACTGCCCATCAGTCTGTGGGTGGTAAGCTGAACTAAGCCTAAGCTTTGTTCCTAAAGCCTCTTGCAAACTATTCCAAAACCTAGAGGTAAACCTCGGGTCTCTATCTGAAACTATGCTAGAGGGTACACCATGAAGCCTAACTATCTCCTTGATGTACAACTTAGCCAACTTCTCTAAAGGATACTCCATGTTCATCGGAATGAAATGGGCAGACTTAGTCAGTCTATCCACAACAACCCAAATTGCCTCAAAACCAGCTGGAGTCCTAGGGAGTCCAGACACAAAATCCATGGAGATACTATCCCATTTCCATTCTGGGATACTCAGGGGTTGTAACTTACCCGAAGGCCTCTAATGCTCGATCTTAGCCTTCTGACAAACTAGGCACGCATACACAAACTCAGCTACGTCCTTTTTCATCCTAGGCCACCAAAACATCCTCTTAAGGTCCTGATACATCTTAGTGGCACCTGGGTGCACACTCAATCCACTCCTATGGCCTTCTTCTAAGATCAACTTCCTAAGTTCAGGAACATCTGGCACACAAACTCTATCTTTGAACCTCAAAATACCATCACTGCCATCCTTAAAACTTAGGTCTCTACCCTGAGCGAGCAACTCTCGCTGGTCTAAGAGATACTTATCTAACTTCTGACCCTCTCTAATCTGATCCATCAAACTGTTGGTAACCTTCAAGGTACCAAGCCTAATACTCTTAGGGGTAAACTCACAAGCTAGACTAAGGTCTCTAAACTCCTCAATCAGGTCCATCTCCCTAACCATCAAAGAGGAGATATGCAGGGTTTTCCTACTCAAGGCGTCGGCCACCACATTGGCCTTTCCCGGGTGATAGGTCAGCTCGAAGTCATAATCCTTTAAGAACTCCATCCACCTACGCTGCCTCATATTCAACTCCTTTTGATCAAAAAGATACTTCAAACTCTTATGATCGCTAAAAACCTCAAACCTCGCTCCATAAAGGTAATGCCTCCAGATCTTTAAGGCAAATACCACAGCTCCTAACTCTAGGTCATGGGTAGGGTAGTTCTTCTCATGGGTTTTCAACTGCCTAGAAGCATAAGCAACTACCTTACCATTCTGCATCAGCACACCACCTAACCCTTGCTTCGAAGCATCGCAGTAAACTACGAAGGGTTCACTAGGATCTGGCAAAACTAATACTGGTGCTGATGTCAACCTATTCTTAACGGTTTGGAAACTCTCTTCACACTTAGAGTCCCACACCAACAACTGTCCCTTCTTGGTGAGACGGGTTAAGGGTAACGCTATCTTAGAGAAACCTTCTATAAACCGCCTATAATACCCGGCTAACCCCAAGAAACTCCTAATCTCGGTTACAGACTTTGGCGCTTCCCACTGGAGCACCGTCTCTACTTTAGCTGGGTCTACTGCTATGCCACCCTTAGAGATGACATGTCCTAAGAAGCTCACTTCCTCTAACCAGAACTCACACTTAGACAACTTAGCATACAACTGCTTCTCCTTAAGGGTCTGCAAGACAACCCTCAGGTGTTCCTCATGTTCCTCCTTACTCTTGGAGTACACTAAGATGTCATCTATAAACACCACCACGAACTTATCCAAGTAAGGGTGAAAGGTCTTGTTCATGTAGTCCATGAAGACCGCAGGAGCGTTGGTCACACCGAAAGGCATAACCAAATACTCATAGTGACCATATCGCGTCCTAAACGCTGTCTTCGGGATGTCCTCAGACTTAACCCGAATTTGATGGTACCCTGACCTCAAATCTATCTTTGAAAAGATGCAAGCGCCCATCAACTGGTCCATAAGATCATCAATCCTAGGGAGGGGATACCGATTCTTTATGGTCACCTTGTTGAGCTGTCGAAAGTCGACACACAACCTCATACTACCATCCTTCTTCTTCACCAACAACACTGGTGCTCCCCACGGAGACACACTCGGCCTAATGAACTGCTTCTTCATCAGGTCCTCCAACTGTTCTTTCAACTTAGCTAGCTCTAGAGGAGACATTCTATAGGGTGCTATGGAAATTGGCCCGGTGCCAGGCACTAAGTCTATAGTAAACTCAACATCTCTTTCTGGGGGTAAGTTATAAACATCCCCCGGAAATACTTCAGGAAACTCTCGCACAACAGGCAAGCTGGCGACATCAGGAGGGCTGCTCTCTACATCCAGGGAAGCTAACATCATGTATACTTGGGCTTCGTCTCTCATCGAAGCTCGTACTTGGCTGGCAGAGAGAAGGTCTGGATTCTTAGACTCCTTTGGAGTTCCAAAAACCATGGTTTTATCGAAACAATTCAGAAGGACATGGTTGGAAGATAACCAGTCCATACCCAGAATAATGTCCAGGTCTTTCAAAGGTAAGCATACAAGATCAACAAGGAAAGTTTTATCATCTATAACAATATGGCAGTTCTTGCATGCATAAGAAGTAGAAACAGGTTTATTTGTAGGTGTAGAAACCAACAAATCAAACTCAAGGAAGGTAACAGGCAATTTTAGACTCTTGACCCTATCATGCGATATAAACGAGTGAGTAGCACCCGAATCATACAATACAGTTAATCGAGTTCCATCAATTAAACACGTACCTTGGATCAAGTCATCAGACTCGGAGGCTTCGGCTCCACTAAGAGTAAAGACTCTCCCAGTGGTCCTTCAGTCGGTTGGCCTGGGGCTTCTGATTCTTGCTAGCGCTGGGAGGCTCGGCCTTAGCTCCATCACACTCGCGGCTGATGTGGCCTGGCTTGCCACACTTGAAACAGATGACCTGTGTTTCCTTGCACTAGGACGAATAGTGGTCCTGTGCTCCACACTTCCCACACCTCATAGCTCTAGGGGCATCAGAAAATCCACCCCTGAAGCTACTTTGCTGAAACTGGGGCTTCCTGCCACTCTGCTTGAAGTCCTTGCCCGAAGGGGCATACCGCTGGCTTGCCCTTATCCCTCTGATCAATCCTCTTGCCACTCTGATTGTCCGATCCTCTGGAACTAGCAGCTCTGAACTGGCTGGCATCCTCATAGATCCTGCACTTGTTGACCAGAATAGGGAAGACTCTGATCTCCTGATAGCTGATGACCTGTTTGATCTCAGGCCGAAGTCTCGCTTCGAACTTCATACACTTGGAGCGATCGTCCGTCTCATGCTGGTAAGGAGTGTAGTACCTAGCCAGCTCCTCAAACTTAGCCGCATAGTCACCGACTGACAGCGACCCCTGCCTCAAAGACAAGAATTCCATCTCCTTCTTGTCCCTGATATCCACTGGAAAATACTTCTCCAGAAACCTCTGCCTGAATACAGCCCAAGTCACTGCTGTGCCCTCTGCCTGCATCCTCTGCCTGCAGTTATCCCACCAGTGCTCCGCCTCTTCAGTCAACATGAAGGTGGCGAAGATGAGCTTCTGCTGATCATTGCAGTCCATCGCACGGAAGATCTTCTCTGTCTCCCTCAGCCACAACAATGCTCCTTCTGGGTCATACGCTCCCTTGAACGACGGAGGGTTGTTCCTCTGGAACTTATCCAGTCCCTGGAACTCAGCTGGCCCACCGTTGTTAGGGTTGACCTGTCCGATAGCATTGGCCAAAAGTGCCAATGCATCAGCAATCGCCTGATCGTTGCGTCCTCTACCGGCCATTAGTTCCTGTACATGCCCAAAACAGCCTTTAATACAGAAACTTAGCGAGTAAAAGCTACAGGCAACTAACCTAAAACATCATTATCTATACCAAGTATAGACAATTCAAACAAGAGTCACACAACAGACTCACAACAGACTCATACCACGTCCGAACAAGGTCGAACTGCTCTGATACCACTAAATGTGACACCCTTCTACCCCGCATGTTAAAAGCCATTTAAATTAAAAAAAAAACATTTAAAGGAAAACATGCAATTACTGAATAAAATAAACAATTGTCCATGGGTAGAAAAGTCCCACATCAACCGTTTACAACGCGGAAATAAAATAAGTTTTAAACAATAAAACATAACCAACCAAAATAATATAACCCAACCCCGATGTCACATACAAAGATGGTATAACCGTTCCGGAATAAAATCCACGGAATTACAACTGAAACTAACGACTATGAAACATAAACTAGCCCTACGATGAGTGGCGGCTCCTCAGAGTCACTCCTCTCCGGGCTGCTCGTCATCCTCTGCAATGTGCCAATCAGGCCAAACACAAACAACAAACATATATAGGGAGTAAGGATCGTATAAACATATTAGCATGGGAATAGGCAGTAAAGTAAACAGCAAGCATAGCAGCATCACATCAAACATCAACATCATCATCATGCTATGCAGTGCAATGCAGTCCTACTCCGCTAAACCATCAATGCATGTGGATCCACTAAACTCGGGATGAACGACTTCGGAGTTACATATCCACATTGAGAATCTACTCAACGCCGGAGAATCTACTCCTTGGATAGCCAACGCATCAAACCAACGAATGCCTCGTCACGGGGGCGCTAGGAGAATCTACTCCAACCGTGGATGGCCGGATCGCCGTACTCTAGGACGATCTCCCCTATGTCGAACATCCCTAAACAACATCTCCGATGCAATGCGTATGCAACACAACAACAACGGCAACACCACCTCCATAACTCCAACGGAATCGACCGAAGGTAACAGCGGGATCAACCGCACCAACTTGCCTCGCGGAATCTACCTGAGGACTTAAGCGGAATCAACCGCAGTACCTGGGGCAAACTCTCGGCCACCAAGGTACGTAACAACAACACCTTAGACCCAAACCGTGGGGTCAAGGCCTCCTTGGCCAAAAAGCACCAAGGCACAGCTCATCAACTTGCGGCACCCAAAAGGGGTATCGACTTAACATCTCACCCTCTCATCATCTTTATTTATCTTTAGTAACATTTACCAAGTTGTCTAATCAGTTATCATCATAGGGAAGTGGGGTTCAAAACCCCTTAAGTCCTTTAATCTTGTTCTGTCCAGGTGGGTTGAGCACGGTCGTGCTCGTAACCCAGCACGGTCGTGCTTAAGCACGTGAAGGGCGTGCTCCCCTGTAAGTGAAGCACGGTCGTGCTCCTTAATGAGCACGGTCGTGCTCAGCAGCACGATCGTGCTCTTTGTCCTGTACGGCCGTGCTCAAAGCGCGGCCATCTTCCCAGAATTCAACTTGGAGCACGGTCGTGCTCCCTGTTCAGCACGGTCGTGCTCAACGCGCGACAGTGCTGTTCTGGGCAGGAACAGAGGTTGAAACTTAACCAATTTTATAATTTAACCCATTAAACATCCTAAATCAGTTATCAACACTTTTCAAGGGTTAAATCATTCAACCTTACCAACATCAATCAACGATGGCATCAACCACAACATCATGTTAACAACCATCATTATCATCATATCAAACTCATAGAGCAATTATCATAATGTGCATTAATACATCAACATACTCACGTATCAGCATACCACACATAACAGCAACACCATGTTATCATACAATACGTTTAAACTATTAATCCATACATAACATATATCATTCGGGGTTATGGGAACCCCTTCACTTTACCCTAACCCCAAACCTATGAATATACTACCCTTCTCCCCATACCTGGATTGAAGGTAGCTCTTTCGGTGTCCTAAACAACGAACCGGCTCCTCCCTTTACAGCGACTTACACCGAAACAACCCTTGGATCAACAGAAAACCACAGGTTAGTTCCCTATTCACAATAACGGACAAGGAAACCAAGAGAGGGAAAGGAACCTTACCTAAACCACTACCAATGCTGCACTAACAATCTCCCAACGCTTCTAAACTGATCAAGGGATAGAAAGACGGAAGAAATTCTGCCCTGGCCGCACTCAAGGCTGCTGCACTCACCAAAATAGGGTTAAAACGTTAAACCCTCGATTCTGCTCACGTATATAACTTCCGGACCTGATCACGGTCGTGCTTACCCTTGAGCACGGTCGTGCTCCACTTAGCGTCACGAGACGCGATCCACGCATTGAGCACGGGCATGCTCACTGTTGAGCACGGTCGTGCTCAACTTAAAATCAGAAACTCGCTTCTGACTTTAAGCACGGGCTTGCTGGCTAATGAGCACGGGTGTGCTCATGTACCAGAAAGGGACTTTTAGCCAAAAATCCCACTAAGCCCTTAAACGATAAATCCAACTTAATACAACCAGCTTAATTAAAATATTCTGAAAAACAGGGTGTTACAATTCCACCCTCCTTATAAAAATTTCGTCCTCGGAATTTACACGTACCTCAAGGGAAAAGATGCGGGTACGCTTCCATCATCTTGCTCTCCAGCTCCCAGGTTGCACTTTCCTCAGTCGCCCCACTCCAAACCACTTTAACCAATGGAATTTCCTTGCCTCTTAGCTGCTTCACCCTCCTATCCTCGACTCGAAGAGGTAACACCTCAAACGTCAGGTTCTCTTTCAACTGTATAGCATCGGGTACTATCACGTGACTAGGGTCATGAATATACTTCCTGAGTTGTGACACATGAAAAAACATTGTGGAGATTTGACAAGAACGTGGGTAAGGCTATCTGGTAGGCGACTTCGCCGACTCTTTTGAGGATTTGGTAAGGACCAATGAACCTCGGAGTAAGTTTCCTCGCCTTCATCACTCTACCAACCCCAGTCATCGGGGTAACTCTCAAGAATACATGATCGCCTTCCTGGAATTCCTTCCTCCTTTTATCATGGTAGCTCTTCTGCCTACTCTGTGCAACTCTCATCTTTTCCTGAACTAACTTAATCTTTTCTATTGTTTTCCTGGACTATCTCTGGCCCTAGCACCACACTATCGCTAAGTTCACTCCAACACAAGGGTGTCCTACATCTCCTCCCATAAAGAGCTTCATAAGGTGCCATCCCAATGCTGGAATGGAAACTGTTGTTGTAGGTGAACTCTATTAGGGGCAAAAACTTGTCCCAACTTCCAGACTGTTCTAACACACAAGCCCTTAACAAGTCCTCTAAGGACTGGATGGTCCGTTCAGACTGCCCATCAGTCTGTTGGTGGTAAGCTGAACTAAGCCTAAGCTTTGTTTCCTAAAGCCTCTTGCAAACTATTCCAAAACCTAGAGGTAAACCTCGGGTCTCTATCTGAAACTATGCTAGAGGGTACACCATGAAGCCTAACTATCTCCTTGATGTACAACTTAGCCAACTTCTCTAAAGGATACTCCATGTTCATCGGAATGAAATGGGCAGACTTAGTCAGTCTATCCACAACAACCCAAATTGCCTCAAAACCAGCTGGAGTCCTAGGGAGTCCAGACACAAAATCCATGGAGATACTATCCCATTTCCATTCTGGGATACTCAGGGGTTGTAACTTACCCGAAGGCCTCTGATGCTCGATCTTAGCCTTCTGACAAACTAGGCACGCATACACAAACTCAGCTACGTCCTTTTTCATCCTAGGCCACCAAAACATCCTCTTAAGGTCCTGATACATCTTAGTGGCACCTGGGTGCACACTCAATCCACTCCTATGGCCTTCTTCTAAGATCAACTTCCTAAGTTCAGGAACATCTGGCACACAAACTCTATCTTTGAACCTCAAAATACCATCACTGCCATCCTTAAAACTTAGGTCTCTACCCTGAGCGAGCAACTCTCGCTGGTCTAAGAGATACTTATCTAACTTCTGACCCTCTCTAATCTGATCCATCAAACTGTTGGTAACCTTCAAGGTACCAAGCCTAATACTCTTAGGGGTAAACTCACAAGCTAGACTAAGGTCTCTAAACTCCTCAATCAGGTCCATCTCCCTAACCATCAAAGAGGAGATATGCAGGGTTTTCCTACTCAAGGCGTCGGCCACCACATTGGCCTTTCCCGGGTGATAGGTCAGCTCGAAGTCATAATCCTTTAAGAACTCCATCCACCTACGCTGCCTCATATTCAACTCCTTTTGATCAAAAAGATACTTCAAACTCTTATGATCGCTAAAACCTCAAACCTCGCTCCATAAAGGTAATGCCTCCAGATCTTTAAGGCAAATACCACAGCTCCTAACTCTAGGTCATGGGTAGGGTAGTTCTTCTCATGGGTTTTCAACTGCCTAGAAGCATAAGCAACTACCTTACCATTCTGCATCAGCACACCACCTAACCCTTGCTTCGAAGCATCGCAGTAAACTACGAAGGGTTCACTAGGATCTGGCAAAACTAATACTGGTGCTGATGTCAACCTATTCTTAACGGTTTGGAAACTCTCTTCACACTTAGAGTCCCACACCAACAACTGTCCCTTCTTGGTGAGACGGGTTAAGGGTAACGCTATCTTAGAGAAACCTTCTATAAACCGCCTATAATACCCGGCTAACCCCAAGAAACTCCTAATCTCGGTTACAGACTTTGGCGCTTCCCACTGGAGCACCGTCTCTACTTTAGCTGGGTCTACTGCTATGCCACCCTTAGAGATGACATGTCCTAAGAAGCTCACTTCCTCTAACCAGAACTCACACTTAGACAACTTAGCATACAACTGCTTCTCCTTAAGGGTCTGCAAGACAACCCTCAGGTGTTCCTCATGTTCCTCCTTACTCTTGGAGTACACTAAGATGTCATCTATAAACACCACCACGAACTTATCCAAGTAAGGGTGAAAGGTCTTGTTCATGTAGTCCATGAAGACCGCAGGAGCGTTGGTCACACCGAAAGGCATAACCAAATACTCATAGTGACCATATCGCGTCCTAAACGCTGTCTTCGGGATGTCCTCAGACTTAACCCGAATTTGATGGTACCCTGACCTCAAATCTATCTTTGAAAAGATGCAAGCGCCCATCAACTGGTCCATAAGATCATCAATCCTAGGGAGGGGATACCGATTCTTTATGGTCACCTTGTTGAGCTGTCGAAAGTCGACACACAACCTCATACTACCATCCTTCTTCTTCACCAACAACACTGGTGCTCCCCACGGAGACACACTCGGCCTAATGAACTGCTTCTTCATCAGGTCCTCCAACTGTTCTTTCAACTTAGCTAGCTCTAGAGGAGACATTCTATAGGGTGCTATGGAAATTGGCCCGGTGCCAGGCACTAAGTCTATAGTAAACTCAACATCTCTTTCTGGGGGTAAGTTATAAACATCCCCCGGAAATACTTCAGGAAACTCTCGCACAACAGGCAAGCTGGCGACATCAGGAGGGCTGCTCTCTACATCCAGGGAAGCTAACATCATGTATACTTGGGCTTCGTCTCTCATCGAAGCTCGTACTTGGCTGGCAGAGAGAAGGTCTGGATTCTTAGACTCCTTTGGAGTTCCAAAAACCATGGTTTTATCGAAACAATTCAGAAGGACATGGTTGGAAGATAACCAGTCCATACCCAGAATAATGTCCAGGTCTTTCAAAGGTAAGCATACAAGATCAACAAGGAAAGTTTTATCATCTATAACAATATGGCAGTTCTTGCATGCATAAGAAGTAGAAACAGGTTTATTTGTAGGTGTAGAAACCAACAAATCAAACTCAAGGAAGGTAACAGGCAATTTTAGACTCTTGACCCTATCATGCGATATAAACGAGTGAGTAGCACCCGAATCATACAATACAGTTAATCGAGTTCCATCAATTAAACACGTACCTTGGATCAAGTCATCAGACTCGGAGGCTTCGGCTCCACTAAGAGTAAAGACTCTCCCAGTGGTCTTCAGTCGGTTGGCCTGGGGCTTCTGATTCTTGCTAGCGCTGGGAGGCTCGGCCTTAGCTCCATCACACTCGCGGCTGATGTGGCCTGGCTTGCCACACTTGAAACAGATGACCTGTGTTTCCTTGCACTAGGACGAATAGTGGTCCTGTGCTCCACACTTCCCACACCTCATAGCTCTAGGGGCATCAGAAAATCCACCCCTGAAGCTACTTTGCTGAAACTGGGGCTTCCTGCCACTCTGCTTGAAGTCCTTGCCCGAAGGGGCATACCGCTGCTTGCCCTTATCCCTCTGATCAATCCTCTTGCCACTCTGATTGTCCGATCCTCTGGAACTAGCAGCTCTGAACTGGCTGGCATCCTCATAGATCCTGCACTTGTTGACCAGAATAGGGAAGACTCTGATCTCCTGATAGCTGATGACCTGTTTGATCTCAGGCCGAAGTCTCGCTTCGAACTTCATACACTTGGAGCGATCGTCCGTCTCATGCTGGTAAGGAGTGTAGTACCTAGCCAGCTCCTCAAACTTAGCCGCATAGTCACCGACTGACAGCGACCCCTGCCTCAAAGACAAGAATTCCATCTCCTTCTTGTCCCTGATATCCACTGGAAAATACTTCTCCAGAAACCTCTGCCTGAATACAGCCCAAGTCACTGCTGTGCCCTCTGCCTGCATCATCTGCCTGCAGTTATCCCACCAGTGCTCCGCCTCTTCAGTCAACATGAAGGTGGCGAAGATGAGCTTCTGCTGATCATTGCAGTCCATCGCACGGAAGATCTTCTCTGTCTCCCTCAGCCACAACAATGCTCCTTCTGGGTCATACGCTCCCTTGAACGACGGAGGGTTGTTCCTCTGGAACTTATCCAGTCCCTGGAACTCAGCTGGCCCACCGTTGTTAGGGTTGACCTGTCCGATAGCATTGGCCAAAAGTGCCAATGCATCAGCAATCGCCTGATCGTTGCGTCCTCTACCGGCCATTAGTTCCTGTACATTCCCAAAACAGCCTTTAATACAGAAACTTAGCGAGTAAAAGCTACAGGCAACTAACCTAAAACATCATTATCTATACCAAGTATAGACAATTCAAACAAGAGTCACACAACAGACTCACAACAGACTCATACCACGTCCGAACAAGGTCGAACTGCTCTGATACCACTAAATGTGACACCCTTCTACCCCGCATGTTAAAAGCCATTTAAATTTTTAAAAAAACATTTAAAGGAAAACATGCAATTAATGAATAAAATAAACAATTGTCCATGGGTAGAAAAGTCCCACATGAACCGTTTACAACACGGAAATAAAATAAGTTTTAAACAATAAAACATAACCAACCAAAATAATATAACCCAACCCCGATGTCACATACAGAGATGGTATAACCGTTCCGGAATAAAATCCACGGAATTACAACTGAAACTAACGACTATGAAACATAAACTAGCCCTACGATGAGTGGCGGCTCCTTAGAGTCACTCCTCTCCGGGCTGCTCGTCATCCTCTGCAATGTGCCAATCAGGCCAAACACAAACAACAAACATATATAGGGAGTAAAGGATCGAATAAACATATTAGCATGGGAATAGGCAGTAAAGTAAACAGCAAGCATAGCAGCATCACATCAAACATCAACATCATCATCATGCTATGCAGTGCAATGCAGTCCTACTCCGCTAAACCATCAATGCATGTGGATCCACTAAACTCGGGATGAACGACTTCGGAGTTACATATCCACATTGAGAATCTACTCAACGCCGGAGAATCTACTCCTTGGATAGCCAACGCATCAAACCAACGAATGCCTCGTCACGGGGGCGCTAGGAGAATCTACTCCAACCGTGGATGGCCGGATCGCCGTACTCTAGGACGATCTCCCCTATGTCGAACATCCCTAAACAACATCTCCGATGCAATGCGTATGCAACACAACAACAACGGCAACACCACCTCCATAACTCCAACGGAATCGACCGAAGGTAACAGCGGGATCAACCGCACCAACTTGCCTCGCGGAATCTACCTGAGGACTTAAGCGGAATCAACCGCAGTACCTGGGGAAAACTCTCGGCCACCAAGGTACGTAACAACAACACCTTAGACCCAAACCGTGGGGTCAAGGCCTCCTTGGCCAAAAAGCACCAAGGCACAGCTCATCAACTTGCGGCACCCCAAAGGGGTATCGACTTAACATCTCACCCTCTCATCATCTTTATTTATCTTTAGTAACATTTACCAAGTTGTCTAATCAGTTATCATCATAGGGAAGTGGGGTTCAAAACCCCTTAAGTCCTTTAATCTTGTTCTGTCCAGGTGGGTTGAGCACGGTCGTGCTTAAGCACGTGAAGGGCGTGCTCCCCTGTAAGTGAAGCACGGTCGTGCTCAGCAGCACGATCGTGCTCTTTGTCCTGTACGGCCGTGCTCAAAGCGCGGCCATCTTCCCAGAATTCAACTGGGAGCACGGTCGTGCTCCCTGTTCAGCACGGTCGTGCTCAACGCGCGACAGTGCTGTTCTGGGCAGGAACAGAGGCTGAAACTTAACCAATTTTATAATTTAACCCATTAAACATCCTAAATCAGTTATCAACACTTTTCAAGGGTTAAATCATTCAACCTTACCAACATCAATCAACGATGGCATCAACCACAACATCATGTTAACAACTATCATTATCATCATATCAAACTCATAGAGCAATTATCATAATGTGCATTAATACATCAACATACTCATGTATTAGCATACCACACATAACAGCAACACCATGTTATCATACAATACGTTTAAACTATTAATCCATACATAACATATATCATTCGGGGTTATGGGAACCCCTTCACTTTACCCTAACCCCAAACCTATGAATATACTACCCTTCTCCTCATACCTGGATTGAAGGTAGCTCTTTCGGTGTCCTAAACAACGAACCGGCTCCTCCCTTTACAGCGACTTACACCGAAACAACCCTTGGATCAACAGAAAACCACAGGTTAGTTCCCTATTCACAATAACGGACAAGGAAACCAAGAGAGGGAAAGGAACCTTACCTAAACCACTACCAATGCTGCACTAACAATCTCCCAACGCTTCTAAACTGATCAAGGGATAGAAAGACGGAAGAAATTCTGCCCTGGCTGCACTCAAGGCTGCTGCACTCACCAAAATAGGGTTAAAACGTTAAACCCTCGATTCTGCTCACGTATATAACTCCCGGACCTGAGCATGGTCGTGCTTACCCTTGAGCACGGTCGTGCTCCACTTAGCATCACGAGACGCGGTCCACGCATTGAGCACGGGCGTGCTCAACTTAAAATCAGAAACTCGCTTCTGACTTTAAGCACGGGCTTGCTGGCTAATGAGCACGGGTGTGCTCATGTACCAGAAATGGACTTTTAGCCAAAAATCCCACTAAGCCCTTAAACGATAAATCCAACTTAATACAACCAGCTTAATTAAAATATTCTGAAAAACAGGGTGTTACAATCTAAATCCACCATCTGAGAGGAGGAGGCTTCTGTTGACAAGCTGGTTGAAGCGGCAGACAGGGTTGGATACCAGGGTAAGGCTAAAACTGGGGGTGCCTTAGGTACAGAGAAAGGTGAGGAGACACGGGGCAAGAAATACTGATGAATGGTTCTGAAATAGAATAAAGGAAGAAAAGCTATCTTAAACAGAGGAGTGATTTTGACTAGGTCAAAATCAAGAGAGGGAAAGACACAGGAGAGTCTTTCACAAAGAGACAGACGAGTGACTCTTATTTGAATAGGAGGGGGAAGAGGTTGATTGGCTAAGACAGATGGGGGTAAGGGTAAGAGAGAGTCTATGTGAGAGAAAAAACGAATTAGACCCTATGACTAAGAGAAAAAAGTATCTAGACCTAGAGGGTAACATTACAACAGAGGCAGGATAGTGAGATCCTTCCAATGTTCTAATGAACAACACAATAGGGGGATAAAAGAAAATCTCCCTACATGGATTTAGAATGTGAGGTGGAGGAGAAGGGATGACAGATAAGTGAGAGACACTTGCAGTCATCAGAGATTGCAGATCACTCACAAACAGTCTAGATGATATGCCAGATTGTTCTCTGGGAGTTGAGTCCCTGTGAACAACTGTGTACTGACATACATCAGACACGACATCAAAAGATGTTTGGGTGGGGTAAGAGGAGACAAGTGAATGAAAAGGGGAGGCAACAGATAAAGGTTTGACAAAAAGAGCAGAGGGGGAAGAAACAACAGAATCTGGAATACCTAGGTGAAGGGGAGAGGATGGTGCAGAGGGAAAGGTGAAGAGCTGATCTTCAAAGTGTCTTGCTTTCTTCCTTGAAGGGGACAGAGAAGCATCTTCAGAATGACCAACTGTCTGAGTTCCAGCAGACAGGTCAGCAGAGGTTGCAGTAGCAGCAACAGCAGCAGGCTCTTCTGCAGGGACTTCTTCCCTTCCAGCAACAGCCACCATAGGCATAGGGTAGCCTGACCTTCTTTTTCTGGGAATGATTCCCAGATCAAGAGGTTTGATCTCCCTAGGCTTCTCTGAGGGTGGAGATGTCTGCTCCCCCTGAGCAGGTGCTTCCTCTTTACTAGGCTCAGACTCCACTTGTCTGACCTTGGTAAAGGTCTTCACCAGTCTTCTCCTCTTGGTGGGTTATGCAGAAACCACACCTGATTTTCCAGCCTCACTGGTCTTCCTCTTGGGAGAGGGTTTCTTCAGCTTGAATCTGAGAGGCTCAACTGTCTCAGCAGATCCTTCAGAAGCTGTGGGTTCCTCAGGCCTCTGATCCTATCTGGTCACCTTTCCAGCAGGTTTCCATATTCTCTCAAAGATTGGAAACTCTGATTCACCAGTGGAATCAGCTGATTCTTCTGCTTTTTCCTTCTGCTTCTGCTCTGCAGCAGGCTTCTTCTTTTTCTTCTTATCTTCTTCTTCATCCTCCAGAGGGATTCCTTCAATCCCCATCATAGACAAGACTTTCTTGTCTATTGGCAGAACCATGTCCACAAAATGGACATCAGTTGGAACAAATATCTTGTTCCTAAAAACCCTTGTCAGCAGCATTCCATAAGGGTAGGTAGGCATATTTGTCCTTCTGATCAGAGACTCAAGATACATGTAGATGAGATCATTGATGTCTATCTTGATTTTGTGAATCAAGTGGTACAGAGCAAATCTGTCCAACTTGGTCACATTGTCTCGTGATCCTTTTCTGGGCATCACACACTCCAAAAGCAGCTTGTGCAAGAACCTGCACTTGGGCACCATGCAGACAGGCTTCTTGTTCTCAGGGTTGGGAACTCCATATATAGCAATATTGACATTTTCAGTTCCTACCTGATCTTCCCAGTCAGGTCTGAAGGCAATTCCAATCCTTGGGCACCTGGTTGCCAATTCCAGAGAGCTAATGGGAAACTAAAGACTCACATCAGCTGACATTTGAGCCTTGAAGCTCTTGGTTCCATCAACCACATTGGTGATGACCACAGCAATTTTCCAGAAGTCTCTGACAAGCTTGGGATGGACCAGCTCCTTGATATCAAAGAATGTAACACCCTGTTTTTCAGAATTAATTTGATTAAGCTGGTTGTATTAAGTTGAATTTATTGTTTAAGGGCTTAGTGGGATTTTTGGCTAAAAGTCCCTTTCTGGTACATGAGCACACCCGTGCTCATCAGCCAGCAAGCCCGTGCTTAAAGTCAGAAGCGTGATTCTGATTTTAAGTTGAGCACGACCGTGCTCAACATGGAGCACGCCCGTGCTCAATGCGTGGACCGCGTCTCGTGATGCTAAGTGGAGCACGACCGTGCTCAAGAGTAAGCACGACCGTGCTCAGGTCCCGAAGTTATATAAGTGAGCAGAATCGAGGGTTTAACGTTTTAACCCTATTTTGGTGAGTGCAGCAGCCTTGAGTGCGGCCAGAGCAGAGTTTCTTCCTCATTCCTCCTTCTTGAGCAGTTTGGTGGACAGTGGAGGCTCTGGGAGACTGTTGGATCATCTGTGTTAGTTTCCTAGGTAATGTTCCTTTCCCTCTCTTGGTTCCCTTTTCCGTTATTGTGAATAAGGAACTAACCTTTGGTTTTCTGTTTATCCAAGGTTCGTTTCGGTGTGAGTCGCGGTAAAGGGAAGAACCGGTCGCTGTTAGGACACCTTAGAGAGCTACCTTCAATCCAGGTATGGGGAGAAGGGTAGTGTAATCATAGGCTTGGGGTTAGAGTAAAGTAGAGGGGTTCCCATACCCTGGTCGATTTGTATTATATGTATTTTATATAGTTGATTCGTTGGTGATGTTGATAAATCTGATTGACTGTTAATATTCATTATATTCTTATGTTCATAATGTTGGTTGAGTTTATGTTGGTTGTTTTTGCTATGAACATGATGATGTTGTTGGTTGATGCCCCTGTTATGTTAATGTTGATATTATTGCTGAGTTTGATCCTTAAGATACGTTGATAATTGATGTAGGATGTTAATTGATTAAACTCTTGAAATTTGATAGAACACGGTTACTGTTCCTGCCCAGAACAGTACTGTCGCGCGTTGAGCACGACCGTGCTGAACAGGGAGCACGACCGTGCTCCCAGTTGAATTCTGGGAAGATGGCCGCGCTGTTGAGCACGGCCGTACAGGACAAAGAGCACGATCGTGCTGCTGAGCACGACCGTGCTCATTAAGAAGCACGACCGTGCTTCACTTACAGGGGAGCACGCCCTTCACGTGCTTAAGCATGACCGTGCTGGGTTACGAGCACGACCGTGCTCAACCCACCTGGACAGAACAAGATTAAAGGACTTAAGGGGTTTTAAACCCCACTTCCCTATGATGATAACTGATTAGACAACTTGGTAAATGTTACTAAAGATACATAAATATGATGAGATGGTGAGATGTTAAGTCGATACCCTTTTGGGTGCCGCAAGCTGATGAGTTGTGCCTTGGTGCTTTTTGGCCAAGGAAGCCTTGACCCCGCGGTTTGGGTTTAAGGTGTTGATGTTGCTATGTACCTTGGTGGCCGAGAGTTTGCCCCAGGTACTGCGGTTGATTCCGCTTAAGCCCTCAGGTAGATTCCGTGAGGCAAGCTGGTGCGGTTGATTCCGCTGTTACCTTCGGTCGTTTCCGTTGGAGTTATGGAGGTGGTGATGCTGTTGTTGTTGTGTTGCATACGCATTGCATCGGAGATGTTGTTTAGGGATGTTCGACATAGAGGAGATCGTCCTAGAGTACGGCCATCCGGCCATCCACGGTTGGAGTAGATTCTCCTAGCGCCCCCGTGATGAGGCATTCGTTGGTTTGATGCGTTGGCTATCCAAGGAGTAGATTCTCCGGCGTTGAGTAGATTCTCAATGTAGATATCTAACTCCGAAGTCGTTCATCCCGAGTTTAGTGGATCCACATGCATTGATGGTTTAGCGAAGTAGGACTGCATTGCCCATAGCATAATGATGATGTTGATGTTTGATGTGATGCTGCTATGCTTGCTGTTTACTTTACTGCCTATCTCCATGCTAATATGTTTATACGATCCTTACTCCCTATATATGTTTGTTGTTTGTGTTTGGCCTGATTGGCACATTGCAGAGGATGACGAGCAGCCCGGAGAGGAGTGACTCTGAGGAGCCGCCACTCATAGTAGGGCTAGTTTATGTTTTCTTAGTTATTAGTTCAGTTGTAATTCCGTGGATTTTATTCCGGAACGGTTATACCAGCTCTGTATGTGACATCGGGGTTGGGTTATTTTTATTGGTTTGTTATGTTTTTGCTATTAAAAACTTATTTCATTTCCGCGTTGTAAACGGTTCATGTGGGACTTTTCTACCCATGGACAATTGTTTATTTTATTCAATAATTGCATGTTTTCCTTTAATTGTTTTTAAATTAATTGGCTTTTAACATGCGGGGTAGAAGGGTGTCACAAAGAAGGCTGTTCACTTAGAGTATTCCAACTCTTCAGTGACATCCATTCCCCATTTCTTCATCTGTTGGAGATCAACAGTCTTGCCTGGTAGAATCTTCTCAATGTCAGCTATTCTCATTTCATATTTCTCAGCAATCTCTTTTGGAGACAAACGCTTTGAAGATGCCATTTTTCAGAGAAGAGAGAAAGAGAGTTTTGGAAGAGAGAAGGGTTTGAACGAGAGGAAGACGAAGACGAAAAGACTTAGGGCTTTTGAGAAGGATAAAGTTTTGAAACTTTCTGAAGATTGCCTTTTAAAGCAGTAAAAGCAGGAGAGAGAAAAAAGACATTTTTAATTAAGAATGACACGGTTTATGTGGGGAACTGTAGCGCCCACTTAAGACATAATGAAAACATGGTTTCGAGGTAAAAACTGCCGTGTCCATGATTAGCTTCAGATTAACAAATGGTATTAAATAAATTAAATTTAAATAAATAAATTGATAATAACCATTTCAATAAAACTGTTGAGTTTTAGTATAGTGACTCAGCAGAGTCAGACAGGTGATCACAGACAGTTCAAAACTCAGACATTTCATTCAACAATACAATGCATGTTTAAATTATCTCTAATAAATAAAAATCTTTCTTCTGCTAAAGGCTTAGTGAAGATATCAGCCCATTGATTTTCAGTTTTAACAAACTTAATATCAAAGATACCTTTCTGAACATAATCTCTAATGAAGTGATGTTTGATTTCTATATGCTTAGCCTTAGAATGCTGAATTGGATTTTTAGTTAAGCAGATAGCACTAGAATTATCACACCATACAGATATATTATGCTAAAAAATAGAGTAATCCTCAAGTTGATGTTTTACCCATAAGAGTTGAGAGCAACAACTAGCAGCTGAGATATATTCTGCTTCAGCAGTAGATAGAGCAATAGTTGTTTGCCTTTTGCTTGACCAAGAGACTAAATTTGCTCCAATGAAGTGGCATCCTCCACTGGTGCTTTTTCTTTCTATTCTGTCTCCAGCAAAGTCAGCATCACAGAATCCCACTAATCTGTATTCTTTAGTTCTTAAATATAGCAAACCAAGATTAGTAGTACCAAGCAAATATCTAAATATTCTCTTGACAGCTTTAAGATGAGATTCTCTTGGGTCAGATTGAAATCTAGCACACATGCAGACACTAAACTGAATATCAGGCCTGCTTGAGGTTAAGTACAGTAAAGATCCAATCATACCTCTGTAGACAGTTTGGTCTACCTTTTTACCTTCATCATCTTTACTTAGTTTTGCATTGGTTTCCATGGGAGTTTTCATAAGTTTAGCACTTTCCATTTTGTATTTCTTGAGCATTTCCTTGATATACTTTTGTTGATGGATGTAGATTCCATCACTTGTCTGTTTGATTTATAGACCAAGGAAGAACTTCAATTCTCCCATCATGCTCATCTCAAATTCTGCTTGCATCAGCTTTGAAAAATCCTTGCACAGCTTTTCATTAGTTGCTCCAAAAATAATATCATCAACATATATTTGGACTATAATGAAATTTTCTTTAGAGCTTTTCTTAAACAGAGTAGTATCTACTTGACCTCTTGTAAAATCATTATGCATGAGAAAAGAGCTTAGTCTATCATACCATGCCCTAGGTGCTTGCTTTAAACCATATAGTGCCTTTTTAAGTTTAAAAACATGATCTGGTTTATCAGTATCTTCAAAACCAGGGGGTTGTTTAACATAAACTTCTTCTTCAATTATTCCATTGATAAAAGCACTTTTCACATCCATTTGAAAAAGAGTGATTTGGTGTTGTGCAGCATATGACATCAGTATGCGAATAGCTTCTATTCTAGCTACAGGTGCAAATGTTTCAGTATAGTCAATACCTTCTTGTTGGTTATAGCCTTGAGCTACTAACCTTGCCTTGTTTCTGACAACTTTGCCATCTTCATCTAACTTGTTTCTGAAGACCCATCTTGTTCCAATGACAGACTTGTTTTTGGGTTTGGAGACAAGTGTCCAGACATCATTTCTGGTGAACTGGTTGAGTTCTTCTTGCATAGCAAGAATCCAGCTTTCATCATCAAGAGCTTCTTCAATGTGTTTTGACTCTATTTCTGACATAAAGGCGACATTGCTTGATTCTCTTAAGGTGGATCTGGTTCTCACTCCTTCTGAGGGATTTCCAATAATAAGATCCTTAGGATGATGAGTTTTGAATTTCCAGTCTCTTTCAAGAGGATCTTGACTTGTTTGTTGACTTGTCTGCTCCACTTGTCTGTCTGGTTCTGCTTCAGGTTCTAATTTGGTTAAGTCAGGTTGTTGATCTTCTGACTTGGTTATATCAAGACCTGCAAGATCATCTTCTAGATCTGACAATTCCTTATCAGTCTTTAAGTTATCATTAAATTTGACATGAACAGATTCTTCAATAACAGAGGTTCTAGAATTGTAAATTCTAAAAGCTTTAGACATTTCAGAGTATCCCAAAAAGATACCTTTGTCTGTCTTAGAGTCAAACTTTCCAAGTTGATCCTTGGTATTTAAGATGAAGCATTCACATCCAAATGCATGAAAGTAAGAAATGTTGGGGCTTTTTACTTTCCACAGTTCATAGGGAGTCTTCTTTAGAAAAGGCCTAATGAGTATTCTGTTTTGTACATAACAGGCTGTGTTTACTGCTTCTGCCCAGAAGTACTTAGGGAGATTATTCTCATTGAGCATAGATCTAGCCATCTCTTGCAGAGATCTGTTTTTTCTCTCAACCACTCCATTTTATTGAGGAGTTCTAGGTACAGAGAAATTGTGAGAGATCCCATTCTCCTCACAGAACTGGCTAAACTGCTCATTTTCAAATTCTCCCCCATGGTCACTTCTAAGAGTAGAAATGCAGAAACCCTGCTCATTTTGTACTCTTTTACAGAATACTGAGAAAGCCTTAAAAGACTCATCCTTGTGGGTTAAGAAGAGTACCCATGTATATCTAGAATAGTCATCGACTATGACAAATCCATATTTCCTTCCAGCTAAGCTAGCAACACTAACTAGTCCAAACAGGTCCATGTGTAACAACTGAAGAGGTCTAGAGGTTGATACTTGGTTTTTAGATTTGAAACTTGATTTTATTTGTTTACCTCTCTGACATGCATCACACAAAACATCTTTCTTAAAACTAATATCAGGCAATCCTCTCACAAGGTTATCCCTTTTTAGTTTTGAAATTAGTTTCATACGGGCATGTCCTAGTTTCTTATGCCATAACCATCTTTCATCCTCTTTAGACATCAGACAGGTTACACTTTGATCTGAGAGATCAGTCAGTTCAATCTTATACAGATTTTGTTGCCTTTTAGCTGAAAAGAGGGTTTTGCCACTTAGATCTTTAATTATACAGATATCTTTGGTAAAGGAGACATCAAATCCACTGTCACATAATTGACTTATGCTAAGCAAATTGTGTTTTAATCCTTTAACCATAAGAACATTTGATATAGAGGGAAGAGGAGGTTTACCACCAATAGTACCAATTCCTATAACCTTCCCTTTCTGATTTCCACCAAACGCCACATGTCCTCCTTTCTTAAGTTGGAGGTCTAGGAACATAGACCTTTCTCCTGTCATGTGTCGCGAGCAGCCACTGTCCAGGTACCAGCAGTGGTGTTTTCTTGGTGCTGTTGAGGACATCTGCAACAGAGATTATTTGATCTTTAGGTACCCATAGTTTTCTGGGTCCTTTTCTGTTAGTTCTAGGAGTCTGTGAAGACTTCCTTCTTTTCTTATGAAGACACTTAGACATAATATGTCCAGTCTTTCCACAGAAATTACAGACAGGTATGGATTTAATAGAAGTAGATGTAGTAGACACTTTAGAGTGCTTAGTTGATACTTTATGATGTGTCTGATGGACATATCCAATACCTTCTTTGTTAAGGGAATGCCTCTGACAACCAAGCAGCTTGGTCAGATTTTCTCTACCATTAACAAATTTGGCCAGATCAGAAGTGAGCTCTTCCACTTTCTGTTGAAGTTTTTCAACTTCTTCAGACTGTGATGTATCACTAGAGATCTTAGCTTCATTAGACTTTTCAGTCTTCAGCACACTATTCTCTTTGGTAAATTTCTCACACTCTAGAGATTTCTGTTTATGCTCACTGAGGAGCTTAACATGATCTCTCTTGAGAGATTTGAAAGCCTTAGATAAGCAGTTGGATTCCTCCAACAATTCTTCATAGGCATCAAGTAATTCCTCATAATCAGAATTTACCTCATTATCTGAATCTGAGTCAGTGTTAGCCATTAGACAGAGATTTGCTTCTTCCTCTGTCTCCTCATCAGAAGATGTTGACTCTAGATCTTCCCAAGTAGCCATCATTCCTTTCTTCTTCTTTTTGAAGAACTTCTTAAACGGGACTTTCTTGAGTTGAGGACATTCTGCTTTGATGTGACCTGGTTTCTTGCACTCATAGCAGACAATTGAGTTCTTGTCCGTTGAAGTGGAATATTTGAAGTTCTTGTCCTTATTGAATCTTCTGAATGGCTTATCTTTTCTGAACTTCTTTTTCTGTAAGAGAAGCTTTATCTTTCTGGTTAGGAGAGATAGTTCTTCATCACTTTCAGAATTCTCAGGTTCAGACAGGTCAGCATCACTGGATGACTCGTCTGCTTTCAAAGCTTTAGAAGCTTTGGAAGACTTTTGATCAGCCTTCAGAGCAATTGACTTGCCCTTCTTTGTTGAGACTTCATCTCCAAGTTCTTGCTCATGAACAGTAAGTGTTCCAAGGAGTTCATCCATAGTCAAGGTGGTAAGATCTTTGGCTTGAGAGATAGCAGTTACCAGAGGTCTCCACTGCTTAGGCAGGCTCCTAAGTATCTTTCCAACCTTCTCAGCATTAGAGTAGACTTTGCCAAGATACTTTAGACCATTGATGATAGTTTGGAATCTCCCTATCATTTGAGCAATAGATTCTCCTTCCTCCATGAGAAACAGTTCATACTTTCTGACAAGTATGGCAATTTTTGATTCTTTGACTTTAGCTGTTCCTTCATGTGTGACAGCTAAGGTGTCCCATATTTCTTTGGCAGAATCACAGGCACAGACCTTTTCAAACTCATCAGGACTGAGAGTACAAATAATGTTGTATCTGGCTTTGTGATTCAGCTCCCACTTTGCCTTTTCTACAGGAGTCCACTGAGCTTTTGGCTTGTCAGTGTTATCATCATTTTTAGGAATGAAAGGACCATCTGTGATGACATCCCAGAGTTCAGAGTTTGTAGATAGAATGAACCATTGAAATCTATCTTTCCAATAGTTGTAGTTTTCTCCATTGAAGAATGGAGGTCTGGTTAAGGAGGCTCCTTCAGTTTGGTGACTTCCACTAGCTCCAGCGGTCATGTCTATTCTTCAGGATCTTTTACCTCTACACTGTTAGATACTCAACCCAGAGGCTGAGCTCTGATACCAACTGAAATAGACAACTATAAACACGAGAAGGGGGGGTTGAATTGTGTTTATCAGAATTAAAACAAAGTTAAAAACTTTTTGCATGCAGAAGCTAAGTTCGGACAGGTGTAAAAGGTTACACAGACAGGTCACCTGTCTGTTGTAGTTTTCTCAGAAAACAACACACGTATACAGATGAAAGACAAGCTTGATAAAAACAGTTTTAACCCCTTAGTTAGTAAACAGATGATATATAATCAAAACAACTAAAGAGATTAAGGGAAGAGAGATTAACACAGTGATTTATCCTGGTTCACTCTTTAACACAAAGAGCTACGTCCAGTCCTTGGCAGCACCAAGATTTATCCACTATAACTGATCAGGTTACAGACTCCAAGTATTGTTTGCACACCTAGCCTCTTCAGGCTCCAACACAAGTATTCTTTGCACACCTAGCCTCTTCAGGCTCACTCAGATTTGTTTGAGAGTTTGGTTTGTAATAAATACACTTACAGACAGCAGATCTTTCACTAACACTCAGAGTGGTTTAAATGTAAAGCTTAGGAAAGTCTGCGTAATAACTTCAAATGATTAAAGAATACAGAGTGAATAAATGAATAGAGTAATGGCTCTTTAATGCTTTGTAAACTCTGATGTGTTCATCTTCAATGACTTCTGTATTTATAGCCTTCAAACATTTAATATCCGTTAGAGACATTCCTTGCAACGATGGCTTCAAGCAGAGCTTCATTAAATGCAATATAGTCGTTCTGGGCAGCCATTAATGCAATGGAGACGTTGGTTGTACTCTAACATGAAGGATAATAGCTTTATGTATCGTGTAGACACCAACTCAGAGTTGTGCAGAGTGCTTTTGTACTTTTGCAGAGTACATTTCCCTTTCTGTGTAATAACTGAAAGTACTAGGGAATAAAGCATGTTGGAAACATTCTTTAACTGGAAGTTTGTCTCTGACTTCCTAGGTTGCTTGAGAGAGAGCACTTCTGAGTTTCTTGATAAGCGTGAGAGAGAGTTCTCAGAGTATTCTTCATGAGGGGACAGCTTGCAA